>JAUDYJ010000005.1:87741339-88341339 GCA_030761175.1 Masticophis lateralis
AGAATAGAATAGAATAGAATAGAATAGAATAGAATAGAATAGAATAGAATAGAATAGAATAGAATAGAATAGAATAGAATAGAATAGAATAGAACAGAATAGAGAACAGGACAACTAGAACTAGAATGAATTGAATTGGAATTGAGAAGAGAAGGAGACTAGAGACTAGAGACTAGAGAATGGAATGGAATGGAATGTAATGGAATAGAATAGAGAACAGGACAACTAGAACTAGAATGAATTGAATTGGAATTGAGAAGAGAAGGAGACTAGAGACTAGAGACTAGAGACTAGAGAATGGAATGGAATGGAATAGAATAGAATAGAATAGAATAGAATAGAATAGAATAGAATAGAATAGAATAGAATAGATTAGAATAGAATAGAATAGAATAGAATAGAATAGAATAGAATAGAATAGAATAGAATAGAATAGAATAGAATAGAGAACAGGAGAACTGGAACTAGAATGAATTGAATTGGAATTGAGAAGAGAAGGAGACTAGAGACGAGAGACGAGAGACGAGAGACGAGAGAATGGAATGGAATGGAATGGAATGGAATGGAATGGAATGGAATGGAATGGAATGGAATAGAATAGAATAGAATAGAATAGAATAGAATAGAATAGAATAGAATAGAGAACAGGACAACTAGAACTAGAATGAATTGAATTGGAATTGAGAAGAGAAGGAGACTAGATACTAGAGACTAAAGACTGGAATAGAATAGAATAGAATAGAATAGAATAGAATAGAATAGAATAGAATAGAATAGAGAACAGGACAACTAGAACTAGAATGAATTGAATTGGAATTGAGAAGAGAAGGAGACTAGAGACTACAGACTGGAATAGAATAGAATAGAATAGAATAGAATAGAATAGAATAGAATAGAATAGAATAGAATAGAATAGAATAGAATAGAATAGAATAGAAAACAGGACAACTATAACTAGAATGAATTGAATTGGAATTGAGAAGAGAAGGAGACTAGAGACTAGAGACTAGAGACTGGAATAGAATAGAATAGAATAGAATAGAATAGAATAGAATAGAATAGAATAGAATAGAATAGAATAGAATAGAATAGAATAGAAGACAGGACAACTAGAACTAGAATGAATTGAATTGGATTTGAGAAGAGAAGGAGACGAGACTAGAGACTAGAGACTAGAGACTAGAGACTAGAGAATGGAATGGAATGGAATGGAATGGAATGGAATGGAATGGAATGGAATGGAATGGAATGGAATAGAATAGAATAGAATAGAATAGAATAGAATAGAATAGAATAGAATAGAATAGAGAACAGGACAACTAGAACTAGAATGAATTGAATTGGAATTGAGAAGAGAAGGAGACTAGATACTAGAGACTAAAGACTGGAATAGAATAGAATAGAATAGAATAGAATAGAATAGAATAGAATAGAATAGAATAGAGAACAGGACAACTAGAACTAGAATGAATTGAATTGGAATTGAGAAGAGAAGGAGACTAGAGACTACAGACTGGAATAGAATAGAATAGAATAGAATAGAATAGAATAGAATAGAATAGAATAGAATAGAATAGAATAGAATAGAATAGAAAACAGGACAACTATAACTAGAATGAATTGAATTGGAATTGAGAAGAGAAGGAGACTAGAGACTAGAGACTAGAGACTGGAATAGAATAGAATAGAATAGAATAGAATAGAATAGAATAGAATAGAATAGAATAGAATAGAATAGAATAGAAAACAGGACAACTAGAACTAGAATGAATTGAATTGGATTTGAGAAGAGAAGGAGACGAGACTAGAGACTAGAGACTAGAGACTAGAGACTAGAGACTAGAGAATGGAATGGAATGGAATGGAATGGAATGGAATGGAATAGAATAGAATAGAATAGAATAGAATAGAATAGAATAGAATAGAATAGAATAGAATAGAATAGAATAGAATAGAGAGCAGGACAAATAGAACTAGAATGAATTGAATTGGAATTGAGAAGAGAAGGAGTCTAAAGACGAGAGACGAGAGACGAGAGACGAGAGACGAGAGACGAGAGACTAGAGACTGGAATGGATTGGAATGGAATGGAATGGAATGGAATGGAATGGAATGGAATGGAATGGAATAGAATAGAATAGAATAGAATAGAATAGAATAGAATAGAATAGAATAGAATAGAATAGAGAACAGGACAACTAGAACTAGAATGAATTGAATTGGAATTGAGAAGAGGAGGAGACTAGAGACTAGAGACTAGAGACTAAAGACTAGAGACTAGAGACTGGAATGGAATGGAATGGAATGGAATGGAATGGAATAGAATAGAATAGAATAGAATAGAATAGAATAGAATAGAATAGAATAGAATAGAATAGAATAGAATAGAATAGAATAGAATAGAACAGAATAGAGAACAGGACAACTAGAACTAGAATGAATTGAATTGGAATTGAGAAGAGAAGGAGACTAGAGACTAGAGACTAGAGAATGGAATGGAATGGAATGTAATGGAATAGAATAGAGAACAGGACAACTAGAACTAGAATGAATTGAATTGGAATTGAGAAGAGAAGGAGACTAGAGACTAGAGACTAGAGACTAGAGACTAGAGAATGGAATGGAATGGAATAGAATAGAATAGAATAGAATAGAATAGAATAGAATAGAATAGAATAGAATAGAATAGAATAGAATAGATTAGAATAGAATAGAATAGAATAGAATAGAATAGAATAGAATAGAATAGAATAGAATAGAATAGAGAACAGGAGAACTGGAACTAGAATGAATTGAATTGGAATTGAGAAGAGAAGGAGACTAGAGACGAGAGACGAGAGACGAGAGACGAGAGAATGGAATGGAATGGAATGGAATGGAATGGAATGGAATGGAATGGAATGGAATAGAATAGAATAGAATAGAATAGAATAGAATAGAATAGAACAGAACAGAACAGAGAACAGGACAACTAGAACTAGAATGAATTGAATTGGAATTGAGAAGAGAAGGAGTCTAAAGACGAGAGACGAGAGACTAGAGACTGGAATGGAATGGAATGGAATGGAATGGAATGGAATGGAATGGAATGGAATGGAATAGAATAGAATAGAGAACAGGACAACTAGAACTAGAATGAATTGAATTGGAATTGAGAAGAGAAGGAGACTAGAGACTAGAGACTAGAGACTGGAATAGAATAGAATAGAATAGAATAGAATAGAATAGAATAGAATAGAATAGAATAGAATAGAATAGAATAGAATAGAATAGAATAGAATAGAGAACAGGACAACTAGAACTAGAATGAATTGAATTGGAATTGAGAAGAGAAGGAGACTAGAGACTACAGACTGGAATAGAATAGAATAGAATAGAATAGAATAGAATAGAATAGAATAGAATAGAATAGAATAGAATAGAATAGAATAGAATAGAATAGAATAGAATAGAATAGAATAGAAAACAGGACAACTAGAACTAGAATGAATTGAATTGGAATTGAGAAGAGAAGGAGACTAGAGACTAGAGACTAGAGACTGGAATAGAATAGAATAGAATAGAATAGAATAGAATAGAATAGAATAGAATAGAATAGAAAACAGGACAACTAGAACTAGAATGAATTGAATTGGAATTGAGAAGAGAAGGAGACGAGACTAGAGACTAGAGACTAGAGACTAGAGACTAGAGACTAGAGAATGGAATGGAATGGAATGGAATGGAATGGAATGGAATGGAATGGAATGGAATGGAATGTAATAGAATAGAATAGAATAGAATAGAATAGAATAGAATAGAATAGAATAGAATAGAATAGAATAGAATAGAATAGAATAGAGAGCAGGACAACTAGAACTAGAATGAATTGAATTGGAATTGAGAAGAGAAGGAGACTAGAGACTACAGACTGGAATAGAATAGAATAGAATAGAATAGAATAGAATAGAATAGAATAGAATAGAATAGAATAGAATAGAATAGAATAGAATAGAAAACAGGACAACTATAACTAGAATGAATTGAATTGGAATTGAGAAGAGAAGGAGACTAGAGACTAGAGACTAGAGACTGGAATAGAATAGAATAGAATAGAATAGAATAGAATAGAATAGAATAGAATAGAATAGAATAGAATAGAATAGAAAACAGGACAACTAGAACTAGAATGAATTGAATTGGATTTGAGAAGAGAAGGAGACGAGACTAGAGACTAGAGACTAGAGACTAGAGACTAGAGACTAGAGACTAGAGAATGGAATGGAATGGAATGGAATGGAATGGAATGGAATGGAATGGAATAGAATAGAATAGAATAGAATAGAATAGAATAGAATAGAATAGAATAGAATAGAATAGAATAGAATAGAATAGAATAGAATAGAGAGCAGGACAAATAGAACTAGAATGAATTGAATTGGAATTGAGAAGAGAAGGAGTCTAAAGACGAGAGACGAGAGACGAGAGACGAGAGACGAGAGACGAGAGACGAGAGACTAGAGACTGGAATGGATTGGAATGGAATGGAATGGAATGGAATGGAATGGAATGGAATGGAATGGAATAGAATAGAATAGAATAGAATAGAATAGAATAGAATAGAGAACAGGACAACTAGAACTAGAATGAATTGAATTGGAATTGAGAAGAGGAGGAGACTAGAGACTAGAGACTAGAGACTAAAGACTAGAGACTAGAGACTGGAATGGAATGGAATGGAATGGAATGGAATGGAATGGAATAGAATAGAATAGAATAGAATAGAATAGAATAGAATAGAATAGAATAGAATAGAATAGAATAGAATAGAATAGAATAGAATAGAATAGAATAGAACAGAATAGAGAACAGGACAACTAGAACTAGAATGAATTGAATTGGAATTGAGAAGAGAAGGAGACTAGAGACTAGAGACTAGAGAATGGAATGGAATGGAATGTAATGGAATAGAATAGAGAACAGGACAACTAGAACTAGAATGAATTGAATTGGAATTGAGAAGAGAAGGAGACTAGAGACTAGAGACTAGAGACTAGAGAATGGAATGGAATGGAATAGAATAGAATAGAATAGAATAGAATAGAATAGAATAGAATAGAATAGAATAGAATAGAATAGAATAGATTAGAATAGAATAGAATAGAATAGAATAGAATAGAATAGAATAGAATAGAATAGAATAGAGAACAGGAGAACTGGAACTAGAATGAATTGAATTGGAATTGAGAAGAGAAGGAGACTAGAGACGAGAGACGAGAGACGAGAGACGAGAGAATGGAATGGAATGGAATGGAATGGAATGGAATGGAATGGAATGGAATGGAATAGAATAGAATAGAATAGAATAGAATAGAATAGAATAGAATAGAACAGAACAGAACAGAGAACAGGACAACTAGAACTAGAATGAATTGAATTGGAATTGAGAAGAGAAGGAGTCTAAAGACGAGAGACGAGAGACTAGAGACTGGAATGGAATGGAATGGAATGGAATGGAATGGAATGGAATGGAATGGAATGGAATGGAATGGAATAGAATAGAATAGAGAACAGGACAACTAGAACTAGAATGAATTGAATTGGAATTGAGAAGAGAAGGAGACTAGAGACTAGAGACTAGAGACTGGAATAGAATAGAATAGAATAGAATAGAATAGAATAGAATAGAATAGAATAGAATAGAATAGAATAGAATAGAATAGAATAGAATAGAATAGAGAACAGGACAACTAGAACTAGAATGAATTGAATTGGAATTGAGAAGAGAAGGAGACTAGAGACTACAGACTGGAATAGAATAGAATAGAATAGAATAGAATAGAATAGAATAGAATAGAATAGAATAGAATAGAATAGAATAGAATAGAATAGAATAGAATAGAATAGAAAACAGGACAACTAGAACTAGAATGAATTGAATTGGAATTGAGAAGAGAAGGAGACTAGAGACTAGAGACTAGAGACTGGAATAGAATAGAATAGAATAGAATAGAATAGAATAGAATAGAATAGAATAGAATAGAATAGAAAACAGGACAACTAGAACTAGAATGAATTGAATTGGAATTGAGAAGAGAAGGAGACGAGACTAGAGACTAGAGACTAGAGACTAGAGACTAGAGACTAGAGAATGGAATGGAATGGAATGGAATGGAATGGAATGGAATGGAATGGAATGGAATAGAATAGAATAGAATAGAATAGAATAGAATAGAATAGAATAGAATAGAATAGAATAGAATAGAATAGAATAGAATAGAATAGAGAGCAGGACAACTAGAACTAGAATGAATTGAATTGGAATTGAGAAGAGAAGGAGTCTAAAGACGAGAGACGAGAGACGAGATACGAGAGACGAGAGACGAGAGACGAGAGACGAGAGACGAGAGACGAGAGACTGGAATGGATTGGAATGGAATGGAATGGAATGGAATGGAATGGAATGGAATGGAATAGAATAGAATAGAATAGAATAGAATAGAATAGAATAGAGAACAGGACAACTAGAACTAGAATGAATTGAATTGGAATTGAGAAGAGGAGGAGACTAGAGACTAGAGACTAGAGACTAGAGACTAGAGACTAGAGACTAGAGACTGGAATGGAATGGAATGGAATGGAATGGAATGGAATGGAATGGAATGGAATGGAATAGAATAGAATAGAATAGAATAGAATAGAATAGAATAGAATAGAATAGAATAGAATAGAATAGAGAACAGGACAACTAGAACTAGAATGAATTGAATTGGAATTGAGAAGAGAAGGAGACTAGAGACTAGAGACTAGAGAATGGAATGGAATGGAATGGAATGTAATGTAATGGAATAGAATAGAGAACAGGACAACTAGAACTAGAATGAATTGAATTGGAATTGAGAAGAGAAGGAGACTAGAGACGAGAGACGAGAGACGAGAGACGAGAGACGAGAGAATGGAATGGAATAGAATAGAATAGAATAGAATAGAATAGAATAGAATAGAATAGAATAGAATAGAATAGAATAGAATAGAACAGAACAGAGAACAGGACAACTAGAACTAGAATGAATTGAATTGGAATTGAGAAGAGAAGGAGTCTAAAGACGAGAGACTAGAGACTAGAGACTGGAATGGAATGGAATGGAATGGAATGGAATGGAATGGAATGGAATGGAATGGAATGGAATAGAATAGAATAGAATAGAGAACAGGACAACTAGAACTAGAATGAATTGAATTGGAATTGAGAAGAGAAGGAGACTAGAGACTAGAGACTAGAGACTGGAATAGAATAGAATAGAATAGAATAGAAAACAGGACAACTAGAACTAGATTGAATTGAATTGGAATTGAGAAGAGAAGGAGACTAGAGACTAGAGACTAGAGACTGGAATGGAATGGAATGGAATGGAATGGAATGGAATGGAATAGAATAGAATAGAATAGAATAGAATAGAATAGAATAGAATAGAATAGAATAGAATAGAATAGAATAGAAAACAGGACAACTAGAACTAGAATGAATTGAATTGGAATTGAGAAGAGAAGGAGACTAGAGACTAGAGACTAGAGACTAGAGACTGGAATAGAATAGAATAGAATAGAATAGAATAGAATAGAATAGAATAGAATAGAATAGAATAGAATAGAATAGAATAGAATAGAATAGAATAGAATAGAGAACAGGACAACTAGAACTAGAATGAATTGAATTGGAATTGAGAAGAGAAGGAGACTAGAGACTAGAGACTGGAATAGAGTAGAATAGAATAGAATAGAAAACAGGACAACTAGAACTAGAATGAATTGAATTGGAATTGAGAAGAGAAGGAGACTAGAGACTAGAGACTAGAGACTAGAGACTAGAGACTAGAGACTAGAGACTAGAGACTAGAGAATGGAATGGAATGGAATGGAATGGAATGGAATAGAATAGAATAGAATAGAATAGAATAGAATAGAATAGAATAGAATAGAATAGAATAGAATAGAATAGAATAGAATAGAGAACATGACAACTAGAACTGGAATGAATTGAATTGGAATTGAGAAGAGAAGTAGACTAGAGACTAGAGACTAGAGACTGGAATAGAATAGAATAGAATAGAATAGAATAGAATAGAATAGAATAGAATAGAATAGAATAGAATAGAATAGAATAGAATAGAATAGAATAGAATAGAATAGAATAGAATAGAAAACAGGACAACTAGAACTAGAATGAATTGAATTGGAATTGAGAAGAGAAGGAGACTAGAGACTAGAGACTAGAGACTAGAGACTGGAATAGAATAGAATAGAATAGAATAGAATAGAATAGAATAGAATAGAATAGAATAGAATAGAATAGAATAGAATAGAATAGAATAGAATAGAGAACAGGAGAACTAGAACTAGAATGAATTGAATTGGAATTGAGAAGAGAAGGAGACTAGAGACTAGAGACTAGAGACTAGAGACTAGAGACTAGAGACTGGAATAGAATAGAATAGAATAGAATAGAATAGAATAGAATAGAATAGAATAGAATAGAATAGAATAGAGAACAGGACAACTAGAACTAGAATGAATTGAATTGGAATTGAGAAGAGAAGGAGACTAGAGACTAGAGACTAGAGACTAGAGACTAGAGAATGGAATGGAATGGAATGGAATGGAATGGAATGGAATGGAATAGAATAGAATAGAATAGAATAGAATAGAATAGAATAGAATAGAATAGAATAGAATAGAATAGAGAACATGACAACTAGAACTGGAATGAATTGAATTGGAATTGAGAAGAGAAGTAGACTAGAGACTAGAGACTGGAATAGAATAGAATAGAATAGAATAGAATAGAATAGAATAGAATAGAATAGAATAGAATAGAATAGAATAGAATAGAATAGAATAGAAAACAGGACAACTAGAACTAGAATGAATTGAATTGGAATTGAGAAGAGAAGGAGACTAGAGACTAGAGACTAGAGACTGGAATAGAATAGAATAGAATAGAATAGAATAGAATAGAATAGAATAGAATAGAATAGAATAGAATAGAATAGAATAGAATAGAATAGAGAATAGGACAACTAGAACTAGAATGAATTGAATTGGAATTGAGAAGAGAAGGAGACTAGAGACTAGAGACTGGAATAGAATAGAATAGAGAACAGGACAACTAGAACTAGAACGAATTGAATTGGAATTAAGAAGAGAAGGAGACTAGAGACTAGAGACTAGAGACTAGAGAATGGAATGGAATGGAATGGAATGGAATGGAATGGAATAGAACAGAATAGAGAACAGAACAACTAGAACTAGAATGAATTGAATTGGAATTGAGAAGAGAAGGAGACTAGAGACTAGAGACTAGAGAATTGAATGGAATGGAATGGAATAGAATAGAATAGAATAGAGAACAGGACAACTAGAACTAGAATGAATTGAATTGGAATTGAGAAGAGAAGGAGACTAGAGACTAGAGACTAGAGACTAGAGACTAGAGAATGGAATGGAATGGAATGGAATGGAATGGAATGGAATGGAATAGAATAGAATAGAATAGAGAACAGAACAACTAGAAATAGAATGAATTGAATTGGAATTGAGAAGAGAATAGAGAGTACAGTAGAGTAGAGAAGAGTAGAGTAGAGTAGAGTAGAGTAGAGTAAGGTAGAGTAGAGTAGAGTAGAGTAGAGTAGAGTAGAGTAGAGTAGAGTAGAGTAGAGTAGAGTAGAATAGAATAGAATAGAATAGAATAGAATAGAATAGAATAGAATAGAATAGAATAGGGAACAGGACAACTAGAACTAGAATGAATTGAATTGGAATTCAGAAGAGAAGGAGACTAGAGACTAGAGACTAGAGACTAGATAATAGAATAGAATAGAATAGAATAGAATAGAATAGAATAGAATAGAATAGAATAGAATAGAATAGAATAGAATAGAAAACAGGACAACTAGAACTAGAATGAATTGAATTGGAATTGAGAAGAGAAGGAGACTAGAGACTAGAGACTAGAGACTAGAGAATGGAATGGAATGGAATGGAATGGAATGGAATGGAATGGAATAGAATAGAATAGAATAGAATAGAATAGAATAGAGAACAGGACAACTAGAACTAGAATGAATTGAATTGGAATTGAGAAGAGAAGGAGACTAGAGACTAGAGACTAGAGACTAGAGACTAGAGAATGGAATGGAATGGAATGGAATGGAATGGAATGGAATGGAATGGAATGGAATGGAATAGAATAGAATAGAATAGAATAGAATAGAATAGAGAACAGAACAACTAGAAATAGAATGAATTGAATTGGAATTGAGAAGAGAAGGAGTCTAAAGACGAGAGACGAGAGACGAGAGACTAGAGACTAGAGACTAGAGACTAGAGACTAGAGACTGGAATGGAATGGAATGGAATGGAATGGAATGGAATGGAATGGAATAGAATAGAATAGAATAGAATAGAATAGAATAGAATAGAGAACAGGACAACTAGAACTAGAATGAATTGAATTGGAATTGAGAAGAGAAGGAGACTAGAGACTAGAGACTAGAGACTAGAGACTAGAGACTAGAGACTAGAGACTAGAGACTGGAATGGAATGGAATGGAATGGAATGGAATGGAATGGAATGGAATAGAATAGAATAGAATAGAATAGAATAGAATAGAATAGAATAGAATAGAATAGAATAGAATAGAATAGAATAGAATAGAATAGAATAGAGAGCAGGACAACTAGAACTAGAATGAATTGAATTGGAATTGAGAAGAGAAGGAGTCTAAAGACGAGAGACGAGAGACGAGAGAAGAGAGACGAGAGACGAGAGACGAGAGACGAGAGACTAGAGACTGGAATGGATTGGAATGGAATGGAATGGAATGGAATGGAATGGAATGGAATGGAATGGAATGGAATAGAATAGAATAGAATAGAATAGAATAGAATAGAATAGAATAGAATAGAATAGAATAGAATAGAATAGAATAGAATAGAGAACAGGACAACTAGAACTAGAATGAATTGAATTGGAATTGAGAAGAGGAGGAGACTAGAGACTAGAGACTAGAGACTAGAGACTAGAGACCAGAGACCAGAGACCAGAGACTGGAATGGAATGGAATGGAATGGAATGGAATGGAATGGAATGGAATGGAATGGAATAGAATAGAATAGAATAGAATAGAATAGAATAGAATAGAATAGAATAGAATAGAGAACAGGACAACTAGAACTAGAATGAATTGAATTGGAATTGAGAAGAGAAGGAGACTAGAGACTAGAGACTAGAGAATGGAATGGAATGGAATGGAATGGAATGGAATGTAATGGAATAGAATAGAGAACAGGACAACTAGAACTAGAATGAATTGAATTGGAATTGAGAAGAGAAGGAGACTAGAGACGAGAGACGAGAGACGAGAGACGAGAGAATGGAATGGAATAGAATAGAATAGAATAGAATAGAATAGAATAGAATAGAATAGAATAGAATAGAATAGAATAGAATAGAATAGAATAGAATAGAACAGAACAGAGAACAGGACAACTAGAACTAGAATGAATTGAATTGGAATTGAGAAGAGAAGGAGTCTAAAGACGAGAGACTAGAGACTAGAGACTGGAATGGAATGGAATGGAATGGAATGGAATGGAATGGAATGGAATGGAATGGAATAGAATAGAATAGAGAACAGGACAACTAGAACTAGAATGAATTGAATTGGAATTGAGAAGAGAAGGAGACTAGAGACTAGAGACTAGAGACTGGAATAGAATAGAATAGAATAGAATAGAATAGAATAGAATAGAATAGAATAGAATAGAATAGAATAGAATAGAAAACAGGACAACTAGAACTAGATTGAATTGAATTGGAATTGAGAAGAGAAGGAGACTAGAGACTAGAGACTGGAATGGAATGGAATGGAATGGAATGGAATGGAATGGAATAGAATAGAATAGAATAGAATAGAATAGAATAGAATAGAATAGAATAGAATAGAATAGAATAGAATAGAATAGAATAGAATAGAAAACAGGACAACTAGAACTAGAATGAATTGAATTGGAATTGAGAAGAGAAGGAGACTAGAGACTAGAGACTAGAGACTAGAGACTGGAATAGAATAGAATAGAATAGAATAGAATAGAATAGAATAGAATAGAATAGAATAGAATAGAATAGAATAGAATAGAATAGAATAGAATAGAATAGAATAGAATAGAATAGAATAGAGAACAGGACAACTAGAGCTAGAATGAATTGAATTGGAATTGAGAAGAGAAGGAGACTAGAGACTAGAGACTGGAATAGAGTAGAATAGAATAGAATAGAAAACAGGACAACTAGAACTAGAATGAATTGAATTGGAATTGAGAAGAGAAGGAGACTAGAGACTAGAGACTAGAGAATGGAATGGAATGGAATGGAATGGAATGGAATGTAATGGAATAGAATAGAGAACAGGACAACTAGAACTAGAATGAATTGAATTGGAATTGAGAAGAGAAGGAGACTAGAGACGAGAGACGAGAGACGAGAGACGAGAGAATGGAATGGAATAGAATAGAATAGAATAGAATAGAATAGAATAGAATAGAATAGAATAGAATAGAATAGAATAGAATAGAACAGAACAGAGAACAGGACAACTAGAACTAGAATGAATTGAATTGGAATTGAGAAGAGAAGGAGTCTAAAGACGAGAGACTAGAGACTAGAGACTGGAATGGAATGGAATGGAATGGAATGGAATGGAATGGAATGGAATGGAATGGAATAGAATAGAATAGAGAACAGGACAACTAGAACTAGAATGAATTGAATTGGAATTGAGAAGAGAAGGAGACTAGAGACTAGAGACTAGAGACTGGAATAGAATAGAATAGAATAGAATAGAATAGAATAGAATAGAATAGAATAGAATAGAATAGAATAGAATAGAATAGAATAGAATAGAAAACAGGACAACTAGAACTAGATTGAATTGAATTGGAATTGAGAAGAGAAGGAGACTAGAGACTAGAGACTGGAATGGAATGGAATGGAATGGAATGGAATGGAATGGAATGGAATAGAATAGAATAGAATAGAATAGAATAGAATAGAATAGAATAGAATAGAATAGAATAGAATAGAATAGAATAGAATAGAATAGAATAGAAAACAGGACAACTAGAACTAGAATGAATTGAATTGGAATTGAGAAGAGAAGGAGACTAGAGACTAGAGACTAGAGACTAGAGACTGGAATAGAATAGAATAGAATAGAATAGAATAGAATAGAATAGAATAGAATAGAATAGAATAGAATAGAATAGAGAACAGGACAACTAGAGCTAGAATGAATTGAATTGGAATTGAGAAGAGAAGGAGACTAGAGACTAGAGACTGGAATAGAGTAGAATAGAATAGAATAGAAAACAGGACAACTAGAACTAGAATGAATTGAATTGGAATTGAGAAGAGAAGGAGACTAGAGACTAGAGACTAGAGACTAGAGACTAGAGACTAGAGACTAGAGACTAGAGACTAGAGACTAGAGATTAGAGACTAGAGAATGGAATGGAATGGAATGGAATGGAATGGAATGGAATGGAATGGAATGGAATGGAATGGAATGGAATAGAATAGAATAGAATAGAATAGAATAGAATAGAATAGAGAACATGACAACTAGAACTGGAATGAATTGAATTGGAATTGAGAAGAGAAGTAGACTAGAGACTAGAGACTAGAGACTGGAATAGAATAGAATAGAATAGAATAGAATAGAATAGAATAGAATAGAATAGAATAGAATAGAATAGAATAGAATAGAATAGAATAGAATAGAATAGAATAGAATAGAATAGAATAGAATAGAATAGAAAACAGGACAACTAGAACTAGAATGAATTGAATTGGAATTGAGAAGAGAAGGAGACTAGAGACTAGAGACTAGAGACTAGAGACTAGAGACTGGAATAGAATAGAATAGAATAGAATAGAATAGAATAGAGAACAGGAGAACTAGAACTAGAATGAATTGAATTGGAATTGAGAAGAGAAGGAGACTAGAGACTAGAGACTAGAGACTGGAATAGAATAGAATAGAATAGAATAGAATAGAATAGAATAGAATAGAATAGAATAGAATAGAATAGAATAGAATAGAATAGAATAGAGAACATGACAACTAGAACTGGAATGAATTGAATTGGAATTGAGAAGAGAAGTAGACTAGAGACTAGAGACTCGAATAGAATAGAATAGAATAGAATAGAATAGAATAGAATAGAATAGAATAGAATAGAATAGAATAGAATAGAATAGAAAACAGGACAACTAGAACTAGAATGAATTGAATTGGAATTGAGAAGAGAAGGAGACTAGAGACTAGAGACTAGAGACTGGAATAGAATAGAATAGAATAGAATAGAATAGAATAGAATAGAATAGAATAGAATAGAATAGAATAGAATAGAATAGAATAGAATAGAATAGAATAGAGAATAGGACAACTAGAACTAGAATGAATTGAATTGGAATTGAGAAGCGAAGGAGACTAGAGACTAGAGACTGGAATAGAATAGAATAGAGAACAGGACAACTAGAACTAGAACGAATTGAATTGGAATTAAGAAGAGAAGGAGACTAGAGACTAGAGACTAGAGACTAGAGAATGGAATGGAATGGAATGGAATAGAATAGAATAGAATAGAGAACAGAACAACTAGAACTAGAATGAATTGAATTGGAATTGAGAAGAGAAGGAGACTAGAGACTAGAGACTAGAGAATTGAATGGAATGGAATGGAATGGAATAGAATAGAATAGAATAGAATAGAGAACAGGACAACTAGAACTAGAATGAATTGAATTGGAATTGAGAAGAGAAGGAGACTAGAGACTAGAGACTAGAGACTAGAGACTAGAGAATGGAATGGAATGGAATGGAATGGAATGGAATGGAATAGAATAGAATAGAATAGAGAACAGAACAACTAGAAATAGAATGAATTGAATTGGAATTGAGAAGAGAATAGAGAGTACAGTAGAGTAGAGAAGAGTAGAGTAGAGTAGAGTAGAGTAAGGTAGAGTAGAGTAGAGTAGAGTAGAGTAGAGTAGAGTAGAGTAGAGTAGAGTAGAGTAGAGTAGAATAGAATAGAATAGAATAGAATAGAATAGAATAGAATAGAATAGAATAGGGAACAGGACAACTAGAAGTAGAATGAATTGAATTGGAATTCAGAAGAGAAGGAGACTAGAGACGAGAGACGAGAGACGAGAGACGAGAGACGAGAGAATGGAATGGAATGGAATGGAATGGAATGGAATGGAATGGAATAGAATAGAATAGAATAGAATAGAATAGAATAGAATAGAATAGAATAGAATAGAATAGAATAGAATAGAATAGAACAGAACAGAGAACAGGACAACTAGAACTAGAATGAATTGAATTGGAATTGAGAAGAGAAGGAGTCTAAAGACGAGAGACTAGAGACTAGAGACTGGAATGGAATGGAATGGAATGGAATGGAATGGAATGGAATGGAATGGAATGGAATAGAATAGAATAGAGAACAGGACAACTAGAACTAGAATGAATTGAATTGGAATTGAGAAGAGAAGGAGACTAGAGACTAGAGACTAGAGACTGGAATAGAATAGAATAGAATAGAATAGAATAGAATAGAATAGAATAGAATAGAATAGAATAGAATAGAATAGAAAACAGAACAACTAGAACTAGATTGAATTGAATTGGAATTGAGAAGAGAAGGAGACTAGAGACTAGAGACTGGAATGGAATGGAATGGAATGGAATGGAATGGAATGGAATGGAATAGAATAGAATAGAATAGAATAGAATAGAATAGAATAGAATAGAATAGAATAGAATAGAATAGAATAGAATAGAAAACAGGACAACTAGAACTAGAATGAATTGAATTGGAATTGAGAAGAGAAGGAGACTAGAGACTAGAGACTAGAGACTAGAGACTAGAGACTGGAATAGAATAGAATAGAATAGAATAGAATAGAATAGAATAGAATAGAATAGAATAGAATAGAATAGAATAGAATAGAGAACAGGACAACTAGAACTAGAATGAATTGAATTGGAATTGAGAAGAGAAGGAGACTAGAGACTAGAGACTGGAATAGAGTAGAATAGAATAGAATAGAAAACAGGACAACTAGAACTAGAATGAATTGAATTGGAATTGAGAAGAGAAGGAGACTAGAGACTAGAGACTAGGGACTAGAGACTAGAGACTAGAGACTAGAGATTAGAGACTAGAGAATGGAATGGAATGGAATGGAATGGAATGGAATGGAATGGAATAGAATAGAATAGAATAGAATAGAATAGAATAGAATAGAATAGAATAGAATAGAGAACATGACAACTAGAACTGGAATGAATTGAATTGGAATTGAGAAGAGAAGTAGACTAGAGACTAGAGACTAGAGACTGGAATAGAATAGAATAGAATAGAATAGAATAGAATAGAATAGAATAGAATAGAATAGAATAGAATAGAAAACAGGACAACTAGAACTAGAATGAATTGAATTGGAATTGAGAAGAGAAGGAGACTAGAGACTAGAGACTAGAGACTAGAGACTGGAATAGAATAGAATAGAATAGAATAGAATAGAATAGAATAGAATAGAATAGAATAGAATAGAATAGAGAACAGGAGAACTAGAACTAGAATGAATTGAATTGGAATTGAGAAGAGAAGGAGACTAGAGACTAGAGACTAGAGACTGGAATAGAATAGAATAGAATAGAATAGAATAGAATAGAATAGAATAGAATAGAATAGAATAGAATAGAATAGAGAACAGGACAACTAGAACTAGAATGAATTGAATTGGAATTGAGAAGAGAAGGAGACTAGAGACTAGAGACTAGAGAATGGAATGGAATGGAATGGAATGGAATGGAATGGAATGGAATGGAATAGAATAGAATAGAATAGAATAGAATAGAATAGAATAGAATAGAATAGAATAGAATAGAATAGAATAGAATAGAATAGAGAACATGACAACTAGAACTGGAATGAATTGAATTGGAATTGAGAAGAGAAGTAGACTAGAGACTAGAGACTGGAATAGAATAGAATAGAATAGAATAGAATAGAATAGAATAGAATAGAATAGAATAGAATAGAATAGAATAGAAAACAGGACAACTAGAACTAGAATGAATTGAATTGGAATTGAGAAGAGAAGGAGACTAGAGACTAGAGACTAGAGACTGGAATAGAATAGAATAGAATAGAATAGAATAGAATAGAATAGAATAGAATAGAATAGAATAGAATAGAATAGAGAATAGGACAACTAGAACTAGAATGAATTGAATTGGAATTGAGAAGCGAAGGAGACTAGAGACTAGAGACTGGAATAGAATAGAATAGAGAACAGGACAACTAGAACTAGAACGAATTGAATTGGAATTAAGAAGAGAAGGAGACTAGAGACTAGAGACTAGAGACTAGAGAATGGAATGGAATGGAATGGAATGGAATAGAATAGAATAGAATAGAGAACAGAACAACTAGAACTAGAATGAATTGAATTGGAATTGAGAAGAGAAGGAGACTAGAGACTAGAGACTAGAGAATTGAATGGAATGGAATGGAATGGAATGGAATAGAATAGAATAGAATAGAGAACAGGACAACTAGAACTAGAATGAATTGAATTGGAATTGAGAAGAGAAGGAGACTAGAGACTAGAGACTAGAGACTAGAGACTAGAGAATGGAATGGAATGGAATGGAATGGAATGGAATGGAATGGAATAGAATAGAATAGAATAGAGAACAGAACAACTAGAAATAGAATGAATTGAATTGGAATTGAGAAGAGAATAGAGAGTACAGTAGAGTAGAGAAGAGTAGAGTAGAGTAGAGTAGAGTAAGGTAGAGTAGAGTAGAGTAGAGTAGAGTAGAGTAGAGTAGAGTAGAGTAGAGTAGAATAGAATAGAATAGAATAGAATAGGGAACAGGACAACTAGAACTAGAATGAATTGAATTGGAATTCAGAAGAGAAGGAGACTAGAGACTAGAGACTAGAGACTAGATAATAGAATAGAATAGAATAGAATAGAATAGAATAGAATAGAATAGAACAGAATAGAATAGAATAGAATAGAAAACAGGACAACTAGAACTAGAATGAATTGAATTGGAATTGAGAAGAGAAGGAGACTAGAGACTAGAGACTAGAGACTAGAGAATGGAATGGAATGGAATGGAATGGAATGGAATGGAATAGAATAGAATAGAATAGAATAGAGAACAGGACAACTAGAACTAGAATGAATTGAATTGGAATTGAGAAGAGAAGGAGACTAGAGACTAGAGACTAGAGACTAGAGAATGGAATGGAATGGAATGGAATGGAATGGAATGGAATGGAATAGAATAGAATAGAATAGAATAGAATAGAATAGAATAGAATAGAATAGAATAGAATAGAATAGAGAACAGAACAACTAGAAATAGAATGAATTGAATTGGAATTGAGAAGAGAAGGAGTCTAAAGACGAGAGACGAGAGACGAGAGACGAGAGACTAGAGACTGGAATGGAATGGAATGGAATGGAATGAAATAGAATAGAATAGAATAGAATAGAATAGAATAGAATAGAATAGAATAGAATAGAATAGAATAGAATAGAATAGAGAACAGGACAACTAGAACTAGAATGAATTGAATTGGAATTGAGAAGAGAAGGAGACTAGAGACTAGAGACTAGAGACGAGAGACGAGAGACGAGAGACGAGAGACGAGAGACGAGAGAATGGAATGGAATGGAATGGAATGGAATGGAATGGAATGGAATGGAATGGAATAGAATAGAATAGAATAGAATAGAATAGAATAGAATAGAATAGAATAGAATAGAGAACAGGACAACTAGAACTAGAATGAATTGAATTGGAATTGAGAAGAGAAGGAGACTAGAGACTAGAGACTAGAGACTGGAATAGAATAGAATAGAATAGAATAGAATAGAATAGAATAGAATAGAATAGAATAGAATAGAATAGAATAGAGAACAGAACAACTAGAACTAGAATGAATTGAATTGGAATTGAGAAGAGAAGGAGACTAGAGACTAGAGACTAGAGACTAGAGAATTGAATGGAATGGAATGGAATGGAATGGAATAGAATAGAATAGAATAGAGAACAGGACAACTAGAACTAGAATGAATTGAATTGGAATTGAGAAGAGAAGGAGACTAGAGACTAGAGACTAGAGAATGGAATGGAATGGAATGGAATGGAATAGAATAGAATAGAATAGAGAACAGAACAACTAGAAATAGAATGAATTGAATTGGAATTGAGAAGAGAATAGAGAGTACAGTAGAGTAGAGAAGAGTAGAGTAGAGTAGAGTAGAGTAAGGTAGAGTAGAGTAGAGTAGAGTAGAGTAGAGTAGAGTAGAATAGAATAGAATAGAATAGAATAGAATAGAATAGGGAACAGGACAACTAGAACTAGAATGAATTGAATTGGAATTGAGAAGAGAAGGAGACTAGAGACTAGAGACTAGAGACTGGAATAGAATAGAATAGAATAGAATAGAATAGAATAGAATAGAATAGAATAGAATAGAATAGAATAGAATAGAATAGAGAACAGAACAACTAGAACTAGAATGAATTGAATTGGAATTGAGAAGAGAAGGAGACTAGAGACTAGAGACTAGAGACTAGAGACTAGAGACTAGAGACTAGAGAATTGAATGGAATGGAATGGAATGGAATGGAATAGAATAGAATAGAATAGAGAACAGGACAACTAGAACTAGAATGAATTGAATTGGAATTGAGAAGAGAAGGAGACTAGAGACTAGAGACTAGAGAATGGAATGGAATGGAATGGAATGGAATGGAATAGAATAGAATAGAATAGAGAACAGAACAACTAGAAATAGAATGAATTGAATTGGAATTGAGAAGAGAATAGAGAGTACAGTAGAGTAGAGAAGAGTAGAGTAGAGTAGAGTAGAGTAAGGTAGAGTAGAGTAGAGTAGAGTAGAGTAGAGTAGAGTAGAGTAGAGTAGAGTAGAGTAGAGTAGAATAGAATAGAATAGAATAGAATAGAATAGAATAGAATAGAATAGAATAGGGAACAGGACAACTAGAACTAGAATGAATTGAATTGGAATTCAGAAGAGAAGGAGACTAGAGACTAGAGACTAGAGAATAGAATAGAATAGAATAGAATAGAATAGAATAGAATAGAATAGAATAGAATAGAATAGAATAGAATAGAATAGAATAGAATAGAAAACAGGACAACTAGAACTAGAATGAATTGAATTGGAATTGAGAAGAGAAGGAGACTAGAGACTAGAGACTAGAGACTAGAGAATGGAATGGAATGGAATGGAATGGAATGGAATGGAATGGAATGGAATAGAATAGAATAGAATAGAATAGAATAGAATAGAATAGAATAGAATAGAATAGAATAGAGAACAGGACAACTAGAACTAGAATGAATTGAATTGGAATTGAGAAGAGAAGGAGACTAGAGACTAGAGACTAGAGACTAGAGACTAGAGAATGGAATGGAATGGAATGGAATGGAATGGAATGGAATGGAATAGAATAGAATAGAATAGAATAGAATAGAATAGAATAGAATAGAGAACAGAACAACTAGAAATAGAATGAATTGAATTGGAATTGAGAAGAGAATAGAGAGGACTTCCGGTGGTGCCTTCATCGTCGACGGCGGGCCTTCCCATGCCCGTCGGCATCTCGGCGTGTATAGAGCCGCCGCACAGCTGGCAGGCGGCTCGAAAAACCTGCACCTCATCGGGAGGAGCAGGGAGAGCTTCTGGGGGTGAGGTGAGCCCCCTGAGTCGCCCCAGGAATGTTTCATTTGTCCTGGGGAGGGCTCAGAAGGATGGCTCCCCCCCTATCCCCCAGAGAATGCTCCGCGCCGAGACAGTCCTCCGCTAATTAGC
This sequence comes from Masticophis lateralis, assembly GCA_030761175.1. Classification (NCBI taxonomy): domain Eukaryota; kingdom Metazoa; phylum Chordata; class Lepidosauria; order Squamata; family Colubridae; genus Masticophis; species Masticophis lateralis. The sequence goes on from JAUDYJ010000005.1 coordinate 87,762,317, forward strand.
GGAGCCAGACGCTGGGAGCAACACCACAATTGAAGCGGTTAGTGGGCAAGTTGAAAGAGAAGAAGAAAAGTTGAAGCAAGTATGCATTTTCTTACCGATTTTTTTTTTATTTTTCTGGAGGAGGAAGGAGGGGAAGGGGGAAGGAGAGGAAGAGAAGTGAAAGTTTTCAAGAAAGTCTTTTAAGATGGCGACTGGTTTTAATTGAAGAAATGCCAGTGCGAATGAAAATGGAGTCCAGTCCTGAAAAGTTTTGAAAGGCTTTGAAATAAATATTTTTCTATGGGAAAGGCACTTAAAGAAAGAGGAACTTTTTTGGACATTTTCTTTTTTTAAAAACTACAGTAAATTAAAGCAAAATAAAGTAAAGCAAGGCAAAGTAATTTAAAGTAAAGTAAAGATGACTAAAGGAAGGGGGGGCTCCCCTACGAGCCAGCTGAAGTATAAAGCTGAGATGACTCACTTGTGTGGATTGGCAGAAGGGGACTTAAAAGATCTTATAACAATTTCCCTACCGAGCGTTGTTGATAAAATTAAAAATTCACAGAAGAATCTTGTGGATTTGGTTGCTGGAAAGCATGACCAATTAAGCCAAACTATTATTAAAGCAATCTCAGATCTTTCAAATGTGGTGATTGAAATGGAGGAGAAGGTGACTGAGATTAGCAGAAAAGTTGATTCTCAGATACAAGAAATACAAGAAAAGTTTGTGGAAGCTAAGATTCGAAACCAGATTATACAGAATGATATTATCATGCTTCAAATTAAAACAATGGCATCAGCGATCAGAGTAAGAGGTATTCGAGAAAACCAGAGAGAAAATTTAAAAGCAATTTCTGCAAAGGTTTTTGCTGAATTACTAGAGCTAGAAGATGAGATAATTCTTGGCTGTATAGAGAAAGCTTATAGAGTCAACTCACGAGTAGCCAAACAACGGAATTTGCCTAGAGATGTTGTTGTTTACTTTACTGATAAAAGGCTGAGAGATGATATCATACAAAAGTCCTACTCTGCCAGAGTGCAAGTAGAAGGTGCACAAATCAATATTTTTAAAGAGTTACCATCGAAGGTTCTAAAGGATAGGAAAGAATTTGCTTTTTTGACAAAGGAACAAGAAAAGTAATATCCCATTTAGATGGGATTTACCAGTTGGCATAATTTTTAGATATCATGGTGTGAGATATTGTTTGAATACTATTGGAAAAGCAGAACATTTTTATAAAAATATCTTTAAGGGAGCCACTGAATATGTGAAGAACAAGAAACAAGAAAGAGAATCTGTAAAAGGCAAACAGAAGGAAGAGATTCAAAGTATGAATCAAAGAATGTTAAAAGCACAAGGAGAACAAGGCGGTTTTTTAGAGGACTCTATTAAGGACTTCTCAGATGGGAAAATTGAATATCCTGGTGAATTTAGAGTAGGAGCACTGGACCCTGAACTGCGGGAGCAAGATTTTGAAAATATTATAATCCGAGATGAGCAGCAGCAGGGGTCCAATGTTACCCAAGAAATGGATGGTGATGTTAAACAGCAGGAAGAAGTCAGTGAGGAAACTCAAGTGGCATATACTACTGGGCGTCGCGAAGTCCTTCAGCAAATAAAGTTGTTATCAGAATATATGGAAAGTGTTGTAAAAAGGTTATAAAATTTTTTAAAGTCTATACTGAGTTGGATTTATGGATTATAATGACTTCATCCTGATTTGGAGACTTACAAAAAATCTTTATCTTGAATTGGATTTATTATCCTGAGCAAGTTTAACAGATTGCTGCAATAGTAGCAGCGATCTGTGATTACCCTATTATAAGTTTTCCCTGGAATTTACCATCTAGGAGGAAAGAAGGGAAATGAAAACATCTTACAACCAGAAGGAGTGAACAACAAAGGGTGGCAGGATTTGAAACAGTATTAAAAGAACATCTGGGAATGCAGTTTCAAGAATTTTTTTTTTTGCTTGTTTTTTTTTTTCAAGGATTGGTGGAGCTGCATTGGGTTTTTTTCTTTTTTTCTTTCTTGTTGAAATAGAACAAGTTAGTTTGAATGATTCTACCTAGAGGAGTGAATATCTTCGTGGTTGTATACTGTTTATACAAGGTCACACGGGGGGTTTAAGTGGAATGTTTTATTTCACTGATGGGGGCAGATAGAAGACGAAGCTTATTGGAATTGGATAAATGTGGAGAAAGAATATTTAACTTCAATCAAGATGAAGAGAAGACTGAAAGTTGGATTATGGAAAATTATAATAATATATGTATAATTACATTACATTGCATGTCTCATGTTCTTGTTTTTTGTTCTTCTGTGGTTTTTTTTTTTTTTAAATTAAGGGGACTAGTTGGGATCAAATTATTTGATATTATTTGATATGAATATGTAGGTTACACTATTTTTGGGGGACTGAGTTAGGCATACGACTTGTAATGCTAATATTAATGGGTTAACTAAGGTCAGAAATTTTTTTAAATTGGTTTAAATATTATAATGGTTGTTATTTTTGGGTGTTTTTCTTATTATAGTATTGTTAATTTTAGATAAATATTTATTTGTATGGGGGTTTTTTTTTCTTCTTTTTTTTAAATATTTTTTTAATTCTTTTTTCTCTTTCTTCTCTCTTCCTTTCAATTTAGAATTGAATATATAATAGTTTTCGCTTTTCTCTTTGTTATAAATTTTTGTTGTTTTTCTTTTTTTAAAAAAAATGTGTAGCGGAAGTCAGGGGGGAGAGGGGAGGGAAAGGGCGTGGTTGGGGGGAGGTTGGGGGGAAGAGGAGGGGCGGGAGGGGGGGAGGGGTGAAAAAGGGGGGAAAAATTCTGTATTGTAAAACTTTTTCAATAAAAAAAAAAGAAGAAGAGAATAGAGAGTAGAGTAGAGTAGAGTAGAGTAAGGTAGAGTAGAGTAGAGTAGAGTAGAGTAGAGTAGAGTAGAGTAGAGTAGAGTAGAATAGAATAGAATTACACTAGACTAGACTAGACTAGAAAGTAGAGTAGAGTAGAGTAGAGTAGAGTAGAGTAGAGTACAATACAATACAATACAATACAATACAATACAATACAATACAAAACAATACAAAACAATACAATACAATAGAGAGTGGAGTGGAGTGGAGTGGAGTGGAGTGGAGTAGAAGAGAGTAGAAGAGAATGTAGAGTAGAGTAGAAGAGAAGAGAATATAGAAGAGAAGAGAAGAGAATGTAGAGTATAGAGTAGAGTAGAAGAAAATTAGACTAGACTAGACTAGACTAGAGAGGAGAAGAGAGGAGAAGAGAAGAGAATTAGACTGGGTTGGGCTGCACTGCACTGTGCGGAAAGGGACCTTGGAGGTCTTCTAGTCCAGCCCTCTGCTCAAGCAGGAGAACTTGTACCATTTCAGATAAGTGACTGTCTAGTCTCTTCTTAAAAACATCCAGTGATGGAGCATCCATGATTTCTGAAGGCCAACTGTTCCACTGATTAATTGTATTACTGTACAGGTATTCCTCAACTTAGGACCACAATTGAGCCCAAAATTTATGTTGCTAAGTAAGACATTTGTTAAGTGAGTTTTGCCCCATTTTACGATTTTTATTGCCACATTTGTTAAGTGAAACACAGCAGTTGTTAAATTAGTAACAGAGTTGTTAAGTGAATCGGGCTTCCCCGTGGACTTTGCTTGTCAGAAGGTCGCAAAAGGAGATCACGTGACCAACCGTCATAAATGTGAGTCAGTTTGTCAAGCATCCAAATTTTGATCAAGTGACCACAGGGATGCTGCAACAGCCGTAAGTGTGAAAAACAGACATTAGTCACTTTTTTTTTCAGCGCCATTATAACTTTGAACGGTCACTAAATGAACTGCTGTAAATCGAGGACTATCTGTGGTCTGTGGTTTTTCAACCTGGGGCAACTTTGAGAAGGGTGGTTTTTCAACCTGAGGAATTCTGGGAGTTGAAGTTCACCGTTCTTATAAAATTGTGCAGGCTGGAAAAATACTGAAAGAGCAATTTGTGCAAGACTCGCTTGAAAGAAGGGGAGCCATTCCCCCCTCCCCCACAGAAAGGATGCATGGGGGCAAAAGGGATGCAAATTTTGCAGCTCTGCAGGGCTGGAGTGACTTTGGATGTCTAAAAGTGAGGGGGGAAAGGAAGAATAGAGTTTTTGTTGTCATCCCCCCACAACCCCCCAAAGCAGGAGCTGCTTTTCCATTGCAGTTCCATGGAATGGAAAATGAATTTTGCCACCTGTGTAGTTTCCCTGGGTAGAAATATGGAAATGTTCTCTCTTGGTGGTCTCCCATCCAGTCACTGCAATCAGCAAAAGAAGATGACCACTTCTGGACTTTGTGCTTGTGATGTAGGGGGGGAAAAAAACAAAATGTTGACTTTGGATTTTGCTGATTAGATAGGTTTGTTGTTATAGAAATAGCTATTATATTACCATAGAAAAAGTAAAAAGTTGAGGATGTACGTTATTAACTGACTGTCCTGCACTAAAAAGAATCAAAAGTCAATGTTTTCCCCCTTTTACTCCTCACTTTTTTCTCTTTCCTCTTACTTTTGTATTATTTTCATTTTTCTTTGCATTTTATATTTTGATAAACTAATAAAAAAATAAAATAAAAAAGACATTTCTATGTGAATAGATTGCTTCTCCTCCTCCCTTGCTCCCTGGATCCCAACTCGTCCTGCCTTTAGAAAAACTATAAAACAACAGCTGTAAATGACCATTATATAATAATAATAATTTTATTGATCTTTTATGCCACTCAATTTCCAACAATTCAAAGTTGGCTTGTAAAAGGCAGAGGAATTACAATAAAAATGGTAAAAGATATTTGTCTTTTAATTTGCTGTTGTTTTTATTATTCTGGGGAGGAAAAAAGTGGCACAGAAATGGAAGTATAATTATTTCCTTTTCTAAAAGATATATCTTAGTGAAAGACAACTGATTAAAAAAGGATGTATCCATTCTATACATGGAAAAAACCCTCTTTTAATGTACAAGGATTAAAGAAAACTAAGAGGAGAGAAATAAGAAAGACCAACAAACATAATATCTTTAAAAGAGTAATTAAGATTTACATTCCTAATTAAATCAAAGACATGCAGAAACATCTTGTTCACATTCTTCTTGTTTCCAGCATGTTTATCTTCTCGCTTGCAGGATTGTAAAGATATTTCAGAAATTAAATACCTATCTCAGCATCAGAAAAATAAACAGCTCTCCCTACATAAAATCATTCCCTTGGTCAAGTTCCACATTTAGTTAAGCAACATGCTTCATAATATATTAACCATTCCATATTTGAGAAAGAGAATTCAACATTTCTTTTACAGCTTTTAAATTCTTATAGGAAAAGGAGGATTTGCTAAGAGAAACTCAGTAGCGGCCCTACTACAAACTTTTTACACACAGAGAGGAAAAACACATGCACATTGTTATGTAAAAATTAAATATAATAGTTTAGAGATATATTTGTCCGTTTTGTTTCTTAATCTCAACAGACAGCAGGGACTGGTACAAAAAAAAAACCAAACAAACCAAGGATTGAATTGGGATTTTATTAACTGGACTGGGAAATAAATACAGAAATTTGAAACATTTTATATGGAAACATTTTGTGGCAGACTCTTGCTTATGCTCTAATGATTAAAGGTTTTGCCCCTCCTGCAATCTTCTATTATCTCCATTTTGCAAATTTGCAGAACGAAGCCGCATTGAAACAATAGCTTATCAGCAGCCATTGTATGTTACAGTCCACACCAATTCATCTTTCTTTAGAAGGCATTTCTGCTATGCTTAATTGTGTTCGCTCTGGGGTAGGGTGGCCGGGAAAGGATGCTTAATCTCGCAACATCTATGAGTTTTTAAAGGATGTGGGATTACTCAACCATTTACCTGATTTATAGTTGAGTTAAAATGAACTTTGAAACAAACAAACAAACAAAAAACCATGGTTATCTAATGATTGTTGTAAGACACACCACATGTTCCATTTTTAAAGTAAATGCAACAAAACGAGAGATTTTTAAAGGTACGGTTTTCTTGTTGTTTGCATTTTAAAGTGCCGGCTATGTGTCTTTGTTCAATGCAGAAATTATTTATCCTTTTATCCAAGTAGTATATTCATCTGGTGAATATGTTCCAGGGGTGAAATCCAGCAGGTTCTGACAGGTTCTGGAGAACCGGTAGCAAGAAATTTTGAGTAGTTTGGAGAACCGGCAAATACCACCTCTGGCTGGGCCCCAGAGTGGGGTGGGAATGGAGATTTTGCAATAACCTTCCCCCAGGAGTGGGGAGGGAATGGGGATTTAGCAATATCTTTCCCCTGGAGTGGGATGGGAATGGAGATTTTGCAGTATCCTTCCCCTGCCATGCCCACCAAGCCATGCCCACCAAGCCATGCCCACCAAGCCATGCCCACAGAACCAGTAGTAAAAAAAAATTGCATTTCACCACTAATATGTTCCCTCTGGTGAAATATTTTTTTAGGCAATCTTGTCATAAGAGGAGGAGGAAGAGAAGGAGAAGGAATAATATTGCTAAAACATTGTCTCTATATGACCAAGCCACCTTAATGTACTTATTTCTCCTGCCCATTCGCTTTTCTGTTCAATCCACATTTGCTGAGCTGCCATTCACTCCTGATCGCTCTTTCCCCCAGGTGTTCCCACACCCTTTCTTAAGTACCCCATTCTCTTCAACTTGCCTTTCCTGCTTGACCTGAAAAGGTGACCTCTCACATCCTTACACCAATTAGGCAGATGATGAGTCTTCTTACATGCAGTGTAAGGATAGGATAGCTAGCCTAGAACATCATGAGGCATCATTCTGGTAGCACTTTTTTCCAATCAATCAATGCTACTACCGTAAAAGCGTAAGCTTTCATGAGCTGCAAACTTGCCTTTGATCAATGTTTTAGTCAGAAAAGATGCTACCAGTCTACTTCTGCGGTGTTTTTATTTGTTTTTTTAAAACTCTTCATACACTATTAGTTTTGCTTCTGTGAACAAGCATTCCTTTCTTTTAGGGTGTCCTATTTCTTTACATCGCTGTCTTTGATAAACACTTAGAATGGAATCATTCAGTATTTGGATTTAAGACATTTTCATGATGGAACTCAACTGGGTGGAGACCAGCAGGTTCTGATAGGTTCTGGAGAAATGTTGAGTAGTTCAGAGAACTGGCAAATACCACCTCTGGCTAGGCCCCAGAGTGGGGTGGGAATGGAGATTTTGCAATAACCTTTCCCCAGGAGTGGGGAGGGAATGGGGATTTTGCAGTATCCTTCCCCTGGAGTAAGGTGGGAATGGAGATTTTGCAGTATCCTTCCCCTGCCATGCCCACCAAGCCACGCCCACAGAACTGGTAGTAAAAAAATTGGGTTTCACCACTGGTAGAAACCATAAATGCAGTGCAGATTTCTGAAGGAGGAGGAGAAGAAGGGAAAGAAGAAAAAGGAGAAAAAGGAAGGGACTCAAATGTTCTGCCACATAGAGAAAATAGCCTATGAACAGAGATGATTTAGGCCGAGAAAATAATACAGAGTATATGTACGTTTGAAATGACCCTTGTAACACCACTTTGCTCTAGATGATGGAGAGAATACATTAACATCTTTTATGTTCTGGAAAAAAAAATGCAGATTCCTCACGACTTTGCGGAATGGATTTGGATTATTTTCTTAAACCAGGAAACATACCCTGGCTGTTTTATCCATGTACAATAAAATAAAATAAAAATAAAAATGCAGATTGCAGAAAGTGTCCATTTGCACAGAGTTGTCTTTTGTGGCTTGTGCCTTTCCCTTCCAGCCCTTTTAAACCACCTCGTCTCTGCTATTTGCCATTTGGACTTCTTCTTTCTGGATGCACCCTTTCCCTGAATATTTTGCATCCTTGTTGGGCCAATCAGGACTATGTTTCATTTTTTTACCCAGAACTATACAATTAAAATATTTAGTCTCAATGTGTCTTCCTTAGCTTACTCTCCATCCAATCTGGAAAAACTCTACAGTTTCTTTGAAGATTCTTTGGCTTCTTTTTCTCATTGCTCATCATTTTGCAATGCCTGGTTCCTAAATCTAGGGTTTTCAATGAACGAGATAGAAATCTTCCATCTCTGAGGGATTCCTGGCAGGATCTCACTTTTTTAGTTCTTCAGATAGCATTTTCTTTTGCCCATTATCCTCCAGAAAAAGACTCCTTCTTCTGACAGATAAGCAGCCCAAAGATAAGCGAAGTAGCGGCAGTTAATTCATTAACAATACAAATTTGGAGAAAATAATGCATTTTATCAGCAGATAAGAAAGAGAGGGAAAAAAGACTACGGTGCAGTATGAGGAAGATTACAGGAGCCACTGAAAATAATTGTATCTGCCCTATTTACTTTGTAATGATGGTAAGGATAAGGCAGTTCAACCTTCCTTAAGCATGAGAACTGCTTCTTACAGGCAATTCTCAATTTATGAACACAATTAAGCCCAAATTTCTCTTGCTAAGTGAGCGCCGCCCCATTTTACGATCTTTCTGGGTACCGTTGTTAAGCAAATCACTGCAGTTCTTCAGCTGGTAACACGTTAAGCGACTGTTGACTTGTCAGAAGGTTGCAAAAGGGATCACGTAACCCCGGGACACTGCAACTGTCATTAAGTATGAATCAGTTGCCAAGCATCTGAATTTTGATCATGTAACTTTAAAAAGAAAACCAGATAGCAGGATGTCAGTAAAACATTATAGGTGCCTGAAAGAGCCATCAGAAAAACAGCTGGAAAGGGAAGGGCTGTTTGAAGAGAAACTATATCAAGAGGTCAACTTGAAGTCAAGCCGGTATCAATTTCCAGTCAAGTCCACTTACCTGTTAGCCAATATTAAATTTACCATCATCAGCTGGAAGACTCCAGTTGTCCAATGAAGCGAGCTACAAATCACACTATCCCAGTAGTGTTAGTTGGAAAAGGTTTAGCTTAAAAATCCTTGAAAATATCTCTTAGCTGTGTGCATGCACACACTGTGACTGTAGTTTGCTGGGGGATCCAAAGGACAATGTATTTATTTACTTGTTTATTAAATGTATTACCATTTATTAAATTTCTATAGCCACCTGTCTCTTTTCATTTACATATTTTGGAATTGCTAGACTCCCTTTTCGGGTTAATCTGACCATCATCCCAGCTTCAGAAAATTGAAAAGGCGATTCAACCTCACTCCTCTGTTCAAGACCAATACTTAGAACAAATGTTCTAGATCAGGGGTGGGCAAATGTGGCCCTTTTACAACCTGTGGCTTTAACTCCCAGAATTCCTGAGACAGCCAAGCTGGCTTAGGAATTCTGGGAGTTGAAGTCCACAGGTCATAAAGGGGCCATATTTGCCCACCCCGTTCTAGATATTACAAAGAAACCCAACTTCCCATTCCATTTACCCATCATTTCCTAGAGTTTCTTCAGAGAAACTCCAAAGTGGTGAAATCCAAATTGTTTTACTACCAGTTCGGTGGGTGTGGCTTGGTGGGCGTGGTGTGGCTTGGTAGGTGTGGCAGGAAAAGGATACTGCAAAATCTCCATTTCCACCCCACTCCAGGGGGAAAAATATTGAAAAATCTCCATTCCCACTCCACTCGGGCCAGCCAGAAGTAGCATTTGCCAGTTCTCTGACCTACTCAAAATTTCCACCACCACTTCTCTGAACTGCTCAAAATTTCCGCTACCAGTTCTCCAGAACCTGTCAGAACCTGCTGGATTTCACCCCCTGGAAAGGTGCCACAAGAATGTATTTTTATCTGTAAGCCCAGATCAGGGAAATACAGGGTGTTGAGTTTTGCAAAGGTCGTGAATTTGGCTATTAAAATTAACCCAGGGGTACTGTCCCCGAGGAGAATGAGAAGTGAAATTAAGAGCTCCTGAGATGGATGGATTATCCAAGTGAGTAATTCTAATTTTAGCACATTTGAAAGAAATGCCTCGGTTGGTCTTTATTTGCACGCTGTCTCTTTTCTCTGCCTGGGCCTTAATTCAAGGGCATTCTCTCCAGCCATGAAGGATAGCTTATCTTCTGAAATGGAAGAGACAAATCTCTTTGACATATACTTGGCTCCGAATAACTCAACCATTGACACTCAAACCTCCCCTCTTACCTAAGTAGAACACGACAGGAACAATCAAGCACAGGCAACACATTTCAAGATCAAAGTTTATGAAAGCCCTCCCTACCAAAAAGCAGTTCCAGATACCCATTCAGTTCTTTTATTTAAACCATATTCCCCCCCTTAAGAACATTAAGAGCTCAGGTTTAATAAATTAGCACCCAAAACTTAAAATCCATTTTAGGTGGCTCATGAATCTATTAGCTGAGTGGAATTTTCAATCAGAAACTCCAGTTTCCTCCTAGGAGAAAAGGATCCCAAAACAGTCCATTTAGACCAGTGGTGAAATCCAATTTTTTTTTACTACCAGTTCTGTGGACATGTCTTAGTGGGCATAGTGTGGCTTGGTGGGCGTGGCAGGGGAAGGATTTTGCAAAACTCCATTCCCTCCCCACTCCTGGGAGAAGGATATTGCAAAATCTCCATTCCCCCCCCACTCCTGGGAGAAGGATATTGCAAAATCTCCATTCTCACCCCGTTCTGGGGCCAGCCAGAGATGATATTTGCCGATTCTCCGAACTACTCAAAATTTCTCCAGAACCTGTCAGAACCTGCTGGATTTCACCCCCGATTTAGACCCAGATTTCTCCTCATCAAAAAGCCTGATTAGAGCCAGGTTAGTTAAGGCTATTTATTTATTTCTTACATTTGCCTGCCGCCTACCTCCTTGCGAGACGACTCTGGAGAGGATTTACAACATCAGAATAAAACCGTGTGTGTGTGTGTGTGTGTGTGTGTGTGTGTGTGTGTGTGTGTGTGTGAAATCTCAACAGAACCATCATAAAATACAAATTACATCTTAAAGATGGAGAGGAAGGGAGGAGAATGCACACAGAGGTGGGAGCTAGGTATTAGTCGATCAAGCATCCAGTGTGATGCTTCTCCATTTGGGTGCTAGACCAACTGGTAGAGCCAGGTTTTCAGGCCCTTATGGAAGATCAGAAGGTGGGAGCCAATCTCACCTCAGAAGGGAAGATGTTCCAAAGAGCTGGGGCCACGGCAGAGAAAGCGCTTCTCCTGGATTCGGCCAGCCGGAATTCCTTGACTGATGGCATCTATAGCATCCCTCCTCTGCTGTTGGGAGGAGGTGGGAGGTGGGGTCTATCCCAAGGCTGCGCCTTGAATACCAAAGAAAAAAACCTTCCTGTCCCAACAAGTCTGCAGCCCCCTTGGATGTTTCCCCACAACCATGGGCAGAGGGGGCCTTAAGTCTTCTTTCACGGTAGTCTCCTTGCAATCTTCTTCCAAAGCCTTCTGAATCCCTGCCTTGAAGGCTTCTCGAAGGCTTCGTCCAGCGTCCCAAATTGAGACCTTTGCAGGCCGATCCCCACAGAAAAGCTACTTCCAGTTCCCCATCTTCATTCATTTTACTTATTTTAGGATTTCTAAAAGCTGGTTGTTTGTGCAAGGAACCATAATAAAACATTACAATTAAAAGGTGGGGAAGAAAGGAACAAGATGCACACTGGGGTTAGGGGGGTTAGGGGTGGGGAGTGGTCTTGTCTCACTCCGTTAACCCCGTCCAGAGTGATGCACTCCATTGGGGTCCCAGGCAAGCTGGCAGAGCCAAATCTTCAGGCCCTTAGCAAAAAGTAGGAAGGTGGGTGCAGATGTCACTAAAAATTGAATTTTGGGGGCTTCAAAACATGAGAACAAAACTCATGAATGTTCTTTCTTCGTGGAACTCTTTAGTAAAAGGTGGAAGATGTATACAATCTGAATAGAAAAACGGAATATTACCATACAAACCAGCCTGGGATATTTGTCCATGTTTACATGTCTCGGGAGTCAGGACCAAAAAGTTCAACGTTCTCTGTATGGAGATCCTTAGCTGGAACAGAACACAAGCAAGTTCTGGTAGAACAGAAAAGATCCCCCAGCTGTGGATTTAGAGAAATCTGCTGTTGAGATATGGATCTTAGGAGTGGATCTGTAGGGGGTTTTGTTGGTGGTGTTGGGTAGGTTGTGGAAAGGCGGGGACCAGTCCAGATCCAGAGGGGGATTTGGAGTCCCAGATTTGGGAGTCTCAGTCCACAGAGCTCCAGCAGAGAGGCTGTTTTGTGGTGTGGAAGAATCTGATTCTTGGGCTCCTTCCCAGAGCTAGAAATGTTCGGAGGTGTTCAATGAGCCTCCACTGGTGTCACTGAGTCCCCACAAACAGATCACGCCTGAGACAGCCAGTTGCTTCCTCCTGCCGACCAAATTCTCCACGGTTTAGGTTTCCTTGCTCTTCTATTCTGAAACCAAACCTGAAAAAAGAAGGATTGAGAGAAAGACAAACTCTACTATATCAAAGCTGTTAAAAAGCAGTGAAGTATCACAAGAAGTCAAAAGCCAGCAATCCAGAGAAGAGAATAATATCTGGTGCTCTCTGAGCTGGGCTGGTTGCAAATGTTTCATTACCCAACTAGATAACATCATCAGTATGATTTAACATGAAGTGGGAGTAGGGGGTGAGAGAGTATCTCTGAGCCAACCCCACACTCCTCCCCACTGATGGTGTTATCTAATTGGGTAATGAAATGCCTGCAAAGAAACAACCAAGCTCAGAGAGAACCAGAATCTCCACCAAGATTAACCTCACAAGACAACACAACTACAGTTGTTGTTATGTTCTGAGTGAGGAATGGAGTTGAGGCCAAAGTAATTTCTAACAGCTCTTTATTCAATACTGGCTGTGAGGCAACTGTTGCTCCCTGGCTGACACAGTTCCTTTTATAGGGAAGCTGATGAGCCCACAACCAATCAAGAGAGAGTATTTTCCCGCTCCAACAGAGGACCAGACTGAGAACTTCAACTGACAACTATATAAAATAGGTAACACTGGTAAAAGACCTTTTCACTCGTTTACACAATTAATGCATTCTATACGCTTTTTAAATGCTTCCTTGAAGTCCCTAAACTGGGGTGGCTTATAAATTTATTTGTGAACACACACATTGGGGTGGGGAGGACCTATTTTCTCTATTGAGATTGAGACCATCCTAGTAAGGACTGTAAACAAACCTCTGTTGTACAGGTGTTGCAACCAACAACAGCAAAAAAAAACTTATCCAGGACCTAAAACTGAATAGAAGTACCACATATTTGCATTTCCCCAATTTTATCTGTGCTTATTAAAGTTGCTTTAAATACGGAATAACAGAGTTGGAAGTGCCATTGGAGGTCATCTAGTCCAACCCCCCCCCCCCCCCCCCCCCCAGCAAAAAGCCCTATATACCAATCCAGGCAAGTGGCTGGTCAGCCTCTTCTTAAAAACCTCCCACAACTTCTGGAGGTAAATTGTTTCACTACTTAATTGTTCTCACCCTCAGGAAATTTCTCCTTAGTTCTAGGTTGGTCCTGTCCTTGATTAGTTTCCATCTAAATCTTAAAGCATTTTGGTTAGCCCTGATTCAAGTTCCTATCCCAGTATGGATGTTGGATTCAATTAGATGCAATTGTGTTTTAGATTAGATATTTACAGCTCACCCGCACCCTGAGGAGGCTACAACAAAAAACACCACAAGCATCAAATAACTATCGTGTCTGTCTGTCTGTCATCTATCTATCTTCTCTATCATCTATTATCTATCATCTCTCAATCTATCATCATTCAGCTATCAACTTCCTTTCTACCATCTACTTACCTATCTAGTATCTATCTATCTAAGTACCTATCATCTACCTACTTACCATATACCTACCATCTACCTACCTACCATTTACCTACATCTACTTATTTATCTTCCTATCACCATCTATTATCTATCATCTCTCAATCTATTAATCTTCTATTAATCTATCATATACCTACCTACCATCTACCTATTTATCTACTTATCTACATACCTACCTATCATCTACCTATCTACCTATCTACCTACCTATTTACCTAGTTATCTACTTTACCTACTTACCTACCATCTACCTACCTATCATCATTATTATCATCTATCATCTCTCAATCTCTCAATCTATCTTCTATTAATCTATCATATACCTACCTACCATCTACCAACCTATCTACTTATCTACCTACCTACCTATCATCTACTTACCTACTATCTACCTAACTACCTACTATGATTCTATCAATCTATCTACTCATTCATTCATTTAAATAGAACTCAGTTGAACGTATATATGTTACCATCAATGTGTGAGATTAGGCATTCTCTAGGAAGTCTATAGAATGGCAAAAAATGGGACCTCAAAGTATGAAATGCTGAATCCTTCAGACATTTCCCAGCCATTCTATGCAATGCCAAAAGGCAAACCGGCAAATATAAAATACTCCTAAAATGCCATTGTAGCCTTCTTTTTTGCAACAAGCAGGTTAATACCGATCTTTTTCTCTGTTTTTTTTTTCTAGTAAGAAAGTCCTGTGTTTTATTGGGCATTTCTTCTTTCATTTTCCTATACGTTTTTTCAATAAAGGGTAAACTTACCTAACCCTTCTCATGACTTTTTGCATTCTTTGCCTTAATAGTTCTTCGAATGCTTGTGTATTACATACAACGCCTAGGGAAAGTATGCAACACATTAAAATAGCAGAGAAATTTCATGCTTTGCCTAAAAAACATTCCGTGTTCTATAGAGTTCCTAGGCCCATGATGGCGAACCTATGGCACGCATGCCGGAAGCGGCATGCAGAGCCATCTCTCTAAGCATGCCAGCCATCACCTGTTGCTTTTCTGGGTTCCGGCGCATGTATGCATGCCGGCCAGCTGGTCTTCATGCACGCATGCACGTTAGAAACTGGAAGACTATTTTTATAGTGTACATGCATGCACCGGGAAGCTGAGCTTCCGGTTTCCGTCGCTCCTGTGTGAGCGCGCAGGGGAGCTGCTCTTCTGGTTTCTTGCTCATATGCGCATGCGTGCACATTTCCATTTTGATACTCGCTGCCGAAAAGGTTCACCACCACTGGTATAGAACAAGGCCAGGTGAAATACAGCAACAGGCCTCACCCAAAATCAAATTGACTGATAGAGTTGCCAGGTGTCCACTGTTTGAGCGGACAGTCCATTTTTTTCACATTATGTTCACTATTTTTTTTCACAAAATAGTGGACATTTTTTTTTATTCAAAAGCTTTTTGATGAAGTGGTACATAATCTAAAACTGTACAGTCTAAGAGAATAAAGATAGGAAAACCGCTTTTTGTCTTTTTTTTCATGTTAGAATGAGACAAAGATCGAATATCCATTGAACTCAATTCTCTGAAAAAATTAATGATGAGATTAAAATAAAAATATATTATAAAATTATGTACAGTTCCATTTTTAAAATGTATTGTAGCTTGTGTCGACTGAACTAAAATGGCGTCGAGTGACGAGAGTGACAGCGGTGGAATTGTGCATCAATTCCGGTATCAAATGCAAACGTTGAACAAATTTTCAGCATCATGGGAAATTTGTGGACTGACGAATGTAACTGACTGCTTGTACCATCAGTTCGAAGTGAACTTTGTATATTTTTTAATATTTCTCAACGTTGTACTGAAATTAAAGAATTATTCCTGAAACACAAAGAATTGATCAAAGCTGCACAGTCAAATAAAAAATACACACGACAGCAAAGTAAAATGTCATTTAATATTTTACATATTATTATAATATATTTGATGTTTCGAATTTTAAGTAAAGTTTTGAAGTGATTATTTTAATACGTGTTAAAATGTTTGTAAGAAAATATATAATTTAATTGTAATTTTTTTTTTACTACTTAAACCCCCCCCCCCGCCCCGCTTGTCCGCTATTTTTGGGAAGCAGACCTGGCAACCCTATTGACTGGAGTTGATACCTTTTCTACCCTTTCCCCCCCCAAAATAAGACATCCCCTGATAATAAGCCCAATTGGGTTTTTGAGCGCATGGAAATAAGGCCAAGCGCTTATTTCAGGGTTCAAAAAAATATAGGACAGGGTCTTATTTTGGGGGAAACATGCCAATGCTGCACTAATACAAGAAGAGGGGGTGAGCCATTGTCAAAAGTTCTGAAGGAAGAATTCTACTCCATACCTATTACACAAGTATTGAATCTAGCTCTTCTTCCAAGATATTTGGAACTCGTGTTATATTCAAAACAACCTAGATTTAGACTAGTTGGGATCATGGGTCAAAATACTGTATTCTGCTCACCATGCTACAGATTAGCTGATAATTCAGAGTCCCAGATTTGGAGTCGCAGTCCACAGAGCTTCAGCAGAGAGGCTGTTTTGTGGTGTGGAGGGATCTGCTTCTTGGGCTCCTTCCCAGAGCTAGAAATGTTTGGAGGTGTCCGAGAAGTCTCCACAGTGGTGTCATTGAGTCCCCCCAAACAGATCACGCCGAGACAGCCAGTTGCCTCCTCCTGCCGACCACTTTTTCCACGGTTTAGGTTTTCTTGCTCTTCTATTCTGAAACCAAACCTGAAAAAGGAAGGATTGAGAGAAAGACAAACTCTACTATATCAAAACTGTTAAAAAGCAGTGAAGTACCACAAGAAGTCAAAATCCAGCAATCCAAAGAAGAGAATATCTCGTGCTCTCTGAGCTGGGCTGGTTGCAAATGTTTCATTACCCAACTAGGTAACATCATCAGTATGATTTAACATGGGGTGGGAGTGGGGGTGAATGGGATGAGAGAGTGTCTCTGAGCCAACCCCACACTCCCTCCCCACTGATGATGTTATCTAATTGGGTAATGAAATGCCTGCAAAGAAACAACCAAGCTCAGAGAAAACCAGAATCTCCACTACGATTGACATCACAAGACAACACAACTACGGTTGTTGTTATGTTCTGGGTGAAGAATGGAGGTGAGGCCAGAGTGATTTCTAACAGCTCTTTATTCAATACTGCCTCTGGGTTGTTGTTGTTGTTTTTCCTAGTAAGAAAGTCCTGTGCTTTATTGTGCATTTTTTCTTTCATTTTCCTTTAGGTTTTTTCAATAAAGGGTAACCTTACCTAACCCTTCACATAACCCTGTTTGCATTCTTTGCCTAAATAGTTCTTCCAATGCCTGGGTATTACATACAATGCCTAGAGAGCACCGGAAACCCGAAGAGCAGCTCCCCAGTGCAGGAGCGCCAATAACCAGAAGCTCAGCTTCCCGGCGCACACATTCATGCCGGCCACCTAGTCTTCCGGTTTCTAACGTGTATGCATGTGTGAAGACCAGTTTCCGGTGCTCCCACACATGCACAAAGACCAGCTGGCCTTCCACTGTCTGGTCCCTCCAGATGTACTCGTCTACCCTTTCCCTTGCTTCCTGCCAACACAGCCAATGTCAAAGGTGAGGATAATCTGAACCGTAATTCAACGTATCGGGAGAACATCAGCCTTTGGGAAGGCTGCTTTGATCGATATTCTGAGAGAGAAAGGCACAGAGAAATGAATGTCATGAGCCAATGGTGTGCAGCCATGACAAAAGTGAAGCAAGGGAAAACAGGCTGATGTTTATTATCTGCCTGTGACCAGCTGCCCATCCCTCAATGCATCAGTGTTTCACAGGTACCCTGGTCTGCTTCCTCAGCATACAAACTGCAGTGAAACTGCTGCCAATTTACCAATTCCTTTCTGAGGCAAACGATATTCTGTCAGGTAACGCCCGTATAGTCTCTCCAGATTTATTTCGGAGTTCCTGATGTTTCCATCTCCGTAAAGATAATTGTAAGAGATAACAAACTCAATGTATATTCCTCCCAATTCACTTCCTCTCCCTATTAAGTGGAATATTAAATTCTTTCCACAGGAGAGTAGCTTGGACTGGGTGGGGGCAAGTTCATATAAGACTTCTGTTTTCTTTTTTCAAAAGGAAGCTACTCTGGGATGGATCTGGGAAATCCAGGATTCCTCTCAGATGTGGATTTGATTAAATTATTCTTGGCAGTTTAGAATAACATATGGCTCCTGGTCTGGAAGTTGAGTCATGGCAATTGGACTTCTTTTCTTGTAGCTTTAAATATTTTGTTGCTTATTCAAGTAGCTTCTTCAGTAGAAGCAAGGAGATTCCCTTATATGCCCTCCAGGGAGGTTTCATTTCAAAGCATCCCTAACCTTGTCTTTTCCTGCAAGATACAGGCCATGTACCAAAAGCTTTGCCCACCCCTCTTTCTTGTTTTGAATTTCCTGCCCAAAGGTAATTGGATTTTTTGGCTTGTAACCAAAGGTATCTAGGCTCAGACTGTCCCTCCTTCTGTCCCAGATAGGGCATTTTATGGCGATACAATTTTCTTCCCGATAAATAATGGGTATTTAGTTATGAGGAAGGCAATGTCTCATGTTTTTCTTAGAACAATTAGCTGAACTCTTGCCTTGTTTATCATTATTTTAGGTAGTAAAACCTCAGTATTCAGGTTAAATTGCCGTGTTGGCACTTTGGGATAAATAAGTGGGATTTGGGTTGCAGTCTGGCCACTCGGTGTCTAAAAGGTTCGCCATCACTGTCCTAGCCCATTCTATACAATGCCAGCTTTTCACACGTAACATATACATTAAACATCTCTTGCATAAGCCAGGTTCTCTTCCTAGTCAGTAGACAAGAGGCCAGGAAGCTGATATAAGCCAACATTAACCTAAATCTGAGAGTCTGAGAAAAGAACTTTTGTTTTCTTAAATGGAAACCAAGTTATCCATTTCCTAGCAATGTCAGATTATTTGAGAAGTTTTAAATGCATTTCATTAAAAAGAAATATTGGATTAAAAAACAAGAAGTACACTTTAAAAAGACATCTATGGCTTTACCGTTTTTTTTATTTTTTAAAAAAATTATTAACAAACATGCAATACATAATCATTCAGTGCTTCATCTGAGTACATCTTTTGTGACTTCTTGTTCTCCAATGTTTTTTTTATTGAAAGATTTTTCAAAATTTTACATACATAAACCCCCTCCCCCTTCCCTCCCTAACCCTTCCCCACCCTTCCTCCCACCACTCACCTCCCTTACCTCTTACCCTCCCCCCCTACTTCCCAAAACAAGATACAGGTTATATTATTCAACAATCATAAACCAACATAATCTAATTATCTATAACATCTTACAACTCTCTAATACTTTAATTCCCCATACATCATACTAAATTTAATTGTATAATAACATAACATTCTTATGTTTATTCATAACCTATCTGCAATTTTTTAATCCGATATTTCCTTTGAGTATAGTCTATCCATCTTCTCCACTCTCTCACATATTTTTCATTTGAATATTCCTTCAAATACGCCAAAACTTTCACCATCTCTGCTAAGTTTGTTAGTTATTTATTTATTTATTTATTTATTTATTTATTTATTTATTGTTACTTTTAATGTCCACTCTTGGATAGTAGGTAAATCTTGTTTCTTCCAATATTGAGCCACCAATAATCTTGCTGCAGTTATTAAATTCAAAATCAAATTAGTCTCTGTTACCATACATTCCGTAACTATATCCAGCAAAAATAATTGTGGTACAAATTTTATCTTTTTAAAAATATTTTGTAAAATCCACCAAATTTTAATCCAAAATGCTTTGACCTTTTTACATGTCCACCATATATGAAAATTAGTGGCATCTTCACAATCACATCTCCAACATTTGGGTTGTACATTCGGATACATATAAGATAACTTTTTTGGATCTAAATGCCACCTATAAAACATTTTATAAAAATTTTCAAGTTTTGAGCTTGCATAAATTTTACATTTCTTACCCATATATTCTCCCATGTTTCCATCATTATTGGTTGTTCAAAGTTTTGTGCCCATTTTATCATAGAATCTTTAACTAATTCTGTTTCCGAGTCCATTTCTATCCATATATTATATAACCTTTTAATTTGCATTTGGCTTTGGTCCCTAATTTTTTTATCAAATTTTCATCACCTTGTATAATACCAATTTTCTGATCTTTTCTCTATCTGGCTTGTAGTTGCACATACAATTCCAAAAATCCATTTAATATGTAGTCCTCAAATAGAGGACATATCAGATATTAAACTGATAAGAACAGATACTACACTTGATCTTAGCCAAAAGGCCAAGAAGTGATTGTTGTTCTCCAATGTTAAATCATTTCATAATATCATCATTTCATTATAACACTTCTCTCACATTTCTTACTTTGCTATTAATACATTTATCTTCTCTCTCCTCTTTCTTCTTCCCATATTTCATTACATTACTCTCTCTATATTCTCTAACCAATGATAAAATTGTCTCCATATCTTAAAATATTCAGATTCCTCTCTTTCTTTGATTGTCAAAGTCAATCTATTCATTTCTGCACAATCCAATATTTTCTTAATTACTTCACCCTCTGAAGGGATTTTCTCAGCTTTCCATCTTTGCGGAAATACCATCCTCGCTGCAGTTATTATGGGAATAATCGAATATATATTTTCTTTACTAAATTTCTCTGGTAGGATTCCTAATAGGAACAGTTCAGGTTTTAAATCTATATGTTGTTGTATCATTTCTTCCAACCATGTTTTAACTTTAATCCAATAGTTTTTTTTGCTTCTGGGCATGCCCACCACATACGATAATATGATCCTGGTATCTGATATTTCCAGCATTTAGCTGATTTATCTTTAAACATTTTTTTGCCAGTTTTTCAGGTGACACATGCCAAGCTTTCCTGGTTTTAAGTAGAATTTGAGAGTTCATACCTGAGGCATTGATTTAAAAAAAACCTAGCTTTTTCAGATTGCCTTTGGAGTTCTTATTTCTATTATGGCACACTCCCTATTCCATGCCGTTTTCACAAATTCCTTAAAGCCAGCAGTTTTTAGCAAACTCACCCAGCTGAAAAAGTAAAACGTCTAACCTTCATTGTAACTCACATCCTGATTTCTAGAAAGTTATTGGGAGGAGCTGCCGGGAAGGACATCAGTGAGCCTATAGGCTGCCTGCAAAATGGCCAGCACCTGGTCTGCTGGTGCCCTGCCCTTTTTAAAACACCTCCCTAGTCAGCCCAGCCAAATGTGACTATAAAAGCCAGAGCGGAAAGGCAGGAGGATGTATTGGCATTGTGGGAGTTTGAGGGAAAGTGGGTTGCAATTAGCTTGGGAAACTAAAACAGCCTGAAGAAATAACGGAAGAATAGGAGTTGTTGTAGAACTGGAAAAGGGTGCTATAGTAAACAGCAAGTACTAGCCCTTGAGGACTTGTGGGTGGTGTTGCTTAGAGGCTAGGAGGGGTTATGTTGGGTCTCTGTGGGTTTTGGAGCTCACTAACCAGGATATAATAAAAATGGGGGACAACTAGAAAATGTTACAAAACGCCAAGGCAGTCAAATTGCTCTGTTAACATACCGGACAAGTTCTCCCTTTGTAGGAAAACCTAGCTAGGCAATCACTTCTTAGTATGTGGGAGGAGATAACAAAGGTACAAAAGAAACTACTCTTGCAAACTGAAGCAAATGAAGTTCTCGTGCCCAAACCCACTCTATGGATAAAAGGAGGGAAAACACTCAAACAATAGTCATAACAATTGCAATAGTTGCCTTCTGTGTGGGTAGCAGTCCTTAAGTTCCCTGGGAAACAATGACCTGCCCTCTTGAATATTATGGCCACAACAACCAAAGTCTATAAAATCAAATAGACCCACTTAGCCTTATTTATTGAGTTTATAATGCCGCTTATTGGCCCATGGTGAATCATGCAAAATGCAACCATTTATCTGTGGGGAGACTTGTGTAGGGACCCAAAAATTTATCCACGGGTTGGCCCACCTACAGAGAACCATTGTACTACATTTCCCTTTCTTCCTCCTGAGTTAACCGAAAGCTGAAGTGCCTTCTGGGCTCCCAGAGTTGTAGAGAAGGGAGCAGCATCAAAGCCAAGGAGACAACAACCCAACTTCAGACTGCATCCCAGCCATTATGCATAGATTAACCCAAAGCATTTGCTAATTGGGGAATTAGCATTAGCTAGTTGGGGAAAACAAAAGGCAGGCAGGCAGGCAGGCTGCAGAGAAGCCCCTTCCTACTGGTAGGAGAATGCAAGGAAAGTGTCCCAGATACAACTATTTGTAAAAGATCTAGGTTCAGGGCTGCCAGGCTCACTTTTTCAAACCAGTCTCAAAGGAGCTGGGCTCTGTCCCTCTTTTCCACACCGAGAACAAGGCAAGACCTGGGGGGAAACAAAATCATCTCCAAGTTCTCATCTCTTCAGAGGAAGACAAAATCTCCCTCATTGTCTACCCTGAAAAGACTAAGAGTCCTTTTCCAAGGTCCTACCAAACCCACCGCTCCAGGACACAGCCCTGGATGTGGGGTAGAGGAGAATCTGATCCAATTCTCCCAAATTGTGGATCTGGAGAAGTCTGCTGTTGCTGATACGGGTGTTAGGAGCCAGGATCTGTAGAAGATTCCGTGGGAGGCGGCTGTTCGGTAGGTTGGGAAAAGGTGGGGACCACCAGATCCTGATGGTGTGTCGGGGAGACCCAATCCACAGATGGCTCTGCCGGACTGGGATGGTGGCTCTAATGGATAGGCTGTTCTATGATGAGAGAGAATCCACTTCCTGGCTTCCTTCCAAAGATTGAAATGTTTGTGGGTGCCCTTTCAATTTCTTTCTGGTGGCACTGAGGAGGTCCCTTTGAGAGGGACGAGTAATCCACTCCCCGAGTTGTTTGTCTCTGATCCCAAAAGATCCTCCTGTTCCCTCTTTCTCTGTGATTGACAGGTGTAGGTCGCCTGGCTCTTCGATTCTGGAACCAGATTTGAATAAAGGGGTTAGTAGAAAGGCAGCTCTTTCTTAATCACTTGCCTTGGTTCTCTTTGATTTTCCCACATTCTCTTGTTTGTTTATTTATATTCATAAGCATTTTGAATCCAATATATTGTCAGGGTGTATCATTTACAAAAGAAAAATGAGCCAAAAGAAATATTAACACATATACTGCTAACAATAGTAATAACATAACAGAATAGTTTGGGCTAAATTTCTCTTTATATTAGCTTATTTATAATTCTGTTAATTATATTGGCATATTTATAATTATAAACCATCTTTGTTTAATTCATACACAGCAATGATCTTTCTTCAACCTATTTTCTACCTCTAACCCCTCATAAAATCTATTCCATATCAAGTAATATTCTGTGTCTTCTTTGTCTTTTATTTTCAAAGCCAATCTGTCCATCTTTTGCACAGTCTAACATTTTCCGAATTACATCCTCATCTGATGGGAGTGTTCTCATTTTATCAATATCGTGCAAATACAATTCCCCAACCTTCTCAATCGCCACCATTCCTCAGTTGGTGGGCAGAGAGGTGGGATCCATTCTTACATGGATTCAGGCTCTCCTGGGGCCCCATACTTGGGGTTGGAGGTCCACCTCCTCCATAAGGCAGGCCATTTGTTTCTCTGTGTAAGTTGTCTCTTCCTCTGCTCATCTCTTGCTCCTAAGAGGAGAAACAAGAGTGAAAAGTTAGCCTTGAACTGGTTCTTGGAAGGAGGCAGAAGGCCCCTAGGCCAGGTTCACACAGCATCAATTGCTGGCTTTTTCTGAATTGGGTCGTTTTCTCAACCCCCACCCCCAACTTATCATTATCTGCAGAAAACTACCCCCAGGCTTCACAATGCCTGTGCCGGTTGGAGTTCGTTTATTTATTTATTTATTATTTAAATTTTTATACCGCCCTTCTCCCAAGGGACTCAAGGCGGTGCACAGCCACAGTAAAACCACATATATGTGAGTTTGTTTTGTTTTAAATCCAGCTGGTTAGGTTTGTTGTAGGAACTCACTTGGCGAGGGGGTCGGGGGGCGAGCAAGCGGACCTGCTTGGAGAGGCAAAAAAACAGCTCCGTTCACACGACGCCCATTCCTTGTCACCGGAGAAAAGCCCGTTTCTGAGCTCCCCACAAACACACCAAACCTCCCTTTCGCATTTCTTCCCACCCCCCACAAAACAGCCTTGCTTAACCCTAAAGGTGGGCTGCCGTGCTAAGGCAGCCCCTTGCCAAAAATAGGGGAGGGGGGGGTCCGAGTTCGTCCTCCCTCGCACCCATCTCTCCGACGCCTCAGTTTCCACACCCCTTGCGCTCCGAATTCGCTGGATTCGGAGGCCACGGTTGAATGAGCCAGCACAGGGATAGCAGCCGCTTCTTGGGTGGGCAAGACGAAACGAGTCGCCCCCGAAAACCCAGAGAATTCCCCCCTCCCGACGTTCTCATCTCTCTAAAACTGGGGACGAAACGAATTCGACGCCTTTCCCCCATTTATCTCGGTTTTCTGTTTTTGTTTTAAAAAATAAAAACGAAAACAAAGACACATAAAAAAGCAGACTGATTTTCCTGGGCTTTTTAAAAAAATAATTCCCAGCCAATTAAAGGGCCGCGGAGCCGACAGCTTGTTCCAATTTTCCCAGGCTCGGGCGATAATTGCAATGTTTCAAACGGATACAGTTTTACCAAAAAAAAAAAAAAAAGGAAAAGAAAGGAAGAAAGGAAGAAAAGGAAAGGAAAGGAGGGAAAGGAAAAGAAAAGAAAAGAAGAAAGGAAACTAAAGCTGGCTTTCTTTTAGGTATAAAATGTACCTTTCCTAAATCTCGGTCTGCAAACGCTTCGCCCATAAAAGAAAAAAAAAAGGCGGAGAAGCGGGGAGAAATAGGACGCCCCAAAGTTGATTTCTTATCTGAGTTGGTGGGGTTCGTTTTGGCTCCCGAAGCAAAATCGTTGTTAACAGAAACGCAAAGGAAGAGAAAGACGCAGCTGAAGGAAACGGGATTGGACGCCAAAGTGGCTCGGGACCTTGAGAGCATCCAAACGGACCTTCGGTTGTCTCTCCTCTTAATTTGGTTGCAAAGGTCCAATCTCTCTCGTGACCTCTGGTGGATGGGAGAAAGTTGGGGCTTGAAGGCTTCAGAGATGCAATTCTTGAGTTCAGCAATTTTACAACTTTTCCATTTAGGTTTCTGGGGATTGAGTCTCTCTTGATGGGAGGCAGAAGTTTATGATTTTAGAGGGACCTCAGTTATTTACTGAAGGTGCCTTTCTTTCCTTAACTGCAATGACTGTACTGGCTGGGAAAGATGGGATCTGTAGTGAGCAGTGCCCTTTCATGAGTGCCAGAAACTATGCTGTAAGTCAGTGCCTTGAACTGCAGCACCTCTCCCTAAATATGCTGACTGGGATACTAGGTAGCTTGCTAAACTGTGTCTCTTTTAACCATGGTTTCTTTTACCAACCCCAATGTTCTCACAGCACCAAAGGAAAACTGCCCAACATTAAGGGTTAGCAGGATGAGTGAACCAAGCCAGTGAATCCCTAAGCCTCTATAGAGCTAGGTTTAGCACACAACAAGCTATAAAACCAGAAACCCCAGAAAGAGATGGGAAATCACAGTTCGACAATAAAGTTTATTGACAATTGCCCCTACAGAGACTCAGGTTCAACTACAGATTCAATTCCTGAGGACTGGGCCAGTGGATCCAACCGAGATGCTGTTTGTGATGTGGGAGGATCCGTTTCTTGGCTCCCTCTCAAATATTTGGGGCTACCTGAGGAGCTCCCAATTTGAGTCGTGTCAAACGGGTCCTGCTGAGAGAGTGGAGGTGCCAGTTGACTTAGGAGGCCCTCTGCCCAACACTTGCCCAGTGGCTGAATTGATTCCAGGTTGTGGATCTCCTGTTTTGTAACCAGAACTGAAAAACAAGGATGGAGAGCAAGATCAATCCGGTTATTAGTTTTTGTTTTCTCTACCTTCCTTGCCTTCTTGTCCCCAGATAATCCTTGCCCCAGTTGGTGGGATGTGCATTGCGATTCCTTCTTAAATGTATTCGGGCTGATGTCAATCTGGCATGCTAAGTGGGGCGTCATAGATGGTGCACCTTGAAGGTGAAGTGGCCTCACATCCTCCATAGTGAAAATTGTCTGTTTCTTCTACTCGCCTCTCTCAGCTCTGACTTTGGTCATTTTCCTGAACTGAGAAAGAAACAAGTGGACATCTAGAAGCACAATTTGACTCTTAGGTCTGAGGCTCCATGGAGACCCATAGCTGGATCAGGACATAGGCAATGTTGGGGGTACAGCATAAACTCCAGGTGTGGCGTTATTGATACAGGACATGGGGTGGAGCTGGGGAGTCTGCAGGAGGTGGGGCTGTTAGGTTGGTTGGGAAAAATTGGGACACCTCCAGATCCTGATGCTGTGTTGGGGATCCAGAGCCCCAAAGAGCTCTGCAGGAGTGGAACAATGGATCCAACCGAGATGCTGTTTTGTGATGTGGGAGGATCAGTTTCTTGGCTCCCTCTCAAATGTTTGAGGCTATTTAAGGAGCTTCCAGTTTCGAATTTGTGTCACCCAAAACAGGTCTGGTGGATGAGAGAGTGGAGAAATCCACACTGTCAGTTGACTTCGGAGGCCCCCTGCCCAACACTTTCCCAGTGGCTGAATGGATTCCAGGTTGTGGAAGGTCCAAGTTTGGCCCTTTAGCCTGAAAAACATGGATGGAAAGCAAGACCAGCCCTCTTAGTAGTCTTGGATCTCTCTGCACATTTCGCTTCCTGTCCCAAGATATCCGTTGACCCAGTTGGTGGGATGTGCAGTACATGTAATTCCTTCTCTGTATATTTGGGTCTCCGGAATGCCGACCTGGCATGCCAAGCGCTCGTGGGCCTCTTAGCCAGGGTACAGGGGTGCCTCGAAGATGTCAGGGAAGTGGGCCACATGCTACCTGGTATAAATCATCTCCTTTCCCACCTCAATCTCTCAGCTTCGACTTTGGCTCATTTTCCTGAAGGGAGGAAGAAATACAGTAAGAGCTCGTTGTGTGATTATGCTCCCCAAAGGCATAATCAAATACTCCACCATGTATTCATGGCTTCCTTTATAAAACCCAATGTTCTCACAGAACTAAAGGAAAACTGCCCAACATTAAGGGTTAGCAAGATAGGTTGAACCAAACCAGTGAATTCTAAGTCTGTATTGATCCAAAGTCGAGGGGCAACCAGCTATAAAATCAGAAACAACACAAAAAGATGAGGTTTGAAAACAAAGTTTATTCCATATCATCCCTCCCAAAATACAGGTTCAGCTACATATTCAATTCTGCAGGACTGGACCAGTGGATCCAACCGAGATGCTGTTTTGTGATGTGTGAGGCTCCAGTGTCAGCACGTAACTCCCAGATTGCCCTGGCCCCATCTCTGCCTCCGATGTAGAGCCCTCGTCTGAGCCTTCCCCAGACTCCAGGACTGGCCCATGTTCCTCCCCAGCCCCCTCACTCTCCGACTCTGTTGCCAGCACCACAGGATGCCAGCGGAGAACAACCCCCTCTGAGCTCCGACTTTGGCCCATTTTCCTGAAGGGAAGAAGAAACAAGAGCTTTCTTGTGAGGCGAACAATCTCCCGAAAGGCATATTCAGATGCTCCACCATGTATTCATGGTTCTCTGAGCCCTCCCCTCTTGCTCATCCCAAACCACCCCTTTGCCCTGTTTTGTGACACAGTCTTTCCTTACCTGGATTTGGGCCTCCAGGATTGCAAGCACTTGTGGGCCTTTGTAGCCGGAGTAGGGGCACCCCTCAAAAGCCTCGGTGAGTCTGGCCACATGCTCCATTGGTATAAATCGTCCTCTTCTTCTTCTCGCCTCTAGCAGCTCCGACTTTGGCCCATTTTCCTGATCAGGATATATCCTTAAGAGGGACACGCGGATTGCAAGATGGCCCTGAGAAGCTCTTCTTATCTGCTTCTCAGAGAGGCTGCTACAATATCATCTTCACACCAGCGGATTGGTGGGAATCCACATCGGATGATGGGGAGGAGTTCCTAATTTCCTTTATCCGGGACTGTATGTCCTGAGGGACCCCAGAACCTACTTTGAATTTTGTGACTTGCTTTTATCCCTTTTCAATAAACGGATTCCTTTTGAAATACAAAGTTATCAAGAGTTCGTACTTCCTTGGAAGGGGGGAGAGGCTGGTCCTTACAGCCTCGGTGAATCTGGCCACATGGTGCCCAGATATAAATGGTCCACTTCTTCTGCTCGCATCTAGCAGCTCCCATTTTGGCCCATTTTCCTGAAGGGAGAAAGAAACCTGAAGGACAACATGAAGCACAATTTGTCTCAGGAAGGAAACAGGCAGGATTCCCACCTCTAGGCCGTGTTCACAGAGCACCATCTTCTCCTTTTCGGAATCAGCCCATTATGAACATATATTTATATTTTAAGAATAGTCTTTAAAATGGCCATTGCTGTTGTGACCGGTCATGGGCTGGAGTTTGAGATTCTGCAGTAGGTGGGGCTGTTGGGTAGGTTGGGAAAAAGTGGGAACCACTCCAGATCCTAATGGTGTGTTGGAGATCCAGAGCTCCAAAGAGCTCTGCAGGAGTGGAACAATGGATCCAACTGAGACACTGTTTTGTGATGGGTAAGGATCCACTTCTCAGCTCCCTCTCAAAGGCTGAAATGTTTGGGGCCATCTAAGGAGCCCACGTTTCTCTTTAGTAGTATTGAACCACCCAGGCCTCTGGGTTCAAATCTCTCTTGATGGGGTGGGCATCTCTTGAAAAATGAGATCTGCAGTTAGTACTGTCCAATCATCAGCTCCAGAAAGTAGATCCTGCTGTAGGCCAGCTTCTTGAATTAAAACACATCCTTATCAATATAGTGACTGGGCTGGGGGTTAGGTAGGTTGCTAAACTGTGTGTCTTTTAACCATGGCTTCTTTTACCAACCCCAATGTTCTCTCAGCACCAAAGGAAAACTGCCCAACATTAAGGGTTAGCAGGATAGGTTGGACCAAGCCAATGAATTCCAAGTCTGTATTGATCCAAAATCGGGGTGGGAGTGGGGTGGGGGTGGTGGCAGCCAGCTATAAAACCAGAAACAAACAACACAAAAAGATGGGGTTTGAAAACAAAGTTTATCCCAAGTTATCCTTCCTAAGACATAGGTTCAGCTAGGTACACATTCAATTCTGCAAGACTGGACCAGTGGATCCAACCGAGATGCTGTTTTGTGATGTGTGAGGCTCCAGTATCAGCACGTAACTCCCAGATTGCCCTGGCCCCATCTCTGCCTCCGATGTAGAGCCCTCGTCTGAGCCTTCCCCAGACTCCAGGACTGGCCCATGTTCCTCCCCAGCCCCCTCACTCTCCGACTCTGCTGCCAGCTCCACAGGATGCCGGCGGAGAACAATCCCCTCTGAGCTCCGACTTTGGCCCATTTTCCTGAAGGGAAGAAGAAACAAGGGCTTTCTTGTGAGGCGAACAATCTCCCGAAAGGCATATTCAGATGCTCCACCATGTATTCATGGTTCTCTGAGCCCTCCCCTCTTGCTCATCCCACACCACCCCTTTGCCCTCTTTGGTGGCAGAATCTTTCCTTACCTGGATTTGGGCCTCTAGGATTGCAGGCGCTTTTGGTCCTTCATAGCTAGAGTCTCTGCTCTGCTTCTCGCACAAATCGAACGTAGCAGGAAAATACAGCAGGATATATTTAGTTGATTTCAGATCCTGGTTTAATGTTGTCAGTGTCTTCGAGAGCAAACTGAGCTCAAGTGTTTCAAAGTTGGCATTATGAGCGTTCACCTCGTAGCACCTTGTATCGTGCGTTGCCCCTCCCCACTTCATTAGCCAGGCGGCCGCCCGTCAGCTGGGGAGCATTGAGTTCGGTGCCGCCTCCTTGCAGCATCAGCGTCTCAGCGTCTTGACATTCCCCTCCATTTGCATGGTCGTCATCACTTCACGTAATCCCCAGTTCCTTTCCCCAATATTTCTCACCACCGAAGCCGGCCGCCTAAACTCTAGTTCTCCCACCACTAATTTCATGATGAAATTCTGGCCCTAGCTTGTTCACGTTGGTTCATGTCCTTTCTCATTTCTCATCCCTGCCCTCATTTTGCAGGGTACTGTGCTCTCCCGTTTCTCCTTCCAGCCTTTGTAATGTCAAGCAGGCTCAACAGGCAGTTCCCCTTTACCAAGGGGTTTTCTGAAAGACACAATATAGACATCATCATCATCATACTTTATTGCGGTCATAGACCAAAAAGACCAAAACATCCAAGCTGGCACACGACCAGACTAAAGTGCAAAACGGCAGCAAGATCAGTGGTGGAGACCACTCCGTCAAACTCACAGTAAGGTTGTACATAGGGAGAAAATACTATATTGCAATTTACATAAATCCGCACATCGCACTTTATATAGCCACCAGCTAGCTCAACCGCTGGCGATCAATAGGACTGACCTCAGTCAGTGGGTCCAGCCCATCCCTTCTCCTGGCTCTTACATCTCAAGACTGCAGCAAAAAATTTTGCTACCTTTAGTGTAATCTTAGAATCAATATCTTGAAGTAAGAAGCGGAGACTAAGAGTTTCAGATAATCTGGGAAATCTTTGGGAAACGGGAGAGATCAGTTCTGACCTTATCTCCCGATAATGGGGACAAGTAAATATGATGTGAGCCAACGATTCCAAAAATTGACTGTCACATGAACAGTGGGTGGGTTTCACACCTCCCGAGCATCTGCTATCCAAGACATTCGAGGGGATCACATTAAAATGTGCCTTCAGAAAGGCCAACCTGTATTTAACAAAAGATAGCGTAGAAAGATATTGGGGGGGGGGTGCATTTTAGGAGTAATACCAAGAGAAAATGGAGAACATACTCCCATACCAAATGCCAGATTCTGTTGTCTTTCAATATCATCCAATCGCTGAAATATCAGCGATTTGGCTGCATCTGGGCCTAGCATAAGGGCTTCAATAGGGGGAATATCTATCTTCATAAATTTGGTGTGAATATTGCGGGCCCAAGAACTGTGGAAGTCATCCTGCCATAAGCACTGGCCTAAATAGTAATCTGGAAGTCTGGTCCACAGGATCAGCCAGTAACCAATGGCACACTTCCACAGAACAGTAGTGAGAGATGGTATGCCCAGTTCCAAACGGATTGCAGCATTACTCACACGGGGGGGAACTCCAATTAGGTGGCATAAGAACTGGCTTTGAACTGACTCGAGGAGGGAAATATTTGTTTGAACCCAAAGGGGGGCACCGTATGTAATGGCAGCTATCATCTTTGCCCTATATACTTTCAATACTGAGGGAATATGTTGGGCTCCCTCCATGTAAAAGAATTGCAGAAGGGCATGCGTAATGGCCTTGGACTTGGTGCAGAGGGACTTATCCTGTGCAAGCCACATAGCATTGGATTGGAAAAGAATACCTAAATATTAGAATCTATGGACCTGTTCCACTGCTATGCTCAATATAGACATAGCCCGTGGCTTTAAGGGGTGGTTCTTATGGAACCATCGCAGCAGTCAGTTGGTGTGGACATCCCTGGCAGGTACCCAAGATGCTTCCTCGTAAGAATATCCCTTCCATCTCACTAGGTATTAAAGTCCCCCCTATGGAGTCGAGAGTCTAATACTTCCTCTATCTTGTAGTGCTCTCCGTCTATAGAGCCGGGGGGGGGGGGGTGTCGGTGTAGGTCTAATCGCCATTAGTGGTTTTAATAAGCTACTGTGAAAGATGGGATGGATCTTACCTAAAAGGGGTGGAAGCTTCAGGGCAATGGTGACAGGGTTGATAACTTTAGTTACCGGGAAAGGTCCTAAGTATTTTGGACCCAGCTTCTGATTCGGTACTTGTAGTTTTATGTATTTCGTGGAAAGGTATACTCTATCTCCCACTTTGAACAGCTTTGTGTTTGTTCATTTTTTATCAGTTTGGGTTTTGTATTCTGCTGCCACTTTATCTAGGGCTTTTCTAACCTGTGGCCATAATGTTCATATCTTTTCAGCCTACTCGCCAGGTGTTATTTCAATATTATGTGATTCCAGTTCGGGAATAGCAACAAACTCTTGTCTTGTAACTATTCGGAAGGGGGTAAACCCAGTACCGCAGTGTACCACATTGTTGTAGGCAACTTCTGCGAACGGTAACAGGGATGACCAGTCTGCTTGCTGGTACGAGATGTAGCTCCTTAAATAGCGTTCCACCATAGCATTGGTCTTTTTGGCCGTGCCATTGGTACTAAAGTGGAACACTGAACTAAGCCCCTGCATCGACCTTATCACTTGTATGAAGTTTTTCCAAAACTTTGCGGTAAACTGCACTCCCCTATCAGAGATAATTCAGCTGGGCACCCCATGTAACCGGTAAATGTGTTGAATAAACAGTGTGGCCAACTTCTGTGCCGATGGTAGTCCACCACAGGGTATAAAGTGGGCTTGCTTCGAAAAGAGATCTATGACAGTCCATATTACGGTGTGGCCATTTCTTTCTGGGAGTTCAACAATGAAGTCGATAGCTATTTCATCCCATGGTCTACTAGGACTAGCCACTGACTGTAATAGCCCAAGGAGTTTTCCCGGTTGTGGTTTGGTTTTAGTGCAAATCAGACAACCTCGTATTATTTCTCTATTTCACACCACGTTTGGGGCCACCAGAATTGCTGCCTCATTAGATGTAACATTTTTAGAAAGCTGAAGTGTCTGGCCACTTTAACATCTTGGCATCGCCGTATGACTGCCTCACGCAATGCCACCGGGATGTATAATTTATCATCTTTCCATGCTAACCCATTTCTGTAGGTGATCCGCTGGTTATTAGTTTGGACCCACTCATCTGTCTTTAGAGCATTCTGAAGATCCTCCTCCCACCCAGGGACTGTGTCAACTGTGGCTAATGTCTTTTCTGCGTCCATCCCCTGACCCATCCCCTAGTCCTCATGTGCTCTGAGTATTATGGCTTGTATCACTTCATCTCAACTGCTATGAAATTGGGGCATTTGGGACAGCACATCCACTAAGAAATTCTTTCCCGCTGGCATGTATTTCAACAAAAAATTGAATCATTGAAAATACTGGGCCCAACATACTTGTTTTGGTGAAAGTTTCCTAGGGGACTGTAGATCTATCAGGTTCCTGTGCTCTGTCCAGACTTCGAATCACTCTCTCGCCCCTTCCAATATGTGTCGCCAGGTCAGGAGCACCAAACGAATGGCAAATGCCTCCTCCTCCCATATAGCCCACCCTCGCTCTGTAGGAGTGAACTTCTTTGATGTATACACACAGGGTTGTAGATTGCCTTGTATATTAGCCTGTAACAGCACAGCCCCAACAGCCACATCACTGGTGTCCATCTGTACTACAAATGGTTTGTGCTGGTTGGGTTCCTGAGCAAAAAGAGCTTTCAATGCATCAAGCTTTCTGGCACTCAGGTGTCCATGCTATACATAGGCTTGGTTTTATTTTTATAGGACTTCTCTTTGTACGGAGTAGGTTGGTCAGGGGTAATGCGAGCTGGGCAAATGCTGGGATAAATTGCCTATAAAAATTCACAAAACCAAGGAAACTTTGTAGTTGTTTCCTCGTCCCTGGGGCCTGCCATTCCAGCACTGTAGCCACCATTTTTGGGTCCATCTTCAGGCCCCTTTGTGAGATCTGATAACCCAAGTAATCCAACTCGGTCTTGTGGAACTCCCATTTCGATACCTTCACGAACAACTTGGCTGCTAAGAGTCTTTTTAACACCTCACGCACTAACCGCATATGTTCTTCCATGGTGTTGGTATAAATGAGGATATTGTCCAGATATACCAACACCCCCCTATATAGGTAGTCATGCAGTATCTCATTGATTAGCTGCATGAAAACCACTGGGGCTCCCTGCAGCCCAAACGGCATGACTTGGAACTTATAACTGCCGAGTGGGCATTTGAAGGTAGTCTTCCACTCATCACCTGGTCTGATGCGGATGCGATAATATGCCTCCCTCAGATCTAGCTTGGTGAAAAACTGGCCTGTAGACAACGTAGCTAAGAGGTCCTTTATCAGAGGTAAGGGATACGATTCCACACTTAACACATTCAGACCACAAAAGTTGACACACAGGCGCAGGCCCCCATCTTTCTTTTCTCTAAAGAGGACTGGGGCAGCCATATGTACTCTGCTAGGTTTGATGAATCCCCTGGCCAGGTTTTTATCTATATATCTGCGTAGTTCCTCCAATTTTGGGGGGGTCATTGAATACATCTGAGGTTTTGGTAGTTTAGCCCTGGATATGAGTTCTATTGCACAGTCTGTTGTGCGATGTGACGGCAGCAAGTCACATTCTGCCTCACTAAAGACTGCGGCTAAGTCTGCGCAGCAGACTAAAGTGCTGTTAAGTAACACCAGCTGCCTGCAATTACTGCAAGTTCAAATCTCACCAGAGTCAAGGTTGATTCAGCCTTCCATCCTTTCAAGGTAGGTAAAATGAGGACCCGGATTGTGGGGGCAATAAACTGACTGTATAAAATAGAACATTGCTTGGGGGGGGGGGGGAAGCCCTACTAAGCAGGTATATACAAAAGTATGAAGTTTACAATGCTTAATGCATTGTAAACTGCCATGAGTTTCTGGAGAAGGGCGGCATATAAATTGAACCAATAAATAAATATACAGCTGGGACTCCTAATAGTTTATCCTCTAGCCTGGGTGACATCGGTTGACCCTCTTTTGTGTTTTTACTAGACTCCTTTCCCTCCATTGGTTCAGGTCCAATCTCAAGGTGTAATTTTTGGTAAACCCTTCCCACCATATCATGGGCTTCCATTTATCCAACCAAGACAATCCTAGGATGATTGGTTCTATCATTGTATCAACCACTACAAAATGGAGGTATTCCCAATGCTCCCCTATCCCGAGCTTTATAGGTTCTGTTACCCATGTGGCGGGTTTCCCCCCCAGGAGAGGCCCGTCAATTTACTCAAAGCAGATAGGGTCCTTCAACCATAGTAAACGGATGCCCAACTGGGTTGCCAAAGATTTCTGCATTAAGCACCAGCTGCTCTCGGAATCAATCAGCACCCCTTGTTGGACTTCTTCGGCGATATGTGTATTCCGAAGAGCCACCTGGATTACGAAAGGGTGTATTGATGCACTTACCATCGGATCATGAACCTTGTCATCATCACTCTCACCCAGCACCACAGGCAACTCATCAGATTCCGGTGCAACTGCAGTCTCTTCAGTGGGCGTGCTGCTCCCCGCAGGCAAGGCTTGCGATGCCACCCTGGACCTTTCTGGGATTGTCCGGATCCACTCCTTGCCACTGCCAGTGGGCGTACAACCAGTTGTAGGTTGTGGTGGTGGAGGAAATGGGCAGTCCAAAGCCTAATGAAACGGTGCCCGATGTGTGGCTCCCACGGCTCCAGGAGGAAGACTGGTTCATCCGGTATCTCTAACTGTAGGGGGTCTATCTAGAATCCATCTGGGTTGGGCTGTTCCAGCCACTCCCTTAACCCGAAACTCTTTTAGGCCAATATCTAGATAAATAGCCTCCTGAAACCATTCTGATAGACGGGGCGGGAGACCCCTGTAAACACAGGCCTGGCATAACTCACGATCCAAACCTAAATGGAATTGGTGGACCAGCATTTTCTTGGGCCATACCCGTAACCTCCCCGCGATTGTTCGAAATATACATACTTCACATACTCCCTTGCGGGCCGCCCTCCGTGTTTCAGAGCTATCAAATTTTCTTCGGCCTGTTGTGTGCGGGAGTCGTCTTCAAAACGGGCCCTTAGGCCTTCTAAGAATAATCCTACATTTCGTCTGGGCATGGTCACTATGGAGGTCAGCCACCCAGTCCACAGCTTCTCCCTTCAGCACAGTCGTGATGGCTACCACCATGGCCCACTGCGATGGGTAGTATTGTCCATACAAGTCCAGATAACTAATGACTTGGCTTAAGAAGATAGCGGCCCTGTCCGGACTCCCATCAAATGTCACCTGTATTAGCAGTGGGTGCCACATTGCTTGGGAAGTCCAGGGCCCTGGGGCCCACATAGGAGTCTGCCCAGGATACCCCGGTGCCGCTGGGACATGAGCAATATGGGTCTCCTGTGTACCAGATGTTCGCCCTGCACCGGTCTGTCCAATATCCTGCACTGGGGAATGAGTTCTGGTGCCAGGGTGTTCCTTCTTCTGGGGTTTACTGGAAGTAGGGCTGACTCGCAATTTGAGGCTGGCTAACCAGAATCGGGACTCTTCCCCAGATGACCCAGCTGTGCCATGCCAGGTAGATGCCGGCTCCACCCCTGTTGCCCATGACTGCCAAGAGGGGGCATGTCTGAAGGTAGTCTCTCCAAACCTCTTCCTTAAGATATCCATGGTGGAAAGCCCTAGTCCTGTGGAGTAGCTCCAATTTCCTCCTTCTTCATCTTCAACCCACCTTCTTTCTCTCCATCGTTGGAAAGGCTCCCTGGCAGGGGAGGGGAAAGGAGCTTTCACACCCATTCCAGGTCCAGTCAGCACCAAACTCTGCCAATAGTCCCCCAAAGCAGAGGACACCCCCCTCGCCTTTCACCTTGGAGGTTTCCTCAACCACCTCTCCTCATTTTAGGCTTCGCTTTTTTGGTCTCACCACCGGTTGGAGGTCAGACTGAGCCACAGGACCATGTCGTCGTCCTCCGTAAGCGATGCTGTCGTCACTGTCACTTTGGTATCCACCCCCTCCGCCATTCCAACTATCGAACTTTACTATGAAAATCAAAGTGTAGCGAAGGTAGCGCCAACTTCAGGAATGGGCCCAAGCTCCCTCTGGAACCTATCAGGATCCATCAGGTGCCTGGGGTGGAACCACCTAGTCGCTTCCACCTCCCTGCAGTGGGGTGCAGCGGTCAAAAAGTCCAGCCTCAGGAGAGAATGGTCCGACCATGACAGGGTTCAATAACTACATCGCCTATATCCAGGCCGCTCAACCACTGACCAGAGACAAAAACCAAGTCCAGAGTGTGTCCTCCTGCGTGAGTAGGGCCAAGAATTAGTTGTGTCAAGTCCATGGCTGTCATGGAAGCCATAAACTCCTGAGCCATCCCAGATGCCTCACCGGCCGACTGCAGGTTGAAATCCCCCATGACCAAAAGTCTGGTGGTATCAACCGCCACCCCGACAATAACACCAAGACGTTCGGGCAGGGCCGCTGTCATATGGCAGGGAACCAGGTATGTGATCAGCAGGCCCACCTGCATCCCATGGCCCCATTTCATCAGGAGAGACTCACATCTGGCTATCTGAGGTACAGTAGCCTCCCTCAGATCGAGACCTTCCTTTATAACGACTGCCACCCCCCACACACACACCTGCCCTGGGCCCTTGACTGATGGAATGCGCAGAACCTGGTGGGCACATCTCTATGAGGGGAACCCTCCCTCTTGGCCCAACCAGGTCTCTGTAATACCCGCCAGGTCCGCACCCCCCTCCTGAATTAGCTTGCAAATGAGGGGGGGCTTATTAACCACAGACCTGGCATTGCATAACATCAGCCTAAGGCCTGGGCTCCGGAACTCTGGACAGCCCGGGGAACGAGAAGAGTCATGGGGGCCGAGGCATACCACCGCTTGAAGATAGCAGGTGCATGCCCCCACCACATGATGTGGCCCCCTACTCCCACCATATCTGCTCCTCCCAACCACAGTCCTGATAGAATCACCCTCTTCCCTATTAGCACTGAGCTCCTCCATGCCCCGCTCCCCGCCTTCTGTTCCATGCCCCTGTGCCGAGTCTGATCTATACCACTCCCTCCCCACTCCCTTCCCCAAGCCCCTTAAAAGATTACAAAAAGACAATTTTAAAAAACCCCACAGCCCCCTCTTTGCGGCATGCCACCTCTTGGGGTTCCAAAACCCATCATTGAGGTAGGCCCTTGATAGAGTGGAGGGCCAAGCCTACGAGAGGGGGGAGTCTTGCAGATCAAGAAGCTCCGCTGCTGAATACATCTTGACCGCAGCGGATGGGAGAGACCATATCCTGGGGTCCATATAAAAAGTCCAGGGGAGAAACATGGAAATAGGAGTCTCAAAAACATTTTCACAAGACCAGGTCCACTGTCCCCTCACAACAGAGGACAAAGTCAAGTTCCAGGTCGACCACAATCCGGGGGGGGGGGGGTTAGATCCAACCACCCTCTCACAGTGGTTCGGTCAGCTGGTCAGCCCCCTCTTGTAGTGAGATGGCAGCAATGGACCAATGCAGACAGCACAGCACCCAGGGCTCAGGTCCAAAACCACCCTCTCATGGCGGTTGGTCTGATGGTCAGTCCCCTCTGCTGGCAAAGTGCAAAAAGATGTGATGTCATCCCAGTTCAGCCCCCAGGGGCCCCGACATCAAAGCTACCCTCTCACGGTGGTTAAACTGATGCCCAGCCCCCTCAGCTGATGGAATGGAACCGTGTACCAGCCCCCATTCAGATTTAGATAGTCCTCCCCTCAGTTAGGGAAAGTTCAGATGGAAATGAGCTTGGCGTCAAGTGGGACAGTAGGCTAGCAGCTGGTTCAAGGTGGGCACAGTCCTGGTAGAGAAAACACTGGAAAGGAATAGGGGCAGTTGTCTCTAGCACCCCAGCCCCCATATCACCAAGATGGAGGCCTCCCAGGGTCTAAAGAGAAATCTCACGCCAGGTCCTCACCCAATCCAAATGGTGGATGGTCTCCTGGCCTCGTTGCCCCCCATCCCCAACTCCATGGGGGGGGTGTCTTCTCCCCACCAGTGCCCTCTGGCCGCCATCACAGCTGCCGCCATCATGCCGTCGTCTCCATTGCACACAGGAGTCTGGCAGCATCTCTGAGGTCTCCTGGGAAACCCAGCAACTCCCGCAGCACTCCAGGCAACCCCCCGGGCCTGGGAAGTTGCCGTGCAACAGGCGCCCCCGGCAAGATGCCGCCATGCTGTTACGATGCCAGATGGGCTCCAGCTGAAGGGAAATGCCGCTGCTGCCCAGCTGAGGCAGTCCACCACTCACCGACATCAGCCGACGCTTTCTCTCTGCCCAGCCACAATATCCGGAGGGGAGAAAACCCTCCCCCTGCAGGCAGAGAATTCTCCTAACCAGGCCTGGGGTCATAGATCTTCAAAACGACCCCCAAAAGGCCCCAAAAGGTAGGTCAGCTCCCATCCTCAGGTCGCAATCTCAGCAACCATTGCCATCTTGGGCATGCGCAGATAAATTTCCTTTATACTGTATTGCATGTCCTGAGGGACCCCAGAACCTGCTTTGAATCTTGACTTGCTTTCATCCCTTTTCAATAAATGGATTCCTTTTGAAATACAAAGTTTTCAAGAGTTTGTACTTTCTTGGAAAGGGGGGAGAGGCTGGTCCTTATAGCCTCGGTGAATCCGGCCACATGCTCTGCTGGCATAAATTGTCCACTTCTTCTTCTCACCTCTAGCAGCTCTTGATTTTGTCCCATTTTCCTAATCAGGATATATCCTTAAGAGTGTTGTGACCTAGGCCCAAGTAGGTATTATCAGATGCAATCAGTTCTAAACAAACAGATTTTATTAGAACAGCTGAGAATTAAGTCATTCTCAGCATAGTCCAAACTAATTCAAAACAAATTCTTCATAACACAATTCTGCAGCCTTATCACCAACCTTGGTCTACTTTGGCAACCTGTCAAAGGCTTTTCTTGATAAAAGTTCAGAAGCAGAAGTCACTGACAAGAAATAAATGTAGCAAGACAAGAAACAAATCTATCAACGTTATTTTCTGACAAAGAGCCCAAGAGACGTTGCTGGTCTTTTTAGCCTTATGGGAGGGGCCAATCATCTCTTGGCCTTACTCCCGAGTCATTCTTTTTGCTTTAGCTGCTCTTGCCTTCTGGCAGCTCTTCTCATATGTGCACTAGGAACAGGCTCCTCCTGTTCCTCTGCCTCTCTACTGTCAGCCTCTGGAGGCTCCGGAGTCTGCACATCACTCCCAGATGACTCTGGCCCCATCTCTGCCTCCAATGCAGAGGCCTCATCCAGGCCTTCCCCAGCCTCCAGGACCGGCCCATGTTCATCCTCAGCCTCCTCACTGTCTGATTCCGCTGCCAGCTCTGCAGGCTGCTGGTGGACCACAACACTATCCCTCAACGCAGGGCCCTTCCCCCAGGTCTGACGATCCAGATGCAGCCGAGATGGGAATTGGTCATGGAATGCTTTCACCAAAATAGGTGCATGCATGGAGGTCGCATCCTCCCAGGTGAAGTCCTCTGATCCATATCCTTTCCACTCAATGAGATACCGGGACCGTCCTTTTTGCCACTGGGAGTCCTGAATGCTGGCAACCTCATATTCATGTGGTTCATCTCCATCACATGGCGCTGGCTGGGGACAGTCAGGTTGTCGGAGCAGACAGGCTGATCATTCTGGGACAAGGAGGGTTCTATGGAAGACAGGGTGGACACGCATCTTGTGTGGCAAAGTCAGGTAGTGATCTGTCCCCCCCCTTCAGAGACCCACAAAAACACAGCCAGCCGAGGGTTAAGAATCACTTGGCACACTCCGCAGTTCTTATCTCAACCTTGGCAGCGATATGCACACCGTCTGCCAAGGACTTTATTGGTTTACACAAACAAGAAAATCACCTACGTAGCTTTGCCGTTCATCCAGCTTCCAAGACTACGAGGTTGCTCCGTTTGTTTAGCTTTGTTCGTCACGAACTTCGTGACCCACCGTACTGTCTTATATAGATATGTTTCTGGGTGTGGTCCAGTGAGTCATTGATCCTGTGACTCCAATCCAATGACTCAGGATTTCCTCATACGCCGCAGCTGCAGTACCCTTTTCTCTCGCCTTCTTTGGCGTGCGTCCAGGAATGACGTCTCTCCCTCACTCTCATCTGAGACACCTGTTTCCCCACTACTTGGCTCTCTTTCAGCTGGCACCTGAGCCGGTGCCAGCGGGGGAGGGCTGGGAGATCTGGCTGGCTCCTCTTCCTCCTGCTCAGAGCTGCCTTCCTCCAAAGGGATAGGCTCAGAGGACGGGGCCACAACAGGTAGTAGGCAACCGGGTTAATAACTGTCTCCACAGGGAACGGACCAAGGTACAGGTGGTCTAGCTTCCTGACTGGCCGGTCTGACAGAAGGTGCCTGGTGGACAACCTTACCCGATCCCCCACAGCCAATGGAAGCATCACCCACCTAGATCGGTCCGCAACTTTCTTATAGTTCTCTTTGGCTTTCTTTAGATACTATTGCACCAACTGATGGACAGCCTGCAACTCAGACAGATAGTCATTAGCTGCGGTACCGGGGAGTCGAGTTGCATGAGGGGAAAGAACTGAGGATGATATCCCACATTAGCCAGGAAAGGGGTCGTTTGTGTGGAGGTATGCTACGAGTTGTTGAACATGAACTCTGCTACTGCCAAATAGTCCAACCAATTATCTTGTTGTTGGTTCACAAAGCAGTGCAGGTATTGTTCCAGAATGCCGATAACTTTCTCAATCCCGCCATCAGTTTCCGGATGATGTGCCAATGACAGGCAAATTTTCATTTCCAAGGCCATCATCAGCCCTTTCCAAAACTAGGCTGTAAATTGAGCCCCTCTGTCCAAATGACCCTATCAGATAGGCCGTGCAGCCAGAAGACATGTTGGATAAACATGCAGGTGGTGGTACGAGCCATCGGTAACCCCCAACGTGGAATGAAATGCACCATCTTCATCAGCATTCCACCACCACGAACATGATCAGAAGACGGAGGCAATTCCATCAAGAAGTTCATGGAAATAACACCCCAGGGTCTCTCTGGTGTCAGCAATGTCTGGAGCAGCCCTGGAGAGGCTTCCATTGCCAACTTGGCCTGTCGGCAGTGAACACAGGACGTGACATAAGCCTGGACATCGTGTTGCAATTGGGGCCACCAAATAGTGTGAGAAACTAGATTCAGTTTCTTAAAGAGGCTGAAGTCCCGCATTGTAGGATTATCATGGCACTGCGACAAGATAAGTCTCCGGAGCAGCCCCACTGACACATAGAGCCTGTCTCGGTACTGCAAGAATTCCTCGTGAAATGTCCATGGAGAGGTGGGGCCTACTTCTTTATTCTCGTGTTCCATTAGACATCATGCCGCTGCGTTTCCCATATCTGAGCCCATAAATCCACTGGTTCCTGAACCACTGAGAAAGTCTCTACAGGCAGCACTATCCAGAGCGGAAGTGGGTCTTTGATGTGGAAATACTCCAGATTCCACGAGAGCGCATCCGCCCTTTATTTAATGAGATTTATTTATTTATTTATTTATTTAATGAGATTTCTATGCCGCCCTATCTCCAGCCAGACTCAGGGTGGCTCACAACAGTAAAAAACATATAATGAAAAGGTTAAAAAGAAATTAAATCCAAATCTCATAATTTAACAGTTAAAAGTGCAATTAAGACTAACAATTGCACTTTTGTTAGTGCAATTGCTTGTGACCACTGGGGATGTACATGGTTAAGGATATTGTTGCAGAGCGTAGAGCACAGGAATACGGTGCTGAGAGCAATGAATAAGATACGTACAAATTGGTGTATCTAAGGTTTACTTTATAGTGAAAAAACAATCTCATAGTCTTAAATCAATCCAAGTCTTTGCCAGTTAAATCAGTCCAGTGATACAAAAATCTTCTTACCATACAAAACAGTAGTAGGTAATAATAGCAAGTTCACGCTGATAACAATCCACGCTGGTAGCATATCCATCCACGATGAGAGCACCTCCACACGATGGTAGCATAACATCAATGACTACATTTCAGGTCCCTTCTTAAATACAGTTAGAACAGAGCTTATCCAATTAGGATATAATGACTCAGCATTACAATGACTCAGCAGTACTATTTAAAGTCATATAATACATATTCATGTTAAAAGTCATAGAACACGCACATATATATATAGCCTGGA
Organism: Masticophis lateralis; assembly: GCA_030761175.1. NCBI lineage: Eukaryota > Metazoa > Chordata > Lepidosauria > Squamata > Colubridae > Masticophis > Masticophis lateralis. The sequence goes on from JAUDYJ010000005.1 coordinate 87,805,037, forward strand.
CAACCTGTTAGTCATACACCATATCCTAACATATGTAACACAGAAATTGAACCTGGCAAAGAAGAGGGACCACTGAATCTGCAGTTGGTTCAGTTTCCAGGCAGATTGTAGTTTTTATGATCCATCCAGACTTCAATTTATGTCGGGCCCCCTCCAGAAGATGTCACCAGGCCTCAAATGCCATCTTAATGGCCAGTAACTCCTTCTCCCAGATTGTGTAATTGCACTTGGAAGGATTGAGCTTCCGCAAATAATATGTGCAAGGGAAGAGGGTACACCAGACGCAAGAGCCTAGAGCAACACTGCACCAACAGCAACATCCAATGTATCTGCTTCCACCACAAACGGATGGTGGGGGTCAGGATGCTTCAAGATAGGCTCCTTCATAAAGGCCTGTTTCAAAGCCTGGAATGCCTGCTACTCGGCGGGGGGGGGGGGGGACACCTCACTGGAACAGGACCTTTTTCTGCAGAAGCCAAGTGAGGGGTGTGGTCAAGGCAGCAAAGCTGGGGATAAAGTTCCGATAGTAGTTGGCGAACCTGAGGAGGCACTGGACATCCTTTACTTGCCAAGGAGGTTGCCAACTACGCAAAGACTCCACCTTGCTTGTTTCCATGGCAATGTTCTCAGGAGAGATACAATGCCCCAGGAACTCGATGGTGGACTGGAAAAACTGGCATTTCTCCAGTTTAGCATACAGATTATGCTCCCGAAGACATTGTAGGACCAGGCAGAGGTTCTGTTGGTGACTCTCCCGGGAAGGATGTCGTCTACATAAATTACGACAAACTTGTCCAAGAGGTCCCTAAAAATGTCATTCATGAAATATTGGAAGACGGCAGGAGCATTGGTCAGCCCAAACGGCATGACCGTGTACTCAAAATGTCCGTAACAGGTGTTGAACGCCATCTTACATTCATCCCTGGGACGGATCTGAATAAGATTATAAACCCCTCGCAAGTCCAATTTAGTGAACATGGTAGCCTCCCAAAGCCGTTCCATGAGTTTGAGAATAAGGGCAGAAGATACCGGTTGCACACTGTAATGGCATTTAAATTGTGGTAGCCAAAACAAAGCTTCAAGTCTCCGGTCTTCTTTTTCACAAACAGGCAGGTGCAGACAATGGCAACGATGAGGGCCAGATAAAACTCCAAGCCAGGTTTCTGTCCACAAAGTCCTGTAAAGCGGCGAACTCGGGGTCCAACATCGAATATAAATGCCCCACTGGGAGTGGCGCATCCAGAATCAAATCAATGGGGCAGTCGTATGGCTGGTGCAGGGGCAATTGGTCTGCCTCCTGCTCACTGAAAACATCCGCAAAGTCCTTAAGGTTGGAAGGCAAGGACATCCCGGTTTCACCCAGCAGCTGGCCTGTGCAGACTTGGTGGGTGTGGTCCACACATTGCAGGCTCGGAAAAGAGATGAAGTTCTGGGACCAATAGATCTGTGGGTTATGTGTCTGGAGCAAAGCCAAGCCCAAAACCACAGGAAAATGCAGGCTGGAGGTAATATAAAATATAAAACTGAATGGCCTCCTTATGAGACCTGATGGTCAGGCACAAGGGTTGCATGGTGGCTGTAATAGGCCAAGACAGAAGCACCTGGCCATCAGTGATCTCCACGAGTATGGGAGGATCCACTGGACACTCAGGGACTGTATATTTGGCTGTATATTATGGCCTCGTCCATAAAGTTAGTTATAGCTCCAGAGTCCACCAAGGCGTGAGCCGGAATTCTCTGTAGATTAATACAAAGTTTTCAAGAGTTTGTACTTTCTTGTAAGGGGGGAGAGGCTGGTCCTTACAGCCTCGGTGAATCCGGCCACATGGTCCCCTGGTATAAATCGTCCTCTTCTTCTGCTCGTCTCTAGCAGTTCTCACTTTGGCCCATTTTCTTGAAGGGAAGAAGAAACGTAAAGGACAACATGAAGCACAATTTGTCTCAGGAAGGAGACAAGTCAGGATTCACACCTCTAGGCCATGTTCACAGAGCACCATCTGCTCGATTTCGGAATCAGCCCATTATGAACATATATTTATATTTTAAGAATACTCTTTAAAATGGCCATTGCTGTTGAGCCCAGTGTAATTTTCAGTTACATACTGCAAACCTCAATTCAGTCTTTTTGAAGACCCAAGAAATATTCAGAGACTGATCCCCAGTTTTCTCCAGTTTTCCCTGCTTCCATTCCCCAACAGACCAGCCTGGGGCTTTGGGGCATTGCTAGGCACTCTGGGTTCGAATCTCCCTTGATGTGTGTGTGTGGGGGCATCTCTTGAACAGAAGTTGAAGATTCAAACTCTGGTCTCATTTATTTATTTATTTATTTATTTATTTATTTATTTATTTATTTATTTATTTATTTATTTATTATTTATTTTTAAAACCTTTTTTATTTATAATACAAATTAAAAACATAGCGTGACATCTCTGGTTTAAACATTTTCATCAAATTTTGTCATATAAGTAATACACTTATTTACACCGATTATCACATTTCAAATATGTATATTCTTTCATCCATATAGTTTATTTCAATATTTAATTCAGCCATGTCTATCCTAACAAATTAGCATAAAAACTTCCAAACATTTTATTTGTCAATTTTCCTATATCCCAGCATTTCTCCTCCTTTCCAACCAATAGTAAAATTTGTTCCAGATTTCATAATACTCTGATTCATCCTTATCTTTAAGCTCCAGGGTCAGTCTATCCATTTCTGCACAAAATAGTATTTTGGCTAACATTTCTTCTTCTGTGGGAGTTTCTTTGTTTTTCCATTTTTGTGCAAAAGCTAGTCTTGTTACAGTTAGAATGTGTAACATTAGGTAAATTGTGCTCTTATTGTATTTACCCTCAATAATACCCAGCAAAAAGAATTCTGGTTTTGCTTCTATATTTTGCATTAGTATTTCTATCCATTGTCTTATCTGGTGCCAACATTTTTCAGCTTTTGGGCATTCCCATCACATGTGATAAAAGGTCCCTGGCACTACCTCATATTTCCAGCACCTTGATGAATGTTTTTTACTTATTTTTGCTAATCGTGTGGGTGGGAGATGCCACCTATAAAACATGTTATATAAATTTTCTTTGTATGTAGTAGCTAAGGTAATTTTTATGTTTCTCTCCCAAAGATCCTACCACTTGTCTAGATCAATACTATAGCCAAAATGTTTGCTCCAAATTAACATTTTTTCTTTTACCTGTTCTTCTAGCATATCTTGTTCCAATAGAAAATGATATATTTTCCTTATTCCCTTCTCTGTTCTTAATAAAATTTTGTCAAATTCTGTTAGCTCTGTTTTTATGCCCCAATATTTTTTATCCTTCATATATTTTGATTGTACCTGGAGATATGCCCTGTCAGAGCGGCAATCAGCCCAATTACCTTGCGTGGGGTACTTGCCCTCATTTTGACTTGGATCGTGGCTTTTGTCCTGCTGCATACTTTGATCAATAAAACCGAAGAAACATCTTCTAATTAAACTCATATTTATTATAAGAAAATAAAAACATCTCACTATCTAAAATAGATTACATGTTGGCAAAGAATCTCCAGCCTGACCTTAGCTGGCTGGAGAACAAAGGGAAGTTTCTAGAAAAAGTACAAAAGAATGCAATGACATGCATAGTAGGTGCTGTAGCTGCTGATAAGGAATATAACTACGGTAAGTCTGATAGTCCAGAAATATTAGCTCTGCTGGTAAATATAAAAACGCAGTGACACCCCTTCTTTTGCCAGTTGAGCGAACATCAGGTATATCATCAGATAAGGCACATCTTCTTACGCAGATACCCGTGTTGAGCTGCTGGAAGCGGTTTGTTGAGCATGTCTGCAATCTGATCATGTGTAGATACATACTGCAATTTTACAAAACCTTGTTTCACTAATTGTTTGATATTTCTATAACGGATGTCAATGTGTCTGGACCTAGAACCTGTGAAATGTGATTCAGAAATATAAACCACCGATTCATTGTGTTCCATCACTGTGATTGGTCGGATCGGACTTGTCCAGATATCTGTGATCAAAGCATCAAACCACGTTAGAGAATTACATGCATCTGAAACACAAGCATATTCAGCTTCAGTAGATGAACAAGAAACAAAATTCTGTTTACGCACTTGCCAATAAACAGGACATCCATTTAAGAACATCATATAACCAGAAGTACTTTTACGTGATTTCTTATCACTTGCCCAATCAGAATCTGCATAACAACTTAATTCTGCATAATCAGTGTGTGTTGGTTCTAACAATAACTTCATGTGTTTAGTGTGCTTTAGGTATTTCAATAATTTCTTAATACATGACCAATGAAACTGCTTTGCCTTACCTACGTGTCGAGACAAGAGATTAACACTGAGTGCAATGTCTGGTCTAGTCCAACTACTAATGTATAACAGTGATCCAATAACTGAACAATAAAGTGTTTGATCCTCGAACTCAGGACTTGGTTCATGTGTCAAGTTGTGAAAATCTGTTTGCATGGGTGTCTTTGTTGTGTTAGCATCCTTCATGTTGCAATGATGCAAAACTTGTTCAATTTTATCTTCTTGTGAAAGACTAAACCCCTTCTGTGTTTTTTCAATCTGAACACCTAAATAAGTGCTAATATGACCTAAAGATTTCAATGTGAAGTATTTCTGCAAAGCTTTGGCAAAAATCCCACTCATCTGCTTATTTGGACCAATGTAAACAATGTCATCAACATAAACAAGAACTATCTCATATGCATTGTTAGATCTTTTTGTGAACACGTACTCATCAGTTTCGGACTTAATAAAGCCCATTGAATTTAGTTTGTCAGTAAGACATAAATACCACATTAAACCATACTGTTTCAGACCATAAAGACTTTTGTTTAGGAACCAGGTATCCCCTTCTTGCTGTCGGAATCCTGGAGGACCTCTCACGTAGATTTCTTCATCTAGGTCAGCATGTAGATAAGCGGTGTCAACATCAAACTGGAAAACTTCTAAACCAAGGATAGTTGCAGTGGCTAAAGCAATTTTTACACTTTCAGTTCTGACTGTCGGTGAGTAGGTATTTGTGTAGTCCTCAGGATAACGTTGAGTGAAACCTTGAGCTACAAGTCTGGCCTTGTACAATGACTCACCATTTGGCTTCTTTTTGATTCTGTAGATCCATCGAGTGCCAATGACCTTTTTCTTTACTGGAGGTTTTGCAGGTGTAAACACCTTAAGTTTCTTTAGACTGTCCATTTCAGCCTGCATTGCATCATACCACTTCTCTTGCTCTGAATCAGGAAGATGTTTGATTTGTGTGAAGTTATCGGGAGGAAGTGTAACATTACAAATCAAAGGCAAGGGTGCTTTTCTCAGTTGCCACGAATATTGCTGTGGAGGGATTCCCTTTGTGGTTCTCTTGGAACGCCTCGGAACAGTTGTCCATTCTTCTTCCGTTTCGTCCTCGTCTTCATTATCGTCGCTAGCATCCGCATCCGCGGCTTGTGAAGACGGAACATCATGTTGGGAAGAACTGGTGAGTGGAACATCTGCCTGTGAATCTTGGTCATCAGGCTGCGTGGCATCAGTAATATCATCTTTAGGAAAATAAACTTCAGGATCATTGGAATGAATCCTGGACCAGTCAGCATCTTCCTCAAAATTAGCAGATTGGGAAGTCACTAGTCTACGATTAGAGTCAATAAATTTGCTCCATTTTGAATTGTCATCAAAACCCATAAATCTCAGTCTCTTTGCTGCTGGACCTCCTTTCCTTCTTTGATCTAAGGGAATGTTCACCATGGCGTATGAACCAAAAATAAGGACGTTCTTGAGATCTGGCTTGTAGCCATACATCATGAAGAAAGGAGTTTGATTTATCGCACTACTCCAAGTACGGTTGATGATGTAATTTGCATATTTAAGAGCTTCACCCCAGTATGGGTTACTGAGGTTGGCGTCTTCTAAAAGACAACGCATCATGGTTTGCAGAACCCCCTGTCTCCTCTCTACAACTCTGTTATGAGGGGGAGTATAAGGAGCCGAAGTCTGATAAAGAATTCCATTCTTACGCATCCAGTCCTGGAAACGCTGAGACATGAACTCGGCACCATGATCACTCTGGATTCTGGCGATGCTTACTCCGTGTTGGGTAGAAACGAGGGCTGCAAAGTCTTTAAAGATCTGAAAGGTCTCGGATTTTTCTCTCATTGGATATACATATCCATATCTAGAATAATTATCAACAATTGTTAAAAAATATTTTCTACCACCAATTGTTGGCGGAAATGGACCAACTATGTCAGTGTGTACCAAATCAAAAATGCGTGTTGACAGGCGTGTAGCGCGTTTTGGAATGGCTGCTGCTTTGGATTTGGCTTTCTTGCAGATAGCACAATCCAGAAACACCTTACACCCCTTTAGATCCAAACCTTTTGCGAACTCCGGCATTTTTCTAAGAACCCGGAAACTTGCATGTCCCAATCTTCTATGCCACTTATGGATGCACCTGGAATGCAAAGGTTTACCAGTTAGTGAATTTTCAACATTAACAGTTTTATGAGGAACCTCAGGCTTGCTCTGAGCAACCTGTTTCCCAACTTTCTTTTTGTTGGCTTTAGGAGCCTTTGGAGTAGCAACAGGATCTCTCACTGGGACGTCTTTCTCTGGGCCTGTGCTCTCCTCTTTTGGAGTTTGTATACTTGCCTGTGCTTGCGGTTTAGATTTTGGTTTTAAGTAATAAACACCACCAATTAACATGGTTTCAGCAACAATATCTCCATCTTTAACTATGTAACTTGCTTTCTCGAGGTGGTGAACCTGGAACTTTAAAACTCTAGACAAGTGAGCCTGACTAAGCAAACTAAAAGTTGCTGTCGGTATGTAGCAAACATCAGGAATGAATGCATTGAGCTCTTCAACATAAACAGTTCCTTTTCCTTTGACCTGACAAGGGTGATTGGAAAAAGAATAAAGTTCACGTAGTTCAGGTTCAGGCTCGTGCATCTCTGTGAAAAGTTCTTTTCTGTAAGTAACATGCACAGCTGCACCACTGTCCAAAGTCCACAAAAGCCGTCTGTCGTACTCTGGATGAGGTTGTGGATCGTTAGTTAAAGCCAATGTGGCGAGTGGAGCTTGCGAATCACGCCTTGGACCACGACGACCTTGTCTACCGCCTCTGCCTCTGCCTCTGGAGTCTGTTCCTCTGGGCTGGTACATGACGGGAGCTGGAACTCGTTAGGGACAATCCCAGGTTGCATGTCCCACACGGTTGCAGATGTTGCATCTTGGCATCCTTGGAGCATAGGCCCTTCCTCGAAAGGGACGCCTAGCTGGAGCTCTTGATGCGGGTGGTCCTCTCAAGTGTGGTGTGGCTAACATCAGTGATTCTTCTTCAATTAAGAGTCTGCACAGATTGCCCACTGTGCGTTGAGCAATAGGCACTTGGTTAATCTTTGTAATGGCATCTTTCCATTCATAGTTCAAAGAGTTAATGATAATGCTAATCATTTGAATATCTTCAATAAGATAGCCCCTTTCTCTCAATTCTTTCCTCATACCTTTCAGTTTGGTCAAATGTCCTCCAATTTGTTCACCAGGTTTCAATTTCGAACCATGGAATTCAGACATGAGCAAACATGAAGACTCAATTGAGACAGGCCTGTAGCAATTTTCCAATTGGACCCAAATTTGTTGGGCTGTTGCATCAGGCGGAAAAGTAACCTGCAGTTCAGTATCCATGGACATCAATAATGTTGTGCAGGCTTTAGTCTCTAAGTCTCTTATTTCAGGCGCCCATGGTTGGGCAGGAGGGTTAAACACCATATGATGTGTGCCTTCTCTGCGTAGCAAAAGTCCAACCTCACTGACCCAGGCCTTGTAATTCTGCCCTGACATTTTTAATTTTGACTCACCATGATCTGTCCCCCCCCTTCAGAAACCCACAAAAACACAGCCAGCCGAGGGTTAAGAATCACTTGGCACACTCCACAGTTCTTATCTCAACCTTGGCAGCGATATGCACACCGTCTGCCAAGGACTTTATTAGTTTACACAAACAAGAAAATCACCTACGTAGCTTTGCCGTTCATCTAGCTTCCAAGACTACGAGGTTACTATGTTTGTTTAGCTTTGTTCGTCACAACTTCTTGACCCACTGGCCTGTCTTATATAGATAGGCTTCTGGGTGTGGTCCAGTGACTCACTGATCCTATGACTGCAATCAGTGACTCAGATCTATTTCCTCTTACGCCGCAGCTGCAGTAATCTTTTCTCTCGCCTTCTTTGGCGTGCGTCCAGGAATGACGTCTCTCCCTCACTCTCATCTGAGACACCTGTTTCCCCACTACTTGGCTCTCTTTCAGCTGGCACCTGAGACGGTGCCAGGGGGGGGGGGGCTGGGAGATCTGGCTGGCTCCTCTTCCTCCTGCTCAGAGCTTCCTTCCTCCAATGGGATAGGCTCAGAGGACGGGGCCACAACACTATCCCCCACTGCAGGGCCCTTCCCCCGGGTCTGACGGTTGGGATGGGGTCGGGACGGGAACTGTTCGTGGAAAGCCCGCACCAGGTCAGGGGCCTGAACGGCAGACGCGTCCACCCAGGTGAAATCCTCGGCCCCGTACCCTTTCCAAGCGATGAGGTATTGGAAGCGCCCCTTCAGCCAACGGGAGTCCCGAATACTGTCCACCTCATACGTTGAGGCGTCGTCCTCGTCAGCTGCGGCCGGGGAGGCAGGTGGCGGCGGGCGGCGGAGAAGGCTAGCGGGAGTCTCAGGGACCAGGAGGGACCGATGAAAAACGGGGTAGAGCCGCATGGAGCGGGGTAGAGTCAACCGATAGGCCACCGGGTTGATGACCGCCTCGATGGGGAAGGGACCGATAAAGCGGTGGGGCAGTTTCCTCACCGGCTGGTCCGTGGGGAGGTGTTTCGTGGACAGCCACACCCGATCTCCAACTTCCAGCGGTGGCGTCACCCGGCGGGCGCGATCGGCGAACCGTTTATAGTCCTCTTTCGCCCGGATCAGCTGCCGCCGCACCAGTTGCTGCACCGCCTGCAGCTCCGAGAGGAAGTCCCGGGTCTCAGGAACAGGGGAGTCAATGATGGTCAACGGAAAAAACCGTGGATGGTACCCGACGTTGGCATGGAATGGTGTCATCTGGGTGGAGGTATGTTGGGAGTTGTTAAAAGCGAACTCCGCCAGGGGAAGGTACTCGGCCCAGTTGTCCTGCTGCTGGTTGACAAAACAGCGGAGGTACTGCTCCAGTATGCCAATGACCTTCTCCGTGCCCCTGTCAGTCTCCGGATGGTGTGACGACGACAGGCACACCTGCACCTCCAGCGCAGCCATCAGGCTTTTCCAGAAGCGGGCCGTGAACTGGGCCCCGCGGTCCGAAACCACCCGGTCCGGCAGGCCGTGGAGGCGGAAGATGTGTTGCAGGAACAGGCGAGCCATGGTACGAGCCGAGGGCAGGCCGCGGCACGGGATGAAATGTGCCATCTTTGTGAGCGCATCCACCACCACGAGGACGGTCGTGAACGTAGCGGACAGGGGCAGGTCAGTCAGGAAGTCCATGGAGATGGCTCCCCACGGTCTCTCCGGTGTCGGCAGCAGCTGGAGGAGTCCAGGAGGGGGGCCGGACGCGGCTTTGGCCTGTCGGCATGGCACACAGGACGTCATGTAGGCGTGAACGTCGTGCCGTACCCGAGGCCACCAAAAAGTCCGCGTCACTAGGTTCAAGGTCTTAAAGAAGCCGAAGTGCCCCGCCGCGGGGTTGTCATGGCACTGGTTCATGACGAGGGCTCGGAGCGGACTTGTGGGCACATACAGCCGACCCCGGTGCCTGAGCAAACCCTCCTCCATGGTCCATGGGGACGCGGGGCCGACGTCCGCTCTCCGCTGCTGCGACCAGTCGTCCCGTCGCTGCGCTTCCAGCACCTGAGTCCGCAGGTCCACCGGTTCCTGGACCGCGGCCAAGGAGTCTGCTGGCAGCACCATCCGGGGGGAAAGGGAGTCCTTGGGGCAAAAGTATTCTGGCTTACAGGATAGCGCGTCCGCCCTCTGGTTGAGGTGGCTCGGAATGTATGTGACGTGGAAATTGAACCGGGCGAAAAACAACGACCACTGGATCTGCCGCTGGTTCAAATTCCTGGCCGTGGTGAGGTGCTCCAGGTTCCGATGGTCCGTCCGCACCTCCACCTGGTGTCGGGCCCCCTCGAGGTGATGTCGCCAAGCCTCGAACGCGGCCTTGATAGCCAGCAACTCCTTTTCCCAGATGGTGTAGTTGCGCTCGGAAGGAGTGAGTTTCCGGGAGTAGTAAGCGCAGGGAAAAAGAGTGCCGCCATCCACCGGAGCCTGTAGCAGCACCGCTCCAATCGCCACATTGGACGCATCTGTCTCAACCACGAACGGACGGTGTGGATCGGGGTGCCTCAGAACCGGCTCCGTGACAAAGGCCTGCTTGAGAACCTCGAAGGCCTGCTGCTGCGGGGGCCCCCACTGGAATGGAACCTTCTTCCGAAGGAGCTGGGTCAACGGCACGGTCAGGGTGGCAAAGCCCGGGATGAAGGTCCGGTAGTAGTTGGCGAATCCCAACAGACGCTGGACGTCCTTCACCCGACGCGGGGGTTCCCAACTGCGCAAGACCGCCACCTTGTGTGGGTCCATCGCGATGCCCTCGGGGGTGATGATGTGCCCGAGGAACTCTATGGAAGTCTGGAAGAAGTAACATTTCTCCAACTTCGCATAGAGCTGGTGCTCCCGCAGGCGCTGCAGGACCTGGCAGACATGCTGGAGGTGACTCTCCGGGGTCCGGGAATAGATCAAAATATCATCCAGGTAGATCACCACGAACCGATCCAGCATGTCCCGGAACACGTCGTTCATCAAGTGCTGGAAGACCGCGGGGGCGTTGGTCAACCCGAACGGCATGACGGTATATTCAAAGTGTCCGTATCGGGTGCCAAATGCCGTCTTCCACTCGTCCCCCTCTTGCATCCGCACCAGGTTGTAGGCTCCCCGGAGGTCGAGCTTGGTGAAAATCGAGGCCTCCCGCAACCTCTCCATCAGCTCCGGGATCAGCGGCAGGGGATAGCGATTCCGTACCGTGATGGCATTCAAGCGCCGGTAGTCGCAACACAGGCGCAAGTCCCCCGTCTTCTTTTTCACGAAGAGGACTGGGGCCGAGAGCGGGGAGGTCGAAGGCCGGATGAACCCACGGGCCAGGTTCTTGTCCAGAAAGTCTCGTAAGGCGGCCAGCTCGGGCTCCGACATGGAGTACAGGCGTCCCGAGGGCAGGGGCACGTTGGGCATCAAGTCCACCACGCAGTCGTAGGGTCGGTGCGGGGGCAAGCGATCCGCCTCCTTCTCGCTGAACACGTCGGCGAAGGATGTCAGCTCCGGAGGCAAGGAGACGTTCAAGGCAGAGACGTCCTGGCCGGCACAGGTGTGGCGAAGGTGGTCGTCACACTGCAGGCTGGGGAACGAGATGCCATTTCTCGACCACGCCACCTGAGGGTCGTGCGCCCGAAGCCAGGCCATCCCCAGGACCAAGGGGAAGTGCAGGTCCGCCGTCACGTAAAACTGGATCGCCTCCTCATGGTTCCCAATGGCAAGGCGCAAGGGCTGAGTAGCGAAGTTGATGGGCCCTGCCACAAGTTCCCGCCCATCAATAGTTTCGACCCTCAACGGAGGGTCCACTGGAACCAAGGGAACCTTGTAATGGGCCACAAAGGCCTGGTCCATAAAGTTCGTGGTGGCCCCCGAGTCCACCAGCGCGTGCGCCTGGAGCCCCTCCGACCGGTTAGCCAACAACACCCGGGTGTTCAAAATCAGGTGCCGAGGGGGCTCACAGTCCACAGCCGCCGCCTCCGGCGGGGCATGGTCACCTGCCTGACCCAGAGTTCCCCTAGGCCAGGCCTGACCCCTTTCCCGGCTGGTCACGTCGAGGCTCCGGAACAGGCTTGAGCGATCCACTCTGCTTCCGGGGACACGAGGCGGCGAAATGTCCAGCCTCGCCGCAATAGAGGCACAACCCCCCTTGGCGTCTCCGCATCCGCTCCTGTGCCGTCAGTTGAGGTCTGGCTGCTCCGAGCTCCATGGGCTCCTCAGCCGTCGCCACCAAACGCGGTACGGTCCGGGGCGCTGTCGGTACGAAACGCGGGGGTGCCGGCACTGTCGGTGGTTCCAGAAGAGCCCTACGGGGCCGTCGCCGTTGTAGGCAGGAGTCGATGCGCAGGCAGTGGGTCACCAGCGCGTCCAGGGTCTGTGGCACCTCCACCCGAACCAGCTCGTCCTGCATCTCATCGCAGAGGCCGTCCTGGAAGGCATCCATCAGCGCCGCCTCATTCCAGGCCGAATCCTGGCCTAGCAATCGTAACTCCGCAATATAGTCCTGCAGGGGGTGCTTGCCTTGGCGGAGGTCCTTGATGCGCCTCGCTGCCGTCTGCACCCGGAGGGGGTCCTCAAACATGGTGCGCAGGTGTTGCAAAAAGCCCTGATAGTCCAGAAGCAAGGGGCTGTCTTGCAGCAACAGGGGCGTGGCCCATCAGGCGGCAGTGCCAGAGAGGGAGCTGATAATAAAAGCCACCCGAACCCGGTCATCCGGAAAATCCTCCAGCCGCATTGCCATGTACAGCTGGCACTGTCCCAAGAAGGCCGGGAACATTTCCTGCTGCCCAGAAAACTTATCTGGCATGTTCACTGGGCATCTTGGACGGGGAAGGGGAGCAGGTGGAGCTGCTACAGGAGCATTTCCCAAAGCAAGTTGTGCAGTTAGCTGTGCTACTTGCTGTTGCAGAAGTTGATTGGCCTCCAGCATCTGCTGTACCTGCTGCTGCAGCTGTTGGTCCATCGTGGGTTAACGATGGAGTTTTGGGTGACGAACAAGATGATCTGTCCCCCCCCTTCAGAGACCCACAAAAACACAGCCAGCCGAGGGTTAAGAATCACTTGGCACACTCCACAGTTCTTATCTCAACCTTGGCAGCGATATGCACACCGTCTGCCAAGGACTTTATTAGTTTACACAAACAAGAAAATCACCTACGTAGCTTTGCCGTTCATCTAGCTTCCAAGACTACGAGGTTGCTATGTTTGTTTAGCTTTGTTCGTCACAACTTCTTGACCCACTGGCCTGTCTTATATAGATAGGCTTCTGGGTGTGGTCCAGTGACTCACTGATCCTATGACTGCAATCAGTGACTCAGATCTATTTCCTCTTACGCCGCAGCTGCAGTAATCTTTTCTCTCGCCTTCTTTGGCGTGCGTCCAGGAATGACGTCTCTCCCTCACTCTCATCTGAGACACCTGTTTCCCCACTACTTGGCTCTCTTTCAGCTGGCACCTGAGACGGTGCCAGAGGGGGGGGGGGCTGGGAGATCTGGCTGGCTCCTCTTCCTCCTGCTCAGAGCTTCCTTCCTCCAATGGGATAGGCTCAGAGGACGGGGCCACAACACACCAGCCAGTGGAGCAACAGAATATGCCTGTTGAGGAATAGTCACTTGAGGTGCTGGCTGTGGGGGCAAATGCACTTGTTGTGCTGGAGGTGGACCAGGGGCTGGCCCTAGTTGCACAGCTGGAGGCACGTGTGCATGAGCTTGTAGCTGTGGCATTTGAGCTGCAATATTAAAATGACCTGCTGGAGATGCAGTCATTTGCCTTTGCTGCATTGAGCGTTGTGTTCCATCTAAAAAGACCCCAGCACCACCAGGGGGTGCTGAAAAATGAGCCTGTGGAGACACTTGTGGCATTGCAGTTTGAATCTCTGAGTGAGTTAAGGACATATCTGACAAAGTCTGTTGCAATGCCTGTAATTGCTCTCTCAAATCATGATGCATTTCAGCTTTCTCTTGTAAATTACTTTGGCCGGCAGATGGTGCTGCAACTTTAGTTGTAGGCAGCTCAGATAATCTTTCTGTCTGCGTGGCGTTTGTAATTTGAGAATAATGTGGCAAATGTGACGTGTGCGCAACTCTCTGTTCTGATTTGCCTGACACTGTATCCACCAGGGGGTGTGTCTTTGGCTCTGAGGGAGAAGAAGGCAAAATGGCGGTTTTTGAGATTTCATGAATGCGAGATTCTCTGGAAGCTCAAGCCTAGATAAAGCCATTTTTGCCTCGGATAGCTCACGTTCAAAAATTTCTATCTGGTCACGATAGTTTCTTATAGCTTGCTCATGAGGAGAGACTTTGAAGGTTTGAGAGGGATAATAAAATGTTTCTCCCTCTGCGTGGGAGGAAAAAGGCTTTGCCGTTTGTGGAAGTTTTGGCTTGACCCCAAGCATTTCAAAATCAGAAGGCTCGAGGAACATAGTTTGAGAGCATGCGTAATTAGAAGGTTGAGTTACTGACCTCGGTCGAAGTACTTCACCTTCAGAAGCAGCTTTTCTGTTATTTTCCTCCTGAAGCTTCGTTAAGAGCATTTTGTCTGATTCTTCTGCTTCTAGCTGAGTGGCAGATGAGAGAGGCTGAAATCTGGAAGATCTTTCCATTCCATCCTCATCTGAAGAAGATAAAGTTTTGGGCTTCATTTTGCCCTTTTCCTTCATTTTTCCTTTTTTCTTCTTTCTCAGCATCTTAGAAGTTAATTGTTTAGTGTTCCGCAGTCACTAAATCAACTATCTGTCTAATTAGCCTAGACGGTCATGATCAAAAGTAACAAATCAGGGATAGCCATAAATCAACCATCCTCCGCTACCATTGTCAGAGCGGCAACCAGCCCAATTACCTTGCATGGGGTAATTGCCCTCTTTCTTTGGCATCCTATAAAATTTTAGTTTAATTCTTGATTTTTTACCTTGCCAAATGAATTTTGATGTGATTTTATTCAAATTTGTAAAAAAAATTCCTTTTTTAAATCTAATTGAGATACATTGAAATAGAAAAAGTAATTTGGGTAGGACATTCATCTTAATCATTGTGATTCTTCCCATGAAGGAAAGTTGCAAGTTTTTCCACCTATTTAAATCCATTTTAATTTGTTCAATTTATTTGTCGTAATTGTCCCCTCTGAGCGTACTACATCTTGCAGTCATTTGGATTCCTAAATACCTTATTTTTTTTGTTGTCTGGATATCTATTTTCTTCACCAATTCCTTTTCTTGCACTTTGGTCATATTTTTTTGTTAACATTTTCATTTTGTCCTTATTTATCTTTAGGCCTGCTACTTTCCCATATTCCCCCAGTACTTACATTTGCCTTACTCCAGACTGTAAGGGCTCTTCTATGATAAAGACAAGGTCATCTGCGAAAGCCTGTACCTTAAACATTTCTTTCTTAATTTCTTACCCTTTGATTTGTTTGTCTTCTCGAATTATTCTGGTCAAAATTTATAATGATAGTATAAACAATAGCAGCAATAGTGGATAACCTTGCCTTGTGCCTTTTTGAATTTGGAAGTTTTTAGTTCATTCACCATTAATTATTACTTTAGCTTCCTTTTTACAGTAAATTGCGCTATACATATTTATAAAATTTACACCAAAATCCATATAACATAGCTGATTCAGCATAAACTCCCATTTAACATTATCAAATGCTTTTTGTGCATCAGCAAATATTAATGCCATTTGCTACTCATTATGTACTTCGTAATACTCTAGAATAACTAAAATGGTCCTGACATTGTTTCTTATTTGCCTTTTGGGCAAAAATCCATTCTGATCGGTATGAAGAATTTCTTCCAGAAACGTCTAATGTGGTCTATTGTCATAATTTTTTAAAAATCTGAGTTCAATAGTGATATGGGCCTATAATTTTTGATCAGAATCAAGTCAGAGTTATCCTTGGGAATCAATGTGATTGTAGCTTCTTTCCATGAAGTTGGAATCTTTGCATCATGCAGTACATCATTAAATACCTCTAACAATTTGGGGCCTAGTGTCTCTTGATGGTTTCGGTATATTTCTGATGGTAAACCATCAGGGCCTGGAGCTTTATTAACTTTTAGTTTTTTGATTGCTGCCATTAACTCTAAAGTGCAGAGCCCTCATTTGAGCCTTCCCCAGACTCCAGGATTGGCCCATGTTCCTCCCGAACCTCTTCACTGACTCTACTGTCAGCTCTGCAGGCTGCTGGCAGTTGACAACACCCTCTGAGCTCCAATTTTGCCCCATTTTCCTGAAGGGAAGAAGAAACAAGAGCTTCATTGTGAGACGAACAATCTCCCCAAAGGCATAATCAGATGCTCCACTATGTATTCATGGTTCTCTGAGCCCTCCGCTCCTGCTTATCCCACACCACCCCTTTGCCCCAGTTGGTGACGCAATCTTTTCTTACCTGGATTTGGGCCTCCAGGATTCCAGGCACTTATGGGCCTTTGTAGCGCAGTAGGGGCTCCCCTCAAAAGCCTCGGTGAATCTGGCCACATGCTCCACTGGTATAAATCGTCTTCTTCTCGCCTCTAGCAGCTCCAATATTGGCCCATTTTCCTGACCAGGATATATCCTTAAGAGGGACATGTGGTTTGTAAGATGGCTCTGAGAAGCTCTTCTTATCTGTTTCTCAGAAAGGCCAATACGATATCATCTTCAAACCAGCAGATTGATGGGAATCCACATCGGATGGTGGGGCGGGGTTCCTAATTGCCTTTATCCTGGACTGCATGGCCCAAGGGACCTCAGAACCTGCTTTAAATAATTTTTTTAAATTTTCTTTAATTTAAAACAAAACAAAACATAAAACCACTATCATTCAATACAATCACAGAAAGTGTGTCGATCGGTTAAAATTCTTTTGTGCATAATTCCATATCTCTTATTTAACAGTTTTACCTATCACTTTATTTATTTATTTATTTATTTATTTATTTATTTATTTATTTATTTATTTATTTATTTATTTATTTATTTAATTATTTAATTAATTAATTAATTAATTAATTAATTAATTAATTAATTAATTAAATTTATATACCACCCTTCTCCTTGCGGACTCAGGGCGGTGCACAGCCAAAAATAAAAGCAGATGTTACAAAAGTTAAAAGTTATTAAAAGTAACTAAACATAAATTTGGCCCATCTAGTAAAAACGATTCAATTAAAATTCATAATAAAACTCTCAAAGGTTTTACCATGGGATCAGGCCAGGCCGACTAGCTGAAAAAAGTGTATCTTTAAGGCCTGATGAAAAGTCCAGAGGTCGGAGATCCTTTGCAACTCTGGAGGAAGATCATTCCAGAGGGTAGCAGCTACCACAGAGAAGGCTCTCCCCATGGGGGTCGCCAGCCGACATTGTCTGGCTGACAGCACCCTAAGGAGGCCCTCTCTGTGGGAGCGAACTGGTCGGTGGGAGGCAATTGGTGGCAGTAGGCAGTCCCGTAAGTACCCAGGTCCTAAGCTATGGAGTGCTTTAAAGGTGATAACCAAAACCTTGAAGCGCACCCGGAAGTCCACCGGCAGCCAGTGCAGCTCCCGCAGGAGAGGTGTCACATGGGAGCGCCCTGTCACTCCCATAATCCCCCGCGCATCCGCATTCTGCACCAGTTGCCTCCGGGTGCACCCCAAGGGGAGCCCCATGTAGAGAGCATTATAATATTCCAGGCGAGAAATGACGAGCGCTTAAGTGACTGTGCGTAAGGAGTCCCGATCTAGAAAGGGTCGCAACTGGCGTATCAGTTGAACCTGATGAAAAGCCTCCCTGGCCACGGCCGTAGTATGTTCCTCTAAAGACAGCCGTGGAGGAAGCCCAAGTTGCGTACCCTTTCCGTGGGGGCTAGTGATTCGCCCCCAATGACAAGCGATGGAGTCAGCTGGCTATATCGGGATGCCGGCAGCCACAGCCACTTGGTCTTGGAGGGGTTGAGTCGAAGCCTGTTTCTCCCCATCCAGACCTGCACGGCTTCAAGGCACTGGGACATCACTTCCACAGCATCGTTGGGGTGGTCTGGGGTGGAAATGTACAGCTGAGTATCATCAGCGTACTGATGGAACTCCACCCCAAAACCACGGATGATCTCACCCAGCGGCTTTACATAAATGTTGAACAGGAGAGGCGACAGGACCAACCCTTGTGGCACCCCACACACTAGGCACCTCGGGGTCGACCGCTGCCCCCCTGTCAACACAGATTGCGACCAGTCGGAGAGGTAGGAGGAGAACCACCGCAAAACGGTGCCCCCCACCCCCAATCCCTCCAACCAGCGCAACATGATACCATGGTTGATGGTATCAAAAACCGCTGAGAGATCTAACAGGACCAGGATAGAGGAGTACCCCCTACCCCGAGCCCTCCAGAGATCATCCACCAATGCGACCAATGCCCTTTTGGTGCTGTATCCAGACCTGAAACTGGACCAGAGCGGGTCTAAATAGACAGCTTCATCCAGGTACTGGGAGAGCTGTCCCGCCACCACACTCTCAACAACCTTCACAAGAAAGCGAAGGTTGGAGACTGGACGATAGTTAGCTAAAACAGCTGGATCCAGAGAAGGCTTCTTGAGGAGGGGCTTCACCACCGCCTCCTTCAAGGCGGCTGGTAGAAAACCCTCACTCAAAGAAGCGTTGATAATCTCCTGGAGCCAGTCTCGTGTAACCTCCCGGGAAGCCAGCACCAATCAGGAGGGACACGGGTCCAATAAACATGTGGTCGCGTTCAGTCTTCCCAGAATCCTGTCCACGTCCTCGGGAGCCACAGGATTGAACTCAGCCCAGATAACGCTCTCAGGACCTGCCTCAGTCATCTCGCCTGAACTAACCCAGTCAGCGGCCAGATCTTCCCGAATCTGAGTTACTTTATCATCCAGATATTGAATAAAATCCTCAGCTCATCCCTGCAAGGAATCATCCCACGCTCCCAGATGAAGGATTGAGCGGGTCACCCTGAACAGGGCGGCTGGGCAACTATCTGATGATGCGATAAGAGTGGCAAAATAATTAGATTTCGCCGCTTTTATCGCCACTAGTAGGTCTTAATATGAGACCTCACCAGTGTCAAGTCAGATTCGGATCGACTGGCCCTCCAACCGCTCTCTAGGCGTCTTTTCCGGCGCTTCATCTCCCTCAGCTCCTCGGAGAACCAAGGAGATAAATGAGTTCGGCGCCGGGTCAGAGGCCACAAAGGCATGGCGCGGTCCAAGGCCCCGCTGGCCGCCCTATCCCAGGCAGCTACCAGGTCCTCGGCCGAGTCGTGTGCCAGTGTCTCAGGAAATGGCCCAAGCTCTGTCTGGAACCTATCATGATCCATGAGGCACCTGGGGCAGAACCACCTGGTCGGTTCCATCCCCCTGCATAGGAGTGCAGCGGTCAGAAAGTCAAGTCGAAGGAGCAAGTGGTCTGACCATGATAAGGGTTCAATACCTATATCCCCTATATCAAGACTACTCAACCACTGACCAGAGACAAAAACTAGATCCAGGGTGTGTCCACCGATGTGAGTCGGGCCATGAATTACTTGGGTCAGGTCCATGGCTGTCATGGAAGCCATGAACTCCCGAGCTATCTCAGATGTTTCACTGATAGACGGCAGATTGAAATCCCCCATGACCATAAGCCTGGGGGTACCAATCGCCACCTCGGCTACAACATTGAGGAGCTCGGGCAGGGTCGTTGCCACGTGGCAGGGAGCCAGGTACGTGACCAACAAACCCATCTGCCCACCACGACCCCACCTCACAAAGATGGACTCACTCACACATCTGAGGTACAGTGGCCTCCCTCGGATTGAGACCTTCCTTTATAATGACCGCTACTCCCCCACCCCTACCCTGAGCTCTCAGCTGATGGAATGCATGGAAGCCTGGTGGGCACATCTCCACGAGGGAAACCCCACTCTCGTGGCCCAACCAGGTCTCCGTAATACCAGCCAGGTCCACACACCCCTCTTGGAGAAGATCACATATGAGGGGGGACTTATTTACAACAGACCTGGCATTGCACAGCAGCAGCCGGAGCCTTGGGTCCTGAGACTCTGAACAACCTGGGGAACAGGAAGAGCTGAGGGGACCGGGGCATGCGATCGCTCAAAGATAGTGAGCGCGTGCCCCCACAACGCGATATGGCCCCCTGCTCTCGCCATATCTGCCCCTCCCACCCAGCGTATTAATAGAAAAGCCCTCGACAGAGGGCTCTCTAGGAGCCCTCTTACCTCCAGAGTCTTGACCCCCCGCGGCACCATAAACAGCCGGACCTGACCCTCTCCCCCGTGGGTTCTCCCCCAAACCCACTCCCACCCCTGAGCCCCTTAAAATCTATTTAAAAAAGACCTTAAAAAAACCCTCAATCCCCGTTTTGCAACATGCCACCTCTCGGGGTCCCAAAACCCGTCATTAAGGTGGGCCCTCGATAACATAGAGGGCCAAGCCTGTGAGATGGGGGAGTCTCACAGGGCAAGAAGCTTAGACCTCGAGTACATCTGAGCACAGAATGGAGATAGACAGAGTGGTAAGGCATGGCTCGGAGTCTATAATAATAGTCAAAAATGTCCAAAGAACAAGGATTCAAGTTAGTCAGGAGAATCACCACTACCCTCTCACAGTAGCGGGTAGGAGTCTCTATGTTCAGTCCAACTGCGGGGATGTCCGGACCACCCTCTCACAGTGGTCCACCATACAGTCAGGTAAGTTGGAGAGTCCAGGCCACTGTCTCACAGTGGCCTGGCATATTAGTCCTGCAAGGTGAGACGCCCCATCAGAGGTGAACAAAGAAGGAGCCGGCTCCATCAGTCCTCCCGTGAACTGTCTTGTTCTCCGGTAAAGCCAGCGAGCGAGATGATAGATAGAGCCAAGTTCCAAGCTGCTCCGGAAATTAGCGGGGCGATAACAGTACAGGCGAAGATGTATCAAAAAGCCAATGGAGGACAGGCGGAGGGGGGAGGGGCAACTCCAACAAGGGTATAATGATGTAATGGCGGGCCCCCCAGATTATAAATCCGTTCAGTCGGTGGAGGAAGCCCTCACCACCGACAATAGCCATGGGGGCGTCCCAGTTGGACCCATTTGGGACTTCAACCTCCTGGTGAGAGCCTCCTCTATACATAAAACCCCCACGCCAGCCACCAGCAGACCCGCTAGCCAGCTGGGTCTATTATCCTCATTTAGCAATTATTTAACAAAGGCTTAACGCCCATAAAATAAAATAAAAAATTTCATATATTTTATATTATCTTAATTTCATATTTTATACTTCATCTCCATCCTTTATTATCTAGCCATTGTAAAACAAATCCCATATCAAATAGTTTTATTTATTTATTTATTTTTATTTAATTGAATTTTTATACCGCCCTTCTCCCGCATGACTCAGGGTGATGCACAGCCAGAATAAAAACACCATATATTATAAATTTTAAAAAGTTTTAAAATTATTAAATAATTTGGCCCTATTTTTTAAAAGCCCCAAAATTAAAATACCCAATTAAAATTTCACTTATTTCGTCAGCCCAGCCTGTTGGAATAGAGTTTTAAGGGCACGGCGAATAGTATGGAGGTCGGGGATCCTACATATCTCTGGGGGCAGTTCATTCCATAGGGCGGGAGCCCCCACAGAGAAGGCTCTCCCCCTGGGGGGGTCGCCAGTTGATATAATTTGACCAACAGCACCCAGAGGAGTCGCCTCTGTGAAAGGATACTCACCGGTGGGAGGCTATTGGTGGCAGAAGGCAATCTCATAAGTACCCAGGTCCTAAGCCATGGAGCACTTTAAAGGTGGTGACCAACACCTTGGATCGCACCCAGAAGACCACTGGGAGCCAGTGCAGCTCGTGCAGGAGAGGTGTTACATGGGTGCACCATATCGCCCCCATAATCACCCACGTGGCCACATTCTGGACCACTTGGAGCCTCTGCGTTTTCTTCAAGGGGAGCCCCATGTAGAGAGCATTACAGTAGTCCAGATGGGAAGTGACGAGGGCATGAGTGACCGTGCGCAAGGCGTCCTGGTCCAGAAAGGGATGCAACAGGTAGATCAGGCAAACCTGATAGAAAGCCCCCCTGGCCACAGCCGTCATACGATCTTCTAAGGACAGCCGTGTATCCAGGAGGACACCCAGCGAGCCCTCTCTGTGGGGGCCAGGAACTCACCCCAATAGTCAGCGATGGAACCAGCTGACTATACCGGGACGCCGGGAACCACAGCCACCCAGTCTTGGAAGGATTGAGTCTGAGTTTCTCCCCATCCAGATCTGCACGCCCTCCAGGCATCGGGACATCACGTCAAGGGTATCATTGGGGTGGTCCATGGTGGAGATGTAATAATATTGTTTATCTTTCTGTTCTCTAATTTCAAATGTCAATTTACTCATTTCGGCACACTCCATTATTTTCTTAATGACTTTGTCGTCTCTGTTTCAATTTTTAGCAAAAACAATTCTAGCCGCTGTTAAAACATTCACAATTAAATATCACATTTCTTTATTATAGTTTTCTGGTAGGATCCCTAATAAAAATATCTCTGGTTTAAAGTCAATGTGCTTCTTTATCATTTTTTCCAACCATGTGTGGATTTTAGTCCAATATCTTTTAGCTTCTGCATGTCCACCACATGTGGTAATATGATCCTGGAGGCTGATGACACTTCCAACATTTCTCCGACTCTTGTCTTGTCTTGTTCTCTTGTCGAGGGTAAATGCCACATGTAAAACATCTTATACAAATTCTCCTTATATGCTGTAGACATTGTCATTTTATAATTTTGCAACCACAATTTTTGCCATTTTTATTAAATCAATACCATGGCCAAAATTTTTCCCCATACTATCATTGTTTCTTTAACTTGCTCTTCTTCCAATTTTACCTCTAACAAATATCCATATAATTTTTTAATTACATAATCATCAGAACCCATTAAAATCTTATCTAAATTAGTCATAACATTGTAAAAACTTTCTTGTTTAAGATCTTCTTCATATCTAGAACGTATTTGCAGATAAGAAAACCAATCCATCTTAAAAACCTTGTTCTTACAACTCTTGCTTAGATTTAAGTTCACCCTTTTCATCCATTAATTCACTATATCTAATAATTTGTTCCTTTCTAAATACTACTGAATATGAAAATGCTTTAATCGTTGATATCCAGACTGGAATTTTCAAATAGTGTTTTTTTTTTTAATCTTCTCCCAATTTAATAAGAAAGCCTCACATACACAGTGTCTTCTAAAATACCCCTGTATTTTTGCTCTTTTATACCATAAAAAAGCATGCCACCACATCAACAAATCATGACCTTCTAAATTCAATAATCTAGTATTTCTTAAAGTTATCCCTTCTTTGATCCACATCAAACTTGTCACTTGATAATAGAATTCCCAATTAGGTAAACCAAAACTTCCTCTCATTCTAGCATCTTGTAGCAACTTTAACTTTATCCTCGCCTTCTTTCCCTGCCAAATGTATTTTAACACTATTTTATTCAATTCTTCGAAAAAAATCTTTCCCCAATTTGATTGGAATTGTCTGAAACAAATATAAGGTTCTAGGCAAAATATTCATCTTAATAGTTGATATCCTTCCAATCAAAGAAAGCTGCAAATTTTCCCATTTCGCCAAATCCGTCCCTGTTACTTAAGTTTATTATAATTATTTTCTTTAAGCGTGCTACACCTTGCTGTCAAATATATCCCCAGATATTTAACTTTGTGACCTGCATCTTTTATATATCCATCAATTCTTCTTTTTGCTTTACTAACATATTTTTAGTTAAAATCCTCGTTTTGTTTTTATTAATTTTCAAACCAGCTACTTTCCCGAACTCTCCAATTTTCTCTATCAATGTAGTTTTTGATGGCTCTTAAAGTATAAAGACCAGGTCATCTGCAAATGCTTGTTATTTGTATTCTTTTTGAATTTTCATTCCCTTTATGTCTTTTTCTTCTCTGATATTTCTATTTAGCACTTCTAATGTTAATATAAACAACAGAGGGGACAATGAACAACCTTGTCTAGTACCTTTTTCTATCTCAATAGGGTCTGTCAATTCTCCATTTATCGTTATTTTTGCTGTTTGTTTATGATATATAGCTTCTATTGCTTGAATAAACTTTCTGCCAAAGCAACATAAATCACCAATTTACATTATCAAAAGCTTTCTGTGCATCTAAAAATATCAAAGCCATTTGCTTTTCACGGTGAGCTTCATAGTATTCCAAGTGTCCAGAATTGTTCTAATATTATCTCTAATTTGTCTTTTAGGCAGAAATCCATTTTGGTCTGAATGTATAAAAGTATTTGAATATCTTTTGAGTCTTTCTGCCAATATTGAAACAGATTTTATAGTCTGAATTTAGCAGAGATATAGGCCTATAATCTTTTATTTGTTGTGGGTCTGTATCCTCTTTTGGAATCAATGTGATATATGCCTCCAACCATGACTTGGGTATTTCTTTCTTCATCATCACTTCATTCATAGGAATGGGAGACTTAAAGATTCCTGTAATGTCATATAATATTCAGCAGGCAAACCATCTGGTCCTGGTGCCTTCCCATTCTTTTGTTTCTTAATTGCTTTAGTTAATTCCATCATCATTATGTTTTCCTCTATTGTCTCCTCAATGTCTTTAGGAATCTGAGGTAAATTTGCATTTTGAAGATATCTTATCACATTTTCCTCCTCTGTTTGTCTGTAGTTGTCTGTAGTAATCCTGTGTAATTTTTTTCTAAATTTTCTCCTTTGTCCTTTCCATTTCACTATCACTGGATTATGATCCACCCAGGTATTTGTTTCTATCTCAATTTATTCTATGTTAAAGTCAATTCCTTGTTGTCCACATCATGTCTAATCTAGAGCAAGATGAATGTCTATCAGAATAAGAAGTATATTGTCTATTTTTTCCATTTCTATCTCTCCATGTATCTTTTAAATTTATTTCCTCAGTCATCTTAAAAAACGATTTCAGTAATATCTTTCTACTATATCTTATTGTTTAATGTGTTTTATAGTCCATGTTTTCATCCACTATACCATTAAAATCTCCCATCATACAAATATTGTCATATTCCCATTCAATTATTTTCATGTGCAATTTTCTATAGAAGTCACTTTGATTATTATTTGGAGCATATATTGCTACTAAAAGGATTTTCATATTGTTATCCATTATCTCAACCATCAGAATTCTTCCTTCTTGATCTGCATATATTTGCTCAGCTGGTATTGCATTTCTGATATATAAAACCACTCTTCTTCTTTTATATTGTGGAATGATGTGAAGATTTTCCCTAATTTTGAATGTGTCAATAACTGTTCATGTTGCTTTTTAATATGTGCTTCTTGTAGGTAAATTATGTCAAATTTTAATTTCTCTAATTGTGAAATTCCTTTCTTCTTTTAACAACTGAATTAAGTCCATTTATTAAAATCAATTTTTTCTCTTTCATATTCATATTTTATATGCAGGCTTTATTGCTCTAGTTAATCTTAGTTGACGCTGTTCTTTGTTTAGGTTTAGGTTTTTAGGTTTTGTTTGATATATATACCGCCCTACTTCCAAAGGACTCAGGGTGGTGAACAGCCACAGGATAAAACACATAAATACAAAATTTAAAAGCAAAATAAAACCGAATTAAACAATTTGGCCCAAGACAGATTTAAAACACCCCAATTAAGAACAGATTTAAAATTTGCATTTTAAGCCTGTGTAGCGTAGAGGGCTAATGCCTCCTACTAAAAGGCAGCAATTAACACCAGCTGCCTGTAATTTCTCTGAGTTCAATCCTAGCCAGGCTCAAGGTCGACTCAGCCTTCCATCCTTTCTAAGGTGGGTAAATTGAGGACCCAGTTTGTGGGGGCAATAAGCTGACTTTGTATAAATATACAAAAGTATGAAGGCTATTGCTTAATGCATTGTAAGCCGCCCTGACTCTCCGGAGAAGGGCGGCATATAAATCAAATTAAAAAAAAAAATAAAAAAAAAAAAAAAGGAAAAAGGGGAAAAAAGTTAGGCCAGGCCAGCCTGATAGAATAAAAAGGTCTTGAGAGCGTGGCGGAAGGTGCGCAGATCCAGGATCCTCCATATCTCCCGGGGGAGCTCATTCCAGACAGTAGGTGCCCACACAGAGAACGCTCTCCCCCTGGGAGCTGCCAGTTGACATTGTTTGGCCAACGGCACTCGGAGGAGCCCCTCTCTATGAAAGCGTACCGGCCGGTGGGAGACTACTGGTGGCAGCAGGCGGTCCCGTAGGTAACCAGGTCCTAAGCCATGGAGCGCTCTAAAGGTGGTAACCAAAACCTTGAAGCGCACCCAGAAGACCACCGGGAGTCAGTGCAGCTCGCGCAGGAGAGGTGTTACATGGGAACGCCATGTCACTCCCATGACCACCCGCGCGGCCACACTCTGTGCTAGTTGGAGCCTCTGGGTGTTCCTCAAAGGGAGCCCCATGTAGAGAGCATTACAGTAGTCCAGGCGGGAAGTGACAAGGGCGTGAGGACCGTGCGTAAGGAGACCCGATCCAGAAAGGGACGCAACTGGTGAATCAGGTGAACTTGATGAAAAATCCTCTCAGTCACGGCCATCAAATGCTCTTCTAAAGACAGCCGTGAATCCAGGAGGACGCCCAAGTTGTGAGCCCTCTCTGTGGGGGTCAGCGATTAGCCACCAATAGTCAGTGATGGCACCAACTGACTATATGCAGGCGTTGGAAACCACAGCCACTCGGTCTTGGATGGGTTGAGCCTGAGCCTGTTTTTGCCCATCCAGATCCGCACGGCCTCCAGGCACCGGGACATCACTTCAAGGGCATCATTGGGGTGGTCCGGGGTTGAGATGTACAGCTGAGTGCCGTGAGCGTACTGGTGGTACTTCACCCCAAAACCACGGATAATCTCGCTCAGCGGCTTTACATAAATGTTGAACAGAAGGGGCAAGAGGACCGACCCTTGTGGCACCCCACATATGAGGCACCTTGGGGTCGACCTCTGCCCCCCTGCCAACACAGACTGCAACCAGTCAGAGAGAAAGGAGGAGAACCACCACAACACAGTGCCCCCCACCCCTAATTCTTCCAATGGTGCAGCATGATACCATGGTCGATGGTATCAAAAGCTACTGAGAGATCTAATAGGACCAGGGCAGAGGAGCAACCCCTGTCCTGAGCCCTCCAGAGATCATCAACCAATGTGACCAATGCCGTTTCCGTGCTGTACCCAGGCCTGAAGCCTGACTGGAACACATCCAGATACGCTGTTTCATCCAGGTGTTGGGGGAACTGTCACGCAACCACACTCTCAACAACCTTTGCCACAAAGTGAAGGTTGGAGACCGGACAATAATTAGACAACACTGCTGGGTCCAGGGAAGGCTTCTTGAGGAGAGGCCTCACCACTACCTCTTTCAAGGCAGCGGGGAAGTCACCCTCACCCAATAAAGCATTTATAATCCCCTGGAGCCAGCCTCGCGTCACTTCCCGAGAAGCCAGCACTAACCAGGAGGGACACGGGTCCAACAAACATGTGGTCGCATTCAGTCTACCCAGAATCCTGTCTACGTCATCAGGAGTCACAGGATCAAACTCATCCCAGATAACATTCTCAAGACCTGCCTCAGTCATCCTCCCTGAAACTACCAAGTCGGAGTCCAGATCTTCCTGAATCTGAGTGATTTTGTTATGCAGATACTGTACAAAGTCCTCAGCTTTACCCTCCAAGGGGTCCTCCCATGCTCCCTGGTGGAGCAAGGAGTGGGTCACCCTAAACAGGGCGGCTGAGCAGTTATCTGATGATGCAATAAAAGCAGCAAAATAATTACATTTTGCTGCTTTTATCGCCACTAGGTAATTCTTAATATGAGATCTTACCAGTGTCCAGTCGGATTCAGAAAGGCTGGTCCTCCAACTGCTCTCTAGGCATCTTTTCCAGTGCTTCATCTCCCTCAGCTCTTCAGTAAACCAAGGAGCCAGATGAGATTGGTGCCGGGTCAGAGGCTGCAAAGGCACAACCCGATCCAGAGCTCCAGCGGCTGCCCTATCCCATGCGGCCACTAGGTCTCCAATCAAGGCATGAGCCAGAGCCTCAGGGAATGGCCCAAGCTCCATCTGGAACCTGTCAGGCTCCATCAGGCACTTGGGGCAGAACCATCTTACCAGTTTCACCTCCCTGCGGTGGGGTATAGTGGTTCGAAGGTCAAGACGAAGGAGAGAGTCATCCGACCATGACAAGGGTTCGGTGACTATATCCCCTATCTCAAGATCACTCAACCACTGTCCAGAGGCAAAAACCAGGTTAAGCGTGTTTCCCCCGGTATGGGTAGGGCCATGAATCAGCTGGGTCAGATCCATAGCTGTAATGGAAGCCATGAACTCCTGAGCCACCTCAGACATCTCACTCATGGACAGCAGGTTAAAATCCCCCATGACCATAAGTCGAGGGGTGTCAACCACCACCGTGGCGATGACCTTGAGTAGCTCTG
Source organism: Masticophis lateralis (assembly GCA_030761175.1). Lineage (NCBI taxonomy): Eukaryota > Metazoa > Chordata > Lepidosauria > Squamata > Colubridae > Masticophis > Masticophis lateralis. The sequence continues at coordinate 87,833,338 of JAUDYJ010000005.1, forward strand.
GCAGGGCTGCTGCCACATGGCAGGGAGCCAGGTACGTGATCAGCAAACCCATCTGTAACCCATGACCCCAATTCACAAGGAGGGACTCACAGCTGGCCGTCTGTTCCTTAGACCGAGGGAGGCAAGACCTTCTTTAATAATAACTGCTACCCCCCCCACCCCTACCCTGTGACCTCGGCTGATGGAATGCGTGGAAACCTGGTGGGCATATCTCAATGAGGGGAGCCCCGCCTCCTGGCCCAACCAGGTCTCCGTAATACTTGCCAGGTCCACTCCCCACTCCTGAATAAGATCACAAATGAGGGAGACTTTATTTATTACAGACCTGGCATTGCACAACATCAGCTGAAGGCCCGGGCCCTGAGGGTCTGTGCAACCCGGGGAACAAATGGAGCCTTGGGGGCTGGAGCGCGACACCACTCATAGACAGCAAGCATGCGCTCCCTAACATGATATGGCCCCCTGCTCCCACCGTATCTGCCCCTCCCACCCACAGTATTGATGTTAGAAACACTGTCTGGATAAGCTCTAATCCCCCCTTGACCCCGGGTCTCCCACCCCCCATGCCATGCTTCACATCCAGACCCTCCCCTCCCCTTAGTGGATTATCCCCCATACCCAAAGCCAGAATTCTAATCCGACCCTCCCCCCCAGAACCCCTTAAAAGTCTAACTAAAAATTTGTGTAAAAAACCCCTCAACCCCCTCTTCGCGGCATGCCAACTCTCTGGGTTCCAAAACCCGTCATTGAGGTAAGCCCTCGATAATGTGGAGGGCCAGACCTGCGAGAAGGGGGAATTTAGCAGCGCAAGAAGTTCATCCACAAAGCAAAAAAGGTGAAGATGACCTCTGGCCAGAGTTCATAGAGTCTAAAAGTCCTAAAGACAAAGAGGCAGCAAACTCAAAGACGTGGGTAACTGGACTCCACTGTCCTCCCACAACAGTGGGGGTAAATAATAGAGTAAAGAAGTAAATAATAAGCCCGGGGGGCAAAATTTGATGGAGAAAATGGCTTATGAGGCAAAAGGCAGCTGGGGTAATGACCATAATGAGGCCTGCACAGGCCAAAAAAAGTGGGGGAGGGTATGGCCTGAGGCAACTCAAAACCAGCCCTCGGCCATCCTCCAACCTCTTCCACTCCCAAGGTCTTTGGTCATTTACACCCCCAGTCTGCAGCCCCAACTCAAAGGGGCCTCTGGATCCTGCAGGAGACGGGCCCACAGAAGCCAGCCCTTAACAGGTCCAGGCTGTTGGCCTCTTACCACTCCACAGTCCACAATCCCTCCTACTGCGCCTTCTGCTTTTTCAATCATTGCTAGTTCCTCTTCTTGAAATTCTACTGGCATTACTGTCGTTTGAAATTCTATTTCCATTTCCATTTCTTTGAAGAATTCTGCATGAAATGCTTTCACCTTGTCTATCGTATCTAATCTGTATCTTTGAAGTTGTCCGGTTATCATTAATCCTTCTGGTACCAGCCATCTGTAGCTCACACCTTTTTGAAGTAGTATTTTAGTCAAAAATTGGTATTCTCTTCTCATCCCTCTCATTTTTCTTGGTATTTGCCTCAAAACCACAATTTCTTTCTCCTTATACTTCAATGTCTTTTCTCTTGCAATCTGTAATATTTGTGCTTTAATTGATTTCTTGGTAAATCTTATATGAACTTCTCGTGGTAACTTGTTATGCATTGCATACCTAGTGTAGACTATATATCTCATCCATACCCTCCATCTTCACCTTGAGAATTTCTAATGCTTCACCCAATATTCCTATCATTATATCTGCCAAATTCTCTCCTTTTTCTTCTTGTACATTTTGAAATCTGAGATAATATTCTGATCTGTCCATCTCCCATCCCATTAATCCACTCCTATCACGTTCAACTTCTCCCAATGTGTTATCAATATCTTTAATTTTTTCCTCTTTTTGTTCCTCATTCTTCTCAAGCTTTTGCAGTCTCTCTTCATATTTCAACATCATTTGCTGTATGCTCGCCACTTTTTCATCTGTCTTAACCTGTTGATGCTCCATCCTCTGGACTGAAAAATCATCTGTAATGTCGTATCTTTCTCTCTCTCTTTTTCTTTATCCTTCTCCTGTTGAAGCATCATCTGAATTGATCGCTGTCCTCCAGATGGCAACGAGGAAGGCATGGTTGAGGAAGATCCAACTGTCACTACTTTTCTACTCATTCTGTCCAGTAGTCACCAGCAGCCAAAACAAAACAAGAAAAAGCCAAAAAAGTAAAGAATATAAGAAAAAAAAAGGACAGAAAAAGAGGAAATAAACAGTGCTTCAGGTTCTTCAAAACCCTAATCCACTTTGAGAGGGAAAACAAAAGAAAGAGATTTAAATTAATCCCAATGTCAATAAACATAAGCTTTAAAAAGATCCAATTAAAAAATAGGAAAACAAAAGAAGAAAAAAAGAAAAGCCAAATAGCCAACCAAAGAGAAAAAATCAAAATCAAAAATCAATCTTCAGGCACTTGTTACACCTTAATTCAACTCGGTTATATAAGGATAAAAAAAAGGAAAGTCCATCAGAAATGTTTAAGCAAGGGAAGCATACAGAGAATTATCACTTAACAGGAACAGTAAAATAAAATAATAAAAAAAAAAGAAAAGGATTTCAATTTCTTCTACAGTTCTTCTGCCCAAACATTAATAGGTCTCTCATTCTGCCTCAGACTCCTACTTTTGATAATTCCTCAAAGAGCACCTGAGTTAACAATCCAGATAGTTCCAAACATCCTCAGATGTGCTTCCAACAATTTTATCAGCAAGCAAGTTCAGAGTCCTTGGGCTGTAGCAACAATGTAATACATTTGTTTCAAGTTGCTGCTTAAAGGGAAGTGAATAAAAAAAAATTCCTGTCCAGCAGATGGCAGTATTAAATACTCTCCTGTCTTCCCCGCTATTTATAATCAAAAAAACCTTTGTCAATAAAAAGCAAATAAAAAGTTAAAACAATCTTCATAAAAGAAAAGAGAAAAAATTAAGTCTCCCCCCCCCCCCAAATATTTTAAATAGAAGGCACAAAGGCTTGCAAATGTTAAACTCTCAGTTCTATCAGTCCTTCCCAATCCAGTCCTGGTCAAAAACAAAACAAATTTAAAACTCCACCAATGTGAATAATTTGAGAATAAAAAATAACTCCTGTTTAATTTCGCCATTTGATTTCTTTTATCTCCAATTCAGTTACCACTTCAATTTCAGGGTGTTCTTTACATTGATTTAAATTGAGAATCTCTCACCGCATCGACTCACTTTCCTCCTATTCTGCTGGAGCTGTTGCAACTTCAGCAGCTACAATGGCTCCCACCCTGCTGCTAGAAAAAGATCTTCTCCCAGATCAACCAGGGACTTTGTGATGTCCCTGGGATTGTCAGGATGTGCCCTCCACTATCAGAGTCAAAACAAGACTGTGTGGTCCAAAAAGGACTGTCCAACGGGGCTTTCAGCAGCGATCCTGGAGCCCAGGAATCTTCCATCCGTTCCGTTGTGACGTCAGCTCCTCCTTCCTCAGAGCCTGCTTTGAATCTTGACTTGCTTTCATTCCTTTTCAATAAATGTTTATGTTTGCTTATGTTCATTAAATTTTTATACTGCCCTTCTCCCGAAAGACTCAGGGCATTGTACAGCCACGATAAAACCACATACAATAAAAAATTTAAGAACAATTTAAAAATAGATTAAATACTTATGGCCCCTCAGTTAAAAACCCATAAATTAAAAACACTCAATCCCAAACTTTAATTAAGCCAGTCCAGCTGTTGAAGTAATAGAGTCTTAAGGGCACGGCGAAAGGTACGAAGTTCGGGAATCCTACGTATCCCTGGGGGCAGTTCATTCCAGAGGGTGGGTGCCCCCACAGAGAACGCTCTCCCCCTGGGGGTCGCCAGTCTACATTGTTTAGCCGACAGCACCCTGAGGAGCCCCTCTCTGTGGAAGCATGTTGGTTGGTGGGAGGTCGTAGGTGGCAGAAGGCGATCCAGTAAGTATCCAGGTCCTAAGCCATGGAGTGCTTTAAAGATGGCAACCAACACCTTGAACTGCACCCGGAAGACCACTGGGAGACAATGCAGCTAGCGCAGGAGAGGTGTCACGTGGGTGCAACAAGTCGCTCCCATAATCACCCGCGTGGCTGCATTCTGGACCAGTTGGAACCTCTGAGTGCTCTTCAAGGGGAGCCCCATGTTACAGAAGTCCAGACGGGATGGGACAAGGGCATGAGTGACCGTGCGCAGGGCATCCCAGTCCAGAAAGGGCCACAACTGGTAAATCAGGTGAACCTGATAGAAAGCCTCCCTGGCCATAGCCATCATATGTTCTTCTAAAGACACTTGTGCATCCAGGAGGACACCCAGATTGTGAGCCCTCTCTGAGAGGGCCAAAGTCTCACCCCCACTAGCCAGCAATGGAGCCAGCTGGCTATACCGGGGCACCGGGAGCCATAGCCACTCAGTCTTGGAGGGGTTGAGTCTGAGCCTGTTTCTCCCCATCCAGATCCACACAGCCTCCAGACATCGTGACATGCTGTTTCCGTGCTGTATCCCATCCTGAAGCCTAACTGGTATGGATCTAGATAGACAGCTTCATCCAGGTATCAGGGGAGTTGCTGAGCTACCACACTCTCAACAACCTTCGCCACAAAGCAAAGGTTGGAGACTGGACGATAGTTCGCTAATACAGCTGGGTCCAGAGAAGGCTTCTTGAGAAGGGGCTTCACCACCGCCTCTTTAAGGGTGGAGTGGAGGAAACCCTCACTCAGAGAAGCGTTAATAATCCTCTGGAGCCAGCCTTGTGTGACTGCCTGGGAGGCCAGCACCAACCAGGAGGGACATGGGTCCAATAAACATGTGGCAGTGCTAAGCCTACCCAGAATCCTGTCCACTTCCTCAGGATCCACAGAGTTAAATTCCTCCCAAATAACACTCTCAAGATCCACCTCCGTCACTCCATCTGAATCCACCTAATCGGAGTCCAAGCCTTCCCAAATCTGAGCGATTTTGTTATTCAGGTATTGCACAAAATCCTCAGCCCTATCCTGCAAGGGGTCTTCCCATATGGAGTAGGGAGCAGGTCACCCTAAACAGGGCATCTGGGCGGTTTTCTGCAGACACAATAAGAGCAGAAAAATAATGAGATTTTGCCACTCTTATCGCCACTAGGTAGGTTTTAATATGAGACCTCACCTGTGTTTGGTCGGATTCAGAACAGCTGGCCCTCCAATCACTCTCCAGGTATCTTTTCTGGTGCTTCATATCTCTCAGCTCCTCTGAAAACCAGGGAGCCAAATGGGATCAGCACCAGGTCAGAAGCCGCAAAGGCACTACGCGATCCAAAGCTCCAGCAGCCACCTTATCCCAGGCGGCCACCAGTTCTTCAGTTGAGTCATGAGCCAGAGCCTCAGGGAATGGCCCAAGCTCAGTCAGGAATTTATCAGGATCTATCAGGTGCCTGGGACGGAACCACATGGTTGGTTCCATCGCCCTGCGGCAGAGGGAAGCAGCTCGAAAGTCTAATTGAAGGAGTGAATGATCTGACCATGACAAGGGTGTGATAACTAAATCCCCTATTTCTAGATCATTCAACCACTGACCAGACACAAAAATCAAGTCCAGAGTGTGACCCCCCTGTGTGAGTAGGGCCATGAACTAACTGGGTCAGGTCCATGGCCGCCATGGACCTGACCCAGTTAGTTCCTGAGCCATCTCCGACGTTTCACCGACAGATGGCAGGTTAAAATCCCCCATGACCATAAGTCTGGGGGTATCCACCGTCACCCCGGCTATTACTTTGAGCAGCTCAGGCAGGGCTGCAGCTATGTGGCAGGGAGCCAGGTACATAGTCAGCAAGCCCATCTGCACCCCATGACCCCACTTCTGAGGAACAGTGGTCTCCTTCGGACAAAGACTTTCTTTAATAGTAGCTGCCATCCCCCCACCCCTCCCCCGAGCCCTCGGCCGATGGAATGCAGGGAAGTCTGGTGGGCACATTTCAATGAGGGGAACCCCCCTCCTGGCCCAACCAGGTCTCCGTAATCCTGCCAGGTCCGCATACCCTTCCTGAACAAGATCATAAATGAGGGAGGCTTTGTTAACCACAGACCTGGCATTGCACAGCATCAGCCGGACGCCCAGGCCCTGAGGGTCTGTACACCCTAGGGAACAAGAATCGCATTGGGGACCAGAATGCACAATCGCTCATAAACAGCAAGGGCGCACTCCCGTGACATGATTCGGCCCCCTGCTACCGCAATATCTGCATCTCCCACTCACAATACTGATCGAACAACCCTCACCCTCACCCCCAGCTCCCCAACTAGACTCCCATTCCTGCCCCCTCTGCCATGGCCATCAGACCTACGGTGCTGCCCTGTAGCTATATGGACCCCACTCCAGATCCAGTCTTAAGACAACCCTCCCCCCCAGCACCCCTTAAAATGTTTGTTAAAAATGTAATTTAAAAAACCCTCAATCTCCTCTTCGCGACATGCCATCTCTTGGGGTTCCAAAACCCGTCATCAAGATAGGCCCTCGATAGTGTGGAGGGCCAGGCCTGTGAGAGGGGGGAGTCTCGCAATGCCAGAAAGTCGGCTGTAGTGTACATCCACAAAACCAGGATGGGAAGTACAACTGACCCAGGGTTCAACATTAGTCCAAGGTACTGGGACAAAGTAGATCTTAAACATCAGTAGGCTGGACTCCACTGTCCTCTCACGGTAGTGGGAGGAGTCCTGTGGTCCTTCATCACAGTCGGAGGGTAAATATCCAGGCCACCCTCTCACGGTGGCTAGCCCAGCTGGAAATGGCAATGGAAGAAGCTATGGTCTGTCTCCTCCACTGGTAATGACCACAGTTCCCTCAGCTCCCACGTAATAATTGCCCAGTTTCCATTCGGCTAGGGGGCATGATTGAAAGAAACAGGGTGGTCCATAGGGCAGATGAAAATGGTCTGGAGGGGGGGGAATGTCCACGGAGGGGATAACATGTGGGGAGCATAAATCTAGAGGCGGATGGACACACAGGCCTAAATTAGGCCATACACCAGGGGAGCGGGGGAGAGACCATCCGAGGTGACCAGATGATTAGTCCTTGGCCAACCTCCAGCCTCTCCAGCCCCAGAAACTACCAGTCCCCCGGTCTCACCTCTAGTCTCCAACTCCCAGGTTACAGAGGGAGTCTCCAGACCCCTGCCGATTACAGGATGGTGAAGCCGGATGATATAGTCAGCCATGTCTCACCCTCTGCCATACTGCAGTCCCCAGCCATCGCCACCATGATCATTCACTGTTGGGCTGCAGCTGCCATTGTAGCGGACCAGCCACAGCCACCGTAGTTGGTGCCAATGATGACCTGCTTCCCCTCACATCCCAGGACCCTCAGAAACCTCCCAGGATATCCGGGCCTGGGTGGGAGTGGGGGGCGGTTCTGAAGCCACCACTGCCATCCTGTTGCTGCCTGCACTGCTCCGGCCTCTTCTACCTCCGGCGTCAGAGAGGCTGCTACATCAGCCACCATCCGACCACTGCCACCATCGCCGCTCCAGCCTCCGCTGTCTCTGGTAAAGGGAGAAAACACTGTGACCAGGCCGCTGCCACCATCACTCCCGCCGCGCCTCCAAGCACCACCTCTAATGCCGATTTCCGACCCAGCCAATGTGTTCTGGAGGGTAAAAAGGCCCTTAACCGGCTGGGCGGAAAGTCATCTAGCCAGGGCTGGGGCCCTAGATGTTTTTAAACATCTCCCAAACCCCTGGAATCTCCAGAAACAATCCCATCAGCAGTCAGGATTCACCAAGGTGCCGCCATCTTAGCACATGCGCAGAAAAGCAAAAAATCAGATTCCTTTTGAAATACAAAGTTTTCAAGAGTTCATACTTTCTTGGAAGGGGGGAGAGGCTGGTCCTTACAGCCTCAGTGAATCTGACTACATGGTCCCCTGGTATAAATCATCCGCTTCTTCAGCTCGCCTCTAGCAGCTCTGACTTTGGCCCATTTTCTTGAAAGGAAGAAGAAACGTGAAGGACAACATGAAGCACAATTTGACTCTGGAAGGAGACGGGCAGGATTCAAGGCTCTAGGCCGTGTTTGCATGGCACTATCTGCTCATTTTCAGAATTGGCCCAGTATGTATATTATTTATATTTTAGGAATACCATTTAAAATGGCTATTGCTGTTGAGCCCAGTGTAATTTTCAATTACAAACTGCAGCCCTCAATTCAGTCTCTTTGAAGACCCATGAGTTATTCCGAGACTAATCTACAGTTTCCTCCAGTTTTTCCAGCTTCCATTCCCCAGCAGACCAGCCTGGGGCTTTGGGGCATTGCTAGCTGCCCCGAAAGTCAGATGCAAAGGTTCTGTTAGGTCCGAGGCAACATAGAGACCCATAGCTGGATCAGGATATTGGCTATGTGGGGGTACAGTAGAAACACCAGGTGTGGGACCACTCCAGATCCTGATGGTGTGTTGGGTATCCAGAGCGCTAAAGATCTCTGCAGGTGTAGAACAATGGATTCAAGCAAGATGCTGTTTTGTGATGGGCAAGGATCCGCTTCACGGCTCCCTCTCAAAGTCTGAAATGTTTGTAGCCATCTAAGGAGCCACATGTTTCTCTTTAGTAGTATTGAACCACCCAGGCCTCTGGGTCCGAATCTCTCTTGATGGGGAAGAGCATCTCTTGAGCAGAAGTTGAAGATTCAAACTCTTGTCTCAGATATTCATTGATGGATTCTTTTGGTCCTTAACTGTAACTAGCCATGCTGACTGGAGAAAATGGGCTCTGTACTTAATACTGTTCCATCATCAGCTCTAGAATGTAGATCCTGCTGTAAGCCAATATCTTGAATTAAAACACATCCTTATCAATATAGTGACTGGGCTGGAGGTTAGGTAGCTTGCTAAGCCGTGTGTCTTTTAACCATGGCTTCTTTTACCAACCCCAGTGTTCTCACAGCACCAAAGGAAAACTGCCCAACATTAAGGGTTAGCAGGATAGGTTGAACCAAGCCAGTGAATTCTAAGTCTGTGTTGATCCAAACTCAGGGGGCAACCCGCTATAAAACCAGAAACAAAAAGATGGGGTTTGAGAATAAGTTTATTGCCAATCATCCCTACCGAGATGCAGGTTCAGCTACACATTCAATTCCGCAGGAGTGGACCAGTGGATCCAACCAAGATATAGTGATATACTGTAGCACAGGCCCCTCTCTCTGCTTTACCTTTAATTGTTCTCCCTCAGCTTGTTGTGCCCTCGTATTGTCTTCAAATCTCTCCTGTAGAGTGGACAGGAAAAGACCCAAATCCCTCAGTTCGGCTGCATGGTCCCCATATAAATTTGCCACCCATTTGGCGGCCTCTCCCTCCATGACTGTAGTCACTGCCATGATCATGTTCCATTGGGAGGTGTACAATCTGCCATAACAATCAAAATGGTTGAGTAATTGCCCAAGAAACAGGGCCACTGTCTCGGGACTTCCATCAAATGTTGCCCTCATGACTAGTGGATCCCATTGTCCCATATACACTGGCCCCTGGTGTGCTTGCTGGCCAATCGGGAGGTCACACGTCTGGTCTTCATACCCTTGGGGCCTACCATACCCACCTAGTTGTTCGTAGGAGCCCCTGGTTGCTCTACATTCCCTGCTATGGTCTTCTGGCCCACGCCTCCTAAGTTTCCTGAGATATCATATGGCCTACCCTGGAGCAGTGAGGGGGGGTCCGGTCCCTGTGACCCTGGTGGGGGTGGTGATCTGCCAAACACTACCACACCCCTGTTCTCGAAACCCTGCTGCCCCATACATTTCCTGGAGCATTTCAATGGTTTGGTTTCCAACCGCTGTGGAATAGCTCAATTTGTCGTCTTCAGAGATACGATGTTCATGCCACTGGGATGAACACTAGTCCTGGAGGTGGGCAGCCTCGAATGTCCCCTGCCCTGGTATTGTTCAACCACCACTCCTTTGGTTCACCCTGTTGTGCTCCCTCTGCCTGCAGTGAACCTTCTATAGGCTCCCCCCCACAAAGACCTTTCCTTTGGCCTGACAACCTCAGTGGTCTCCTCTGTGGAAGGAGAGGCTTCTAGCACAGTTACTTCAGTGGGGTTGACTGAGTCCTCAAGATCAGCTGCCTCCAAGGCCAGCACTGTGCCTTCAGCTATTGAAAATATATAGAGCCCTAACAATTCTGTCAAGTTCCAAACAGAATGCAAAAGAAAGGACAGAAACCTGGTCTGTTGCTGCCTTCTGGCATGAACTGACAATCTCTGTTAAAATGTTTTGTTAGGGCTACATGCCCATGTTCCCTGCCACCATTTATACAATAAACATCACCTCTCCCATCACCCAATCACATGTGTCTTTCCTCCCACGTGTCCCAGAATGATTGCTCTCAGCATTAATTTATTATTAATTAATTTATTATTTGTATTTCTGTGCTGCCCAACTCTCCGAGGACTCTGGACGGCTTACAACAAAGACAATATGAACAATATACAATAAGAGACATTAAAAAACCCATACAAACCTATTAAGCCAGCATAATAGTTACACCTCCAATTTGCCTGCTTGCCAAAACCTCCTTTCTAATCGGCTGGGTTCTCCCTACTCCAGCCCCCACCCACTGCCTTTAAGGCCTCTCTGCTGTCCTGGGTGATGTCATCGCCATGCCCCTCAGCTGTTTGGCAGACACATGGCATCCCAACAGTTCGGCAGGGTTTCTTGGCCCAGTCAGATTCCAGTTGCTTCTGACACAGGTGGGGTTCGGCGTGGCCACAGAGTTTACATCTCCCGATATTGTGGCAACGTTTTGGCTGGGCTTGGTGGGATGGTGACTGTGCTGGATGTCAGATGCATGGCTCCCTCCGAATGGCAGCTCCGGGCCAGCTGGCCCGCTGGAGCTGACACATTAGGACAGGGATGGTAGGTCTCCTGGTGCGCTTATGCATGCACCTTACAGACCTCATAGGAACGGGATGAAGTCAACAGTAGACAGTCTAAGTTTAAAGATTTGGGGGTTGGGGAAGAAACCAGAGTCAGGTAGTGCATTCCAGGCATTGACCACTCTGTTGCTGAAATCATATTTTCTGTAATCGAGTTTGGAGCGGTTTACTTGAAGTTTGTATGTTTTGTGTGCCTGTGTATTGTTGTGGTTGAAGCTGAAATAGTCATTGACAGGTAGGACATTGTAGCAGATAATTTTATGTACTATGCTTAGGTCGGACTGAAGTCGGAGTAGTTCTAAGTTGTCTAAGCCCAAAATTTGAAGTCTGGTGGCATAAGGTATTTTATTGTGAGCAAAGGAGTGGAGGACTCTTCTTGTGAAATACCTCCGGACTCTCTCTCTCTCATTTTTTTCCCGCTGCCCGGTTTGTTAAAAATTTTGTTTTTTTTTAATTTTTATGGAAAATTATTAAAAAAAACAAAAGAAAAAAATATAGCAATATAGATAGGATTGCAGTGAGTAACATAATACATATAGAGCTTAGAACATCGGCTTTCATCTGATAATAGCACAAACCTCCATTAAGGCAAAATCATCAAAATGGAAGGCGTGTCCAGAAGAAAGAATTCCCAACTACCATACAATATTCCTATAAATACTTACCCACAATCATATTGAGATTATTATTTTACATTCTTCTTAAGGTTTTTTCTTGCAGCCAAGCATACCACCAATCCTAACTCATATACAGCCCCGATTCTTGTCTATCTTGCAAAAGACCGGTAAGTTTGTCTGCTTCTGCACAGTTCATGATCTTTGCGATTAACATAGCCTTCGATGGTATATTTTAGGATTTCCATTCTTGAGTGAATGAGATCCTGGTTGCAACAATGATGTGGAGAGCAAGATACCAATTAAATTTATTTAAATTATCTGGTTTCATACCTAATAAAAATGTTTCCGGGTTCAATTTTATCCTACACCCTATGTTTTCAAAAACCCATTTTTGGATTCTATCCCAATATTCTCCTGCCTGGGGACAGGTCCACCAAATATGAAAATAAGTTTCCATAGCAGCCTTACATTTCCAACAAACCAGGGATGTTCCCGGGAACATCTTCGATAATCTAGCTGGAGGGAAGTGCCATCTATACAGCATTTTATATGTATTTTCCTTATAGGGAACCAACATTGTTAGTTTTAGAGTTCTTCCCCAAATTTCTTTCCACTTTTCGAGCTCAATCGAGTGTCCCAGATTTCTCCCCCAGGCAATCATCGAGTCCTTAATAACCTCTTCTCCAATCCAACCCATTAAGAGGAATTGGTACAGTTTGGATAATACCTTCTCAAACACAACTATGGCAGAACTGTGAATTTACTTCCTATTAACAGGCCCAGCTTCAGAACATGGTGAGATGGCATCAATGAAGTCCATGTAAAGTCAGCACTGGGAGCATCTGCCTTCCAGCGCTGTTTTTCTTTTTTCTTTTTCTCTCTTTTTTTTCTTTTTCTTTTTAGTACAAACTTTATTCAGTATAAAAAGATAAAAATTGTACAAAACATTCTTAACTCTAAAAACACATTCAAAACTACTCACAAACAAAACTAACAGACAGGATTACCTATCTATAATATATAAGCATACAAACAAATACATTTATTTATTTTTATTTATTTATTTATTTATTTTATTAGATTTTTATACCGCCCTTCTCCTTGCGGACTCAGGGTGGTGAACAGCCAGAAATAAAAAGCAGATCTTACAAAAGTTAAAAATTATTTAAAAGTAACTAATAGTAATATAAATTTGGCCCATAATTAAAAACAGTTGAATTAAAATTAATATCAAAAATTCTAAAAAGGTTTTACCATGGGATCGGGCCAGACCGGCTAGCTGGAAAAAGTACATTTTTAAGGCCCGATGAAAAGTCCGGAGATCAGAGTTAGTTCGCAACTCTGGAGGAAGATCTTTCCAGAGGGTGGGAGCTACCACAGAGAAGGCTCTCCCCCTGGGGGTCGCCAGCCAGCATTGTCTGGCTGACGGCACCCTGAGGAGGCCCTCTCTGTGGGAGCGAACCGGCCAGTGGGAGGCAATTGGTGGCAGTAGGCAGTCCCGTAAGTACCCTGGTCCTAAGCCATGGAGCGCTTTAAAGGTGACAACACCTTTACCAACACCTTGAAGCGCACCCGGAAGTTCACCGGCAGCCAATGCAGCTCCCGCAGGAGAGGTGTCACATGGGAGCACCCTGTTGCTCCCATAATCCCCCATGTGGCTGCATTCTGCACCAGTTGGAGCCTCTGGATGCACCCCAAGGGGAGCCCCATGTAGAGAGCATTACAATAGTCCAGGCGAGAAGTGACGAGCGCTTGAGTGACTGTGTGTAAGGAGTCCCGATCTAGAAAGGGTCGCAACTGGCATATCAGGCGAATCTGATAAACCCACCCACCCCCCCGGCCACGGCTGTAGTATATTCCTCTAAAGACAGTGTGGATCCAGGAGGACGCCCAAGTTGCGTACCCTTTCCGTGGGGGCTAATGATTCGCCCCCAATGACCAGCGATGGAATCAGCTGGCTATATCGGGATGCCGGCAGCCACAGCCATTCGGTCTTGGAGGGGTTGAGTCGAAGCCTGTTTCTCCCCATCCAGACCCGCACAGGTTCAAGGCACTGGGACATCACTTCCACAGCATCATTGGGGTGGTCTGGGGTGGAGATGTACAGCTGAGTATCATCAGTGTACTGATGGAACTCCACCCCAAAACCACAGATGAGATCACCCAGCGGCTTTACATAAATGTTGAACAGGAGAGGCGAGAGGACCGACCCTTGTGGCACCCCACACACTAGGCGCCTCAGGGTCGACCGCTGCCCCCCTGTCAACACAGATTGCGACCGGTTGGAGAGATAGGAGGAGAACCACTGCAAAACAGTGCCCCCCACCCCCAATCCCTCCAACCGGCGCAACATGATACCATAGTCGATGGTATCAAAAGCTGCTGAGAGATCTAACAGGACCAGGATAGAGGAATACCTCCTACCCTGAGCCCTCCAGAGATCATCCACCAACGCGACAAATGCCGTTTCGATGCTGTACCCAGACCTGAAACTGGACTGGAGCGGATCTAAATAGACAGCTTCATCTAGGTACTGGGGGAGCTGCCACACCACCACACTCTCAACAACCTTCGCAAGGAAGCGAAGGTTGGAGACTGGACGATAATTAGCTAAAACAGCTGGATCCAGAGAAGGCTTCTTGAGGAGGGGCCTCACCACCGCCTCCTTCAAGGCAGCCGGTAGGGTGCCCTCGCTCAAAGAAGCTTTAATAATCTCCTGGAGCCAGCCTCGTGTAAGCTCCCAGAAAGCCAGCACCAACCAGGAGGGACACAGGTCCAATAAACATGTGGTCGCGTTCAGTCTTCCCAGAATCCTGTCCACGTCCTCGGGAGCCACAGGATCGAACTCAGCCCAGATAACACTCTCAGGACCTGCCTCAGTCATCTCGCCTGAACTAACCCAGTCAGCGGCCAGATCTTCCCGAATCTGAGTTATTTTATCATCCAGATATTGAACAAAATCCTCAGCTCGTCCCTGCATTAACCTTTTCTTCTTTTATCTTGATGAGGGTGTATATTTATAACCTTTGATTTCTTACTATATTTGACTTTACCATTTTTTCCCCATTGATTAATCCATTCATACCATCTGTCCCATACTTTAAAATACTGTGAGTCTTCCTTATTGTTTAATTTTAAAGTTAATCTATCCATTTCTGCGCATATGAATATCTTTTGAATTATTTGCTGCTCTGTTGGCAACTGCTCTGATTTCCAAGATTGAGCTAGGGCTAATCTAGCCGCCATGATTATATGTAGCGTTATGTACTTCATTTCCTTTCTATTACTTTTTTTGAGTATTCCTAACAAAAAAATTTCAGGTTTTAAATCAATATCTTCTTCCATTATTTCTATTATCCAGGTTCTGATTTTTATCCAAAATTTCTTAATTTTGGGGCAAAGCCACCAGACATGATAGACGGTTCCCTGTGCTTGTTTACATTTCCAGCATGTCGGGTTGAGATTTGCATACATCATTGCCAATCTCTCAGGGGCTAGGTACCATCTGTATCACATCTTATAATAGTTCTCTTTATATGTCGTTGCTTTTGTTATTCTGTAATTATTTTCCCATATCATTTCCCACTCTTCCAATTGTATGTTTCTTCCAATATTCCTAGCCCAAGCTACCATTTGACCTTTAACTATGTTTTCTACCAAATCAAATTCTAATAGGTATTTATAGATCTTTGAAATTAATTTTCCCTCTTTGGTTTCTAATAATTTATCTAACTGGCTAGGTTTTATTTCAACTCCTCCTTCCTCACTTTCTTTTTTGTATCTGGTTTGTATTAATAAGTAAGGGCACCAGTCCATTTCTATACCCTGATCTCTGAGCTCCTGCCGTGTTTTTAGTCTTCCATGTACACCTAGGACTTCTTTATATCGTATTGTCTTTTGGGTTGCTGATATAGTGGGTGCAATGTTGCCTCTAATGTAGATATCCAACCTGGGACTTTCTCGCTTTGTTTTCAATTTATATAACAATAAACATTTCTTAAACAGTACTGTGTCATGTGTCTCTTACAGGTATTTACATGTATTCCTATACAGTATTGTTTCTCTGTTCTAACCAGTTATACCACTTATCCCACACCTCATAAAATTCTGCTTCTTTCTTGCCTTTCATTTCTAACATGAACCTGAGTATCTCAGTGCATTCTAGTATCTTGTATATAATCATCTCTTTGGCTGGTATATTTTCTAGTTTCCAATGTTGAGCATAGACAATTCTCGCTGCTGTTACTGTGATGTAAAATAATGTATTGGAGTTGCTACTTTTTTAAAAAAAATGTTTTTTAAAAAATTAAAAATTACAGGACATGACATACACAAATACAAAATATATATTCCCTTTTTACAACAGTTTCGCAGTGGTATTCTCTTGTTTGCATTTTCCCCTTATTCTTCTTTAAATATATTTTCCTTATTGTCCCATTATCCCATATGTTGAGTAATGGATGTAGACACACGTCTGGCAGTTCAACAGCTTTATTTAGGTCCAGTAACAGCAATGGCAATGCGAGCCGTGGCAGCCCTTTTTAAATCGGAGCTGTCTGCGGCTTCAGCCACTGATGCGTGCTTAATTTTCCCACTCTAGTTACTGGCTTCTAATTGGTCCCTATGTCTGTCTATTCAGTATTCAGTATTTCAGTATTCAGTATTTAACACTAATTAACCCCCCCACTAGGCTGGTATCAAACAGCGTTGACGAAACAGCGGAGGTACTGTTCTAGGATGCCAATGACCTTCTCCGTTCCTCCATCAGTCTCCGGATGGTGCGATGACGACAGGCACACCTGCACCTCCAATGCGGCCATCAAGCTTTTCCAGAAACGGGCTGTGAATTGGGCCCTGTAGTCCGAAACCACCCGCTCCGGCAGGCCGTGGAGGCGGAAGATGTGTTGCAGGAACAGGCGGACTGTGGTGCAGGCTGATGGTAGGCCACAGCACAGGATAAAATGTGCCATCTTTGTGAGCGCATCCACCACCACGAGGATGGTCGTGAACGTAGTGGACAGTGGCAGGTCCGTCAGGAAGTCCATGGAGATGGCTCCCCATGGTCTCTCTGGTGTCGGCAGTGGCTGGAGGAGTCTGAGGTGGGCCGGACGCGGCTTTGGCCTGTCAGCACGTGACACAGGACATCATGTATGCATGCACGTCGTGCCGTACCCAAGGCCACCAAAAAGTCTGCGTCACCAGATTCAGTGTCTTAAAGAACCCAAAATGTCCTGCTGCAGGGTTGTCATGGCACTGGTTCATGACGAGGGCTCAGAGCGGACTCGTGGGCATGTACAACCGGCCCCAGTGCTTCAACAACCCCTCCTCCAAAGTCCATGAGGACGCAGGGTCGACTTCCGCTTTCCGCTGCTGCGACCAGTCATTCCGGCGCTGTGCTTCCAGCACCTGAGCCCACAAGTCTGTCGGTTCCTGGATTGTGGCCAAGGATTCGGCTGGCAGCACTATCCGTGGGGGAAGGGCAAAAGTACTCCGGCTTGCGGGATAGACCATCTGCTCTCTTGTTGTGGCTGCTCAGGATATAAGTCACGTGGAAGTTGAACCGGGCGAAAAACAACCACCACCAGATCTGCTGCTGGTTCAACTTCCTAGCCGTCTGAGGTGCTCCAGGTTCCGATGGTCCGTCCACACTTCCACCTGGTGTCGGGCCCCTTCGAGGTGATGCTGCCAAGCCTCGAACGCGGGCTTGATAGCCAGCAACTTCTTTTCCCAGATGGTATAGTTGCGCTTGGAAGGATTGAGTTTCCGTGAGTGGTATGCACAGGGAAAAAGAGTGCCGCCATCCACCGGGGCCTGTAGTAGCACCGTCCTAATCACCACATTGGATGCATCCGTCTCGACCATGAACAAATGATGTGGATTGGGGTGCCTCAGGACAGGCTCCGTGATGAAGGCTCGCTTCAGAATCTCGAATGCCTGCTGCTGCAGGAACCCCCACTGGAACGGGACTTTCTTGCGAAGGAGTTGGGTCAGCGGCAAGGTCAGGGTGGCAAAGCTCGGGATGAAGGTCCGATAGTAATTGGCAAACCCAAGCAGACGCTGGATGTCCTTCACCCAACAAGGGGGTTCCCAACTACACAAGGCCTCTATCTTGCGCGGGTCCATAGCGATGCCTTCGGGGGAGATGATATGCCCAAGGAACTCTATGGAAGTCTGGAAGAAGAAACATTTCTCCAACTTAGCATAGAGTTGGTGCTCCCGCAGGCGCTTTAGGACCTGGCGGACATGCTGGTAGTGGCTTCCTGGGACCGGGAATAGATCAAAATGTCATGCAGGTAGATCACCACAAACGGGTCCAACATGTCCCGGAAAATGTTGTTCATTAGGTGCTGGAAGACTGCGGGGGCATTGGTCAGCCCGAATGGCATGACGGTGTGCTCGAAGTGGCCGTATCGGGGGCCAAATGCCATCTTCCACTCGTTCCCCTCTCGCACGTGCACCAGATTGTAGGCCCCTCAGAGATCGAGCGTAGTGAAGATCGAGGCCTCCCGCAACCTCTCCATCAGCTCCGGGATGAGCGGCAGGGGGTAGCGATTCTGCACGGTGATTGCGTTTAACCACTGGTAGTCACAGCACAGGCGTAAATGCCCTGTCTTCTTTTTCACAAAGAGGACTGGGGCTGAGAGAGGGGAGGATGAAGGCCGGATGATCCCTCGGGCCAAGTTTTTTTCCAGGAAGTCCCATAGGGTGGCCAACTCGGGCTCAGACATAGAGTACAGGCATCCCGTGGGCAGGGGTGCATTGGGCACCAGATCCACCGGGCAATCATAGGGTCGATGCGGGGGTAAGCAGTCCGCCTCCTTGGCGAAGGGCATCAGCTCAGGAGGCAAAGAGAGGGCAGGGATAGAGACGTCCTGGCCGGCACAGTTGTGGTGGATGTAGTCGACACACTGCAGGCTCGGGAAGGAGATGGCATTCCTCGACCAGGCCACCTGTGGATCGTGGGCCTGAAGCCAGGCCATCCCCAGGACCAGCGGGAAATGCAGGTCTGCCGTCACATAAAAACGGATCGCCTCCTCGTGGGCCCCAATGGCAAGGCGCAAGGGCTGAGTCGCGAACTTAATGGGCCCTGCTACAAGTTCCCGCCCGTCAATAGTCTCGACCCTAAATGGAGGGTCCACCGGAACCAAGGGAACCTTAAAATGGGCCACAAAGGCCTGGTCCATGAAGTTCATCGTGGCCCCCGAGTCCACCAGCGCATGTGCTTGAAGCCCCTCTGACCAGTTGGCCAACAAAACCCGGGTGTCCAGAATCAGGTTCTGAGGGGGCTCACAGTCCACATCCGCTAAGTCCAGCGGGGCGTTGACACGCACCCGGCCTAGGGTTTCCCCTAGGCCGGGCCTGCCCCGTTTCCCGGCTGGTCAGGCCAAGATTCTGGAACAGGCTTGAGCGCCCCACTTCGCTTCCTGGGACACGATGCGGCAAAATGTCCAGCCTCTCCGCAATAGAGGCACAATCCCCCTTGGCGTCTCCGCATATGCTCCTGGGCTGTCAGGTGCTGTCTGGCTGCTCCGAGCTCCATGGGCTCCTCAGCCATTGCCACGAAATGCGGGGTGACTCGGGACGCTGTTGGTGCGGGACGCGGGAGTGCAGAAATGGTCGGGGGTTCCTGGACAGGCCGGCGGGTCTTGCGCCATTGGAAGTGGGCATCAATGCACAGACACTGCGTTATGAGGGCGTCGAGGGTTTGTTGTGCCTCCACCCGAACCAGCTCATCCTGCAGGTCGTCGGAGAGGCCATCCTGGAAGGCGTCCCTTAACGCTGCATCGTTCCAGTCAGAGTCCTGGCCCAGAAGCCGAAATTCAGCCACATATTCCTGCAGGGGGCGCTTCCCTTGATGGAGATCCTTGAGGCGCCTGGCTGCCATCTGAGTCTTCAGGGGGTCCTCGTACATCACCCTCAGATGTTGCCAAAAGCCCTGATAGTCTGCCAAAAAGGGGCTATTCTGCAGCAATAGGGGCGTGGCCCATCGGGCAGCATTGCCAGAGAGAAGGTTAATTACGAATGCCACCCAAGCCCGGTCATCTGGAAAGTCCTCCGGCCCCATAGCCATAAACAGTTGGCATTGTCTCATGAAGGCCAGGAACATCTCCTGCTGCCCAGAGAACTTATCTGGCATGTTGATAGGGCATTTCCGACAGGGAGGAGGAGGAGGTGGGGGGATAGCTGCAGGAGCATTTCCCAAAGCCAGCTGCGCAGTTAGCTGATCAACTTGCTGCTGTAGGAGCTGATTATCAGCTTGTAGCTGCTGTATTATTTGTTGCAGTTGTGAGTCCATCTCGGTTAGAGATGGGTTAACATTTGTGGTGACGAACAAGATGTTCTGTCCCCAACCCCCCCCCCCCCCCACACACACCAACAGACGTTCAGGAGTTAAAGGCCAAACCAGCCGGCAAAATCCTTTTCCTTAAGATACCGGAACTCTAGTGGCTGCCTGCCAAGAGTTTATTATTTACAAAGAGGAGAGATAACTTCTCCCTACTTCTGATACATCAAAAGAAACAGCTCAATAATTACGGAGTCAATCAAGTCCAGAGATAATCCAGTAAAGTCTATAGCCAAAAGTCCGACAATACAGAATGATGTGGAAGCTTTCGGCTTTGTTTGACTGGCCACCACGCTCCCTTTTATATCCTGTAGGGTGTGATCCAGTGACTCAGCTAATCTCTGGCACACCTTCCCCTCTGCTGTGCACGCTTCTCCCTGCGCTATGAATCCAGGAGGACACCCTAGTTGCGAGCCCCCTCTGTGGGGGCCAATGATTCACTCCCAATAGCCAATGATGGCACCAGCTGGCTATACCGGGATGCCAGCATCCACAGCCACTCGGTCTTGGAAGAGTTGAGTCAAAGTCTGTTCCTCCCCATCCAGACCCGCATGGCCTCAAGTCACTGGAACATCACTTCGAGGGCATCACTGGGGTGGTCAGGGTTGGAGATGTACAGCTGAGTGTCATCAGTGTACAGTTGGCAACATACCCCAAAACCATGGATGACCTCACCCAGTGGCTTCACATAAATGTTGAACAGGAGCAGCGAGAGGACCGACCCTTGTGGCACCCCGCAAACGAGGCGCCTCGAGGTCTACTTCTGCCCCCCTGCAAACACAGACTGTGACTGGTCAGAGAGCTAGGAGGAGAACCACCGCAGCACCCCCAAACCCTCCAGCCGACACAGCATGATACCATGGTCGATGGTATCAAAAGCTGCTGAGAGATTTAACAGGACCAGGACAGAGGAACAGCCCCTGTTTCTCTTTACAGGTATCTTCATCAACAACAACAGGAGCATCGTGGATCTACCTTAAGTACCCAGGGGCGGAGTTTCAGGTAAGGAGTGATCATGGGAAGGGGAGGGAACCAGGTGTACTTGTATTAACCCCTGTGGTGCCAGGCTAGGGGGAATGCATTGAGCAGATAGGGCATTTATACCTAACATGTACCCAGGTCTGAAGCCGGACTGGCATGGATCTAGATAAACGGTTTCATCCAGGTATGCGGGAGCTGTCACGCAACCACACTCTCAACAACCTTCACAATAAAGTGAAGGTTGGAGACAGGACACTAATTTGCCAAAACAGCTGGATCCAGAGAAGGCTTCTTGAGGAGGGATCTCACCACCGCCTCTTTCAAGGTGGCAGGCAAGAAACCCTCACTCAAAGAAGCATTTATAATCCTCTGGAGCCAGCCTCATGTAACTTCCCGGGTAGCCAGTACCAGCCAGGAAGGACACGGGTCCAATAAACATGTGGTTGTGTTTAACCTCCCCAGAATCCTGTCCACGACCTCAGAAGTCACAGGATTGAACTCCTCCCAGATAATAGTCTCAAGGCCGCCCTCAGTCACCCCGCTGGAATCCAAGCCTTCCCGAATCTGAGCAATTTTATCATGCAGATACTGTGCAAAATCCTTAGCCTGCCCTTGCAAGGGGTCCTCCCTAGGCAATACAGGACTCAATGCAGGTGTTTCATCTGATTCCTCCCCTAAAACTAACTCCTCTTCTTCAAACTTAATAGAAGACTCTACATTGTCTATATCCTCATCAGGGGGATTGTTAATCATTTGATGCTCAATGCTAACATTATTGTCATCCTATCTGTAATCTGCACGCTCATCTATCCCATCCTTCGTGCTCTAGAAATTTTGCATTTGCACTACAGTAAACACTAGTAGTTCCCTGTGTCCAAAATCTAAAAGATCGATGATTTGAGTCATAGCCAACGAAAAACATTTTTCTGGCTCTCTGTTGATCCTTCCTCCTCACATTAGATAGAATATGAACCCAAGCTGGGGCTCCAAATGTGTGTAAGTAACTAAGATTTGGTTTCCTCCCATGCCATAATGTAAATGGTATTTCACCCATAGATGAATGTACAACATTATTTAGCACATGGTTAGCACACATAACAGCCTCACCCCATAAAGTTTCAGGCAAACCAGAATCTGCCAACATTGTTCTAGTCATGGCCTCTAATATTTGACCCCTTCATTCAACATAAGCATTGCGTTGTGATCTATACAGTGCAGACCATTTATGCTGAATTCCTGCCTCCTGCAAAAACTTTTCTAACCTTTGGTTAGTGAATTCTGTGCCATTATCAGTTACTAAGCACATTATTTTAAACTTCTGGTTCCTTTCAACAAATCACAGCCAGTTATTTATATGCTGGAATGTTTCACATTTCATTTTCATTAGATAACAGAATCCATATCTAGAGTAATGGTCTATTATGCTTAGACTATAGCAGGCACCTCCTATACTGGGTTTCTTGGGTCCAATCAAATCTACAAACACTACCTCTAATGGCTTTTTGGTTTTAAAACTATTGATATGATTTGCTGGTGTTACCCTGCTTTTTTGCTGGCTATAGGCATCACAGTTCAAATACTTACTACATGCTTGTAGTTGTATCCCTTCAGATAATTGAACTGTTTTCTTTAACATCCTGAAATGTATATGCAATTTAGTAGAATTAGCTACTAATACTGGGTTCTCATGTAAAATAAATAAAGTCTCCCCTCCTATCACTAAAGATGGTACCTCTAGATCCCGAGATGTCGGCATCCACAGCCACTCAGTCTTGGATGGGTTGAGTGTGAGTCTGTTCCTACCCATCCAAGCCCGCACCGCTTCCAGGCAATGGGACATCACGGAAAGGGCATCCCTAGGGTGATCCGGGGTGAAGATATAAAGCTGGGTATCATCCACATAATGGTGATACCTCACCCCAAACCCATGAATGATCTCACCCAGTGTTTATGTCCCAGATCAGTGTTTATGTCCCATTCTGGTACCAGGATGCTTCAGTGGCAGGGTATCCCTTCCACTGGACTAAATACTGGAGTCTCCCCCTACGTAATCAGGAGTCTAGGATTCTGTCTATTTTATAGTGATCTGCTCCCACGGCCCCAGGGGGTTTTGGTAGGGGTTTTATCCTGGTGGGTTCTATGGGTTTCAGGAGGCTACTGTGGAACACAGGATGCACCTGCCCTAGTAAGGATGGGAACTTCAGTTCCACAGTCACTGGGTTAATCATCTGGATGATAGGGGATGAGCCTAGGTATTTTGGGCCAAGTGTTTTGCATGGTATCCTCAGTTTGAGGTACTTTATGGAGAGATACGCTAGGTCACCAGCCTTAAAGGGTTTTGGTGTTGTCCTTTTCTTGTTGGCTTGTACCTTATAGGTATCATCTGCTTTTTACAATGCTTTTTTCACTGCTCCCTAGACATCCAGTATCGTATCTGCCCATTCCTTCGGGGTTCTGAGGATTTGGGGGTCATGGGCCCGTTTGGGTATGGCTACAAACTGTATCCCTTTCACCACCAGGAAGAGGGTGAACCTGTTGCTCCCATGGACTGTGTTGTTATAAGCCACCTCTGCAAAGGGAAGGGGGCTTGCCAAATCGTTCTGCTGGTATGCAACATAGCATCTCAGATAGCATTCAACCTATCTATCCAACCCTCTTTTGATGGCTCCGTTGGTGCTGGGGTGGAATGCAGAGCTCAGGCCCTGGGTAGAGCTGATTAGCCGGATGAAGTCACGCCAATTGAATTGAATTGAATTGAATCCCCTATCTGAGATAATACGTTAGGTTACCCCGTGAAGATGGTATATATACCTAATGAACAATTTAGCGAGTCTCCATGCTGACGGTATCCCCCTGTATGGTATGAAATGGGCCTGTTTTGAAAATAAATCGATGACTGTCCAAATGACTGGGTGCCCATTGCTTTCAGGCAGGTCCACGATGAAGTCCATGGTGATCTCTTCCCATGGTTGGACGGGATCGGCCACGGTCTGTAATAAGCCCAGCGATTTTCCGGCCCTCGCTTTATTCACCACACAGATTGGATAGCTCTGCATGCATTCCTCGATTTTCGATTGCATATGAGGGCACCAGAATTGTTGTTTGACCAGGTGTAGCATTTTCAGGAAACTGAAGTGGCCCACTTGCTTTATGTTGTGGCTCACCACCACACCATGGTAGGCTGAAGGGTAGCTGGTACATATAGTTTGTACCCCTTCCAAGCCACTCAGTCCCGATGGGTGCACAGCACCTGATTTTCCAATAGCCACAGGTCGTCCATTAAGGCCATTTGCAGTTCCCTTGTGAGGCTATCACCAGTGACCGCATCGGCCACCTGGGCCACTTGTTGGCACAATGGGATGATGGCTTCCACCACATCCTCCCGGTCTCAGCTCTCTAAGACACTGATGTGGATACCAGGAGGAAGAAACCTTCCAGATGTTGAGTGGTGATTCAAACCCAGTTTATTACACACTACAATGGTGGCTGTTAGAAGATCCCAGAACACAAATGGTGTAAAGTCCGTGCTGAGAACTTCTGCCTCTCAGTGCCCTTTTATAGCCCCACCTTGCTCCTCTGTGAGTAGGCATCGGCTTGTGGTTCCTCAGCTGTTCAGTGGTCATTTCAAATGCACTGTGTAATGCCAGCACTCCTTCACTCACTCCGACATCATCAGGATGCACCAAACCAACCTGATGGTCTTGATGGCTCTTGATGGCTCTTGATGGCTCTTGATGGCTAATTACCCCACACTTCTACTATTTCCCGAGCACCATCATGATTCCACCACCTGCACCCATGCTCCATTTGTCTCCTCTGTCACCGTACTATCCCCACCACCATCACCCATGCCTAAGGTTCCATGATATTTGTCCATTTCCTTTTTTTAATTGGTTATTTATTGTGAAATATAGTAATACAATTCGAACATTCTTTGGTTCTGTGGTGTTAATAAATATATATACATGTTATTTACTTATTATTTACATGGTATTACCTCTTTGTATAAAATTTAGTTTGAAAGGTATTACATATAGTAATGCACAAGTCTTTATCATCATATATACATGATATTTACTTGTTATTTACATATTGTTACGTCCTTACTTAGTTGCTGTTTGGTGATACAAGTAATAATGCTCACTTGTTTATAAACATTAATAATTAATTATTAATTAATCTTTATGCTTCTCAAGCTTCACTTTTTGTTTCTTTTCCCTATCCACACATACCACATATCCCACACGCTATAATATTCCGTGTTCTCTCTATCATTAATTTTTAGTGTTAATTTATTCATTTCGGCGCACTCCAGTATTGTCCTGATTACGTGTTCTTTGGGTGGTAATTTTTTCACTTTCCAATACTGAGAGAAAGAAATTCTTGCAGCTGTCGTTATGTGTATGATTAAGTACCTCTTCTTTTTTGCGTATTCTACTTTCAGGATTCCCAGGAGAAAGATTTTTGGCTCAAAGTCAATGTTGTCTCTTATTGTTTCCGAAATCTATTTCCAAATCATCCTCCAAAATTTTTTCGCTTGGTTACAGGTCCACCAACAGTGGTAGAAAATGCCTTGATGATGGCCACATTTCCAACAATTGGGACTCATATTGGAATAAATATAGCTGGGGCTAAATGCCACCTATAGAACATCTTATATTGATTTTCCTTGTAGGTTACCACTCTAGTCATTTTGAGGTTACTGTTGCAAATTGTATCCCATTCATTTAAATTTATGTTTTGTCCAATGTTTTTGGCCCATGCTATCCTTGGTTCCTTGACCACCTCCTCTGCCATATCATAATCCAGCAGGTAGTTGTATAATTTAGCTAATATTTTATTATCAGTGCCCATCCAAATCTTGTCGAACCCATTAGTGCCTATCTCCATGCCGAATTCCTCCTTATCCCTTTCGTAGTGAGATTTTATTTGTGCATATGGCCACCAATCTATAAGAATACCCTTTTCCTTCAATTCTTCATTTGTTTTAAGGTTCCCTCCCCCATCTAATATCTCTTTATATTTAACAATTTTTCCCATTTCCAACACATTCGTGTATATTATGGCCTCCATTGTGGACAGCCATCTTGGTATTTGTCCATTTCCACGTCATGCCGATGTATCCCCCACAGGTGCTCTTGTGTGTCAAGTGCTGCTTGATGCTCAACACCTGGTGGCTATGGTACTGGGGCATACATGACAGGGCATCAGCCAGGAAGTTCCTGCTGGCTAGGACGTACTAAATGGTGAAACGAAACCATTGAAAATACTGCGCCAACCTGACTTGCTTTGGCGATAATTGCCATAGTGTTTGTAGGGCCTCAACATGATAATACCTACTATCTGCTTTGGGAATTAAATGTTTTTCTATATGGATTTTTGGTTATTAAGGAGAATGGACTAGCTGTAAAGAAAAAGAAGGAGAAGAGGAAATGGAATGTCTTTTTTAAAAGCTGCGAGAATTATAAATGGAGGGAATTCAAGATGGACGCTTGTTAACAGAAGTGAAAGTGGAAACTGCAAATTGTGTATTCCTTGCTGTTTGAAGAAGAAACTTTGTCTCTTATTTCTCGAACTGGAGTATACTGAGGAAAGGTTTGATTTTGGATGAATTCAATTTGTTTTTGAACTACTTATGGATAGTTGGGAAGAAGAAGCTATTTGGAACAGTTAAAACTGCTGATTAATGGTGTTGTAATGAAGAAGAAGGCCGTACCTCTAGAAGAGGACATGATGACACCATATATGGAATACAAAAGAACTAGATCTGTTAGTCTTTCAGCCATCATGACCAGCCATCACCGATGTTATATGTCCGTACCTAAGATTCTGCTCTCTCCCCACCCCACACCTGATCCTGCAGTTGGGCTGCTATTCCCTCCCCAGCCCCACCCACCATCTTAGGTACAGACATACAACATTGGTGACGACTGGCCATGATGGCCGTAAATTAAGGATTGCCCTCAAATTGGAAACAGTACAGGTAGTCCTCAACTTTTGACTGTATCATATAGTGACCATTCAAAGTTAATGCCACTGTTGTCCATTTTTCACACTCATGACCATTATAGTATCCCAATGGTCACATTATTTACAGTTGGATGCATAGCAACTAACTCGCATTTCTTTCTTTCTTTCTTATTTATTTATTAGTTCGATTTATATATGCTGCCCTTCTCCAGAGACTCGGGGTGGCTTACAATGCATTAAGCAATAGCCTACATATTTTTGTATATACCTGCTTAGTAGGGCTTTCCCCCCCCCTCCCGAGTGGTGTTCTATTTTATACAAAGTCAGCTTATTGCCCCCACAAACTGGGTCCTCATTTTACCTACCTTGAAAGGATGGAAGGCTGAGTCAACCTTGAGCCTGGTGAGAATTGAACTCTCAGTAATTGCAGGCAGCTGGCAGCCAAGTGCTACTTTAACAGCAGCAGTTTAATCCACTGCACCACCAGGCTCTTTATGATGGTTACAGTGTCCTGGGGTCACATGACATGATACCCTTTTGCAACCATCTGACAAGCAAAGTCACTGGAGGAGCCAGCTTCGTTTAACTATCGTCTGACTGACTTAAAGATCCACTTAACAACGGTGGCAAGATGGGTCGTAAAGTGGGAGAAAGCTCACTGAACATCTATCTCCCTTAGCAACTGAGATTCAAGGCTCAATGGTGGAAATACAGTAAATCAAAGGGTACCTTTACCCTTCCCTTACCAGTAATCCAGCCGGCTTTTGTTTTAAAATTCTGCATCTGGCCCACAGTGATTGACATCCACTGTTGGAGGATGGATTGAGTAAAGTGCGTCAAAACTCACTTTAACAATGCTCTTGCTTAGCAACCAAAATTTTGGGCTTAATTGCTGTCGTAAGTCGAGGACTATCTCTGCCTTCCTCTGCATGGCAGCCTTGCCTAATAAACTCCTTCCCTTTTCTGGGAATTTCTCCTCTGTGTTAGAGGCACATCTAATTATATCAAGATGATATAAGGTCTCCTGCTGGAGCAGGGGGTTGGACTGGATGACCTCCAAGGTTCCTTCCAGCCCAGGATTGCTGTCCTGTTTCAAAGCATCCACTGAAGCTGTGTTTAGTGCCAAGATTTGTAGTCCTTCCTTCCTCTCCTTTTTCTCTCCCTCCCTTCCCACACTTTCTTTTTTTTTAATAAAAAGTTTTTTATTTTAAGCATAATTTTAAAAAAAGACAAACATAGACATACAACATATAACATACACAAAAATCTTAGTTTCTTTTTCAGCTTCTTAACAGTGATCCATTTCTTAATATTAAATATTTACAGATATTATGTTAACTTATTCAGCCTTTTTCTCCTATTATATTTCAATTCTAACACATTAAATGATCTATCACATTATCTTCCTTCCCTTCTTTACACTTTCTTTCTTTCTTTTCTTCTTGCTCTTTTTCTTTCTTTCTCTCTCTCTCTCTCTCTCTCTCTCTCTCTCTCTCTCTCCCCCCCCCCCGTTCCCTACCCTCCTTCCCTCTCTTTCTAAGGCTAGGCTACCCGCCAGAAACAAAAACTCCTTTGGATGAAGCCAGCTTCTGACTGCCAGCAATGGCAACTAGGCAATTGGCTGGCGGCTAACTGTCCCAGGAGGCAAAAAGCCCGGGACTAAGAGTGTGGCGTCGAATGGGCCGTGCCGAAGCATGTGAGACGGAGGGGCCATGGCCAATTGGCCGTGGCGAATGAACAGGGGCGTGTCAGCCGAGGGAAAAGCTAGAGGAGAATCCGAGGCAGAAGCCTGGCAGAGCAGCAGGCACGGCCAAGGGTAGGGGGTGAAAAGTCCTAAACCCGGTCTTTGGGTTCGAGTCTCTCTTGATGGGGGTGGGGGGTGGAGGGGCATCTCTTGAACAGAAGTTGAAGATTCAAACTCTGGTCTCAGATATTTATTGAAAGACTCTTTTGGTCCTTAACTATAATTAGCCAGGCCGGCTGTGGAAAATGGGATTTGCAGTTAGCACCCTCCCATCATCAGCTTCAGAAAGAAGATCCCACTGTAAACTGGTGACTTGAATTACAGTACATTTCTTGAATATGCTCCCTGGGGTTAGGCAGCTTGCTAAATCATGTTTCTTTTAACCATGGCTTCTTTTACCAACCCCAATTTTCTCACAGCACCAAAGGAAAACTGCCCAACATTAGGGATTAGCAGGATGGGTGAACCAAGCCAGTGAATCCTTAAATCTCTGTAGAGCCAACCTCAGGTCACAACCAGCTATAAAACTAGAAACAAACCCCACAAAAAGATGGGAAACCACAGTTTGAGAACAAGATTTATTGCAAATCCACCCCTACCGAGAAGCAGGTTCAACTATCCATTCAATTCTGCAAGACTGGACCGGTGGATCCAACCAAGTTACTGTTTTGTGACGTGGGAAGATCTGTTTCTTGGTTCCCTCTCAAATGTTTGGGGCTCTCTAAGGAGCTTCCAATTTCTCCTTGGTGGACTTGAGTTACCCCAAAGAGGTCCTTGCTTGCGAGAGTGGAGAAGTCCACACTGTCAGTTGCCAGACAGAAGTCCCAAGGATCTTCCTGCCCAGCATCTTTCCCAGAGGCTAAATTGTTTCCAGGTTGTGGATCTTCTGTTTTGGTGCGAGACCTGAAAAAGGATTGGGAGCAAGATCAGCCCTGTTATTTGTCTTGGTTATCTCTGCCCTCCTCGTCTTCTTGTCCCCAGATAACCAGCTGCCCTGTTGGTGGGATGCACAGTCCATGTAATCTCTTCTTACATGTGTTTGGGCCCCTAGGATGCTGATCTGGCATGCCAAGGGCTTGCGGGGGCCTCATAACTGGGGTCTAGGTGCACCTTGAAGGCCTCGGTGAAGTGAATACTCTCCTTGATTTAAAGGTCCATTTTTTTCTCTTTGCCTTTCACAACTCCGACTTTGGTCATTTTCCTGAAGGGAAAAAGAAATGAGAACAATGTGAAAGTGCAATTTGGCTCTCAAAGGAGACTGGCAAGATTAATCCCTCTAGACCACGGGTCTGCAACCTTAAACACTGAAAGAGCCATTTGGACCCATTTCCCACAGAAAAGAAAACACCAGGAGCCACAAAACCCTTCCCGTGCCTGACTATTTCTTGAGCGGTCACAAAACTAGTTATGTAGTTGAATTAAACATTGTTTTTTTTCTGAAACTTTTCTTTTCTTAGATTTATTCATGGTTGGCCTACTGGGGGGGTTGAAAAGCTCAATCAATCGCCTGCCAGCAGGTGTCACACATTGGTGGTTGGGACGCATATTTTGAGTGACATGGAGCCGCAGCACGGGGGTGAAAGAGCAAAATGTGGCTCCAGAGTCACAGGTTGCTGACACCTGTTTCGGCCATGTTCACATGGCATCAACAGCTCATTTTTGGAATCAGCCCATTATAAATATATTAAGAATAGGGTTTAAAATGGCCATTGGGGTTGAGCCATCCCACAATGCAAAAAGAGGAGGAAGAGGAAACAGGATTGGCCCCCAAAGCAGTTTGTCACCTTCAGAACATCCAATGGACCTTCAGTTCTCTCTGCTCTTAATTTAGTTGGAAAGGTCCACTCTATTGACCTCTTGTGGATGGAAGAAGTTGGGGCCTGAAGTTTCCAGAGAGTTCAACAATCTTAAGAACTGAAAATGTTCTCTTTTAGGTTTCTGGGGTTTGTGTCTCTCTTGATGGGAGGCAGAATAGTTTATGGTTAAGACCTCAAGTTATTTACTGAAGGTGCCTTTCTTTCCCTAACTGTAATGGCTATATTGGCTGGGGAAGATGGGATCTGTAGTGAGCACTGCCCTTTCATGAGCTCCAGAAACTATGCTATAAGGCATTATCATAAATTGCACACCTCCCCATGAATATGCTGACTGGGGGTCAGGTAGCTTGCTAAACCATGTTTCTTTTAACCATGGTTTCTTTTAAGAATCCCAATTTTCACAGGGCACCAAAGCAAAACTACCCAACATTAAGGGTTAGCAGGATGGGTGAACCAAGCTGGTGAATCCTAAGTCTGTGTTGATCCAAACTCAGGCAACCAGAACATTACAGTATAAAAACAAGGGGTACGCTTTCAAAGCCTCAGTGAGTCCTTACCTGGATTTGGGCCTCCAGGATTGCAGGCACTTGTGGGTGGGCTTTGTAGCCGAGATAGGGGCGTCCCTCAATGAATCTGTCCAGAAGCTCCTTTGTATAAATCGTCTGCTTCTTCTTCTACTCGCTTCTTACAGCTCTTGCTTTGGGCCATTTTCTTGAAGTGAGGAAGAAACAAGAGTTCAACGTGAAGTGCACAATTCCCCAAAGGCATAAGGAGATGCCCCACCATGTATTCATGGTTCTCTCAGCCCTCAGCTCCTTCTAGTCCCCAGCCACCCTTTTGCCCCAGTTGGTAGGACAATCTGTCCTTACATGGATTCAGGTCTCTCAGTGAGTCAGGTCACACATTCTCCCTTGATATAAATCGTCCACTTTCTCTGCTCAACTCTCTCAGCTCCGACTTTGGCCCATTTTTCTGAAGGGAGAAAGAAACATAAACAACATGAGGCACAATTTGGCTCTGGAAGGAGATGAACAGGATTTACGCCTCTAGTTCACCTGGCATCATCTGCTCGTTTTCAGAATCAGCCCGTTAGGAATATATATTTATATTTTAAGAATACCATTTAAAATGGCCATCGCTATTGAGCCTCTCTGAGTCAGGCCACAGGTTCCTTGGTATAAATCATCTGCTTCTTCCACTCGCCTTTGGCCCATTTTCCTGAACGGAGAAAGGAACAAGAATAATGTGAAAGTGCAATTCGGCTCTGGAAGGATTCTCTGAGGCTCCTATGCTCCACCTGATTCTCTGAATCCTCCACTCCTTCTCATCCCCCACCACACCTTTGCCCCGAATGGTGGGACAATCTGTCCTTATCTGGATTTGGGCCTCCAGGATTGCAGACACTCGTGGGCTTTGTGGCCAGGGTAGGGGCGCTCCTCAGTGAATCACTCCACCAGTTCCTTTGTATAAATCGTCTTCTTAGGCTTGCTCGCTTCTTGCAGCTCCGACTTTGGTCCATTTTCCTGAAGGGAGAAAGAAATGTGGAGGACAACATGAAGCACAATTTGACTCTGGAAGGAGACATGCAGGATTCATGCCTCTAGGCCGTGTTCACAGAGCACCATCTGCTCATTTTCAGAATCAATCCGTTAGGAATATTTATTTTTATTTTAAGAATACTTTTTAAAATGTCCAGTGCTGTTGAGCCCTCCACACTGGGGGTCCAATCCTGTTTCCTTAAGCTGCTTCTTCCTCCTCTTTTTCCAAAGTTGTTTGGCACCCTCCGAACATCCAACGAACCTTCATTTCTCTCTACTCTGAATTATTTGGTTGGAAGGTCCACTCTATTGACCTCTCATAGATGAGAGAACTTGGGGCCTGAAGGTTTCAGAGAGTTCAACGATCGTAAGAACTGAAAATGTTCTCCTTTAGGTTTCTGGGGTTTGTGTCTCTCTTGATGGGAGGCAGAAGTTTATGATTTAAGAGGGACCTCAGTTATTTACTGAAGGTGCCTTTCTTTCCTTAACTGTAAGGGCTGTGCTGGCCAAGGATGATGGTACCTGTAGTCCTACCATGAGCTCCAGAAACTATACTGTAAGCCAGGGCCTTGAATTGCAGCACCTCCCCATGAATATGCTGACTGAGGGTCAGGTAGCTAGCTAAAACCATGTTTCTTTTAACCATGGCTTCTTTTACCCACTCCAATTTTCTCACAGCACCAAAGGAAAACTGCCCAACATTAAGGATTAACAGGATGGGTGAACCAAGCCAGTGAATCTTAAGTCTATATATTTATGTTTTAAGAATACCATTTAAGATGGCCAATGCTGTTGAGCCTCCCTGAGTCAGGCCATAGGTTCCTTGGCATAAATCGTCTGCTTCTTCTGTGCTCGCTTGCCTCTGGCAGCTCCAACTTTAGACCGTTTTCCTGAAGGGAGGAAGAAGGGAGGTGCTCAACTTGAAGCTCACAATCTCTCCAAAGGCATAATCAAATGCTCCACCATCTATTTATGGTTCTCTGAGCCCTCCGCTCCTTCTCATCTCCCGCCACCCCTTTGCCCTGTTTGGTGGCACAATCTATCCTTACATGGATTCCGGTCTACCACTCGTGGGCTTCATGGCCACATGTTCCCTTAGTATAAATCATCCGCTTCTTCCACTCTCACTCAGCTCCAACTTTGGCCAGTTTTCCTGAAGGGAGAAACATGAAGGACAACATGAAGCACCATTTAACTCTGGAAGGAGACAGGCAAGATTCACACCTCTAGGCCATGTTTACAGGGCACCATCTGCTCCTTTTTGGAATCAGCCCTTCAGGAATATATATATTTATATTTTAAGAATACCATTTAAAATGGCCATTGCTGTTGAGTCTCAGTGTAAATCCCTTAGTGTAAATCCTCCACTTCTTCTGCTTGCTCGCCTCTGGCAGCTCCGACTTTCCGGGAGGGAGGGAGGGAGGGGGAGAGAGAGAGAGAGAGCGAGAGAGCGCACCATGAAGCCCAATTGGGCAGGATTCGCGCATCTAGACTGCCTTCACACAACATTTCTTCCTTTTTGAAGTCAGCCTGAACCCTCCAAAAGTTGAATTCTTTTAATCTGGAACGAAAAGGGCTCCACCACCAACCAAACACGCTTCCCAATCCATGCCGGTGGGAGGTTTTAACCGAGCTGGTTTAGCCAGGTTGTGTTAACATTAGCTGGAACAAATTTTAGCCTTGGTTTAAACCTAGAATGCGATGCCAAGGCAGACACCTACCAACCGAGCTGGTTAGCCAGGTTGTATCGACTTCGTTGGGGGAAAGCATGTCTTGATCGTTGGAGAAACGCACCCCACTCGATTTTCGAGCTTCCAGAACGCACGAAGTAACCTCGATTAATCCTAGGATACCGCGCAATTGCAATTCGCAAGACTCGAGGGTCGCGTCTGAATGGGCGAGCAGCCTTCTCGATTCCCAGGCAAAACGAGTCGCCCCAAATCCGGAAAAATCCCCCTCCTCAGGTTTTCTCCTCTGTAAAACCGGGTTTGGAACGAATTCAATGCTTTTCTCCATCCGCCAGAGTATGGCTTTTTCGAAGCCGCTCAAAGGAGCGAGATTCCCGGCCACAAGCGGGCTAGAAAACGTTTTTTGTCTCGGTTAGCCGACAATCCTCCTTCTGCTTTGTCCCGTAAAGGGAGGGTGAAAAAAAGACAATACGAGGAGAAGTGGGGCGCCCCCAAAGGTGATTTCTTACCTGAATTGCTGGGGTTAATTTTGGATCGCGAAGTAAAATCTCTCTGCAGGAGAACCGCCCCGGGATTGGATCCCCAAGAGGTCAGATGCGGCTGCTAATATTTTTGGGATGGGGCTTTTATACTCTTTGACCCTCCCCGCCGCTGGGTTTCTTTATTGGCCAATGGGAGGGGGGGGAGTCAGGATACTTGCCCTTACTGTTGGCCCCCGTACTTATTTACACAAGAGAAAAAGAGATAGAGGAAGAAGAAGAAGAAGGGGAAGAAGTGTAAGGAAGCAGGATCAGACCCCAAGATGGGGTTTGGGACCTTTTTCAGAACATCCAATGGACCTTCCATGGTCTCTGCTCTTAATCTGGCTGCAAAAGTCCACTTCATCTGGTCTTGTGGGGGAAGCTGGGGCCTGAAGGCTTCAGGGGGAGGAATTCTGAGTTCAACAATTTTAAGAACCCAAAGTGTCCCCATTTAGGCTTCTGGATTATGCGTTTGTCTTCATGGGAGACTAGTTGTTGAAGATTCAAAAACATTTATTGAAGGTCCCTGAACTGTAATGGCCATGGTGGCTGCGGAAGATGGGTTCTGCAGTTAGCACTGCCCTATCATCTGCTCCATAAAATAGGTAAACCGGTGCCTTGAATTGTGGTACATTCTTTGAATATACTCCCTGGGGTTAGGTAGCTCGCCTAACGAAGT
The DNA here is from genome assembly GCA_030761175.1 of Masticophis lateralis. NCBI lineage: Eukaryota > Metazoa > Chordata > Lepidosauria > Squamata > Colubridae > Masticophis > Masticophis lateralis. The sequence continues at coordinate 87,868,182 of JAUDYJ010000005.1, forward strand.
CTCTCTTAACTATGATTTCTTTTACCAACCCTCCATTTTCTCATATCCTCAAAGGAAAACTACCCAACCTTAAGTTTTAGCAGAATTTGGTTCAACCAAATCAGGGAATCCTAAACTGCTGTTAAGCCCAACTCAGGAGATATCCAGCCATAGAATAGAATAGAATAGATTTTTTTATTGGCCAAGTGTGATTGGACACATATGGCATTTGTCTTGGTGCATATGCTCTCAGTGTACATAAAAAAAAAAGATACGTTCATCAAGACTCATAACGTATAACGTTTAATGATAGTCATAGGATACACATTGGCAATCAGAAAACAGTATAACATGAACCATAAAGATACATGAGAAAATTCGCTTTGCAAAAAGCAAAGGGAAGGAAAATAGACACGTGGCAGTTTTTCTCCTATGTTCCAGATATTTGTTCCTTTCCACCTTGGATGGTGTGGCTTGGAAAGAGGCCTGCAAACCCAGGGCAACCTCCCCCTCTTATTCAACCCAAAATACAAGGCAATTTGTGAGTAATCGTGACTGAACACCCATAATCCACCTCCCTGACAAGTTCCTTTAATTTAAAAGAAAAAAAAGTGATTCCAGTCGGCCTCGTTATAGGAATAAGAAAACACGGCATCATCGGAATTTGAGAACAAAGTTTATCCCAAATTGACGCTTCCTGAGAAGCATTTTTCAGACGCACTTTCTTTTAAAGTTCTTTTAAGAGATGCATCCCTCTTAAAATGAATTTCTCCGATGAGTAAATTAAACGGCGCTTTGATGGGCGTTAGAAAGTGCAAACTGAGAAATCCAGAGACCGATCCCCCAAAACAGACCAGTTATCTCCAGTTTTCCCAGTTTACCGCTTCATTCCCATAAAAGCCAGGCTGGGGCATCTCTCCATGGGTATCTGACCCCTGCGTCAAGCCCAAGCTCAAAGATCCTTCCAGGTCCGAGGCTCCGTGGAGACTCAAGGCTGGATCGGGAGCCGAGCAGGGCTGGGTGGAATAGAAAGGATCCCCCAGCTGCGGAGTCTCCTGCGGGTGGTAGGGGTGGTAGGAATAGGTCTCTAGGGGAGGTTGCAGGAGGTGGTGCTGTTGGGTAGGTTGGGGAATGGTGGAAATCATTCCAGATCCAGATGGGGCCCCGGCGTCCCAGGAGCTTTGCATGACTGGGAGAGGGGACCCAACAGGCGCAGGGACATGCAACGTGGAAGGAGCCGTTTCCTGACTCCCTTCCAGCGGTTCAAAAGTTTGGGGGTGTCCTGCGTAGGTCCAATTTCTCCCCTGTGGCCTCGAGTCACCCCAAACAGGTCCAGCTGCGAGGGATGAATAGTCCAGAGTGCCAGGAGCTAGTCTAGACTTCGAAGGGTCCTCTTGCCGGCTGCTTTCTCCCGAGTTCAATGGCCTGGGTTGTCTGGCTCTTCTGTTCTGGAACCAGACCTGAAAAACACCAAAGCAAGGATTGAGAGTGTGAGAGAGAAAGTGTGAGTGAGTGAGTGAGTGTGGGAATGTGAGTGTGAGTGAGTTTGTGAGAGAATGAGAGAGAGTGCGAGAAAGAGAGAGTGAGTATGAGAATGTGGGTGTGTGAGCGTGTAAGAGAGAGGGTGAGAGTGCGAGAGGGTGAGTGAATGTGAGAGTTAGACACATTTTTTTTTTAATTTCAAAGCGGAGATATCACATCCAGGCTGCAGAGAAGTCCCTTGTGATCCCTTCCTAGCAGAAGGCCAAGTTCATGTCATTTCAATAGCTCGTGGTCTTCCCACCACCCCTTTTTGCCCCGGGTCGGTGGGACGCGCGCGGGGATGGGTATGGGGAGGGGGGAACGGAACCATCCCGCCTTACATGGATTCGCGCCTCCGGGATGCCAATCTGGCGCGCCAAGCGCTCGCGGGCCTCGTAGCCGGGATACGGGTGAGCCTCGAAAGCTTCGGTGAGGCGGGCCACTTGCTCCTTCGTATAAATAGTTCTCTTCCTTCTCTCACCTCTGGCAGTTCCCATTTTGGTCCACTTGCCTGAAGGGAAGGGGAGAAAAAGAAAAGAAAAAAATGAATAAATAAAAAACCAAGAGCGTAACGCCAAGCGCAAATTGGAGAGGATCCGCGCCGTCTAAGATGGGGCTTGTGTGAATGCTGTCAAGGCGCTCGGTTTTGGAATCAGCCCCCTTTTCTAAAGCCCCGTGGGGTTCACTTCTCAGAACCTGAAAAGGAGAGGGGGGGGACAGAGACGACCAACACGCTTCCCGACCTAAGTCACTTGGAGCTGCTTAACCGGGGTTGTATTAATTTATTGGTTGGGGGCAAGCGGGCGTGAGCTCCAGTTCACACGAAGCCGCTTTTGAGTTTCCAAGACGCACGGAAGCCACAAACGGCCCAGGATTAAGTTCAGGATACCGCTCAGTTTTGTCGGCCTCGGCAGTCGCGTTTGGGCTGTGCGAGCACGGATCCAGCCTTCTCGTGACCCAGGCGAAGCGAGTCGCCCCAAACCCGGAGATATCCCCCTCCTCAGGTTTTCTCCCCTGTAAAACCGGGTTTGGAACGAATTCTATTGCTTTTTTCTCTCTATCGACCCGAGTCTGGCTCTCTCGAAGCCGCTCAAAGCGGGCTAGAAAATGCTTTTTGTCTCGGCTAGCCGACATCCTCCTTCTGCTTTGTCCCGTAAAAGGAGAGGGAAAAAAATCGGGGAGAAATATCCCCTTCCCAATAAAAAAAGGGATTTCTTACCAGAATTGCTGGGGTTCATTTTTGATCGCGAAGTATTGATCTTTGCAGAAGAAACACCACAAGATTAGATCCCCAAGAGGTCAGATGTGGCTGGTAATATTTTTGGGATGGAGCTTTTATACTCTTTGCCCTGGGTTCCATCTCTGACCCTCCCCATTGCCGGGTCTCTTTAATCGGCCAATGGGGGCAGTGGGGGCAGGTCAGGATACTTGCCTTTTAAAATGACCCTTGCTGTTGGCCGCTGTACTTATTTACACAAGGGAAAAAGAGGAAGAAGTAGAAAAAGGGAAAGAAGAGTAAGGAAGCAGGATCGGACCCCAAAATGGGGTTTGGGATCTTCTTCAGAACATCCAATGGACCTTCCATGGTCTCTGCTCTTAATTTGGTTGCAAAAGTCCACTTTATCTGGTCTCTGGTAGATTGAAAAAGTTGGGGTCTGAAGGCTTCAGAGGTGGAATTCTGAGTTCAGCAATTTTAAGAACCCAAAATCCCCCCATTTAGGCTTCTGGATTATGAGTTTGTCTCCATGGGAGACTAGTTGTTGAAGATTCAAAGATATTTATTGAAGGTTCCTTAATCGTAATGGCCATGGTAGCTGGGGAAGATGGGTTCTGCAGTTAGCACTGCCCTATCATCTGCTCCATAAAATAGATAAGCCGGTGCCTTGAATTGCGGTACATTTTTTGAATATACTCCCTGGGGTTAGGTAGTTTCTTTTACCAACCCTCCATTTTCTCATATCCTCAAAGGAAAACTGCCCAACCTTAAGTTTTAGCAGAATTTGGTTCAACCAAATCAGGGAATCCTAAATTTCTCTTAAGCGCAACTCAGGAGGCAACTAGTCATAAACCCAGAACATGGTTAGGGGAACCAAAGAAGGCACTAAAATTCTGAGTTCAGTAATTTTAAGAACCCAAAGTCTCCCCATTTAGGCTTCTGGATTATGAATCTCTCTTCATGGGAGGCTAGATGTTGAAGATTCAAAGACATTTATTGAAGGTCCCTTTGGTTCCTTAACTGTAATGGCAATGCTGGCTGGGGAAGATAGGTTCTGCAATTAGCACTATCATCCGCTCTATCATCACCCTGCCAACAAAAGTGTGTATAATCAAGGCTATGATTTTCCCAGCTGCAAGGTATGGCTGTGAAAGTTGGACCATAAGAAAGGCTAAGAGCCAAAGATTTGAGGCCTTTGAACGATGGTGCTGGAGAAGACTCCTGCGAGTCCCTTGGACTGCAAGGTGATCAAACCGGTCAGTCCTAGAGGAGAGCAACCATGACTGCTCTTTAGAAGGCCAGGTCCTGAAGATGAAACTCAAGTACTTTGGCCACCTAATGAGAAGGAAGGACTCACTGGAGAAGAGCCTAATGCTGGGAAAGATTGAGGGCAAAAGAAGAAGGGGAGGACAGAGAACGAGGTGGCTGGATGGAGTCATGAAGCAGTCGGCGTGAGCTTAAATGGTCTCCAGGGGATGGGAGAGGACAGGAAGGCCTGGAGGAGCATTGTCCATGAGGTTGCAATGGGTCGAACATAACTTCGCAACTAACAACAATCATCCACTCCAGAAAATAGATAAACCAGTGCCTTAAATTGCAGTACGTTTCTTGAATTTACTCCCTGGTGTTAGGTAGCTTGTTAAACCATGTTTAACCGAAGTATGGTTTCCTTTAACAGTCCCAATTTTCTCACACTGTTAAAGGAAAAGTGCCCAATATTAAGTTTTAGCAGAATGGTTGAACCAAATCAGGGAATCTTAAATTTCTGTTAAGCGCAACTCAGGAGGCATTCAGCCACAAAATCAGAACATAAAAAACCCAGATTAGGACAATGAAATAAGGCACACAAATGTCCCACTCCACCCACCCCATATAGCCTACCTCCCATGATGGGCTTAGCAACACCCAAGTCTTGAAAATGTTCCTGAAGACCAAGGTTAGGCTTAGTCAAATATCTAATTCAACCTAGAGAGATTCAACCTAGAAATAATGTGAAATCAACCAAGGGAACGACTTGCCTTAAGAGGTTAGTATGGGGTTGGACTAGATGATCTACAAGGTCCCTTCCAACTCTGTTATTCTACAGTAGTGGCCAAGATTGTGGAAACCTTTGGGGAAAAGTGTATTTTTGAGATTTGATGGCTAATAACATCACTTTTTTTTTTTGAGTTTCAAGATAATCCTATTCCACTGCTGGAATGGCCTGGGACTAGCCCAGATCTTAACCCAATTGAAAATCTATGGAGCTTCTGACTAAAGAAACTTGTTAGTCAGAAGCAATCCAGCAATAAAACTCAGTTCATAGAAGCCATCCTTCAATCTTGGTTTCACATTATAACAGCTGCAGAACTAAAAAAGGCTTGGCTCACTCCATGGGAAGACGTTGTAAGGCCGTAATTCATGCTAAAGGTTACCCAACTAAGGATTAACTGACATGGTGATAATTTTTGTGTATCTACGTATTTCACTTTTCTTCTTTATACTGTAACTGCTCTTCTAATAGCAAATCCTTCATAAAAGTTATTGCATTACATTCTTGATTAAATTCTTTCCCTTGATATACAATTTTATGATACTACTCCCTCCCCCCCCCCCAAATGGTGTTATTAGCTAGTTTTAGAAAATATACTTTTCCCAAAAGGTTTCCACAATTTTGGCCAATACTGTAAGTCTCTTCCCACTTAAAGAGAAAAGTTTTCTAAACTTTCTTGAAGGCCCAATGTTGCTAGGAGAAAATAGCTAAGTGGTGGATAAGAAATTTCAAGTTTTGGTCAACACATTTTTATTTCAAGAGCAGTGCCTCTTGATCTAGGTTAGTGATTCCTGAATGGTTTGAGCCTGGCTTGTCTTCAGAAGTTGTCGGTGCTCCATCACTGGAGGTTTTCAAAAAGAGCCACTTGTCCGAAATGGTATATAGAGTCTCCTGCTTGAGTAAGGGGGTTGGTCTAGAAGACCTCCAGGGTCCCTTCCCTCTCTGCTATTCAGTTATCTCAGCAAGTGGATGTTGCTGACCCCAAATTCTCCCTGCCTCAAGCCTGGTTTTATGACACCCCATTCAAAAAGAAAAGAAAAGAAAAGAAAAGCTCACATAGTTTTCTGACTTCATTCAGCATTCCTGATTCAGAATTTTTTATTTGTATTTATTTTTGCTCTGTACTAAAAGGAAAGGACTAGCTTGATAGATCTCAACAAATAAATCGGTCGCGTGCCAGACAGCTGCTCATATATTACAGCTTGGATGCTGGGGCCTTGAAATTGGTAAACTCTTAAATAGGCAGATTGCCTGGGATTGCAATCAACCTGAAATAAATGAGCATTTGTTTGTGAGTAAACATGACTAATACTCCGTAACTCCTTCCTGGCAACTTCTTCTCTTTTTTTTTTTTTAGTGAAATCACAGCTTATCTACGTGTGACCTTGCCGTCTCAGAGGAAGCTTCACTTGTTAAAACTCGACTCAGCGTTTGCAAATAAATTGAAACCATTAATTGGCTACTCTGCATCCACCAAAAGCTTGCCCATTGATTGTGCTTTCCTAATGGGACACAAAGCTTGGGGTTTCACAGGCTGTAAAAGATTTGACTCAAACACAACAGTACACAGATTAACAATATGCATGTTATCAACAGCAGGCAGATTAACCAGGTTTAAAGAAGTATGATTTCCTTTAATAGTTCCAATGTTCTCATATCCTTAAAGGAAAAGTGCCCAACATTAAGTTTTAGCAGAATAGTTGAACCAAAATCAGGGACTCCTAAATTTCTGTTAAGCACAACTCAGGAGGCATTCACCATAAAACAAGAAAATACGAAACCCCATTAGGACAACAAAATTGTATAATCTGTGGGCTTCGATGTCATATTTTCCCAGCGAGGCTTTATTTTCAGGGCTAAAGTGTGATGCTTGCAAAATGTTAGGAAAATAAAAAGGGAAAATTATTCCTTCCAGAGTCTGCACAAATAAATCTCTATTTACAGATAGGAAGATGCAGGAAATCCCAGCTCCCATTCTATATTCGGAGGCTCCAAAAATCTGCCAAACAATAAATATGTAAATTATGACATGAACACATGAAAAATGTTACAAAGCTCATTGGATGGGCTAGAGCCATTCTAGGTGGAAATACAGGTAGTCCTTAACTTATGACAATTCATTTAGTGACCGAAGTTACAACAGCACTGGAAAAAGTGATTTATGACTGTTTTTCACACTTACAACCATTGCGGATGCTCACCTGATAAAAATTCAGATGCAATTGACTCATATTTATGACAGTTGCCATGTCCTGGGGTCATGTAATTCCCTTTTGGGACCTTCTGACAAGCAAAGTCAATGGGGAAGCCAGATTCACTTAACAACCTGTGCTACTAACTGAACAACTGCAGTGATTCACTTAACAATTGTGGTAAGAAAAGTCCTAAAATGGGGAAAATTCACTTAGGATGTCTCACTTAGCAACATAAATGTTGGACTCAATTGTGTTCATATGTCGAGGTTACCTATAATCCTTTTTTTTTTAAAAAAATCAGAACTCAAACTAATAGGAGATATTTGAGGCATTCCAAAGGGGTCAAATATTGAACCATCCTTCCACCTCTTCATTTAATGAACTTGGTAAACACAAGAGTCACCAATCTCTCTCTTCCATGCTCTCTTTCAACTATCTCATGTCTCATGCCCAGCTATCTCACATCCTAAGAATGAGCTGACCTCGAGACTGTAATATTTGTTTATCAGATCCATTTCCTGGAGAAACATGAACGTAAAACTGATTTAAATTCTGAAGCCAGGAAGATTTAAACTGATTCAAATGCTGAAGCCCTGAGCATCCTTCCTCAGTTGATGCTTGGAAAAACATTTCTGAATCCCTCAGAATATTGGCGTCATCATTACATGGATTTATTTTATTTGTTGTTCCCTTCCATGGACTGACTGCTTTTCCACCTCAGCAATGCAATCTGGTTTCCTGAAATAATAATCATTTAAAAAACCCATAATGGAATAATAAGTCTTGTGTTGCCAGCACCCTGACTTTTCAGCTGAGGTGAAAATTTTTCTTGAATCACGTAACGTATTAGTACCGTTATATAAAACCTTAGTAAGGCCACACCTGGAATCCTGCATCCAAGTTTGGTCTCAAAAAAGAAAGAAAGTGAGAAAGAAAGATGTTGAGACTTTGGAAAAAGTGCAGAGAAGACGCAGCTAAGGTGATTAAAGCCTTGGGGACTAAAACATCTGAAGAACGGTTGCAGGATTGGGGTTTGGCCAGTCAAGAGAAAAGAAGGACTAGGGAGGACATGATAGCAGTCTTCCAATATTTAAGGGGCTGCCCCAAAGAAGAGGGGGTCAACAAATTTTCCAAAGCACCAGAAGGCAGGATAAGAAACAATGGATGGAAACCAAGGAAGGAGATAAACAACCTGGAATTAAGGAAAAATTTCCTGATAGTGAGAACCATTGATCAGTAGAACAACTTGCCTTCAGAAGTTGTAAATGCTTCATCATGGGACCATCTACAACTTCGACACGGGAGGGCTTTTAAAAAGAGACTGGAAAACCATTTGTCTGGAATGATGTAGGCCCCTCTTTGACCAGGGGGGTAGACTAGAAGACCTCTAAGGTCTCTTCTAGCTCTTGTATGGATGCTGTTGGGGCAAACTTTGAGAGACCCCACTCAGTCAAATCAGGTGACATCAAATCTGGCCTCCTCAGGCTTGTTATTCTATATCCAGCTGGTGTGCATGAAATAAAATCTTTTGAAAAAGATTCTGTTGGTGGAGTAAGAACTCTACACCGATGGGTTAACAAGCTGGTGGAGGTTCTCATTGCAGGATTCTTTCTGCAATGAAAAGATCATTAACATGCCCTGAAGCTTCAAAAAGTCGTCAGACAGAAAAGAAAAGGTGAACCAACTCAGTTCTAGGCTGCATCAACAGATCACGTGAAGTGTTAATACCACTTTATAAGGCCTTGGTAAGGCCATACTTGGAATACTGCATCCAGTTGTAGTAAACATGATGTGGAGACTCTAGAAAGAGTGCAGAGAAGATCAACAAAGAGGATCAGGGGACTGGAGGCTAAAACATATGAAGAACAGTTGTAGGAACTGGGTATGTCTAGTTTAATGAAAAGAAGGACAAGGGGAGACAGGATAGCAGTCTTCCAATATCTCAGGGGTGGCCACAAAGAAGAGGGAGTCAAATTATTCTCCAAAGCACCTGAGGGTAGAACAAGAAGCAATGGGTGGAAACTCATCAAAGAGTGAAGCAACTTGGAACTAAGGAGACATTTCCTGACTGTTAGAACAATTAATTTGCCTCCAGAAATTGTGAATACTCCAACACTGTAGGTTTTTAAGAAAACCATTTGTTTGAGATGGTGTAGAGTTTCCTGCCTAAACAGGGTTGGACTAGAAGACCTCCAAAGGTCCCTTCCAACTCAGTTATTCTATTCCTAGATCTTCTCCCAACTCCAAGGAAAAATTTTATTGAAGTAATACATTATCATCTCAACATTGTGACCTTTCAAAGTTATTCTGTGCTTTGGGCCGATATGATTTTGAATGAATGCTTAACCCACACAGTATCCTAATTTTGCATCAATTTCCAGCAGGTTAGCTACAGAGACACCATGTCAAGATACGAAAGGCAGCAATTTGGGGACAATTTTCCTTGGGAATTGGAAAAGGAGAGAGAGAACTCCAATTATCAGATAGCTCAACAGGCTAGATAGCCTGTTATTAACATCCAGCTGTCTGCAATTACACTAATTTGAATCTCACCAGGCTCAAGGTTGACTCAGCCATCCTTTCTAAGGTAGTTAAATTGAGGACCCAGTTTGTGGGGGCAATAAACTGACTTTGTATAAATATACAAAAGTATGAAGGCTGTTGCTTAACACATTGTAAGCTGCCCTGAGTCTCTGGAGAAGGGCAGCATATAAATCTAATTTTTAAAAAAATCACTTCTTTCTAATGCTTTTCCAAACCTGTGCCTGGACATATCTATCAATCAATCAGAGGTGTTTGCAGTCTCCTTATCTGCAAGGAAGATGACAAAATCACCAGCTGGCGGCTTTGCCTCAGGGGATAGAAGATCAGAAGGCGTCTCCTTAACTCTTAAAAGCCACAGTATGAGCTTTACCAAGAAGGGAGTGATCCTGCCTTTACTCTCAGCTCTGCAGCTTGGATGCAAAGTTAGCAATTTGAACCAATTGCATCTTTGCAATTTAGAGCATGTGCTTCAGTTTTTAGATGCAGCTGGACTTTTCTCAAACTTACCTAGAAGTGTCCCTCAGCTATCTCTCGACCAATTTATGGCTTGAAAATACCAGGTGCTGAGAAATCAGGATCAGTGCTGGTTTGAAGCACAGAGAGAGAGAGAGAAATCAACTCCATAGTTTTCAAGAAATCCAGAGAAGAGATCCAGCTTGAAATGGATAGACTTTAGCTCCTTAATTCAAACAGAACCTAGAAGGGATTAGACAGAAATTCATTAGAAAGTAATTGGAAGGATTTATAAAAAATAAAAATGGAAGTTTGTTGAACATTTGAAATTGATTGATTTGGTCAATGACCAGCAACACAAAGCAATAAAAACAGGAAAAAAGCCCCAAGAACTACAGCCAGTTGTTTTTTTGTTGAGTATTTTATCTGAGAAATTCAGCCAAGAAAATGTATACTTGATTATTCATATAATAACTGCAGTGAGAATTGTATTTGCACAAAACTGGAAAGCGGAAAAAATCCCTACAGAGGGAGAGGTAATTAAGAAAATACTAGACTGTGCAAAAATGAAGAGATTAACATTGGCAATTAACAATGTTAATCTCTTCATTTTTGAATGTGCAAAAATGAAGAGATTAACATCGGGAAGGAAGAATCGGATTATTATCAAATACGGGGGCAATTTTATCATTGGATAGAGAATGAATATAGACAAAAAGCGGTATAAAATTAAAAAAATTGGAAAGAAAATGTTTTAATAGAAGATATATTAAACTGAAATGTAAAAGCAAAGATATATATTAAGAAAATAGTTGTAAGTGTTAAATATGATACAAAAAATTTGCACCCAGATGTGACACACTGATTAATTAATGATGTAATGTTTGTTTAATAAAAAAAATTACAAAAACTTTTTTAAAAAAATATAACCACGATCAAAAAAAGTGGGAGCAGTTATATTATTGGCAACTGTAAGATAAATCAAATACCGTATACTCTGAATACCTTGTTAAAATAATGCCATGTTTATTTATCTAACATTAATAAAACTAATATAAAACTATAGATTAAAATCCACCGTGCCCTCTAAAATTTATTAGAAAACTAAGTAAAATATTGATTAAAAATATGGGTCTTTAGTTCTGCAACTGGTTTTTCCTGACTATCATTGCTGCAAAATAACAGCAATTGAAATCTATTGTTTTGGCTTCAATTCCACTTGGATCGTGCACTAAAAAAAAAGGTCATAATTAAGCATATTTTAATGCTTGGTTATAATTACTCTGCAAATTCATCTTAGCATATATAAACAAATTCAACTATGGGACTATTATAGTTTATTCCCCCGCCCCCCCCCCCCCCCCAACCTCAGCTAACATCACGGATGGTTTAAGCTAATTTTAAACTCTGAATTATTGAATTCAAACTGCAATCTATCTGAATTCCTAACTGAAACAGAACTGTGTCCTGTAGAAACAGAGAGGCATATTAAATCAAAAAGAGCAAGGACTTTAAAAAAAAATCTTGCTTTTTCCATGTGTAGAAATAGGAATGTGCCTTGTAGCATGTATCGGAATTGCAGATAACTAGAAACTGCCAGAATATTCCAGACAGTTGTTGGCCAACAGGCTGAGTGTTGTTTGCTTGCTTCTCCCTTTTTTGTAATGATAATTTCCATTAAAATAGGATCCCCCTTTGCATATGAGCAATCCTTTCACCCCTTCATTTGCAAGGAAGGGAAGGGAGGCATTGGCAAGAAAAGATAAGAGGCTTAGAGCATATTGCTTACTTCCCTATGCAGAGGGAAGAAAAGGGAAATATGTCTTAATCAAGGGCTCAAAAGGGAAATATCACCTTAGTCAAGGTGAGCCCCAAAGCTGCCTTTTCCAAAAGGCAACTGGACTTCCTTGCTGTGTTTTTCCTTGAAAACATGTTGCTTCTCGCCTAAGAAGCTTCTTCAGTTTTGACAGTAAAACCAACAACAGCAACCAAGAAAGTTCAGTTGCCTTTTGGGAAAGCACTTTTGGACAACTGTGTCCTGGATGATTGAGAATGTCCATAGACTTTTCCTTTCCTTTCCTTTCCTTTCCTTTCCTTTCCTTTCCTTTCCTTTCCTTTCCTTTCCTTTCCTTTCCTTTGCTTTCCTTTCCTTTCCTTTCCTTTCCTTTCCTTTCCTTTCCTTTCCTTTCCTTTCCTTTCTCTTCTTCCTTCCCTCCCTCCCTTCCATTTTCTCTCCTTCTCCCCCATCCATCCATCCATCCATCCATCCTTGCTTCTATCCTTTCCATTTCCTTCCTTTCCATTTCCTTCCTTCCTCCCTGTCTGCCTCCTTCCTTCCTTCCTTCCTTCCTTCCTTCCTTCCTTCCTTCCTTCCTTCCTTCCTTCCCCTCTTTCTTTCTTTCCTTCCTTCCTTTCTCTTCCTTTCTCTCCCTCTTTCTCTCTCTCTCCTTCCCTCCCTCCTTCCTCCCCCCTCACTGTCCCTTCCTCCCTTCCATCCTCCCTTCCATCCTTTCCATTTCCTTCCTTTCCATTTCCTTCCTTCCTCCCTGTCTGCCTCCTTCCTTCCTTCCTTCCTTCCTTCCCCTCTTTCTTTCTTTCCTTCCTTCCTTTCTCTTCCTTTCTCTCCTTCTTTCTCTCTCTCCTTCCCTCCCTCCTTCCTCCCCCTCACTGTCCCTTCCTCCCTTCCATCCTTCCTTCCTCCCCCCTCACTGTCCCTTCCTCCCTTCCATCCTTCCTTCCATCCTTTCCATTTCCTTCCTGCCCATTTCCTTCCTTCCTCTCTGTCTGCCTCCTTCCTTCCTTTCTCTTCCTTTCTCTCCCTCTTTCTCTCTCTCTCCTTCCCTCCTTCCTCCCTCTCACTTTCCCTTCCTTCCATCCATCCTTCCATCCTTGCTTCCATCCTTTCCATTTCCTTCCTTTCCATTTCCTTCCTTCCTTCCTTCCTTCTTTCCTTCCTTCCTTCCTCCCTTCCTTCCTTCCTTTCTCTCCCTCTTTCTCTCTCTCTCTCTCCTTCCTTCCTTCCTTCCTTCCTTCCTTCCTTCCTTCCTTCCTTCCTCCCTCCCTCCCTCCCTCCCTCCCTCCCTCCCTCTCACTGTCCCTTCCTTCCTTCCATCCTTCCATCCTTGCTTTCATCCTTTCCATTTTCTTCCTCCCTCCCTCCCTCCCTTCCTGTGATCATAAGGAATCTGATGTCCTATAAAACCATACAAAATACTCGCTACATGATGAAAGCACTAATACATGTTAACTAGCTACCCATAGTTTGGATCATAAAAATGTCTGCAAGAAAGCAACGAAGTTCAGAGAGTACCCAGGACCTCTCAACATATTCATTTTATGCATAATGATGTGTCAGTTGTCAATATGGTGTCAAAACTCCTAAAAGTGTAGACAAATTCTGCTGAATCCAAGCAAACCCCAGTTTCCTACCTTTCATAGGCAGACAGTAGTATCCTATTGAAGCTAAGATTCTTAGCCTTACAGTCATCCTCTTGGGTCCTAAGCAGTTTGTAACGCTTTTATTCCCTCACACCAGGTATTAGAGATCAACAATAGGAGACTTGCTTGATTTCTTGGGTTGAGAGAGGGACAGGCCCAAAGTCACCCAGCTGGCTTTCGTGTCTAAGTCACAATCAGAACTCACCATCTCCTGATTTCTAACTTGATGTCTTAGCGACTAGACCTTAGCGATTGGTCTCTGTAATGACTGCATCAGGGGTGCTATTCAGCAGGTTCTGACCGGTTCTGGAGAACCAGTAGCAGAAATTTTGAGTAGTTCAGAGAACCGGCAAATACTACCTTGCCCTAGAGTGGGGTGGGAATGGAGATTTTTTTTAAAATTAGATTTATACGCCGCCCTTCTCCAAAGACTCAGGGCAGCTTACAATGTATTAAGCAATAGCCTTCATACTTTTGTATATTTTATACAAAGTCAGCTTATTGCCCCCACAAACTGGGTCCTTAATTTACCTACCTTAGAAAGGATGGAAGGCTGAGTCAACCTTGATCCTGGTGAGATTCAAACTAGTGTAATTGCAGACAGCTGGATGTTAAAAACAGGCTTTAGTCTGCTTTTAGCCTGTTGAGCTATCCAGGCTCTTCCCATTTCCCATTTTGCATTATCCTTCCTCTGGAGTCGGGTGGGAATGGAGATTTTGCAGAATCCTTCCCTTGGAGTGATGTAGGAATGGAGATTTTGCATTATCCTTCCCCTGGAGTGAGGTGGGAATGGAGATTTTGCAGAATCCTTCCCCTGGAGTGAGGTGGGAATGGAGATTTCGCAGAATCCTTCCCTGCCATGCCTACCAAGCCACACCCACCAAGCCACACCACACCCATCAAAACATACCCACAGAACCGGGAGTAAAAAATTTTGAATTCCACCACTGGAGAGCAATGAACACTGGAACATTGAACAAAGAATCCTAAGGCTGAATGGGACCTTGGAGGTCTTCTAATCCAATCCCCTGCTCAAGGCAGAAGCCTTGGTATCCCAGACAAATAGTTATCCAATCTATTTTTGAAAACTGCCAGGGATGGAGCTCCCACAACTCCAAGAGGCAAACTATTCTGCTGATTAATTGCTTCCACCTATTAGAACTGAAGAAGCTTCTTGGAAAAACATCTTTGGGACAATCATGATCTGGCTGATTGAGACTCTCCATAGACATTTAGCCATAGACTTCCACCCATTACTTCTTGTTCTGTCTTCTGATGGTTTGGAGAAAGAAGTCAATCCCCTCTTCTCTGTGACACTCCTCAAGGACATGAAGACAGTTATCATGTCTCCCTTAGTCCTTCTCTTTGATAATCTAGACATACCTAGCTCCTTCAACCTTTAGCTGCTTTGCTGCTCTTTTCTGCACATCAATTCATGAAATCTGGTGGCCATCAGGGCTTTATTGGCTGTGGATTTTCTAAATTGGGGTTCCATGGTTTTGTTTCCTGAATGAATGGAAATGAGCCCTAGGACATTCCCCCATGAGCAATTTAAGTGAAATAGGGATTGTTTTCATAGGGTCCCTTATGGGTCTCAGTATGAGTAGATGTGGTCTTAAAAACTACAAGAAACATTCCATGAATTATGCCTAGGACCATTGAATATTGCTTGCCTCCAGGCAATATTATTGCCTCCAGGTAAGGTGAATTACCTGGATTCTGAAAATAGAAGTCTATATTTCCAGATAGAGTAGAGCAGAGTAGAGTGTAGAATAAAGAGTACAATAGAGAGTACAATAGAAAATAGAGTAGAACAAAGAATGTAGGGTAGGGTAGGGTAAGGTAGGGTAGGGTAGGGTAGGGTAGGGTAGAGTAGAGTAGAGTAGAGTAGAGTAGAGTAGAGTAGAGTAGAGTAGAGTAGAATAGAATAGAATAGAATAGAATAGAGAACAGAACAACTAGAACTAGAATGAATTGAATTGGAATTGAGAAGAGAATAGAGAATAGAGAATAGAGAATAGAGAATAGAGAATAGAATAGAATAGAATAGAATAGAATAGAATAGAATAGAATAGAATAGAATAGAATAGAATAGAATAGAGAACAGGACAACTAGAACTAGAATGAATTGAATTGGAATTGAGAAGAGAAGGAGACTAGAGACTAGAGACTAGAGACTAGAGACTAGAGACTAGAGACTGGAATGGAATGGAATGGAATGGAATGGAATGGAATGGAATAGAATAGAATAGAATAGAATAGAATAGAATAGAATAGAATAGAATAGAATAGAATAGAATAGAATAGAGAACAGAACAACTAGAACTAGAATGAATTAAATTGGAATTGAGAAGAGAAGGAGACTAGAGACTAGAGACTAGAGACTGGAATGGAATGGAATGGAATGGAATGGAATGGAATGGAATGGAATGGAATGGAATGGAATAAAGTAGAGTAGAGTAGAGTAGAGTAGAGTAGAGTAGAGTAGAGTAGAGTAGAGAACAGGACAACTAGAACTAGAATGAATTGAATTGGAATTGAGAAGAGAAGGAGACTAGAGACTAGAGACTAGAGACTAGAGACTAGAGACTGGAATGGAATGGAATGGAATGGAATGGAATGGAATGGAATGGAATAGAATAGAATAGAATAGAATAGAATAGAATAGAATAGAATAGAATAGAATAGAATAGAATAGAGAACAGGACAACTAGAACTAGAATGAATTGAATTGGAATTGAGAAGAGAAGGAGACTAGAGACTAGAGACTAGAGACTAGAGACTAGAGACTAGAGACTAGAGACTAGAGACTAGAGACTAGAGACTAGAGACTGGAATGGAATGGAATGGAATGGAATAGAATAGAGAACAGAACAACTAGAACTAGAATGAATTGAATTGGAATTGAGAAGAGAAGGAGACTAGAGACTAGAGACTAGAGACTAGAGACTAGAGACTAGAGACTAGAGACTAGAGACTAGAGACTAGAGACTAGAGAATGGAATGGAATAGAATAGAATAGAATAGAATAGAATAGAATAGAATAGAATAGAATAGAATAGAATAGAATAGAATAGAATAGAATAGAATAGAATAGAGAACAGGACAACTAGAACTAGAATGAATTGAATTGGAATTGAGAAGAGAAGGAGACTAGAGACTAGAGACTAGAGACTAGAGACTAGAGACTAGAGACTAGAGACTAGAGACTAGAGAATGGAATGGAATGGAATGGAATGGAATGGAATGGAATGGAATGGAATAGAATAGAATAGAATAGAATAGAATAGAATAGAATAGAATAGAATAGAATAGAGAACAGGACAACTAGAACTAGAATGAATTGAATTGGAATTGAGAAGAGAAGGAGACTAGAGACTAGAGACTAGAGACTAGAGACTAGAGACTAGAGACTGGAATAGAATAGAATAGAATAGAATAGAATAGAATAGAATAGAATAGAATAGAATAGAATAGAATAGAATAGAATAGAATAGAATAGAATAGAATAGAGAACAGGACAACTAGAACTAGAATGAATTGAATTGGAATTGAGAAGAGAAGGAGACTAGAGACTAGAGACTAGAGACTAGAGACTAGAGACTAGAGACTGGAATGGAATGGAATGGAATGGAATGGAATGGAATGGAATAGAATAGAATAGAATAGAATAGAATAGAATAGAATAGAATAGAATAGAATAGAATAGAATAGAATAGAATAGAATAGAAAACAGAACAACTAGAACTAGAATGAATTGAATTGGAATTGAGAAGAGAAGGAGACTAGAGACTAGAGACTAGAGACTAGAGACTAGAGACTAGAGAATAGAGAATAGAGAATAGAGAATAGAGAATAGAGAATAGAGAATGGAATGGAATGGAATGGAATGGAATAGAATAGAATAGAGAACAGAACAACTAGAACTAGAATGAATTGAATTGGAATTGAGAAGATAAGGAGACTAGAGACTAGAGACTAGAGACTAGAGAACGGAATGGAATGGAATGGAACGGAACAGAATAGAATAGAATAGAATAGAATAGAATAGAATAGAATAGAGAACAACTAGAACTAGAATGAATTGAATTGGAATTGAGAAGAGAAGGAGAAAAGAGAAAAGAGAATAGAGAATAGAGAATGGCATGGCATGGCATGGCATGGCATGGCATGGCATGGCATGGCATAGCATAGCATAGAATGCGAAATAGAGTGTAGAGTAGAATAGAGAATAGAATAGTAGAATAGAGTAGATCAGAACAACAGAGTTGGAAGGGACCTTGGAGGTCTTCTAGTCCAACTCATGCGGGAAACCTTATACCATTTCAGACATATGCCACAAAATAAATGCCATGGAATTTAATGGATTTATTCTGTGTCTACAATTGCTGATTTATTGTAAGTGCTTAAGGCAACAGGGTAGAAACTAGGTGATTGTGAGTTCTAGTCCCACCTTAAGCTCAAAGCTAACAGGGTGACCTCTTTCTTTCACTCTTTCTCAGCATTAGGAAGGAGGCTGTTAGGGAACGGCTATTGTCTAACTGGTTGGGTTGGCAATATATATATAAACCATCAATGCATGTTTGCAGTCAAAATGTAATTTATAGCTTTAAGACTGTTATACTATATTGCATCATACTGTATTCTGATTGTCTAGCTCTGCAGCCAATGTACTTAAGAAGAACCTTGAATCACAGTTTATTTTTCTTATTACATTATTATTGCTACCGCTGCTCCTCTCTGCCTGTTCTCTCTGCATGATCACTGATTGATCATTGCTACTTGTTGTTTTCTACTGTTTTACTGATTGTTTTACTCCTGTACTTGTTCCTGTTTGCAACTCCAAAAAGAACTGTTTTATTGCATATGCCTACAACAACTGGTAAGAAGACTTTGTTCTTGGAATATTCCTGGATTGACAATTTAACTATTTTTATCTGTGTATGACCTGGATTGTTTATTGGACTTTGCTTTGCTTTTTCCTAAAAGTAAAAGAATATCACAACTCTGTTGTGCGTCTGTGTATTGACAGTGCTTATTCACAATCACTCTCAGCCGTTTTCTTATGTGCACAACCTTGCTACTCAAGGTTACTCTGCGCATATTCCTTAACGGAGGCAATGGCAAACCACTTCTGAAAAACCTTGCCAATAAAACCGCACGGATTTGTCTTGCAGTCACCATAAATCAGAATTGACAATGGACCACAATAATATCGACATTCTCTAGCTAACCATCTGCATGGAAAACTAACAGATTATAGTCACTAGTTATTCTTGTTTATCAAGGAAAAATAGCAAAGAAGATTTTTATGAGAAAGGAAAAACAACTAAGATTCCAATTCCGAAGAGTAGTGTTTTAAAAAATAAAAACCACCATTTAAAACTTCTAACATAGTTTTATTATCGAATTTGTATACCGCCCTACTCCCAGATGGGACTCAGGGCGATGAACAGCCAAGATAAAATACAGTAGCATATAAAAGTTAAAAATTATTTAAAATAAATTAAATAATTAGGCTAGGAGACAATTTAAAAATCCAATTGTATAAAACATTTTAAAAACCCAGTATAAAGAGGAGGTTTAAGCCAGACCAGCCTGTCGGAATAAGAACGTTTTTAAGGCGCGGTGGAAGGTATGTAGGTCCTGTAACCTCCTTATCTCAGGGGGTAGTTCGTTCCAGATGGCAGGTGCCCCCACAGAGAAAGCTCTCCCCCTGGGGGCCGCCAGTCGACACTGTTTGACCGACGGCACCATGAGGAGCCCCTCTCTATGGGAGCGGACTGGTCGGTGAGAGGCCATACGTAGCTCTACCTGGCCACATTTTACTGTTTTGGAAATATTTAGCTATTAGAATTTTAATGTTTTAATGCTGTAAGCCACCCAGAATCCTTTCACTATGAAATGGGTGGCAAATACATTTAATAAATAATTGATTCCAAACCTCAAGCAAAGTTATTTCAGAAAAATATTGCATTAATATCTTTATTTCTTCTGTGGGTTCAGTATTAAGCTAACTTTCCTTAACATCTGCAAGGTAAGAACCTTGATTTTAAATAACAGTAGCCTGATGGCAAGTAGCATAACTTGTGAGTTGCTGAAAAGTAAAAATCCCAGAATGGTTGGTTTTAGAGAACTAAGCAATTTAACTAAGCAGCAATTTAAAGCATCTTTTTTTCTTTTCGAAACAACTTAATGGCACTTTAGGATTTCATGGTAGGTCATTTAGTTGTAAAGTACTTTTGGGAACTTGTTATTTTAAAGTTAGAAGGAAGAGCTTGGAGAGATTTCCAAGATCAGCTTTCAAGTGTGAAGTCTTGGGGTTTCTAAATAAAAGGAACATTTTTAAAGCTGTTATATGTCTGCATTTCCAATATAAGAAATATTTCTGACAAGTCCTGACAACTATTTAATGATTACTTTATTGTTACAGTAGGACTGGCAGAAAATAAAACAGAGAATCTCTGGTGCCTTTGGCAATGATTGGCAAGTATTTCTAATTTTTACACTATCATTAAGTGTACTGTCATTAAACGTTGCACCTTATGATTCTTGATGAATGTATCTTGTCTTTTTATGTACACTGAGAGCATATGCACCAAGGACAAATTCTTGGCCAATAAGGAATTCTATTCTATTAGCCCAGCATTCCACTGATCATTTCATATTGTTTTCAGTGTAAATAGTATGGAATTAATCTTATCTACTCTCAGGCAAGACAGCTGGTATCAAAAATGTAAAAAAGGAGGAAGTGATAAAATTCACTATCCTGATAACATTCACCCTTCTTTTATAGAATAGAGAATCTAATGTTCTTTTTATTTTATGGAGATACGACAGATCTTAAAAATAATTGTCATGCTACTTCACTGTAGATATGTTTGAAGATATTTCAGTTCAGGAAAACTACTCCTAAATTAGTGCATGTGTATTTAGAGACTTTTTATTTCAGTTTTTTTTTTTATTGATAGATAGATAGATAGACAAATTCTTTTTTTCCCCTCTTTTCGTAAGTCTTTATGTGTATTATTCTCTCAGCCAGGTTTTTTCTACGTAAATCAAGATCTTTATACAGCCATATATACACTGCTCAAAAAAATAAAGGGTACACAAGCAGAAGACATCCGAGACCTGAATGAATGAAATAGCCTTATTAAATACTTTGTTCGTTACATACAGTAGTTTTGTGTTCCCTTTAGTTGTTTGAGCAGTGTATAAACTACTGTATGTAAAGAACAAAGTATTTAATAAGGCTATTTCATTCATTCAGATCTTGGGTGTCTTCTGCTTGTGTTCCCTTTATTTTTTTTGTACAGTAGTTTTTTGTACAAAACTACTGTAAAAATTTATTTTTACAGTAGTTTTGTGTTCCCTATATATATATATATATATATATATATATATATATATATATATATATATATATATATATATATATATATAACTTTTTAATCACCCATCATCCTCCCACAGAATTAGAAGTTTTTAAGTTTAGTTTAGTCTTTTGCAAGCTGGAGCCCTCCAGCTAAATAGCAGTAAGAAGAAAAATGATTTTTTTTTTAAACTTTTGAAATGTAAAATCTTTATGTGCTCCACAGACAAGCGGCTGAATTAAGGATTTTCCATCATCAATATCCCGTTTTTCTTCCCTCAGCATTTTTGGAAATCTCTTAAAAAATCTGGAAGTTGTTTTGTTGCTGATTTTACCTAGTTTTATTCTCAAAGAGCCCCGTACATAGCCTGATGTTATTAAATGTCTTCCTTTTTGGTTAAGCAAGGAGGTAAGGAAAAATTAAAGTTGTCTAGTCTAATTTACTAGAGGAAAAAAATGCTTCCAAACTCCTGATTTTTTTAAAAAATCCCCATAGATGAACATGATTCCACCCAAAGATTTTCTTTCAGTGATGGTGATGATTAATTTATTAATTCAATTAAACAAATTTATACAGCTGCCAAACCCACACAGAGGCAGCTTAAAAAACAATGGCCGAATTTACATGGTATTTACATGGTATTACGGCATCTTTTTGACAGATTAGCCCCACTGTTCAGGAACTGTCGTGGTGGATGGTGAAGAAATGTTTTTTTTAAAATAAATAGAGCAGCTTTGTGTGGAAGGATGTCTCAACCAGTTGCTCTCAAAGAAGTCCTTAATCTTTTTGCAAGGACTGGAAAAGAATGATATCAGCAGCTCCCAGAAGCCCCAGCTCCTGGGGGGGATCTCATAATCTCTCAATGTTGAATTTCTCAAGGCCAGTGAGCAAGCTAACCTGTTTTTTTGCCTATTGTTTCATATTAACAGATTAACAGAGTTGGAAGGGACCTTGTAGGTCATCTAGTCCAACCCCCACCCCCGTGTCCAAGCAGGAGACCCTACACCATATCTGACAGATGGCTGTCCAGTCTCTTCTTGAAAGCCTCCAGTGATTAAGCTTCCATAGTTCCAAAGGCAACTTCTGTTCCATTTGTTGATTGCTCTCACTGTCAGGAAATATTTCCTTATTTCTAGATTGAATCTCTCCTTGTTCAGTTTCCATCCATTGTTCCTTGTCTGGCCTTCAGGTGCTTTGGAAAATAGCTTGACCCCTTCCTCTCTATGGCAGCCCCTCAAATATTGGAAGACTGCTTTCATGTCTTCCCTAGTCCTTCTCTTCACTAGACTTAGTCATGCCCAGTTTCTGTAACAGTTCATCGTATGTTTTAGCCTCCAGTCCCCTAAAAAGTCTCCTTTTTTTCTGGAGAAAAGGTTTCCAGAATTTTGGAAATTCATTTGTTAAGGAAGTATTTTGTCAGCAAATGGCAAATTAAATGTTTGGAGATATTGCCCTCCTAAAATATCCTCCAGTGAGTGGATAACCATTCAGTTTTGGTGTGCCAAACTGATATGTTTTTTTTTTTAATTAATGAACAGAACCAAGAAAATCACTTCTTTAATCCTGCTTCATAACTCATGGTCTGAGGGAAAAAGTGGATCCATTTCAGTTCCATTGAAAATTGGATTTAGGTGTCTTGTGGCTTGCCAAGTACTTTGAAAGTGGCTTTAATAACATTTTTCAACTTTCCTACTGGGAATAATTACTGGGTCATATGAAAAAGAAATAAGATACTTAATAATTCACATAATTACAGCAGCATGAATAGTTTTCACCCAAAACTGGAAAAACAATGATATACCATCAGAAGACAATGTGATTAGCAAAATTATGAAACAGAATATTACTTATGAAAGAAATGGTATAAATGGTTGGAGGAAAGGGGGACAAAGGAAGACTAAATAATGGTTAAAGTAGGTGGAGAAATATAGAAATCAATGGGAAGATATACAAATTGTGGAAAGGAAATAAGGTACACGTTTATGTCAAATGTAAATAAAATAATCAGAATAATAGAATATATGATAACGGTATATATGTGATATACTAGAAATATATGTATAAAAGATATAAAAGATATAATAAGATAAGAAAGAAAGAGAAATTGTATATATATGGATTACTGTTGCGAAGATGCTGGAAAGAAGATGTAAATATCTGTTTTTGTTTGTTTTTTTAAAAAAAATTAATAAAAATATTTTTTTAAAAAAAAGCAATTTTCATGTTTTAGAATGCTGCATTTTAGAGTATTTCTTGTGCGGTTATTTTATTCTAATTTTTTGTACACCACCCCAGGATGATGATGAAGGACAGAGTAACAATTTATATTCCTTATATTTTGTTCTTTTGAATGACAAAAAGTACTTTTCTTTTACAAGGAAAAAAAGAGAGGGGGGGGGGAATATTTGGAAAGAGCAAAGGCAATTAATTAAAATTTCTCTGTAATCTCAATCCCATTTAGAGTTTCTGCAACAAGCTTTCAACACTTTCTTTTTCATGCAATCCTTTGCGTGTCTACTCAGAAGTAAACCTGACCTTTTTGTTGTTGTTAGTGGTGTGCTCCATCCAGCCACCTCGTTCTCTGCCGTCCCCTTCTTCTTTTGCCCTCAATCATTCCCAGCATTAGGCTCTTCTCCAGTGAGTCCTTCCTTCTCATTAGAGGGCCAAAGTACTTGAGTTTCATCTTCAGGATCTGGCCTTCTAAAGAGCAGTCAGGGTTGATCTCCTCTAGGACTGACTGGTTTGATCGCCTTGCAGTCCAAGGGACTCACAGGAGTCTTCTCCAGCACCAGAGTTCAAAGGCCCCAATTCTTTGGCGCTACCTTACTTCCAAGTAAACCTGCGCTTAACTCAATCTCATAATAAACCAAGGGCAGATAGAATAACAGAACCTCAATGCAACCTCAGTATAAAATTCCATTGAACATTATTTGTCATTTTGCAAAGGAACAAGACATCATTTTAAAACATATAGCTGAATATAAAGTAAAAATCAACCAGAAACTAAAAATAACCCCATAACATTCAAAAGGCATTAGCTACTGAACTGTACATTCCTCAGATTTGCCAGGGCCTCTGTAGTTCTACATTTTAGGTTAGTTTTGACCAGGGGTGAAATGCTCCTGGTTCGGACCGGTAGCGATGGCGGTGGGTGGTTCGGAGAACCGGTAGCAAAAATCCTTGCCCCCCCCCCCATGCCCAGCTGAGCCATGCAATCATCAGAAGCTGTTTTTTTTTTAACTTTTAAAAGCATTTTTTCCTGCAACCTCTTCAGCCGAAAAAATGCTGTTAAAAGTAAAAAAAAAAAAAAAGCCTCTGATGATCGCGCAGCTCAGCTGGGATCGAAAAAGGCTTTTAAAAACATTTTTTTCTGCAACCTCTTCAGCCGAAGAGGTTGTAGGGGAAAAAAATGCCTTTAAAAGCCTCTGGCGATCCTAGCTGAATTGCCTGATCGTCAGAGGCTTCTAAAAGCATTTTTTTCCTGCAACCTCTTAAGGTTGTAGAAAAAATGCTTTTAAAAGTAAAAAAAAAAAAAAAGTTGGCCACGCCCACCTAGTCACATTACCCCCACCATCAAGCCACGCCTACAGAACCAGTAGTAACAAATTTTACATTTCACCACTGGTTTTGACTAATAGGAGCTTAGCTTATTTTTCTATGTATTGTTCCTCCTTTATTTATTTTTGGATGTTCTGGATATTTGAAAACTATTTTCTTTTCTTCTTTCTGTCCATTGATCATTGACCGCAGTACAGTTATTTCTTTTTTTGTATTACATTCAAAATGGACAACATGAGAGAATATTACATTTATGGTCTAAAAAGTGCATGATATGTACGTGTATCTCAGTCAGGATATATTTTTTTTTATTCAGCCAATTAGTCCAGAGCTAATTAGAATTACTGAAATCAGTTCACATTCAACTCCACATGTCACAGCGATTTGTTTAATTTCCTCCCAAGATTCAATATGCTACATAGCATTTTATATACATTCATACTAAACGTATTAATAGTATTTTATGTACATTCATATTAGTATCAAATATTAAATAGTGTAGTCCTTAAACTTCCAAGTGGCCTCCAATGGCTCTCAGAGAGAGTGCTAACAACCAGATGACTACAAAGAAATACAATACTTCCATCCGCCACTCCCACCATCCTGTCAGAACCTTCTAGAACAGAAGTTGCCTTCAGAAGTTGTGGGCGCTCCATCACCGGAGGTTTTTAAGAAGAGACTGGAAAGCCACCTATCTGAAATGGTATAGAGCAGGGGTCAGCAACCTGCAGCTCTCTGCTGGGGCTCCCTGTCACAACCGCCAATGTGCGACACCCGTTGGCACGCAATTTATTGAGCTTTTCAACCCCCAGTAGGCCAACTATGGATAAATCCAAGAAAAGAAAAGTTTCAGAAGAAAACAGAATGTTTAATTCAACTACATATGCTAGTTTTGTGGCCGCTCAAGAAATAGTCAGGCATGGGAAGGGTTTTATGGCTCCCGGTGTTTTCTTTTCTGTGGGAAACAGGTCCAAATGGCTCTTTGAGCGTTTAAGGTTGCAGACCCCTAGTACAGGGTCTCCTGTTTGAGCAGTGGGTTGGACTCGAACACCTCCAAGGTTCTTTCCAGTTCTATTCTGACTTTCCTTCCATTCCCCCCACTATCCAGTCACAACTGAAGAAGCTTCTGGGATGAGAAGCGAAATGTTTTCTTCTTCCTCCTCAAAACAACAGTCCAGCTGCCTTTTGAAAAAGCATTTGGGTTTATATTACCATATGTGGGGGACATGCCCAAAAGCAAAAAATACTGGACGAAAATACATATGGGGCTGGAAAAAATGACAAAGCAACATATATGAAACCAGAGTTATTTTTGTTGGGCATTCTACCAGAAAAATATAATAAAAATACTATATATCTGATCTTGCATATCACAAGATCTTGCATATCTGATCTTGCATATCACTTGTATTTTCACAACAATGGAAAAATGATGAGGCTCCGTCCGGGGGTAATGTAATTAAGAATATATTAGAATGAGCAGAAATGGATAGATTAATACTTACTATTAAGGATAAAGAAGAAACTGAATATTTTTTTGTATGGGACACATTTTATTAATAGCTAGGTAACAGAAGCAGAAGTTAGAAAGGAGGAGATATAAAAAGAGGAAATGTTAATGTGGAGAGTTGTTAAAGAAGATGATGTTAAGAATTATTGTTATTATATTATGTTATTATCAATATTATGGTGATGAATAACAAAGATGTGTATTATGACTGTTTAAAAATAACTGTACTCAGACCACACACTGTTTGATGAAAATTGAATGTTATATAAACAAAACAAAACATGAAAAAAAAAGCACTTTTTGGGACAACCATGACCTGGATGATGGAGAATTTCCACAGGCATCTACATAAATAAGATTATTACTTAGTAGAGTCGGGAATGACTAGCACATATGTGTGAGTGGAATCCTTACCTTTTACCTTTAGAGGGCCCAATCCTAGCTTTTGTTGTGGTTTCCAGGTAGTTACTTTTCAGTTATGAAGAGAGAACATCAAAAGTTGTCTTGACTTTCTTGATCCACCAGCCATCACTGAAGCCATGCTGTAGATCAGGGGTCACCAACCTTTAGGACCTCAGGGACCACTAAATTCATAATTTTAAATCCCATGGACCACTAATATGAATTAGTGATGGGATGGGGTCCTTCAGGCACTTAGCTTGGCCACTTGTTAGTGGAGAGAAGTGCCCAGGGTCAATCCTAGTTTTGCTGTCCATTGCAGCTAAGAATCTCAAATATGGCCAAGAATTAATGTTTGTCTTTGGGCCAGTCTAGGTGCTAGATCAGCCCCCTGAAAACTCCATCTTTCAAGGAGCCTGGGCAAAGTTTCGCATGCCTCTCACTGAGGCGCCTGAACTCCCAGGGAAGGAGGGAAGGGCTGGAGCTACTAAACAAGTGGCCAGGCTAAGTGCCTGAAGGACCCCATCCTATCAGTGAGTGGGATTAATTGCTTTGGCAGGCTGGTATTCGGCCCAGGGACCGTAGTTTGAGGATCCTTGATTTAGTGCAATATAAAAAAAATGCAAAAATGCAAAGATTTTTTTGCAGACCACCAACATTTTCTCGCAGGCCATCAGTGATCCATGGACCACCGATTGGTGACCACTGCTGTAGATTATTTCTACCAACATGGCATGTTCTAAGAAGACGGCAATTGTGTTTTTGAACCCGGATTGGGGGTTCAGTTTGTTGGGTGAATTAAACTAGCATATCAGCAACTCTCTGGGGCGAATGCTAGTTACTACAAATTGTGTAACATTTTCTAGTCTTTTGAGCCACAGAGGAAACTCCAAGGTGCCAGGGAGACTATCCATGCAAGCTTTCTGCTCACAGAAGTTTCTACCTTTTGATCTTTGAAGGAAAGAAGGACAGGGAAAGATGATACATATGTCTGTCTGCTGTGTTTTTGGTTTTTTTTTTAATCTGCTGTCTTTTTTTATGATGGACGATATTAATGCTTGCAATGTTTTTATGATGTAAGCCACCCAGAGTTGTCAGATACGAAATGAGTGGCAAATTATTGAAATTATTTCAATCCGGTGCCGTCGGACTGCATCAGCTACCATATCACTTAGAATTTGAAAGTTGTTTGTCAATAAGGTTTTCTCCTAAGATGCCTCACTTAGAAGGTCTAATAAAAAAAAAAAAAGACAGACACAGACTTCAACGGATAATTAGAACTGCAGAAAAAACAATTGCCACAAACCTACCTTCCACTGAGGACCTGTATACTGCACGAGTCAAAAAGTGGGCTGTGAAAATATCTACAGACCCCTTGCATCTTGGACATCAATTGTTTCAACTTCTACCATTGAAACAACACTGTAGAGCACTGCACACCAAGACAACTAGACACAAGAACAGTTTTTCTCCAAATGTCATCACTCTGCTAAACAACTAATTCTCACAACACTGTCAAATTATTAACTAAGACTGTATTACTATTATTTTTCTCATCCTTCCTATTACCTATCTCCTTTTTTACTTATAACTATAACCATATTGCTATCTCTTCCCACTTATTATAACCTTGTTGCTTGTATCTTTACAATTTATATTGTTTTGTTTCCTAATATGATTTGATTGTTTATTAGTAACCTATGACTATCACTAAGTGTTGTATCTCATGATTCTTGATGAATGTATTTTTTTCTTTTATGTACACTGAGAGCGTATTCGCCAAAGACAAATTCCTTGTGTGTCCAATCACACTTGGCCAATAAAGAGTAAAGATTTCTAAAACAACAGGAAGTTTTTTTCAGAAAAAAAAATGTGACAGTGAGGTCAAATTGGTGGACCTGGGGGATGAAACTTTATCTTGTTTTTCAAGGTGAACCTAATCTCAAGATGAAAGGCAAACTGGAGTCAGACAGATGTGCCTCTCACACATTTACAACTAAAAGAAAGCTTTAACTTGGATAAGAAAAGCTACATAGTTTTGAATCTGCAAAAAAGTGAATTTGAAGTTACCTTCTGTGCTAACAGCGAACAGATTACAGGCAGTCCTTGACTTACAACGGTTTGTTTACTGACTGTTACAATGGCATTGAAAAAAGTGATTTGTGACTGTTTTTTTCACACTTCGTTTGCAGCCTCCTCATGGTCATGTGATTAAAATTCAGATGTTTGGCAAACTGATTCCTATTTATGACGGTCGTAGGATTCCGGGGTCCTGTGATCCCTTTTTGTGACAAGCAAAAGTCAATGGGGAAGCCAGTTTCCCTTAACAAGCAGTTTACTCATTTAATAATGGCAGTGATTCAGTTAACAGCGATGATGAGAAAGGTCATAAAATGGGGCAGAATTCACTGAACAAAGGTTTCACTTAGCAACAGAAATGTTAGGCTCAATTGTGGTCGTAAGTCGAGGGCTACCTTGTATTGCTAAGGTTTTATATGTTTTAATATGAAGCTGGAAAATGAATCGTAGGATTCAATGGGCCAAAGAAATTGGTTACAATATAATCATGGAACAAGGGATTGAAATCCATATTAAATTATCATTAGAAAGGATTTTTTTAAAGAAATGCTTTTATTCTCTTTGTTTCTATTCATATTTTATACTACAATAAACCTATAATATTTTTTTCCTTAAAGTTGTTGGTAAGCAGGTAATTGGTCTGTAGTTGCTTGTGGTATCCTTTTTGCTGAATCCATGCTACATATTAACCAATTTTCAATTTCCCCCCCTTGCAAAATGAAATTAAACTGCTTGGCAATGAATGCATATTTAGACCAATTTTTGGTGTTGTTGTTAGTTGTGAAGTCGTGTCCAACCCATTGTGACCCCATGGACAACATTCTTCCAGGCCTTCCTGTCCCCTACCATCCTCTGGAGTCCATTTAAGCTCATGCCTGCTGCTTCAGTGACTCCATCCTCCACTTATTTTGCTCTCAATCGTTCCCAGCATTAGGCTCTTCTCCAGTGAGTCCTTCCTTCTCATTAGAGGGCCAAAGTACTTGAGTTTCATCTTCAGGATCTGGCCTTCTAAAGAGCAGTCAGGGTTGATCTCCTCTAGGACTGACTGGTTTGATCGCCTTGCAGTCCAAGGGACTCACAGGAGTCTTCTCCAGCACCAGAGTTCAAAGGCCACAATTCTTTGGCACTCAGCCTTCCTTATGGTCCAACTTTCACAGCCATACGTTGCAACTGGGAAAATCATAGCCTTGACTATACACACTTTTGTTGGCAGGGTGATGTCTCTGCTTTTTAGTAAGCTATCTAGATTTGCCATAGCTTTCCTCCCCAGGAGCAAGCGTCTTTTAATTTCTTGGCTTCAGTCCCTATCTGTGCTGATCTTGGAGCCCAGGAAAATAAAATCTGTCGCTACCTCCATTTCTTCCCCATCTATTTGCTAGAAATTGAGAGGGCCGGATGATAGAGGTTTCAATCAAAAATCCATGCAATTCATCTGGTGTTGACCAATTCTAGACCTTCTTTGCTCTGCTCTTCACCCTTTCTGCTCTTATTAGAAGTTCTCTCTTCTTTCGAGCTTGTTTGTTTTTGAACTCTTATTCACCTCTTTAATCCAAGTTGCATTCTTAGGCATTACCTTAATCATTCCTAGGTCCAAGGTTAGGACATGAATTATAAGTTTCCACTGGTCTTACACACACACACACACACAAACAGAGGAGTGTATAGAGGGAGACAGACACATAAACACACAAACCTACCAGATTAAACACTACAGATTACTTAGCCTCACTGATAAGGGTTTGTACAAGGGATCAATGGAGACAATAGTTATTCCATTCTTTCTCCGCCCAAACTGAAGTAGCTCTTAAGAGTGTAGAAAATGAAGGATAGTTTTCACACCTTTTAATTTGATTGTTCTGTGTGTCTGCCAGAGCTCAGTAGTCATGTGCCTTGTTATCAGCTTTTCAAAGGGCCTCCCTCAGCAGTTCTGAAGGGAGAAGAGGGGTGGGGTGGGGTGGGGGATTCTTTCCTTGGAAAGAAATCACTTTTTTTTTTGTTTAGTTGGGAAGCGTTTTCCAACACTTTTAATAGCAGGGATGATCAAGATCTCCAACTCCAACTAATTCTTCCCATCCTTCTCTGTTAAAAGCTGTTCATTGGGAAAAAAAACCACACCCCCACTCCCCTTTTCATTTAGAAATGCATACACCCTTGAGAAGGCTACAGGTAGTCCTTGACTTATGACCGCAATGAAGCCCAAAATTGATGTTGCTAAGCAAGAAGGGGGTTAAAGTGAGTTTTTGCCCCATCTTACGGTCTTTCTCACCATGGTTGTTGAGTGAATCATTGCAGCTGTTCAGCTAGTGGTTAAACTAGTCACATGGTTGTTAAATGAATCAGCCTCCTTCCTATTGACTTTGCTTGCCAGAAAGTCGCAAAAGGAGTTTGCGTGACCCCTGGGAGGACACTGCAACCATCATAAATGTGAGTCGGTTGCCAAAAATCTCAGTTTTGATCATGGGACCATGGGGGATGGTCGTAAGTGTGAAAAATGGTCATAAATCACTTTTTTCCACTGTCATTGTAACTTTGAATGGTCTCTAAATGAATGGTTGTAAGTCGAGAACTACCTGTATTATATTTTGCCTGAGAAGGGAACCAAGCAATGAATTAAAAGCAGAGAGTCCTGAAAGTGAGGAGAGTTTTTGCAAGGACATACACTTCTGAGTATTTTCTTTCAGGGTGTTGGACTAGAAGACCTCCAAGGTCCCTTCCAGCCTTAGGATTCTATGATCCTGATTGTATTTTAGAACAACACAGGCTCAGATTTCCTGTTCCCAAATTTGTTTCCATCAAACTTTTAATGGTCTAACTCTAACTCAATGGGTAGTATTGCGTTGGTTCGCTTTAACTGGGATATTATTCTAGAGTTTATTCATTCTTAAAAAAATAATAATGGAAGTTCATAGAAGCAGGATGGGATCAAGCACAGCATGATTCAGGGCCCCCATTCCCTTAAAAAGTCTCTTCTAAGTCAAGCTGAATCATGGACTCCATGGAGTTCTCCTAGAGACAAGACGGTTGAACATTGTTTTCATCTCACCATCAATATAAATCCATGACTTGAGTGCTTAATTGCTTTTCACCAGGCCTGTATCTGCAAACATATGTTTTGCTCTTGTTAAAGATATACATACATATATACATGCAAACATACATACACACACACATACATACTGTTTTAAGTACCTTGTTTTTTTAAAAAAAAACCAAGCTAAGAAATGTTGATGATAGGAACCCAATAATCTGCAAACTTTTAAGCACAGGTATTCCTGTCTAAATGAGTATTTACTCTTACGATACATACACATATATATAAATGTATATGTATATGTGTATATAAAAAATACGACCTCATTACAACTGAATCTGCTAATAAAAGACGAGTTGAGTATTTTATAGACACCTCTGATATTTACACATAATAAAGTGGAAGCTATGTGTCATAGGAGTAAATACTCATTTAGACAGTAATACTCATACTTAAAATTTTGCAGATTATTAGGTTCCTATCATCAGCATTGCTTGACTTGATTTCTTTCTCTTTTTTTAAACAAAGGCCTTAAAAACAGGGCTCGGATTGCATGATTACTGCTCACTGTTATTCTGTAAATTAGAATTGTGCAGTCACTGAGATTCAGTAATTTTATATTCTGCAATTTTAGAGTATATATTTGCCTCTTAAAAACTTCACAAGAAGGAAGGAAGAGAGAGAGGGAGGGAGAGAGGGAGGGAGGAAGGAAGTTTCAGATTGATAAAAGCACTGTGTTCTTAGGAGCAAACACTGTGTTCTAGGAAGGAAGGAAGGAAGGAAGGAAGGAAGGAAGGAAGGAAGGAAGGAAGGAAGGGGAGAGAGGAAGGAAGGAAGGAAGTTTCAGATTAATAAAAGCACTGTGTTCTTAGGAGCAAATACTGTGTTCTTGGAAGGAAAGGAAGGAAGGAAGGAGGGAGGGAGGGAAGTAAGTAAGTAAGTAAGTAAGTAAGTAAGTAAGTTTCAGATTAATAAAAGCACTGTGTTTTTAGGAGCAAATACTGTGTTCTAGGAAGGAAAGGAAGGAAGGAAGGAGGGAGGGAGAGAGGAAGGAAGGAAGTAAGGAAGGAAGGAAGGATGGATGGATTTGACCAGAAAGCAATGAAATATACTTATACTTCTACAGTAAATTCTACACCATATCCAAAGTGGAAATATGCCACACAGGGTCTCTGCTTCTGTTCAGTTCATATCGTTTCTTTCCCAAATGCTATTTTTTGCATTTTGCCCTTCCAAAATTCCAGTTCTCTTTATCCTCAGAGATAGGACTAAAAGAAGAAGGAATTCCTCTGGGAGTGTCTCTGGAGATTCTCAGTCCTCCAGGTCATGGTGGTCCCAAAGATGCTTTTTTCAAGAGGCAACTAGACTTTCTGGTTCTTTGAAGACGTTTTGCTTCTCATCCAAAGAGCTTCTTCAGCTTGTTTTGCTTCCCACCCCAAGAAGCTTCTTCAGCCAACTCTCGCCCAATTAATTGTCTGCCAACAACAATCAAACTTTTTACAAGAATACTGGCAAATTCGGTATTCAATCATCTGATGAAAAACAGTTTGTATCCAGTAGAAAAGAAAGGAAATTATGAAAAATCAAGAGGAACAAAAGATCAGCGGCTCATTGACAAAATGGTACTAAAAAATGCAAAATGAAGAAAAACAAATTTAAATATGGTGTGGATTGATTACAAGAAGGCATTTGACTCATTACCCCACAGCTGGATTAACACCTGTCTGGAAAGACTGCAATCAGCAAAAATATTTGTACATTTTTGAAAGCAAATTTGCAAATATGGAAAACGGTTCTAACAGCAAATGGAGAGAACATTGGTGAAGTCAACATCAGATGAGGAATCTTCCAAGGGGATTCACTTTCACCACTACTGTTCAACGTTGCATTAATTTCACTGACAATAATCCTATGAAATACAAAACGAGGCTACCAAATCTCAAGACAACATGGTAAGATAAACCATCTACTATACATGGATGATTTAAAAATGTATGTGAAAAGCCCCACTGAACTTGACTCAATACTCAACACAGTTCACCTGTTCAGCAGCAACATCAGAATGAACTTTGGACTTCAGCAGCAACATCAGAATGAACTTTGGACTTGAAAAATGTGCTATATTATCTGTGCAGCGAGGAAAAATGAAAAAAAAATAGAAGGAATAGAACTGGGAAATGGAAGCATTGTGAAAGCATTAGCAAAGGATGATGATTACAAATACCTAGACATATTGGAAGCAGATAACATCTTGAACAGAAAAGTCAAAGAACACAAAAGGAATACATCAGCAGGGTTTGCAAAATATTAAAATCAAAACTGAATGCTGGAAACATAATTAAAGCCATTAATACATGGGCAGTTCCAGTGATACGCTACTCGGCTGAATCATCAACTGGACTTTGGCTGAACTGGAAAACCTGGACTGGAAAACGTGCAAACTTTTGAATATGTACCACACTTTACATCCACGAAGTGACACCAACAGGTTATACCCGCCAAAAAGAATAGGGGGCAGAGGACTGTTGCAAATCCATCGAACTGTAGACGAAAAACGAAATTTGAATGATTATTTGAACCAAAGTACAGAAAAATTGCTGCAGGCTATGAAAATGGAGAGCATTATAAAAGCAACAGAAACAAAGGCAGAATATAAGGAAAAACAGTTGGATGATAGATTAAATAGATGGAAAACCAAAGCTTTGCATGGACAGCACTTGAAAAACATTGAAGAAAAACGTGATGACAACTTTACATGGGCATGGCTTAAGAGGGGAACCATCAAGAAAGAAACGGAAGGTTTAATACAGGCTGCTCAAGAACAAGCATTACAAACTAAGGCCATGAAAGCGAAGATACAAAAATGCACTGACAATCCAAACTGCTGACTTTGCAACAAACAAAAGTCAAAACTATTTCACATTTAATATGTGGATGCAGCAAAATAGCACAAACTGATTACAAAGTGTATGATCATTTTTCACACTTACGACCATTGTAGCATCTCTATGACCAAAATTGAGATGCTTGGCAACTGACTCATATTTATGACCGTTGTGGTGTCCGGGAAACATATGATTCCCCTCTTGCAACCTTCTGACAGGCAGTGGGGAAGCCAGATTTGCTTAATAACCTTGTCCCTGACTTAACAGCTGCAGTGATTCACTTAACAACAGTGGCAAAAAGTTTATTTAAAAAATCATTCAACCAATGTTTCACTTAGCAACAGAAATTTTGGGCTCTGTTGTGGTTGTAAGTCAAGTACTACCTGAAGAGGTAATAAAAGGATAAATAATACTACAGCCACACTCTATGGTTATTTATCCATTAGGTAAAGGTTCCCCTCACAAATATGTGCTAGTCGTTCCCGACTCTAGGGGGTGGTGCTCATCTCTGTTTCAAAGCCACAGTGCCAGTGCTGTCCGGAGATGTCTCCAGGGTCTATGGCATGACAAAATGCCAAAGGCACATGGAACACTACGGGAGCTCACCCAGTTATGGGGCACTAGGGATTTGAACCGCTGAACTGCCGACCTTTTGATCAACAAGCTCAGCATCTTAGCCACTGAGTTACCGTGTCCCTATTTATTCATTAGGCAGAACTTAATAGTCACTGTGGTTTGTCAACTGAGAGAATTAAGTGTTCAGCAGAGTAATGATATGAGGGAAAACCTGCCTTGTGTCTAGTTGTCTTGGCATACAACCAATTGTATGCATTAATCTACATCATAATATATAATTATGTTTACATTATAATTATATACTTATAGTTTAATTGTGTTGTTGCAACGGCCTATGCCCTGAGACTGCAGATACAAATCATTGCAGGTTGGTTAGCAATTTTTTTATAAATGACTTGGAAAAAAGAAAGGGGAAAAAAAAAACCCCACTGGCCTGGATATCTAATTTAGATTTTCTATCTAAAGCAGAACTAACTCACTTTCCTGATTTCTAATCCAGGATTTTTAATCTGCCCACAAAACTGACTTCCTATTTAAATAGATGGCGTTCATATCAGGGGATTCGCAGGGGTTCACGTTCATGCTGGGGGTTCGCAGGGGTTCGGGAGAACCTCTAGTTAATATTCTGTGCAGTTCGGAGAACCCCCAAGTTCCACTCCTGGCTGGCCCCGGCCACCCCACCCTGCCCTACCAGAAGTCCCTACATAGCCAGTTTTGAATGCAGGTAAGTGCAGGGCGTGCACAGAGCCTCCGGGAGGGCGAAAAATGGGCCTACCGGAAGTTCAGGAAGTTCAGGAAGGCCAGAAACAGGCCTGTTTCCGGCCTCCAGAGGGCCTCCGGAGTCTGGGGAGGCCATTTCCACCCTCCCGGAGGCTCAAAGAAAGCCTCCAGAGCCCGGGCAAGGCAAAAATGCCCCCCCCCCGGTGCAGGAAGCGAGTAGGCCACGGCCATCATGGCCACGCCCACCAGCAACCGGGCAGAGAAGCCCTTGCTAAAATTTTTGAAGCCCACCCCTGGTTCATATGCTGAGGTGCTCGCCCGGGTTTTTAACTCCATCTGTCACCTTCTTTTGAACGAAAAAAAAACAGCATTTAGGTTAGAAGGAGAAAGAGCAGAGAGGAAAAGGGTTAATTACCAATTTCTGGCTATTTTTGAGCTACCTGGAATGCTTTCAGGGTGCCTCACACATTTATCTGTTGAGGGCGCCCATATAAAACCGCACTGTTAATCATTAATGTATTTTCAGAGTTTGAGGTATGGGCACCACTCTCCCCTGGGGGCCTGCTCTACAGATCATAGCTATCTGACAAAGGTAGAAGATAGCTAAGCAAGGTACAAGATTGGCTTTATTTGTGCCATCTTTTCCCCGACATGGGCTTCTACTGCGTTAACAACTCCTGAAATTTTCCATCTGCATAGACCTTGGCCTCTTGTTATCTCTTAAGGATGCATGAGGCAAAAGCTGCATTTTTTTGGTCTAATCAAAGATTTTGTGTCATTCAGGAGTCTCTTCTGACTGTTAATAGAATAGTATTCTTTATTGGCCAAGTGTGATTGGACACCCAAGGAATTTGTCTTGGTGTATACGCTCTCAGTGTGCATACAAGAAAAGATACATTCGTCAAGAATCATAAGGTACAACACTTAATGATAGTCATAGGGAATAAATAAGCAATCAAATCATTACGAAACAATCAATATAAATCGTAAGGATACCAGCAACAAGGCTACAGTCACACAGTCATAAGTGGGAGGAGATGGGTGATAGGAATGATGAGAAGATTAACAGTAGTGCAGATTTAGTAACTAGTTTGACAGCGTTGAGGGAATTATTTGTTTAGCAGAGTGATGACGTTCAGGAAAAAACTGTTCTTGTGTCTAGTTGTTCTGGTGTGCAGTGCTCTATATCGTCTTTTTGAGGGTAGGAGTTGAAATTATGTCCAGGATGCAAGGGGTCTGTAGATGTCTTCACAGCCCTCTTTTTGACTCGTGCAGTATACAGGTCCTCAATGGAAGGCAGGTTGGTAGTTTTCTGTAGTTCTAATTATCCGTTGAAGTCTGTTTCTGTCTTGTTGGGTTGCAGAACCAAACCAGACAGTTATAGAGGTGCAGATGACAGACTCAATAATTCCTTGGTAGAACTGGATCAGCAGCTCCTTGGACAGTTTGAGCTTTCTGAGTTTGTGCAGAAAGAACATTCTTTGTTGATGATGTTTTTGATGTTAGGTGTCCATTTTAGGTCTTCAGATATGATAGAACCTAGAAACTTGAAGGTCTCTACTGTTGATACTGTGTTGTCTACTATTGTAAGAGGTGGTAATATGGTCTAATTTTTGGTCTAATCAAGGATTTTGTGTCATTCAGGAGTCTCTTCTGACTGTTAACAGCCCTTAGATGCCTCTTGAGGCTTTTGAGTGACTTGAAGTGTATTTCTGACACCTTTTTTTTCAAAGACACCCCCTCCCACCCCCCCTCCCCAAAGCCAGGATGCTTTACACAAAAACTGGAGAAGTTGAACATGGCTCAGTCCTATTCTACTTCAGTGAGCCATCTTTTCTGGTGGCTCTGACAAAATGTGCACATTGGACTCTTCAGATAACCCGGAAGGCGGTCCAAGATATTTCCAGAGCAAGTGTGACATTTGTGTTGTCTTAAAGATCAGTCAAGACAATGTTGCTTCCAATCTGTAACTCTTCTAATTTTTTCCCCCAATATTTCCTCCTGATGTATCTCAAATCATTCCTCGGGATTTTTGTATGTCCCTCAATACTTTTTTGGGCAAGTGGGTTTAGACACACAAGGAATTTATCTCTGGTATAGAAGTGCTCACTGTACTTGCAAAACAACAGAGATGATGATGATGATGATATAATAAACAACCTGCCACGTAACACCCCAGATTTAACAATTGCCAATAAGAAAGACACAAAATTCTGGATAGTGGATGTGGCAGTGCCTGGAGAGAGAAGAATAGAAGAGAAAGAACTGGAGAAGATATCAAAGATCTACAAATAGAGATAGAATGACTGTGGCAAAGGCAAGCAAGGATAGTACCAATAGTCACAGGCGCCTTGGGTGCAGTCCCAAAACAACTGGAGCACCACTTGAACACCATCGGCATTGACAAATTTGCCATCAGTCAATTGCAAAAAGGCAGCTTTATTGGGAACAGTTTCCATTCTGCAATGATATCTATAACAGCGTCAAACATCCAGATTTGCCTATCCCATCATCCCAGATCCATTGTAAATTTTAAGAAGATACTTGGTTGATACCTAGGATGCTGGCAGCAACCCATATCAACCATCAACGTCAGTCAGTGGGATTTGTGATACATTTTTAAATGTTCAGTTGACAGAGTTTCATTTTTAATGAATAAAAGAGATGATGAGGGTGAGGATGAGGATGAGGATGATGATACTGAAAGGGTGCAACCAGTAGAATGAAGAAATACGGGTAATCCTTGATTTACAACAGTTCATTTAGTGACCATTTGAAGTTACAACAGCACTGAAAATAGTGACTTATGATTGTGTTTCACACTTATGACTATTGCAGTGTCCCCATGGTTACATGATGAAAATTGGCAATTGACTAATATTTACAATAGTTGCGGTCAGAGGTGGGTTTCAGCAGGTTCTGACCAGTTCTGGAAAACCAATAGTGGAGTTCGGAGAACCAGTAGTAAAAATTCTGACTGGCCCTGCCCCCATCTATTCTCTGCTTCCCAAGTCCCAGCTGATCAGGAGGAAATGGGGATTTTGCAGTAACCTTCCCCTGCCATGCCCACCAAGCTATGTCCACAGAACCAGTAGTAAAAAAAAATTGAAACCCACCACTGGTTACAGTGTCCTGGCAAGCAAAGTCAA
Organism: Masticophis lateralis; assembly: GCA_030761175.1. Taxonomy (NCBI): domain Eukaryota; kingdom Metazoa; phylum Chordata; class Lepidosauria; order Squamata; family Colubridae; genus Masticophis; species Masticophis lateralis. The sequence goes on from JAUDYJ010000005.1 coordinate 87,906,840, forward strand.
GGGGGAAGCTGGGAGGAGGAGGAGGGGGAGAAGGAAGAAGAAGAGGAGGAGGAGGAAGAGGAGGAGGAAGAAGAAGAGGAGGAGGAGGAGGAAGAGGAGGAGAAGGAGAAGGAAGAAGAAAAAGAGGAGGAGGAGGAGGAAGTGGAAGGAGAGGAAGAAGAAGAAAAGAAGGAAGAAGGAGGAGGAGGAGTGGGAGAAGGAAGAAGAAGAAGAGGAGAAGGAGGAGGAAGAGGAGAAGGCAGAAGAAGAAGAAGAAGAAGAAGAAGAAGAAGAAGAAGAAGAAGAAGAAGAAGAAGAAGAAGAAGAAGAAGAAGAAGAAGAAGAAGAAGGAGATAGAGATTGTTAGACGTGTCAACCTACAATGCTACTAATTGCTTAACTCTCCTCACTCAGCTTTGGCAGTGATCCAGAGAGCAGGGTCAACAATGCATTTCAGTTTACATATTAACTGATCAGGATCACAATGGGAACTTGGCCCCTTTAGTAGGGTTAATTTATTTGCGTGTAGGTTTGGTTGGTTGGAAAAGCAACATGCCTAAAGACAACATGGAAACTGCAACAGTTTGTTTAGTGACCATTCGAACTTACGTTGCCACAGAAAAACAGTGACTTACGGCTGTTTTTCACACTTACGACCATGGCAGCATCTCCATGATCATATAACCAAAGTTGAGATGCTTGGCAGCTGACTCACATTTATGACAATCACAGTGTCCCAGGAGTCACGTGATCCCCTTTTCCAACCTTCCTGACAAGCAAAACCGTGCGGAAGCCAGATTCGTTTAACGACCATGTTACTATCTGAACTGCTGCGGTGACGCACTTTAACAGCTGTGGCAAGAAAGGTTGCAAAACAGGGCAAAGCTCGCTTAACAAATGTCTTGCTTAGCGGCATCAATTTTGGGGGGGGGTCCAGTTGTGGTCATAAGTCAAGAACTCACTCTCTTTTATATTTTATGGAAACGATGCTCTCTAGAGGAGCATAAATGGGAATAGATATCCGGGAAGGAAATGGCATTAGGAAATTTAATTTATCTGCCTTTGTGTGTTTGCTTCATATCAGGTGATCCATGGAGTCACAGAGGAGACAGTCTCAAGGTTTTTATTTAATTATTTCCCTCCCCAAACGAGAGGGTCTCTTGATCATGAGTGCTATTATTGTCATCTTCTATCGCCTGATTATCTTTGTTTGCCGAATTATTCCTGTTTAGCACTTTCCCAGGGCCTGAAATAAAACATAAAATCCTTTTGAACCCCATTGTCTTTAAGGCAGATGAAACATTAATCTGGCTTCTGATGGAGCAATCAACTGCCTGCAAACTTGGTGTGGTTTGTTGGCTAAGGAGTGGGTCTTCGTTTGATTTTGGAAGACACTTCTTCTTAAGAAGAAGAATGTTTAAGAATATGTCTGCCAAGTGTTGGAAGTGCAATCAAATCCCAGGCACTTACTATCACATGTGATGGACATGCCCAAAAACAAAAGAATACACACCTGGATAGGAAAAAAAAAACCGATAAAGGAACATATAGATTTAAAACTGGAAATATTTCTGTTGGGCACTACTATTCTGTTCGATACTAGAAAAATACAGTAAAAGGAATGCATATTTAATAGTACACGTGTTAACAGCAGCCTGAATTGGGTTTGCACAACATTGGAAGGGGGAGGAGATCCCTACAGAAGAAAAGATAATAACACAAATCTTAGAATGTGCAGAAATGAATAAGCTAACGCTTGAAATTAAAGAAAAGGAAGACACTGAATATTTTGAGATAGGGGATCTATTCTGTCGATGGTTAAATAAGAGAAAAAGAAGTTAAAATCACAAGAAAAATATTAATAAAAATATTAATTTTACTATTAGAGTTGTTATTGTAACTTATTAATGTTGATTAGTATTAATTAATATGTATTCATATTATGAGGAAAAAGCACTGTCATCACGAGATTACTACTAAATATTATTATTATTACTATGATGAGTATTATTCAAAAGAATTGTAACCAGACAACACACTGTTTATATGGATTTTGAATATGTTAGTCTTTCTATTAACATACAGAATAAAATATAGAATTATTTTAGATAATAATATAATAATAATTTTCTAAAATTCTAAAATATAGAATTCTAAAATATATATTTGAGGGGCTGCCACAAAGAAGGGGGTGTCAATCTATTCTCCAAAGTACCTGAAGGCATGACAAGAAGCAAGGGATGGAAACTAATCAAGGAAAGAAGGAACCTAGAACTAAGGAGAAATTTCCAATAAAAGATTATAGAGAAATAAATTAGATAAGATATATGTAAATGAGAGAGAAGACAAAAAAGAAATAGAACCCAGAAGACACCTCTGTAAATGGAAAAGGGGAAAGGTGGGGGGGGGAGAGAAAATGTTATTATATAAATGTACTTTTATGATGATATGTGTGAATTTAGTAAAATGAAAAATTGAAAAGAAAGTAAAAACCAGGATTGCTCAAATACCACTTTGGAAAATACTAAACTGAAAATGAATACAACAATAGAGAGAGAATAGAGAGGGATAGAGGAGAGAAGAGAGGAAGGAGAGAGGGAAAGAAGAAAGGGAAAAGGAGAGGACGAAAGAGGGGAAGCAAGAGTAGGAGAGAAGGTTAGAAGGGAAGAAGAAGGGAGATGTGGGGGAAAGAAAGGGGAAGGAGAGAAGGAGAAGGAGACGAGGAAAGAAGGTAGAAGAGTAGATAGAAGAAGGGAGGGAAAGGAAAGAGGAGAGGGAGAAGAAGGATTATTGTAAAACAAGAGAGATGATATGGTAGAAGAGCAACCCCGAATATATTTAAATTGTTTAGGATGAAGATTGTATTAGTATGAGTTAAAAGAAAATATGTATAAGAAACTGTACTTTTAAGATACATTTATGAGAAAAAAAATAAAAACTTTTTCAAGAAAAAAAAACTAAGGAGAAATTTCCTGACAGAACAATTAATCAGTGGAACAACTTGCCTCCAGAAATTGTGAGTGTTCCAACACTGGAGGTTTTTAAGAAGAGACTGGACAGCAATTTGTCTGAATTGGCACAGGGTTTTCTGCCTGACCAGCGGGTTGGACAAGAAGACCTCCAAGGTCCTTTCAAATTCTATTGTTATGCATAATTGGGGCTCCACTCTTCCAGTTTGTGTGTGTGAACATGCACAAGTACCTTTGAGACAGTTTTTGATTTCTAGCGATTGTCTGGACAAGTCCCTGCCATTTTTTTGACCAGATTTGTGAATCTGATTTCTTCTTGCTGGGACTGAAATAGAATGACTCATCCAAGGTCACACAACTGGTTTTGTTATAGAAGCCAGCAGGACTAAAATTCATAGTCTTCCAGTGCTTTTAGCCACGACACCAACTTGATTTTAGTAATCATTGACACCACTTAATGCAAATTATCCTGAGGTGGAATTCAGAGGATGAGTGACAAAACCACAGGGGAAAAAGAGTCGACACAAACAACGTTAGTAAAGAGAGCTAAAGTTATACTCAGTCTTAAGACTCTCAGATGTCTTCTGGAGTCATTTCTCGATGCGTTTGTGTGCATTCTGAGATTGTGAGTTGGGGTGGTGCACTTCGGGGACTTGAAGTGCCTCCAATTTAAAATTCAGTTGTTGTTGTTAGTCACAAAGTCATGTCTGACCCATTGTGACTCCGTGGACAACGTTCCTCCAGGCCTTCCTGTCCTCTACCATCCTCTGGAGTCCATTTAAGATCATGCTGACTGCTTCAGTGACTCCATCCAGCCACCTCATTCTCTGTCCTCCCCTCCTTCTTTTGCCCTCAATCTTTCCCAGCATTAGGCTCTTCTCCAGTGAGTCCTTCCTTCTCATTAGGTGGCCGAAGTATTTATTACATGTATTTATTTATTACATGTATTTATTTATTACATGTATTTATATGCCGCCCTTCTCCCGAAGGATTCAGGGCGGCGAACACAAGTTAAGAAACATGTACAATTAAATCGCACTTTAAATCAAATAACTAATTAATGATAAATAATAAACCCAGAAGTTTGAGTTTCATTTGAGTTTCATCTTCAGGATCTGGCCTTCTAAAGAGCAATCAGGGTTGATCTCCTCTAGGACTGACTGGTTTGATCACCTTGCAGTCCAATGAACTTGCAGGAGTCTTCTCCAGCATCATCGTTCAAAGGCCTTAATTCTTTGGCGCTCAGCCTTCCTTATGGTCCAACTTTCACAGCCATACATTGCAACTGGGAAAACCATAGCTTTGACTATATGCACTTTTGTTGGCAAACCCCATGGACAGTACCAAAAGGGAAAAAAATCCCACCTCAGTTATTGATAAGTGAAGGTTTAATCTTAAACTTTCAGGATTCTGGTTCGTTTCTGGGTGATAGCTCCATAAAGACCTATTCATTGTATAGTTGTTTATTTCTGACCAAGATTATAGAAAATTTTCAACAGGAGTTCAGTTTAAACCTGGAGAAGAACAGCTGCCTAATTTGCAAATGCAATTCTCTTTCTAAGAGCTCAATCTTGAGACTTCAAGATGTTCTACAAAAGATTCGCCTTTATTCACATTGATGGAAATCATGACTCACCTTGTTAAACTGCTAGGAATCTATTCATGGAAGACCGCAATTGAAAATGGAGACAGGCAGGAATTTAGCCAGTCTTCAAAAAATAAAATAAAATAAAATCAGAATCCAGGGACCTTGAAAGGTCTTCTAGTCCAGGGGTCCCCAACCTTTCAGACCTCAGGGACCACTAAATTCATAATTTTAAATCCCACGGACTACTTATATGATCTACCTAATGATCAGCTGGGTGGGCGTGGCTATGTGGTCATGTGACTGGGTGGGTGTGGTCAACTCAATGTCACTCACGTCAAGGGGTGACACCGGCCTCTACTCACCCCTCCCCTCCCAGCCACTCCTCGCCTGCCCACCAAGGCTCCTTAGGGCCCCAATAGGAAGCAGTTGTTGGAGCTAAGCAGCCACCATGAGTAAGAATTGGCAAAACAGCTGGCTCAGTTCAAATTGGATCTGACTGAGAAGGAGGCTCAGCAGAAGCACCTCACTGAGGACTACGAGCATTGGCTTTCCAAGCAGAGGGAAGACCTGTGGGAGTGCAAGGCCAGGGACCGGTGCCTGGAGGCTCAACAGGCTGAGATGGTCAGCCAGTTCCAGGCCATGAGGCAGTCCCACTGGAACAAGGCCCTCCGGCTCTTCGCCACCAGTGGCACTTCCCTCCAGCCTTTGCCCAAAGCCCCACACCAGGAAGCTGAAGCAGATCCCAAACCAGAATTTCTGCCTCCCTCCGACCCACACAAAAAGACCCCGAAGGAGGAGACTCTCTGCAGCAACATGAACGTTCATTGCTCGTATCCGGCCCAGGGGCCATAGTTTGAGGACCCCCAATTTAGTGCAATATAATAAAAATGCAAATAATTTTTCTGTGGACCACCAAAATTTTCTTGCGGACCACCAGTGGTCCACGGACCACCAATTGGTGACAGCTGTTCTAGTCTTTAACCTCAATGACTTCTACATGCCCTGTTTTAGCCTGATGGACCAGGAGCTGACAAATTGGTTCCCCACTTCCCAGTGGTGAAATCCAAATTTTTTTACTACCGGTTCTTGGCTGGGAAGATAAATTTGGCTTGGGCGTGGTGTGGCTTGGTGGGCGTGGCTTGGTGGGAGTGGCAGGGGAAGGATATTGCAAAATCTCCATTCCTACCCCACTCTGGGGCCAGCCAGAGGTGATATTTGCTGGTTCTCTGAACTGCTCAAAATTTCCGCTGCTGATTCTCCAGAACCTGTCAGAACCTGCTGGATTTCACCCCTGCCTCTTCCCCTTCGTGAACTGTTCTAAGTCAAGGATTATCTGTATAAAATGTGGCTAAAATAGTGCCATAGAAAGCAGTACTAACACTTCACATGATCTTGATGCTATCCTTCCGTTGATGCAGCTCAGGATTGCATTGGCTTTTTTGGTGGCTGCAGTACACTGCCGGCTCATATTAACCGTATTTTTCGGACTATAAGACGCACCAAGATTTCAAAGAGGTAGGCAAGGGAAAAAATGTTTTTGCCCTCCCTGGCCCCCTGGAGCACTCTGCAGTAGGGGTGAAACCTACTTACCTTCCCTACCGGTTCAGAAGTGCACGACATGTGGACCCTCTGCGCATGTGCAGAGGGTAAAAAACAGGTTACTTCCTGGTTAAAACCATGCGGAGACAGGGTGGGTGGGCGGAGCCTTGTGCTGCCATCGCTACCAATTCTGTTGAACTGGTTTGAACCGGTAGCATTTCACTCCTGTTCTGCAGGCTTCCCGAACCCTTTGTGCGCCCTGTTTTTGCCCTCCCCAGCCCACAGGAGAACTCTGTAGGCCACACAAAGCCTCTGCGTCAGAGGTGGGTTCTAAAATTTTTTACACCGGTTCTGTGGGTGTGGCTTACTTTGTGGGCATGGCTTGATGGTCATGTGACAATTCTTTAGGATTTAGCAGGCTAAAAGTCTATCAGGCTTTTAACTGCTTGCAGAGCTGTACCGGTCTACTCATTTATTTTTGCAGGCATCGGTCTACTCATTTGTTTTTGGAGGCACTGGTCTACCCATTTATTTCAACATCATATCGTCACCGCTACTGGCTAGACCAAACCGGGCTGAACCGGGAGGAACCCACCACTGCTCTGCATGCCCCGTTTTTGCGAAAAACGGGATGTGCGGGGTGGGGCTTCGGGAGGTCAAAAATGGCGGTATTCAGTGTATAAGATGCACCAACATTTCCACCCTCTTTTTTGGGGGGGGAAGTGTGTCTTATACTCTGAAAAGTACGGTAATTGATTGTCCACTAGGACTTCCAAGATCCATCTCACAGGTACTATTGTTGAGCCCATTACCACCTATTCTATATTTGTGGATCTGGGGTGGTTTTTTTTTTTTTTGGCCTAAATGTAGGCCATTTATTTTTCTCACTACTTGTCCTACCTACTACAAGCCAGGTGCTCCACCTCAAACCTGATAGATATCTTTTGCAATCTTTCAAGAAATCAAGAATGATGTGTTTTTCCAGTTTAGGATGTCATCCCAAAAGGCGTTGACCAAGGTGGGGGTTTATATCCTGACCAGCATTAATAATATATTCTGTGGATGGTTATAATCAAATCAAAGATGTGAATGTGATGTTACATCGTCCAGACAAGAAGGAAGTGGGGGAGGAATGTTGAAATCTGGACATTTATCTCATGAACCAAAGGCCTCCAACAAGGAGAGGCAATATGGCCTAGTGGCTGAGGCTGGAAACCAGGGGACTCTGAGTTCGAGTCCCACCTTAGCTTTGAAAAATCAGTTGGGTAACTTTGGGCCAGTCATTCTCTCTCTCAGCCCAACTCACCTCACAGAGTTGGGTTTTTGTGGGGAAAATAGGAGGAAGATGTATTAGATATGTTCACTACTTCGTTGTTTATAAAAATAATACTGGTGGGAGATAAATAGAGAAGTTTAATCAAAATAGCTTGAGAATCCCCGTATCTTATTCCTTTTCACCGTTGAAAACCCTACTTCAATTTTTTTTCTTTCATTTTTTAATACATTTCACCTCTCCAAGGTTAAAAAGGAATCGCAATAGGGGGGAAAACACTTTTTTTTTGTTTATTCCAATAAAACAGAAGTATTCAAGTTCATACTTTTAAAGCTCTGTCTGGACGCAAAATGTATTTTTTATGGAAACACTGCCCCCTGGTGCTTCTTTTTTAAAACAGGCAGGGCTCCCCCTCCACACCCCCTTGCTGCTTTCAATCAGGAGAAATTCAAAATGTTCTGAAACTGCAGATTTAATGTATTAAAAACATACCTCATGGCCAAGAAAAACAAAAAAACTTTTCAGCTCCAAATTTGCAAGATTGCAACCTCCAAAATAAGAAGCAAACCTAAAATGTCACCTCATAGCAGGAATCCCTATCCACCCAACAGATTAGATTCAGTTTCTTTCAAAATTCACTCTAATTTGTCCAGGAAAAAAAGAGCAAATTTTCATGGAAATGACACTAAGACTAAATTCTCACCCCATGGAGGAATGGCTGGTGTTGATTTCAAAAATGTCAAGAAATAGCAAAACCGAACTGTTTCAGTCAGAGATAAAAACAATATGTAGCTTTTTAAAAGAATGGAAAACTCTGATGGCTTTTGGCCGAAAACAGAGAAAAAAAAGAAAAGAGGAAAAAAAAAAAGGATCAGCGTTGCCACACGATGCTAAAACCACTATGATTCCTCACCCCAGACAGAAAAGTATGTTCACTTAGCCATGTGGTTAAGGAGGCCCCGAGTTCAAGTCCCACCTTAGTCATGAAAGCCATGGGGGGGGGGGGCGGGATTTGAACCAGTCACTTGCTCTCTCTGCCCAACCGCAACGCATAGGGTTGTGGTGGTGGTGGTGGTGATGGTGATGGTGAAAATAGGAGGAAGGAGAGGTATTAGGTATGTTCAGCACCTTGAGTTGTCTTTATATATCTTCATATCTATACAATAAAGCTGGTCAAATAAACAAACAAACAAAAACAAATGTTTATAAATAAAATAAGCAAATAAATAAGTAAATAAATAAGCAAATAAGTGGGTGGATGGATGGACGGATACATAGACAGACAGACAGATGTAAAGTCCCCCCAAAAGTCCGTTTAATCCCGACGCAGCATCCTTGAGAATTTGGTTGCCTCGCCAGGTCGGTTACCTAAAGCACACGAGTGAGTCTTTTTCTTTTTTAATTTCATAGAAAAATAGAAAGAGGGACGCCCCTCTCGCCTCTCCTTAAAAAAGCCCACCCCCAACTATAGGGCTCTCCGGAGAGAAAAGGCGGAGCAATCCGCGCAGTGCTTAGCATCCTCCGGACTGCTGCAAAAGAAGCCGGAATCACCCCCAACCAGTCCCACCCGCCCACCTGTCGAGAAGGAGGCATTCCCACGTGCGCTCTCCCACCATCCCCGCCTCTGCCATTCCGCTAAGGCGGAGCTGCGCATCCCAGAGCAGGGCGGAAGAGGAGCGGCTCCTCCTTAGGGCCGGCCTGGCAAAGGCTCTTCTGCTGCTGCTGTAGCTCGGGCAGCCGTTAGGCAGAGCCAACCCTGAGGAGAATGGCGTCCCGGTCTGCGTCCGCCGCTCGTTCCCACGATCCGGCCACCTACTTCCGAAGAACCAGACCGTTTTTAGCGATGGTGATCGTGGGCGGCATGCTGTACTACGGCGTAAGGAGGGGAGACGGGGGGGGGGGAGAGGGAGGGAGGGAGGGAGATAGAGGCTGAGACAGACATAGAGAGAGAGAGCTGAGAGAGAGAGATGTATGTAGATAGATGTAGGTCTAGAGAGATAGAGCCACAGGTAGAGAGCTGATAGAGCTTATAGATAGATAGATAGATAGATGGATGGATGGATGGATGGATGGATGGATGGATGGATGGATGGATGGATGGATGGATGGATGGATGGATACAGAGATACAGAGAGAGAGAGGTATGTAGATAGATGTAGATGTAGAAATAGAGGCACAGGTAGAGAGCTGATAGAGCTTATATATAGAGAGAGAGGGGTGTATGTAGATAGATGTAGAGGGATAGAGGCACAGGTAGAGAGTTGATAGAGCTTATATAGAGAGAGGGGGGAGGGGAGGAGGGGCTGTGCACATTTTATAAACCATGTCCTTTCTTAAAAACAAGTTTTGTTGGTTTGTACAATTGTGTACAGGTTATGGAAAGTATAACAGCAGAACCACTTTTCTTACTATCCTGTAAATTTGGCTGTGAAGATGACAAGGGGATTGAAAAAGGAACTGGTGTGCAAGTTGGAACAATCTGGGGAGAAGCTTGAGTGGTGCTAATAAAACCGGCCTTCCCTTTTTCCCTCTTCAGTGTGCTGTCTTGGCACCTTCAAGAATCCCCTATGATGGTCTGGGTCCATTAGGAAGATTCACACGATATCTGCAGAAGAATCACAAACCTGTTTTCCAAGTAGGGTAAGTTGACTTCAACATGGGTGGAGTTCCATCAGTACGCTGACGACACCCGGCTGTACATCTGCACTTCAGGCCACCCCAACGATGCCCTTGAAGTGATGTCCCGGTGCCTGGAAGCTGTGCGGGTCTGGATGGGGAGAAACAGGCTCCGACTCAACCCCTCCAAGACCGAGTGGCTGTGGCTGCCGGCGTCCCGATATAGCCAGCTGGTGCCATCGCTGACTATTGGGGGCGAGACATTGGCCCCCCACAGAGAGGGCTCGCAACTTGGGCGTCCTCCTGGACGCACGGCTGTCTTTAGAAGAGCACATGACGGCCGTGGCCAGGGGGGGCTTTTTATCAGGTTCGCCTGATACGCCAGTTGCGTCCCTTTCTGGATCGGGACTCCCTACACACGGTCACTCACTCTCTCGTGGCTTCCCGCCTGGACTAATGCAATGCTCTCTACATGGGGCTCCTCTTGGGGTGCACCCGGAGGTTCCAACTGGTCCAGAACGCGGCCGCGCAGGGAATTATGGGAGCGACGGGGCACTCCCATGTGACACCTCTCCTGCGCGAGCTGCACTGGCTCCCGGTGGTCTTCCAGGTGCGCTTCACCTTTAAAGGTGGTGTTGGTGACCACCTTTAAAGCGCTCCATGGCTTAGGGCCTGGGTATTTGCGAGACCGCCTCCTGCCGCCAATAGCCTCCCACCAGCCAGTATGCTCACACAGAGAGGGCCTCCTCCAGGTGCCGTCGGCCAGGCAATGTCGGCTGGTGACCCCCAGGGGGAGAGCCTTCTCTGTGGCAGCACCCGCCCTCTGGAATGACCTACCCCTGGAGATACGTAGGATATCAGACCTTCGGACTTTTCGTCGGGCCCTTAAAACTCATTTGTTTCATCTAGCTGGGCTGGCTTGATCCCATCCTCTGTTTTAAATTGGAATTGGTTTTAAATTGGACTGTTTTAATTGTCGGCCAAAAATATTTAATATTTTTTAATTGTTTTAATTTTTGTATATCATGTTTTATTCTGGGTGTTCACCGCCCTGAGTCTGCAAGGAGAAGGGCGGTTTATAAATTGAAACAAACAAACAAACAAACAAATAAATAAATGTTTGGGGACACTTGTTCCTTGTAGGGGCTATCTGGCTAATAGCAATATCCATAGCCCTTAGACTTATATACCACTTCACAGTGCTTTACAGCCCTCTCTAAATAGTTTATAAAGTCAGCCTTTTGCCCCCAAACAATCTGGGTCCTCCTCATTTTACCAAACTTGGAAGGATGGAAGACTGAGTCAATAACAGTAGCAATAGCAATAGCACTTAGAAGTTTCTAAAGTATGCCCTAATTAATTCATGAACCACAAGCCAAACTTCAAATGAAATACAGTCATTTATTAGGAGCACCATTTCGGCAATATTCGAATACAGTTAGAACTAATCCTACGTAGATTTACGTTCCCCTATAATCCTATCTCTCCCCTCCTCCCTGGCCATATCATAAATCACATTTTCCAATTAACCACTTTGGCTGGCTGTGAAACCCAAAACTCTCCTACTGATTGTGGTAGAAAAGCATCTGTGGGATGTAATTTCACTTAGGGAAATCAATCAACTCTATCAGTTCTCCCTCCCTCCTGCTCATGGCAACTTGAAAGCTTTGCAAGCTGACATTATATAAAGCTCAACATTGTTTTACAGACCTCTCTGCATTTATAAAGTCAGCCTATTGCCCCCAACAATCTGGGTCCTCATTTTACTGACCTCAGAAGGATGGTAAACTGAGTCAATCTCAAACCGGTCAGGATCGAACTTCAGGCTGTGGACAAAGTTTGCCTGCAATACCGCATTCTAAGCACTGCGCCACCACAGCTCATAACAATGGTCAATGTCCCGTCCTCTTGAATTCTGTTAAATCTTATTGAATACCAATTTAGTGCCAACCTTAGGTGACCAGATTCTTGTCTATAGACATGAACAATAAACCAGCTTAACTGGAATTTTAACATATGCTTGACAGATAGCAAAGCAATGAACTGTCCTGTTGCAAGAAGGAAAATGAGAAATCAGTTACTTTTGCCAAGAGAAAGCTGGACTCTGATCAGTTTGGGGCAGTGTTTCCCAACTTCCAGAGGTGTTTACTTGCGATTGTCAGAATTCTTAGCAGTGGCTTGACTTCTGAGTTTTGAAACCCAGATCTGGAAAGTCTAGGGTTATGGGGAATGATGGAAATCAAAGATTTTTTTTAAACCAGAATCGGGTAAATCCAGCAGGTTCTAACAGGTTCTGGAGAACCGGTAATAGAAATTTTGAGTAGTTCAGAGAACCGGCAAATACCACCTCTGGCTGGCCCCAGAGTGAGGTGGGATTGGAGATTTTGCAATATCCTTCCCCTGCCAAGCCCATATGTTTCTATGACCAAACATGGTGTTTTGGAAGTCATCAGAAACAAAACTCAAAATGGTTTTCTGAGTTCCATCAAATGTGGACAAATCCCAGAGGAGTTTTGCACAACAATCTGGGACACACACTTCCCCTTCTCTTCCTTTTTCCACCTGCTCCCCTTCAGGCCTTCTTCCTTCTGAGCCCTTCCCTTCCTTTTCTTAACTGATGCCCCCAGTTGACTAAACTTTTTCAATGACCTCAGGCCAAATAACAAGGCAAATTCCAAAGGCAGAATTGACCAGAAGAAATCTAGAACCTGCACCAATGCTGACTCAATCAACCTCCTAGAGAAGCAGGACCAAATTCTGGTCATCGCAGGAGTTAAGAGAAATTCAAAGTTGAGGAGTGAAATTTAGGAATGCTTCAGCTTAAGAATGCTTCTGTAGAAGACTTCTGGGGAAAATAGCGAAAAAATACTTGCCAAGTGAGTGTAGATATTCATTCTGTAATAATGAGACACAAGGGAGAGTTTCACCCTTTCCCTTTTCTGAACTGATGTCTAATTTATTCTTGACAAATCTGAAGCTGTTTTTCTTAATTACAGATATGCGGTGATTTGGTTACTTCATATCGGTGAAGCGTTTTTGAGTATCTGGTTATGCAAGTAAGTTCTCCTAACTTCTTCAGGAGTTGAAGGTGGCACACTTTGAGCTGGGTTGGCACAGTAGTTTTCTACATCTAGAAATATTCTTTGTGAACAGAATATAAAACGGAATAGAATAGAGCAGAACAGAATAGGATGCAGAATAGGAAGAAGAAGTACAAATTGGGAGTGATAGTCATAGGATACTAAATAAGCAATCGGCAGAAATTATAATCGGATACTAAGTGAAAGCAATCAACATAAATCATAAGATACAAACAACAAAGTTATAGTCATGAGAAGCTAAGGAAGTAAATAATAGGAAAGATGAAAAGATAAGGAGGATAATGGTTAATACAGCCTTATTAGTTGTTTGACATCCCAGGGCATAAGACCATGTTGTGGGAATTAGTTGTTTAGCAGAGGAATGGCATGGGGGAACAAACTGCCCCTGTGTCTGGTTGTTTTGGCGTGCAATGCCCTACAGTGTTGTCTTGAGGGTAGGAGTTGAAAAAGTTTATGTCCAGGATGCGAGGGGTCTGTAGATGTTTTCACAGCCCTCGTTCTAGCTCAGGCAGTATAAGGTTCTGAATGGAAGGCAGGCTGATTGCAGTTGTTTTTCCTGCAGTCCTAACTATTCGTTGCAGTCTGGGTCTGTCTTGTTTGGTGTCTGAGTGAGAGACACTGCCTCCCGCATCTACAAGTTTGCAGAAAGGACTCCCACGTTAATCGTGGCATAGATGGATGGAAAATATTCAGAAATAATATGATTTTCCATTCCAATACAGATAAGTCCTTGACTTATGACCATAATTGAGTCCACAATTTCTGTTGCTAAGTGAGGCAGTTGTTAAGTGAACTTGCCCCCCCCCCCCCCTTTATGACCTTTCTTACCACAGTTGCACAGAATAACTTAAGTTAGTAACATTGTTATGTGAACCTGGCTTCCTCGTTGGCTTGGCTTGTCAGTAGGTTGCAAAAGGGGATTACGTGATCCTGGGACACTGCGACCATCATAAATGTGAGTCAGTTGCCAAGAATCTGAATTTTAATCCCTGGGGATGCAGCAACAGTCGTAAGTGTGACAAATGGGCCTAAATCACTTTTTTTGAGTGTCGAACGGTTACTAAACAAACTGTTGTAAGTGGAGAACGACCTGTACTTTCATTGCAAGCTTTGAGATGTAAACAAAATGTGGTGACATCAAATCTAAAATTGGTCAGTGTTGCATGGAGATTGTCCAGATAGGAAAGAACAGAGTTAGCTGATCTCGGTTTAGGAGAGCCAGAGTTGACCTGCCCAACAAGTTCCTCTGGAGGAAATATCTTACTCAATAGAGGGTGGAGTGTGCAAAATGCAGAAGACGCCTTTGCGTGGTTTCACAATCCTCCTTTGCCACATTATATTCATCTTGCAGTTCATTTCCATCCATCCTTTCTCTGTTCTGACCTAAGCTTCCTTAAAAAGCATAAGGCAGAGTCTTGGTCCCATCAAAACCCCTTTTATTTACACGGCTGTGAATTCCTTTCATTCATAGTCAGCATGGCTTGGCAAACAGACTTTCGGAGGAATATTTATCAACACAAACCTTATCTTGCTTGGAAAGCTGCCAGATAACTAGTTTCCAAATGCAAGGCAAGGCAATACTTGGCACAGAGTCTCTTAGAGTCATAAACAGAACTCTTTAACCCACCAAATTGTTTCCTGCAAAAGCCCATTCCAAGTTCGCTCCTCTTTTGTTTCCTATGGGAGGGGCCAATCACCTCCAAGGTGTGGCTTTACTCCCAAGTCGACCCTGCTTTCTTAGTTGTTCTTGCCTTCTGGCACCTCTGCGCATGCACACACTGAGAACAGGCTCCAGCTGTTCCTTTGCCTCACTGCTGTCTAGCCTCCTCTTTGCCTCTGACGCAGAGCCCTCATCTGAGCTTTCCCCAGCCCTCAGGACTGGCCCATGTTCCTCCCCAACCTCCTCACTGTCTAACGCTGCTGCCAGCTCCACTGGCTGCCAGTGGGCCACAACATTATCTGAGCCAATAGAAGCAATTACTCGCCCAAGCCAGCTTGGTTGATTGTCTGCGGGTTGCTAACCAATAATTAATGCAGGCCCACTCCAAGGAATTGATCTGAAAACATAAGCAGGGTGAGAAGTTGGGTTATATAAGAAGGAGCAGCAGAAGACGACGACTGTGGAGTCCTTGGTGGTTTTCTGGCAGACGTTTCATTACCAAGCTACATAACATCATCAAGCTGTGACGTTTCTGAAAGATGTCCTAATTAATTCATGAGCCACGAGCCAAACTTCAAAAGAAATACAGTCATTTATTAGGGGCACCATTTCAGCAATATTTGGATGCAGTTAGAACTAATCCTACTTATTTTTACGTTCCCCCATGTTCCTATCTCTCCCCTCCTCCCTGGCCATGTCATAAATCACGTTCTCCAATTAACTACTTTGACTGGTTGTGAAACCCAAAACTCTCCTACTGATTGCGGTAGAAAAGCATCTGTGGAATGTAATTTCAGTTAGGGAAATCAATCAGCTCCATCAGTTCTCCCTCCCTCCTCCTTATGGCAACTTGAAAGCTTTGCAAGTTGACATTGGCCCTTGGCGCTCTCTGAGCCTGGTTGTTTTCTTGCAGACATTTCATTACCAAACTAGGTAATATCAGTAGTGCAATTTTCAGTGCAGAATAAGAATAAGTAAGAGAACCTTCTTCCAGGTTTATATTCAGATCCAAAATAGGTTTTGTAACTGGGAATTGTGGTCCATGCTGTGAATACTCGAGAAGGATGTTAGCAGCTTGTTTTTCAAATAAGCACCAAAGATCACACAACTTCAGTTAAACTTGAACCATTTTCCCAACTAAATAAATATCGTGGAATTTCCCTCTTTTCCTCGCAGTAAGAAAGGCATCACAGAGAGCAAGACGCAGCTTCGGTGGTTTGTTCAAACGTTGCTGTGCGGCATCTTTTCGCTTTATTTTCTGCTGGTTTACAAGCCACCCAGGAAAACCCAGTGAAGAATTGGAGCTGGAAAAGGAAACAGAAACGGGATGATATTGCCCTTAACACCGAAGGATCTCTCCGTATTTGGCATTTGACTGAAAACACCTTTCACTGTTACCTGGAAAGACCAAAAAACAAACAAACAAACAAACCTTGGTGTTGAGGCACCCTGGTGATAAACTTATGAGTTGATAAAGTGGAAATCACATTTTAAATAGGGAATCAAAAGTTCTCACCTTCTTACAGAAGATCTGCTATTCAAAGATAGAAAGTATTTTGCATTTTTTAATTCTGTGTTTAGTAATAAAAGGAGACCTTGGTATTAAGGTAAGAGCTGCTACACTGTTAATTTGGAGCAATAATCCTGTTTGTAATACAGGTAATCCTTGACTTACAACAGTTTGCTTAGTGACCCTTCGCAGTTACAACAGCACTGAAAAAAGCAACTTATGATCATTTTTCACACCGCAGTCACGTGATTTACATTCGGACTTGGTATCTTCTCAAGAAAGCATGACTCTCAAATCAGAGGTGAAATTCAGCAGCTTCTAACAGGTTCTGGAGAACTGGTAGCGGAAATTTTGAGTACTTTGGAGAACCAGGAAATACCACCTCTGACTGGCCACAGTGTGGAGTGGAAATGGAGATTTTGCACTATCCTTCCCCCAGGACTGGGAAGGGAATGGGGATTTTGCAGTATCCTTCCTCTGGAATGGGGTGGGAATGGAGGTTTTGCAGTATCCTTTCCCTGCCACGCCCAGCAAGCCACACCATGCCCACAGAACCAGTAGTAAAAAAATTTGGATTTCACCACTGTCTCAAATGGTACTTTTACTGAGAGAAACTGTTGCAGAGAAGTAAGTCAGGCGGAGTCTGGAGATTCCTGCGCAAAGCGTTAAGCTAATTTCCCCTGTTCAAATCCCACCTGGTTCCCCAAGTCCATCAATGGCCAATACGATGCCGCAAAGATATTATGAGAACTCCAAAGCAAAACTCAGCCTTGACTGGTGTTTCTGCTTGTGCCTTTGCCTTGTGGAGTTTAACTCTGGACCTTATCCTGTGAGCTTGCACCTTCTCTTTGGACTTCCTCTCTGCTTTTGCAAATTGTTTTTGTTGCTTACTTGTTTATGTTTGTGGGACTATAGGCGGCTACCTGCAGGGAAGTTTGGGGTGCAGCCCAGGGATGAAATGCTACCTGTTTGCTCCGGTTTGGGTAAACCAGTAGCAGCGGCAGCATGAGGCTCCACCCATCCGCCCAGATGTCGTTACTTCCTGGTTTTAACCTGTTTTTGACCCTCTGCACATGCACAGAAGGCTTTGTACATGCACAGAGGGTCCAAAATCAGATGTGAAGATGGCACATGTGTGCGCACTTCCGAACCGGTCAGGAAGGTAAGTAAATTTCACCCCTGGTGCAGCCTTACCAACCATTATAAGGCCGTTTGCGGTGTAATTAAACAGAGCAACGAAAGACTCTTTCGAAGCCTGCCTCTGCCTAGAGGACCTGGGTCAGAACATGTGGCGGGAAGTTCAACTTATTCAGAGTATCTTCCCTTCTTCAAATCATTTAGGCTCTGGATTTCTACTGCTCTGAGCAAATCCAGATCTCGGCTATCGGTTAAAGAAAGCACAAACATTTGCAATTGAAGTGTAGTAAACTTTAGAAAGGATGTTCTACTTCAACAGACGTTTTAGCAAAGGTTTGCTAAGCCACGTGTCTTCCTTGCTTGTAAGGTTGAAGTCACTTTGCTCGGTCGTTCCTCACAGCCTTCCTCATCCTTACTGCTCTAGCAACACTAAATGGGAAAATACTTGCCCAACACTTTTGATACACAAAAAAAACATCCTCTATTCAGTCCCTCTGCTAGAGGGGGGTTGTGAAGATCACTGGCGTTGCTTTGCTGCGATCAAAACTCTTGTGTTCCATTGAAGCTTCTTTCTGTCACCTCTTGATGTGACCCAAGAGTTTCCCCAATGCAAAGTGTTAAAGACACTTCAATGGTGTATCATACAGGCCTACTAAAGAACGTTCATTTCTGGTGAACTATCAATTCTTTTTAAATTTTGTTGAAACAATAGAAATATTTCTTGTATGTTGTATGCATATTTAATCGAGGAATACATTAGTGTTTATTGTCAAGCCATGCTAAAGAATACTACTCCTTCATGTTTTACTTGAATTGTTTTGTCACTCCAGAAATGTTACGGTGATAGGATAGGATAGGATAGGATAGGATAGGATAGGATAGGATAGGATAGGATAGGACAGGACAGGACAGGACAGGACAGGACAGGACAGGACAGGACAGGACAGGACAGGAGAATAAGGAATGGAATGGAATGGAATGGAATGGAATGGAATGGAATGGAATGGAATAGAATAGAACAGAACAGAACAGAACAGAACAGAACAGAACAGAACAGAATAGAATTCTTTATTGGCCAAGTGTGACACACAAGGAATTTGTCTTTGATGCATATGCTCTCAGTGCATATAAAAAGACAAGATACATTCTTGTCAACAATCAATATAAATCGTAAGGATACAAGGAACAAAGTTACAGTCAGGCAGTCATAAGTGGGAGGAGATGGGCGATAGTGATCTTGCGTTTCTCACCTTCATCTTTCAATTATTGGGTTGTCTGGAGTTGCTATTTCCCAGAAGGGTCTAGATTTTTGAGTGCTGAATATCTAGAGAGCATATGATAAAAACGTCAATTCACTTCTGTATTTTAGATGCCTTCTAGTATCAATAAAAATCACAATGCATCTCCAAAATAAAACCTATGATGACTTTGTTACAAAGGGAAGTGGGGGAACTAAAGCTGGACAAACAAACAAACAAACAAACACATAAATAAATGTTTTTAAATAAAATAAGGAAATAAATAAGCAAATAAGTACAGTAGATGGATGGCTACACAGATGGGTGGGTGGATTAACAGATTAACAGAGATGGGACATTGTAGGTCATCTAATCCAGCCCCCCCACCCCCGAAGCAGGAAACCCTATACCATTTCTGACAGATAGATACATAGACAGACAGACAAATTTAAAGCCCTCCCCCCAAAAAACCATTTAATCCCGACGCAGCATCCTTGAGAAGTTGGTTGCCTGGCCAGGTGGGTTACTTTAAGCACACGAGTGATTCTTTTTCTTGTTCAATTTCATAGAAAAATAGAAAGAGGGACGCCCCTCTCGCCCCCCCCAAAAGCCCCCCCCCCAATTATAGGGCTCTCCGGAGACAAAAAGGCGGAGCAATCCGTGCAGTGCTTAGCGTTCTCCGGACTGCTGCAAAAGAAGCCGGAATCACCCCCAACCAGTCCCACCCGCCCACCTGGCGGGTCCAAGGGGAGGCATTCCCACGTGCGCTCTCCCCCCCCCCCCCCCCCCCACATCTTCGCCTGACCCAGCTCTGCCATTCCGGGGAGGCAAAGGCGGAGCTGAGCATCCCGGAGCGGGGCGGAGCGGCTCCTCCTCGGGGCCGGCCTGGCAAAGGCTCTTCTTCTTCCGTGGCCCGGGCAGCCGTGGGCAGAGCCAACCCAGAGGAGAATGGCGTCCCGGTCTGCGTCCGCCGCTCGTTCCCACGACCCGGCCACCTACTTCCGAAGGACCAGACCGTTTTTAGTGGTGGTGATCGTGGCCGGCATGGTGTACTATGGCGTAAGAAGGGGAGAGAGATACGAGAGGGGGTGGCGGGTGGGGGAGAGACAGGCAGAGACAGACAGAGAGAGAGAGCTGGAAGAGCTGAGATAGATAGAGAGAATGATAGATAGAGGGAGGGAGGGAGAGAGAGAGAGAAAGAGAGAGTGTGTAGAGGTAGAAGTAGAAAGATAGAGGCAGAGGCAGAGAGAGAACTGATAGAGCTGAGATAGATAGTGAGATAGATAGAGAGAATGAGAGATGGAGGGAAGGAGGGAGAGAAAGAAAGAGAGAGAGAGAGTGTAGAGGTAGAAGGAGAGAGAGGCAGAGACAGAGAACTGATAGAGCTGAGATAGAGAAATAGTGAGATAGAGAGGATGATAGATAGAGGAAGGGAGGTAGGGAGAAGAGGTAGAGGTAGAGAGATAGAGACAGAGACAGAGACAGACATAGAGAGAGAATTGATAAGTTGAAATAGAGAGAGATACACACAGAGATAGAGGGGTAGATGTAAATATAGAGAGATGGAGGCAGAGGTAGAGAGCTGATAGAGCTGAGATAGAGAGATAGAGATAGATAGATATAGAGAGAATAGATAGATAGAGAGGCTGGGGGGGGAGGGAGCTGGGGTGGCCAGCACAGAGGTGGGTGGGCAAAGTGCAGCATCCTTTGGAGAAGAGCACACTGAGCCCTGAGCCCTCCTGTCCCCACCTGCTATTTGTCAGGAGGGCGGGGGAGAAGAGAGGTTTTGCTCCCCAGAACCAAACCCCATTGCGTGCAACCGGGGAGGGGGGGATGGCAGGGAAAGGAGGAGACAGTCTCAAGTTTTGTTTGGTTTTTTTCTTTTTATCTCGCTTAGCAGCATGAATTTGGGGTCCACTTGTGGTCGTAAGTCAAGGACTCCCTCTATTTTCTCTTTTATGGAAATGATGCCATAGGGTAGCTTAGATAGCCTGGAAGTAAATGACATTAGGAAATTTAGTTTATCTGCCTTTGTGTGTTTGTCCTTGAATGGCTGGGGTGGATTGGACATTAACATTTGAACCATGTTCGAATGTTTTTGCCAAGTCCATGTATTTGCCGTATGCTAAATAATAAAATAATGTGCATTTGTTTCTCTGTGACCCAAGGAGTCACAGAGAATAGAGTAGAACAGAGCTGGAAGGGACCTTGGAGGTCTTCTAGTCCAGCCTGCTGCTTAAGCAGGAGAACCTTTACCATCTCAGACAAGTGACTGTCCAGTTTCTTCTTAAAAACCTCCAGTGATGGAGCACCCGTAACTTCTGAAAGGCAAGTTGTTCCACTGGTTAATTGTCCTCACTATTAGGAAGTTTCTCCTTAATTCCAGGTTGCTTCTCTCTTTGATAAGTTTCCAACCATTGTAATTTGTCCTGCTTTCTGGTGCTTTGGAGAATAATTTGACCCCTTCTTCTTTCTGGCAGCCCCTCAAATATTGAGTGACTGATATCATGTCACCCTTTATTCTTCTTTTCTTTATGCTATAGCCAAGCCCAAATCCTGCAACTGTTTGTCATATGTTTTAGTCTCCAGGCCTTTTAGGCTCCTCCTGCCAGAGGAGACAATCTCAAGGTTTTTAAAAAATTATTTCCCTGGAAATAATTCCCAGGAAAAATTAATTCCCAGGAATCTGGCAGTTTAGATCTCTGATCATGAGAGCACTATCCTGTTTTCCACAAAATAAGACATCCCCTGATAATAATTCCAATCGGGCTTTTGAACGCATGGCAATAAGGCCAAGTGGTTATTTCAGGGTTCAAAAAAAATATAAGACAGGGTTTTATTTTCAGGGAAACACGGTATTATTGTCATCTTCCATGAATGGATTATCTTGATTTGCTGAATCCCCCATTCTAGAAAAGTGCACATTATATAAACCATGTCCTTTAAAAAAAAAAAGTTTTGTTGGTTTGTACAATTGTGTACAGGTTATGGAAAGTATAACAGCAGAAGCTCTTTTCTTACTACCCTGTAAATCTGGTTGTGAAGATGACAAGGGGAATAAAAACGGAACCAGTGTGCAAGTTGGAACAATCTGGGGAGAAGCTTGAGTGGTGCTAATAAAACGGGCCTTCCCTTTTTCCCTCTTCAGTGTGCTGTCTTGGCACCTTCAAGAATCCCCTATGATGGTCTAGGTCCATTAGGAAGATTCACACAATATCTGCAGAAGAACCACAAACCTGTTTTCCATGTAGGGTAAGTTGACTTCAACATTTGGGGACACACGTTCCTTGTAGGGGCTATTTGGCTAACAGCAATAGCCACAGCGGTGAAATCTGACCGGATCTATCCAGCTTGCGCGAACCAGTAGCGCCGGCAGCGGGAGGTTCCACCCACCTGCCAGGACATCCTTACCTCCCGTTTTTGACCCTCTGCACATTTGCAGAAGGCTCTGTGCATGTGCAGAAGAGGCGTGCATGCTCACATTCTCAAACCGGTAACGAAGGTAAGTTCCTTTCACTGCTGAATAGACAAAGCCCTTAGACTTATATACCGCTTCACAGTGCTTTTCAGGTCCCTCTAAGTGGTTTCTAGAGTCAGCCTTTTGTCCCCAAACAATCTGGGTCCTCATTTTACTGAACTTGGAAGGATGGAAGGTTGAATCAATAACAATAGCACTTAGACTTATATACCGCTTTACAGTGTATTACAGCTCTCTCTAAGCCATTTGCAGACTCAGCCTATTGTCCCCAAAAATCTGGGTCCTCATTTTACTGGAAGGACAGAAGGCTGAATCATTAGCAATAGCACTTAAGACTTATATACTGCTTCACAGTGCTTTGCAGCCCTCGCTGTATGGTTTATAAAGTCAGCCTTTTGCCCCAAAACAACCTGGGACCTCATTTTACCAACCTCAAAAAGACAGAAGCTTGAATCAATAGCACTACCAATAGCACTTAGACTTATATACCTCTTCATAGTGCTTTACAGCCCTCTCTAAGCAGTTTGCAGAGTCAGCATCTTGCCCCCAACAATCTGGGTTCTCATTTTACTGACCTCAGAAGGATGGAAAGTTGAGTCAACCTCAAGCTGGTCAATATCGAACTTCAGACTGTGGGCAAAGTTTGCCTGCAATACTGCATTCTAATCACTGTGCCACCACAGCTCATAATAAGCCAGACCTTTGTATGGACATGCAGGAAACTTGGTTTCCAGATAGTTGGGAAATAGGCAGGCATTACCCAAGTAATGTGCATTAGACAGCTTGTCTTGCTGCAGAGGACAACATTTTTAGGACAGTATAGGAGAAGGACAGACAGAGCACTAAGGCAGACTCAAGAGAGCTATCAGCCTGGAGTCATTACATTTCCACAAATAATGGTCGATGTCCCATCCTCTTGAATTCTGTTAAATCTTATGGAATACCAATTTAGTGCTGACCTTAGGTGACCAGATTCTTGTCTATAGGCATGAACAATAAACCAGCTTAACTGGAATTGAATGCATGCTTGACAAATAGCAATGCAATGAACTGTCCTGTTGCAAGAAGAAAAATGAGAAATCGGTTACCTTTGCCAAGAGAAAGCTGGGCTCTGATCAGTTTGGGGCAGTGTTTCCCAACTTCCAGAGGTGTTTACTTGCGACTCTCAGAATTCTTAGCAGTGTCTTGACTTCTGGGTTGTGAAACCCAGATTTGGAAAGTCTAGGGTTATGGGGAATGATGGAAATCAAAGATTTTTTTTACCCAGCATCAGGGGTGAAATCCAGCAGGTTTTGACAGGTTCTGGAGAACTGGTAGCAGAAATTTTGAGTAGTTCGGAGAACCGGCAAATACCACCTCTGGCTGGCCCGAGAGTGGGGTGGGAATGGAGATTTTGTAGTATCCTCCCCCTGCCAAGCCCACCAAGCCACACCCACAGAACTGGTAGGAAAAATTTTTGAATTTCACCCTTGCCCAGAATGAAGCTTTGAGGTCAAGCCATCCCAACACAGAACATAGAAATATGTTTCTATGACCAAGCATGGTGTTTTGGAAGTCATCAGAAACAAAACTCAAAATGGTTTTCTGAGTTCCATCAAATGTAGACAAATCCCAGAGGAGTTTTGCACAACAATCTGGGACACATACTTCCCCTTCTCTTCCTTTTCCCACCTGCTCCCCTTCAGGCCTTCTTCCTTCTGAGCCCTTCCCTTCCTTTTCTTAACTGATGCCCCCAGTTGACTAAACTTTTTCAATGACCCAAGGCCAAATAAGACAAATTCCAAAGTCACAATTGACCAGAAGAAATCTAGAACCTTCACCAATGCTGACTCAATCAACCTCCTAGAGAAAAAAGACCAAATTCTGGTCATCGCAGGAGTTAAGAGAAATTCAAAGTTGAGGAATCAAACTTAGGAATACTTCAGCCTTAGGAATGCTTCTGTAGAAGACTTCTGGGGAAGATAGCGAAAAAAATACTTGCCAAGTGAGTAGATATTCAATCTGTGTGCCTTGTTCTAGCTAACCCATCACCCAACAGTGGGTGACTCCATCAAAGGGCTTATTCTATGTGGTGGTGAATGCAATGAAAATAAGCAAAAAGATAATATGGGGTAGAACTCAACTCCCGGTATATTTTGGCTTTAAGGATTTGTTTTCTTTCAAACAAATATTGCATCCAGAGCAGCTTGGATGTTCTCACAGACATATCTCACAACACAACTATATCAATTAGCATGGCAATAATCTGATTTTGGAGAAGAAATATTAAGAGGAATGATATATCCTCTTAAAATGAAACTGTCTTTTCCTCATGCTGGACAAGTCCAAGAAAAGTTGTGACTTGTTTTTTAAGGTGTTGCCTCTATAACCCTTTTTTATTTTGTTTTTGAATTTGAATCACTTTATAACCTTATGAATTATTGAGACACGAGGGAGAGTTTCACCCTTTCCCTTTTCTGAACTGACATCTAATTTATTCTTGACAACTCTGTGTCAGAGTTTGTTGCAGAAATCAAATCCAAAAAGCACACACAGGTAACTAATTCAGCAGCATTCATTAACTTCTATTTATATACTGTATTTTTCGGGGTATAAGATGCACATTTTCCCCCCTAAAAGGGGGGAGGGGAATTTGGGTGCGTCTTATACACCAAATGTAGCCCCATCCATCCACTTGGCCCCACCCTTTGGCCTCTGCCTCCCAGCTATTTACCTCCTTGCAGCAAGCAGCAAGAAGAAACAGCCCATTTTAGCTTAAGCATAGCCTAATTAGCACAAGTTGCTTGTCCGTTGGATCGACCTTTCGACTCTCAGCTGTTTCAGGCTGCAGGGATTGCCATTGCCTATTGCTGTGCGGACCTCTGCTGCTTGCTGCAAGGAGGAAAATTGCTGGGAGCAGATTTTTTTTCTTGTGCTAATCAAGCTCTGCTAAAAACAAAAATGAAAGTAAAGCAGGCTGTTTGCTGTTTGCTGCAACGAGGCAAAGTTGCTGGGAGGCAGAAGCAGATTTCTTTTTCTTGTTTTCCTCCCCAAATAAGGAGGAATAGTCCAGAGCGTCTTCTACTCTGAAAAATCTTAAACTATTCTATATGAAATAAGGGAAGAGACAGCCATAGTTAAACATATGATTAATGAGGATAATAATATATGAATATATATGAATAGCGTGAAGATGCACAAAAGACTTGTAACCAACCGACACACTGTTCATATTACCTTGAAGATGGTTTTTTATTTGTTTTTTATATATTTGTTTAAAAAATTAATTTTTTTGCAAAAAAAAGTAAATACCAAAAGCAGATTCTTCCAACGTAATAGAGAGTTAAAGACAAAAAACACAGGCAAAGGAGAGAACAGCAGAAGTAAGTTTCAGTTTCAATTCAGCAGACTAGTTTGTTTCCAAGCAGTCCCCATTGGCTGACTGAGTTGCTATGCCTATTCATTGGCTGACCTTGTTATCATGTCTCTGCCAGTCATGAATTCTCTGACACTCTGGTGCTGTTTTTCTTAATTACAGATATGCGGTGGCTTGGTTATTTCATATCGGTGAAGCGTTTTTGAGTATCTGGTTATGCAAGTAAGTTCCCCTAACTTCTTCAGGAGTTGAAGGTGGCACACTTTGAGTTGGGTTGGCATGGTAGTTTTCTACATCTAGAAATACTCTTTGTGAACAGAATATAAAACGGAATAGAATAGAGCAGAACGGAATAGGATGCAGAATAGAAAAAAGAAGAAGTACAAATTGAGAGTACGAAGTGATAGTCATAGGATACTAAATAAGCAATCAGCAGAAATTATAATCGGATACTAAGTAAAAGCAATCAACATAAATCATAAGATACAAACAACAAAATTACAGTCATAAGAAGCTAAGGAAGTAGATAATAGGAAAGATGAAAAAATAAGGAGGATAATGGTTAATACAGCCTTATTAGGTGGTTTGACATCCCAGGGCATAAGACCGTGTTGTGGGAATTAGTTGTTTAGCAAAGGGATGGCATGGGGGTGGGAAACTGTTCCTGTGTTTGGTGGTTTTGATGTGCAGTGCCCTACAATGTTGTCTTGAGGGAAGAAGTTGAAGTTTAAGTCCAGGATGTGAGGGGTCTGTAGATATTTTCACAGCCCTTTTTCTGGCTCATGATAGGTCCGTGATGGCGAACCTATGGCACGGGAGCCACAGGTGGCACGTGGAGCCATATCGGTGGGCACGCGAGCTCAGCTCCGGCACGCATGCATGCACCAGCCAGCTGATTTTTGGGCCTTCTGGTCACACCAGAAGTCAGGAAACACACTGTTTCCGGCCTCCGGAGGGCCTCTGTGGGGTTGGGGAAGGCCGTTTTTGACCTCCCCAGGCTCCTAGAAAGGCTCTGGAGCCTGGGGAGAGCAAAAAAACAGGCCTACCGGGCCTACCGTGCCATCATGTGCCAAAAGTGGGGGGAGCACAGGGGGGCATGGAGAATAGAATTATGGATGTGGGCACGCGTGCGTGTGATCCCACCGGGCTCCCCCACTTTTGGCACGCAATTGCAAAAAGGTTAGCCATCACTGATATAGGTCCTCAGTGGAAGGCAGGCTGGTTGCAGTTGTTTTCCCTGCAGTCCTAACTATCCGTTGCAGTCTGGGTCTGTCTTGTTTGGTGTCTGAGTGAGAGACACTCCTTCCCGCATCTAAAAGGTTATAGAAAGGACTCCCACATTAATTGTGGCATAGATGGATGGAAAATATTCAGAAATAATATGATTTTCCATTCCAATACAGATAAGTCCTTGACTTATGACCATAATTGAGCTCAACATTTCTGTTGCTAAGTGAGGCAGCTGTTAAGTGACCTTTGCCCCCTTTTACAACCTAAAACCTCTTGCCACAGTTGTTAAGTGAATCACTTAAGTTAGTAACATCACTGTTATGTGAATCTGGGTTCCCTGTTGGCTTGGCTTGTCAGTAGGTTGCAAAAGGGGATTATGTGATCCTGGGACACTGCGACCGTCATAAATGTGTGTCAGTTGCCAGGAATCTGAATTTTAATCCCTGGGGATGCAGCAATGGTCGTAAGGGTGACAAATGGGCCTAAATCACTTTTTTTGAGTGTCGAATGGTCACTAAACAAACTATTGTAAGTGGAGAACAACCTGTACTTTCAGTGCAAGCTTTGAGATGTAAACAAAATGCGGTGACATCAAATCTAAAATTGGTCAGTGTTGCATGGAGATTGTCCAGATAGGAAAGAACAGAGGTAGCTGATCTTGGTTTAGGAGAGCCAGAGTTGAACTGCCCAACAAGTTCCTCTGGAGGATATATCTTACTCAATAGAGGGTGGAGTGTGCAAAATGCAGAAGACACCTTTGTGTGGTTTCACAACCCTCCTTTGGCACATTATATTCATCTTGCAGTTCATTTTCTTCCCATCCTTTATCTGAGCCCATAGAAGCAATTACTCACCCAACCCAGTGTGTTCTCGTTGCATGAAAACATATTCACAGCTCGGTTGATTCTTTTTTTAAAAAAAATAATCTTTATTTACATTTATCATTAAAAAAGATAATGACACACCAAATATATGACAAATAAATCAACAAAACAAACAACATATATATCTGTAAATAGTACCTTAGTAACTTAATATTGATACAATATATCCATGTTACATTCCGGGGGAGACAGAACAACCTAATTTACCTTTATATATCAATTAGGTCTATCCGACCTCACTTAACTTGTATAATATACGTTTTTCAATAAATATGATTCCTAGTCTGATTTGGGTTATAGTTTTCTCTTTGATATCCAAATATATAGTTTTTCCCAGGGCTGTGGAGTTGGAGCCGGAGTCGGAGTCGAGGAGCCGGAGTCGGAGGAAATTTTGGATACCTGGAGTCGGAGTCGGAGTTGGCAAACAATGCACCGACTCCTCCTACTACTAAATTTAGATTGGAATTTAAAAAAGAGCAAGTTTAAATGTCCCAATTCTCCTGACTCCACAGCCCTGGTTTTTCCCAAGATAAACATGTTTGTGTTTGGTCTTTATCTTTCAGTTTTTTGGTCAATTTATCTGCTTCTGCACAATCCAAGATCTTCTTTATAATTGCTTCCTCTGATGGGATATTTTTATTTTTCCAGAATTGAGCATATATTAATCTTGCTGCTGTGATAATATGTAGAGATACCATGAGTCTTTTTTAATATGTTCTGGTTTGGAACCGAGCAACCATGTCTCCGGTCGCCATTCAATCTCTTGATATAAGATCTCCTTGAGCCACTTTTTTATTTTCTCCCAAAATTTTACTGCCTCTGGGCATGTCCACCATTGATGATAGTATGTGCCTTATTCAAACCCACATTTCTAGCATTCGGCAGATTGTCCAGCAAACATATTGGACAGTCTATCAGGTGAGGGATGCCATCTGTATATCATCTTGTAGATATTCTCTTTATATGCAGTAGAGACTACTAGCTTCATATTCCCCCACCAGATCTCTTGCCATTTCTCTAAGTGGATTGGGTAACCAAAATTTTTCCCCCAGGCAGTCATTTTCCCCCAGGCAATCACAGCTCAGTTGATTCTCTGCGCGTTGCTAACCAATAATGAATGCAGTCCCACTCCAAGGAATTGATCTGAAAACATAAGCAGGGTGAGAAGTTGGGTTATACAAGAAGGAGCAGAAGAAGACGATGACTGTGGAGTCCTTGGTGGTTTTCTGGCAGACGTTTCATTGCCAAACTACCGTATTTTTCAGACTATAAGATGCACTTTTTTGTCTCCCAAAAGGGGGTTAAAAATGTCTGTGTGTCGTATAGACCAAATATTGTCGAAGCTCCGCCCACCCTCCGGCCATTTGTTTGCTTCTGCATACCCCATTTTCAGGCCTTTTCTGGCCTTTTTTCTACTTTTTTCAGGCCTTTTTCAGCCTGTTTTCAGGGCTTTTTTCAGCCTATTTTTGAGGCTTTTTTCAGCCCATTTTTGAGGCTTTTTTCAGCCCGTTTTTTGAAAAAAAAATGGGCCAAAAAAGCCTCAAAAATGCCCCCCCCCCCAAAAAAAAAAGCCTGGGCTGAAGAAAGGGCCAAAAAAAGGCTTGAAAAGGACCAAAAAAAAAAAAAAAAAGGCCCGAAAAAAGGGCCAAAAATGGGACTCTCAGAGGCCAAAAACAGTTTTTTGTTGTTTTCCTCTTCTAAATTTAGGTGCGTCTTATAGTCTGAAAAATACAGTAGGTAACATCAGCAGTGCAATTATCAGTGCAGAATAAGAAGAATAAGTAAAATAACCTTCACCCAGGTTTATATTCAGATCCAAAATAGGTTTTGTAGCTGGGAATTGGAGTCCACACTGTGAATACTCGAGAAGGATGTTAGCAGCTTGTTTTTCTGATCGCAGAATATGTGCCGAAGATCACACAACTTTATTTAAGCTTGAACCATTTTCCTAACTAAATAAATATCGTGGAATTTCCCTCTCTTTTCCTCGCAGTAAGAAAGGCATCACGGAGAGCAAGACCCAGCTTTGGTGGTTCATCCAAACGTTGGTGTGTGGCAGCTTTTCGCTTTATTTTCTGCTGGTTTACAAGCCACCCAAGAAAACTCAATGAAGAATTGGAGCTGGAAAAGGAAACAGAAACGGGATGATATTGCCCTTAACACTGAAGGATCTCACCGGATTTTGGCATTTGATTGGAAAAAAAAAAACACCCTTTGGTTTTGAGGCATCCTGGTGATAAACATATAAGTTGATAGAGCAGAAATCACATTTTAAAAAGGAAATTGAAAGCTCTCGCCTTCTTACAGAAGACCTGCTGTTCAAAGATAGTAGTACCGTATTTTTCAGACTATACGACACATCTAAATTTAGAAGAGGAAAACAACAACAAAAAGTTTTTGGCTTCCATGCACCCCATTTTTGGCCCCTTTTTCTAGCCTGTTTTGGGGGCTTTTTTCAGCCCGTTTTTTAGGCTTTTTTTTCAGCCCATTTTTAGGCTTTTTTTCAGTCTGTTTTTTAGGCACTTTTTTGGCCAGTTTTTAAGGACTTTTTCTACCCTTTTTGAGCCTTTTTTTTCGGTTCGTGTTTGAGCCTTTTGTTTTTCAGCCCATTGTCTCTGCTTTTTTTGGCCGAAAATCTGTCAGCTGACACTGGATCTGTCAGCCAGACAGCTTTGAAAATGGGCTGAAAAAAGGCTCAAAAACGGGATATATGGAAGCCAAAAAAACAGCCAGTGGGTGGGTGGGGCTTCGGCAGTATTTGTTCTATAAAACGCACAGACATTTTCACCCCCTTTTGGGAAACAAAAAAGTGTGACATATTCCAAAAAATACGGTATCTTATATTTTCTATTCTGCATTTAACGATAAAAAAGAGACCTCGGTGTTAGGGTAAGAGCTATTACAGTGTTAATTTTGGGAAATAATCCTGTTTTCAATAGATGTAGTCCTTGACTTACAACAGTCCACTTACAACAGCACTGAAATAAGCGACTTTCAGCAATTTTTCACACTTACGACCATTGCAGCACTGTGCTCACGTGATTTACATTCGGACTCACATTTACGACGGTCGCAGGGTCACATAATCTTTTTTTGTGACCTTCTGACAAGCGAAGTCAACGGGGGAAACCAGATTCATGTAACAAACATGTTACTAATTTAATTGCTAATTTAATTAATTAGGGTCAAGATGCTGACTCTAAAACTGCTCAGAGTGGGCTGTAAAGCACGGTAAAGCGGTATAGAAGTCTAAGTGCTATTGCTATTAAGAACTGCAGTGATTCAGTTAACAAACATGGCAAGAAAAGTCGTAAACGGGGGCAAAACTCTCTCAACCAATTATTCCCTGAGCAACATGAATTTTGATTCAATTTTGGTTGTAAATTGAGGACTACCTGTATGGATCAGGACAATAATATTGTTGTCAGAACAGACAACAGATTCAGCCTACAATAGGTGCCTTATGTTGCTCTGTTAGTATTTTCTTCACTTGCTACCTTATTAACTGCAGTAGGTCAATGCTACTTCATATTTGCATGTAGAGGCCAACAGAGGACAGAGAGCAATAGATAGTTAGTTAGATAGATAGTTGCTTACTTGCTTTTGTTTGTGTGACCGTGGGTGGTTACCTGCAGGGAAGTTTGGGATGCAGCCTTACCGGCAGTAGTGGATTTCAGATCCTGGCGCTACCAGTTCGCTATCTGTAGTGTGCGGGTGTGCACATTCGCTTTGCAAGCCTACAGCACTTCTGCGCATGCACAGAATGTTCTGCACATGCACAGAGTATTTTTGATGATGTCTGGGTGGATGAGCAGAGCCTCCCGCCGTTGCCGCTATCGGTTCGCCGAAATCAGGCGAACCAGTAGCAACCCACCACTGCTTACCAACTTGTGGTGTAATTTAACAGAGCAACAAGGGGCTCTGTCGAAGCCTGCCTCTGCCTAGGTGACCTGGGTCAGAACACGTGGCGTGAAGTTCAACTAATTCAGAGTATCTTCCCTTCTTCAAATCATTTAGGCTCTGGATTTCTACCGCTCTGAGCAAATTCAGATCTCAGGGTTATCGGTTAAAGGAAGCACAAACATTTGCAGTTGAAGTGTAGTATCATAGAAGATGTTGTAATCTTTAGAAAGGGTGTTTTTCTTCAACAGAAGTTTAGCAAAGGAGATTTGCTAAGCCACCTGTCCTCCTTGCTTGTAAGGTTGAAGTCACTTTGCTCGGTCATTCCTCACAGCTCTCGTCATCCTTGCTGCTCCAGCAATACCAAATACTTGTCCAACAATTTTGATATACAAAAGGACATCCTCGATTCAGTCCCTCTGCTAGAGGTGGTTGTGAAGATTACTGCTTGTGTCATTGCTTTGCTGCAATCAAAACTCTCGTGTTCCATTAAAGCTTCTTTCTGTCATCTCTTGATGTGACCAAGAGTTTTCCCAATGCAAAATGTTAAAGACACTTTAATGTCGTCTCACACAGGCCTCCTAAAGGACATTCATTTCTGCTGAACTATTAATTCTTTTTAAATTTTGTTAAAACAATAGAAATATTTCTTGTATGTTGCGTGCACACATACAATCTAGGAATACATTTGGGTTTATTGTCAAGCCATGTAAAAGAATGCTATTTCTTCATGTTTCACTTGCATTGTTTTGTCACTCCAGAAATGTTACAGTGATCTTGAGTTTTTCATATTCATCTTTCAATTATTTGGTTGGCTGGAGTTCCTATTTCCCAATTTTTGAGTGCTGAATATCTAGAGAGCATATGATAAAAATGTCAGTTCAATTCTGTATTTTGGATGCCTTTTAGTATCAATAAAAATCACAATGCATCTCCAAAATAAAACCTGTGATGACTTTGTTACAAAGGGAAGTGGGAGAACTATTTCCTGTTGCTATTAGTTGGGTCATTAAATTATAATGTCAGCTGTCCAGTTAGCGAATCCAAAAAGAGAACTCCTGGACATTGTGCTTCCCAAAAGTAAAACTTTATTGAATACACTATTGGCACAGAAGAAGCAAAACCAGCTCTGGTTTTCTCACGCGCAAGCTGACACAGTTAAACTTGCTTTTCCTCTTTGGCCATTCCCCTCAGTTCAATGCATTGTCCAATTACATCCTCATCTTTTGTTATGAGAATGGCCCGGATTATTCAACCACCTGCACGGCATGACCTTGGGGGAGTGGCAGCAGGGTCTCACGATCTGCAGACGGAGTTGTCAAACTGAGCGAAGAAGCAACTAGGTGACAGAGCAAATCACGCTTGACATATAATGTCAGCTCATCAAATGCTGCATATATGTGTAGTAGTTATATGCAGTCTAACTGGAGATCATCATAAGGCAGAAATTAATGGATTATTATGAGCAATAAAATGGATGCTTATGTTTCTATAGATTTTGGAAAGCTGACACTCAGCCCAAACACCAAATGAGCTCCAGACACCTGCAACTGAGTTTGTAAGACAGATTGCTTGCATTTCCCTCTAAAACGGCTTCAAATCCAAAGAAAAACAAATCCTTGGTGGTAGCAGCTTCTTGGTGCTAAAATTTTAAGATTTGCATATCTCACTGAAAGGTCTGAACAGAAATTACGCTCCAATTTGCACTAAGAAACAGTGATAATGAAATAAAAGGACTGAAAGTAAAAAAAAGAGGAATACAAACTTCAAGCTTTTGCTGACGATCTGGTCTTCCTCCTAGAGCAACCAATATCGACAAGTCCCAAATTACTATCATAAATAGAAGAATATGGGAAGGTAGCAGGACTCAAAATCAACAGGCTAAAAACAAAGGCACTAACGAAAAATCTTACAAAAGAACAGGAAAAGGAATTAGAAGATAGAATGGGTAAACAAATGACAAAAAAATAAAATACCTAGGAATGTGGCTAATAAAGGTTCATCGATCAGAGAAGACAATTATAATAAATTAACACAACAGATAAAAAAAGACTTAGAAATCTGGAGCAAATTACAGTTTTCTAGGGAAAATAGCTTCAATTAAAATGGATGTGTTACGAAGAACATTATTTTATTCCAAGTAATACCTATAAAATTAGGGAAAAATTCTTTTAACTACTTCAATAAACTTATAGCGAATTATATACGGCAGGGGAAGAAAGCAAGGATTAAAATAAATTTTTTACAAGATAGCAGGAGGATTCGCATTCTCAGATTGGGAAACCTATTATAAAGCAACATCACTGAGAGGGACCCTATCTTGACTCTAACTCTGTCCTAACTCCTAACACCCCCGTTTCTGAGGGTGCTTCAGGGCTTGCTTCCACCTCTTTGAGCATTTGTCCCTCCCCTCCTTCGAGGAACATTGTTAATGATGCGTCACTATCTTATTCCATTCAAACGGCCAGTTTGCCAACTCAGGACTCTTGGACTCTCCCTCTCTCTCCATCAGTCACTATTATTAAACCGCACAATGGCTGTATCTCCACTGATGACAATGACATCATACAAGTGCTCGCTATAACAGACTCACCTGTACAACATCTAAACCATTACCAATGTCAGGACGACTGTTCCAATCTAAATGTGCCCAGCTACTCGAATCCGCCACTCAATCAAAACTCAACTAGAGCGGATAAACAAAGCAAGATTACAGACTTTTTTGACCGAAATTTTACCCCGTCTTCCCATCAACCTTCTGCAATCTCTAAATGACAGCCAAAGTCTAACCCCCCCCCCCCCCCCAGGTATGCCCTGGTCTATCTTGAGCTGGAATATTGCAGGCTGGGCGTTAAAAAGAGCCGACCCAGACTTTTTGAATTACCTTAGAAAATTCCAGATCCTTTTATTCCAGGAAACGTGGGAGATAAACAATATTCTCTTATGTGGTTATGAGGTTACATCCCTGCCCACCCTTTCTTCGTCTCGCGGCGGCTATCCAAGTGGCGGCCTTGCAATTGGTATCTCCCTGGACCTGCATGCGGAAGTAGTTTATGTGGATTTCCATCAGCTTTATGTCCTTGCAAGTATGATCTCTGTCGGGAAGGTCTCCCTTCTGATGTTTAATGTCTACCTTCCTCCCGGGGGTTCCTATAAAGACCTGGACGTGCGGTGGGAGGGATTGGAAGAATATCTCACAACTATCATATTTAGATTCCCTCACTCCTTGGTTCTCTTGGCGGGGGATTTAAATGCCCTCACAGCAGGGAGCTGGGAAACCTTGGTAGCTTCCCATTGGTGGGCAGATCCGAACAGGGATGATCACCCTTTGGAGACCATAAAAAGGAGAGTTTCCAAAGACCTGAAAGTTGACAGAGCGGGGACCAATCTGGCCCTTCTCACTGTCAGGTTGGACCTCTTTCCCCTTAATGGCAGATGTGCCCCGGATGTTCCTGGGGAATTTACCCCAAAAAGGTAATAGACTATAGACTATGTCCTAGTCTCAAGAGCTTTTTTGCCCTGTGTCATCTCCTTTAAAGTGGATGACATGATATTTAGTGATCATCTTCCTCTTACCTTAGTCGCACTCCTGAATAGACCACAAAATTGTCTTATCCATGCTGCCCCAATAGCTGCCAATACCAGAGGATCCCTGATGGTATCGAAATGGTCACATAACTTGGCCTTATCCCATGTGAGCTTTTATGACCAAGAGTCTGCTAAAAACCTGCTAGCTTTAACTAGTTCACTCCCAGTGTGCTCTTGACTGCCTTTACAGATTGCTTGAGCAACTTAATAGCCTCCTTTAAACCCTCTACTCTTATCCCTAGTAAAATTCCTTGGAGGATGGGGGGCCCCTGGTTTAATATACAGTGCAAACAAGCCAGGAACCGATTGAGATCCCTATATATCCTTTGTAAAAATTCTGATTCATCGAGAACCCCTCCCGCCTATTTTATGGCTAAGAAGGCATATAAGTCTCCTCTTTTAAGAGCCAAACAAAACTGGCAATAGCTAAGGTGGAACACCTTATTATATGCCACGCAATCCCATAATCCTCATGATTTTTGGAATTTGCTGAATAGAAGGCCTACCAGTAGGTTTATTTACTCTATATCTGCCCCCACATGGGAACTCTTCCTATGCCAAGTCTTTTACGATGCAGACTTGCCATTCTTTACAGCGTTGGATTCCCCCTCCCCGAACAACTCCCTAGATGGTCCCTGTGAACCCTTCCACCATCTCGGTTAATCCAACAATTTAAATTGGGAAAAAACCCCGCCCTGACCTTATCCCCGCTGAGGCCATTCAAGCCCATAAGGATTGGTGGATTACTGTCCTTACTGAGGTATTTAATGTGATTAATCAAACAGGCATTATCCCTAAGGTCTGGAAGGATGCCATCATTGTGCCAATTCATAAGAAAGGTTCCCCCTCCAATCCAGACAACTTTTGAAACATCAGTTTATTGTCAGTATTGGGGAAACTCTGTGCCTGGTTCCTCCTGTCCAGATTGGAGTGTTGGATTGAGGAGGCTGGACTGCTCGGTCATGAGCAGGCAGGGTTCAGAGCAGACCATTCTACTATTGATCATGCTCTGATCCTATATCATCTAGCTTTAAAATACTCTACCCCTAGGAAAGGTCGTCTCTATGTTGCCTTTATAGATTTAAAGGCGGCTTTTGACAGCATTCCCAGATATAAACTGTGGGGCAAACTCCTTTCTTCGGGCATTGATAAAAGACTTCTCTGGCTCATCTCCCAACTGCATGAGGGAACGGAGGAAAAAGTGCGCCTTACCCCCCAAAGGGACCTTTCCAACACCATCACTGTTAATAAGGGGGTCAGACAGGGTTGTATATTGGCACCCCTTCTTTTTAACTTATATATTAGTGACTGGAGAAGAACATTAATGGCCCAACTGAATTATATCCATGTCCCCAGATTAGCTGCTATAGGTGCCTGCTCCTGCTCTATGTGGACGATGCTGCGATTCTTTCATTCTCTTGGGTGAGCCTGCTTAGAGCCCTTAAAATCCTTTCCAACTATTGTTGCACCAACCAACTGTTTATCAATGACTCTAAGTCTAAGATTATGATTTTCTCAAGAAGCAGGAAAAACTATCAATGGAAACTCGATGGCATACCAGTGGAACATAGATTCCAATATTTAGGCATTCTTTTCCAATCCAATGCCATGTGGCTTGCACAGGTTAAGTCCCTCCGCACCAAGTCCAAGGCCATTACGCATGCCCTTCTGCAATTCTTTTACACGGAGGGAGCCCAACATATACCCTCAGTATTGAAAGTATATAGGGCAAAGGTGATAGCTGCAATTATGTAGGGCGCCCTCCTTTGGGTTCAAACAAATATTTCCCTCCTTGAGTCAGTCCAGAGCCAGTTCTTATGTTACCTAATGGGAATTCCCCCGTGTGAGTAATGCTGCAATCCGCTTGGAACTGGGCATACCATCTCTCGCTACTGCTCTGTGGAAGTGTGCCATTGGTTACTGGCTGATCCTGTGGACCAGACTTCCAGATTACTATTTAGGCCAGTGCTTATGGCGGGATGACTTCCACAGTCCTTGGGCCCACAATATTCACACCAAACTTAAGTACAATAGGTACAATACAATAGGTATTCCCCCTATTGAAGCCCTTATGCTAGGCCCAGATGCAGCCAAATTGCTGATATTTCAGCGATTGGATGATACTGAAAGACAACAGAATCTAGCACTTGGTGCGGGAGTATGTTCTCTGTTTTCTCTTGGTATTACTCCCCAAATGCACCCCCCCAAATATCTTTCTACACTATCTTTTGTTAAATATAGGTTGGCCTTTCTGAAGACACGTTTTAATGTGACCCCCTTGAATGTCTTGGATAGCAGGTGCTCAGGAGGTGTGAAACCCACCCACTGTTCATGTCACATATAAATGCCTTACAAACACTAGCAGCCACCGATGACCCAGCACTGCAAGGGTTAACTCGCACACACCTTCCACCTGTCCCCTCCCTAGACCACTCCTTACCTCAGACTCCACCCATCAGGTATTTAAGGTTGTCCCACGCTGCTCTTGAGGATGATACCTGTAATGAGAAGATCCATGTAAATAAAAGATAACTTGATTAAAACGATTAAGAGTCCATGTCT
The DNA here is from genome assembly GCA_030761175.1 of Masticophis lateralis. NCBI lineage: Eukaryota > Metazoa > Chordata > Lepidosauria > Squamata > Colubridae > Masticophis > Masticophis lateralis. Next base: position 87,944,447 of record JAUDYJ010000005.1, read on the forward strand.
ATTATTGGGTCGATCCTTGGAAATAAGTCACAAATATGGTAGCAGAGGATGGTTCGGTGACCCAATAACTCAAAGACATGTCAGAAGAACAACTCACAACTGAAGAAAAGAAGAAACCAAACACCCAAGCACAGACAAAAAGGATGGCAGCGCAGCTATCCCCTCATGGTAACTTCCCAGTGGGAACGCCAAAGAAATCCGAAACCAAGGCCGACCCCAAAACCATGCCAATGGACAATGAAAAGGGGATCGGAGACCAGGACAACTGAGAAACCAACGCTCAGGAGAGCAACAAACTGAGACTGGACATATTAAGACTGCTGAGTTCACCAACGGACGAAGAGCACCTCATCACGAACCTCCAAAACCTGATTCAGGACCATGGGGCAGCGAAAGGAGGTCACAAACCGATCCTAGAACCCAAGGACCACGGCTCGGTAAAAAACTCACCCCCGACTGAACTCCTGGACAATACCAATGAGCACAATCTCACGCCATTTTGAATGGTGGCTATCTTTGGTCGAACAGCCCACCAAGATGGCCGATCACCAACCAATCAAAGACCAGGATTCAAAATGGCCAGCGCAAAACACATACACCCCCCAAACCAACAGAGAATGCAAATACTACGAAGAAGGGGGGTCTGAATCAGAACCTGAAGCATCACCCACCCACCAAACGGCAGATCGAGAGAGCCATAAAGACCCTCACTGCCGCCTTCGGCCCCGACCTAAAAATCTCCAGAAAAACAAATGAAACACCAAGAGAGGCAAGGGACAAAGGGGAAGGACACCGGGCGACCCACTCAAGGGACGCGGATGCCCTGCGAATGCACCAACATCGCAGCACCCCCCCAAGAGCACAGCACCACCCACCACAAGGACGCACGCACCAGAACACGGAGACTGGATCAGATACTTACCGACGCTGCAGAGCCATCCGGGTGAGACTGCGATGAGCCGACCACCTCCGACTCACCACTGGATGCACAAAGTCGAAGCTGGGGCCGACGCAGCCGAGAAAGACCTCTACGCAGGAGCCCCAACAACAGGAACCTTTGCTGATGACTGCAGAGCCGAAATGAACTTTGCGCATGCGCAGCTTCGCCTGCAGAGAGAAGAAGGAAAAAAAAATGCAGAGAGGGCTTTTTAAACTCCCAGCAAGAATCCCTATGCCGTATTGCGGCTATCAGCACATTCAGAACCATGGACAGCCGCCTGCTCTAAGTAACATAGCAAATAATACTGGGAATCTACCTAATGATTTCCCAAAGTTAAGAATGAATGGGTCTAACCTCCTGGAGTGGAGCCAACAGCTCCAGGTTATCTTTTTAAGAGAAAATGTGTTTTTCATTACTAACCCCCAGAAAATGTCAAAAACCCTGGACATTTGAACTGGACTGCCTTCACCCCAAGGCTTTTTATCTACTAATCTCCAATATCTCACCCACCATATACCACAGCATCAATCAGTATTTAACTGTGTCAGAAATAATGGAAAAAATGTTTGGGCTTTTCTATAGTGAGAGTGTGGCAACCACAACCAGAATATCCAAAGATTTTTACTCAGCAAGAATTAGACCAGGGGTCCCCACAAGTGAACACCTATTAGAATTAAATGCTATTAGGGTCAAACTACATTTAAGGGGGGAGGTTGTATCTGACCAAACCATGAAGAGCATAATAATCAATTCCTTAGATTCCACTTGGGACAACTTCATCACACACCTAGACACACTCAGCTTAGGGCACCTATCCATTGATAGCCTGTCCAACAGATTGATAGCAGAAGACAATTTGAGGAAGAGCCGCCCATCACCACATAGGGAGCACAGGCCCATAAAGAGAGTAGGCTTCCAGGACAGACAACAGGACGCAACCGAATGCTACAGTTGTGGTTCCAGAAATCACTATAAAAGGAACTGCCCCAGAAATTTCAGAGAAAGGGACAGGCATGAGCACAGAGTTAGACATATGGAGAGATACTCACCAGACAGTAGATACAGGCATAAGGACTCCCCCAACCCAAGGGACAGGAGGGGAAACAGGGACAGTTCCAGAGACAGTCGATCCGGATCACTGTATGGGGTAGGAGAGCATACACAAGTAACCAACCAGGACAGAGAAGACTCCGTGTGGCTCATAGATCGGGGGCCACCAATCACACAACGTACAACAGACAGCTACTCTCCTCTTTCACTGAGGAGAACTTCTTAGTCAAGGTAGCCAATCAAACTGACATTCAAGTAACAGGGAAAGGGAACATAAACTTACTGGGAGTAGGAAAAATAGAGGGGGTACTCCTTGTCCCAGAAATACCTCACAACATTCTAGCCACATTAAAACTCAGCAAAGAATCTGGAATAGAGGTAACTTTCAAAAGGGGAGAAGTCTTTATGAGTAGGGACAAGAAAGGAATAGGGAAGGTTGTAGTTAGAAGGGGACTACCCTACTTGTACACAGGAAACGAAAACGCACCCAGCATAAATGCTAGCATAGAGCCAGAAACAGACAAGGTAGACACTGACAAAAATGACAGCGCGAGTATAGAGAACCAGGGAGATGGAACCGTTAGCACACAGGAACACAACACACACGATCAAAGGAAACTCACGATAGGCAAGCCCATCCACAATAATTTTGCACATCTGTTACATCAAAAATTGGGGCATGCCAGCTTCCCTGTTATCTAAAAAATGACAAGCTGTACTGAAGGTATAAAAGTAAAAGACTGTGAAAACTACCTTGAGTGTTCTGTGTGTAAATGCTCAAAACTAAAGTCCAAACTCAGGCCTAAAAAAGCAACACGCACCACCAGCCACACCTTCAATCTGGTACACATGAACCTAGTAGGGCCCTTAAGGCCATCCATAAAATACAAAAAAAAAGGTTTTTTCTCACCATCGTAGACGACTACAGTCGCTATGGATTCGTATATACACTGAAGCATAAAAACGAGGTGTATCAAAAATTTAAGGAATTCTACAAGAGGGTAGAAGTCCAACATAACACAAAAATAAAACAAATAATGACCGATAGAGGGTCAGAATTTCTATCGAGGGATTTCTCACACTGGTTCAGGTCCAAGGGAATACTACACTTTACTTCCTCCCTGTTCTCAGCCTTCCAGAATGGCGTCATAGAACGAAGGAACTCCACCCTGCAAACCATGATAAAATGCATGATAGAGGATGCAGGGATTGGCCAACATTTTTGGTCTGAGGCTCTAGTGTATTCCAACTACACAGTGAACAGGCTCTGGTCTAGCGTAATTGACAAGACCCCTTACGAGCTAATGTATAACAAGAAGCCACAGATAGCACACCTACATGTGTTTGGAGTTACTGCAGATGTACACATACCAAAATAACTATGCCACAAGGGGGACAAAGTATCCAGAAGGTTAAGGTTCATGGGTTATGAGCCAGGCACCAAGGGGTTCAGATTCATAGATAGTAACAATAGATTTGTTGTATCTAGGACAGCAGTTTTTCATGAGCAGGCAAATTGGTCCAAAATACATCTCAATGAAATACACCACAGACAGGAAGTAAACCACAACATACAAAACCAAAACACACAGAACGTACAAAGCAGCGAGGAAGGAAGGGGACTCAAACCCAAACATCAGGGAGTCAGGATCAGGGAATGGAAGGGTGACCACCCCAAGATAAAAGTAGACACACTCACTCAGAAAGAGGCCAGGTACTTACATGACACCGACTCAACTCCCAACAGACCAGTTAGGGCAAGCAGAAACCAGATGCCCAAAAGACTTGAGGATTATGTAATGCACATACACTCTTAACCCAAACTCCTACGACGAAGTGCTCAAAGTCCCCCAGGAAGAAAGATTAAAATGGGAGTCAGCCATGGAAAAAGAAGAGCAGCCTCAAAGAACTAAATGTGTTCACCCCTGCCAAGGTTCCAGAGGACAAGACCCCAATAGGGACCAGATGGATCTTCAAAATCAAAACGCTAGAGGGTAACAAGACACTATACAAAGCCCGGTTAGTAGCTCAAGGGTTTGCCCAAAGATACCCAGGGGACTATACTGAAACATATTCACCCACAGTAAGAGCAGAGAGTGTTAAAAGCGCATTAGTAATCGCCTCCATTCTAGACCTGGAAGTATTTCAGTTCGATGTACAAACTGCATATCTGCATGCCAAGCTGGACAAAGAAATGTATGTTAAGGCACCTCCCAGCAGGGAAACACATAGGGGTGACACATGGCTGCTTAACAAGAGCCTGTATGGATTGAAGCAGTCTGGGAAGTGATGGTATGAATGCCTAGTCAAAGTACTAGAATCAATGAGGTTCACAGCAACGCCAGCAGACAACTGCTTCTTCACCAGAAAAGACGGCAATTCCCTAGAATACGTGTTCGTTTACGTGGATGATATCTTGTACATTGGCAAGCACAAAGAGAAACATGATACCTTCACCAGCAAGTTAGGCGAACATTTCTCACTAAAATCACTAGGGAAAATAAACAAATACCTGGGAGTGCAGATCAATAGAACCCCCAAAGGGTTCCGTCTGTCACAAAAAGAAAAAATCGTAGAACTTTTACACAAGTGTAACATGGCAGATGCCAAACAAAGCTAAACCCCAATGCAACCAGATTTTCTAAAAAACATGTATGGAGAAGCACCTGAATTCAAGGACAATACCCTATACAGATCCGTCATAGGATCCCTCTTATATATTGCCAACTAGACTAGGCCAGACATCGCCCTACTGGTAAATCTACTGTCCAGACATGTGGGCAAGCCCACCGTATACCATTGCGAAGCAATCAAAAGAGAACTCAGGTACCTGAAGTACAGCTCAGATGCCTGCCTATGCCTAGAACCAGATACCCTCAAAGAACCCACACTCACTTGTTATGCGGATGCCGACTGGGCAGGAGATGTAAAGAGTAGAAAAAGTACCTCAGGTTATGTATTCTTCCTCAACAACAGCCCTGTACATTGGTACACGGGCAAACAAAACCTGGTAGCCATATCAACCACCGAAACAGAGTACATATGTTTATCCAAGGCAGCCAATAATAACCTGACTTGGTTCAATGATCTACTCACCAGCATCTGGACCGAACCCACCTATCCAATAGTCATTCACGAAGATAACAAGGCCGCCATTGAGATATCCATGGCAGATGCCATAGGCCAGAGATCCAGACACATAGATATAAAACACAAGCATGTGAGACAACTCTCGAGAATAGGCTTCATCAAGACCACGCACTGTGATACAGAAGAACAAACAGCCGATATCCTAACGAAACCTCTGCAGGGTAAACAGCACGCCTACCTAACGTCCAAACTATGCATTTGTCCCTGGGCACTTCCCCACCAACACAACACGCACACACAAGTCAGGCATTTAGAGGGGGATTTGTCACATATAAATGCCTTACAAACACTAGCAGCCACCAATGACCCAGCACTGCAAGGGTTAACTCACACACACCTTCCACCTGTCCCCTCCCTAGACCACTCCTTTCCTCAGACTCCGCCCATCAAGTATTTAAGGTTGTCCCACGCTGCTCCACTCGCTCTTGAGGATGATACCTGTAATGAGATGATCCATGTAAATAAAAGATAACTTGATTAAAACGATTAAGAATCCATGTCTGTTATTGGGTCGATCCTTGGAAATAAGTCACAGTTCGGGTGACGGTCGATCTTCGGAATCGTTGGGTCACATCGTATTTATTTGTCCCCATTATCGGGAGATAAGGTCAGCACTTATCTCCCCCATTTGCCAAAGATTTCCTGGATTATCTGAAACTCTTAGTCTCCGCTTCTTAGTTCAAGATACTGATTCTAAGATTACATTAAAGGTAGCAAAATTTTTTGCTGCAGTCTTGAAATGTAAGAGCCAGGAGAAGGGACCGGCTGGACCCACTGACTGAGGTCAGTCCTATTGATTGCCAGTGGTTGAGCTAGCTGGTGGCTGTATAAAGTGCGATGTGCGGATTTATGTAAATTGCAATATAGTATTTTCTCCCTATGTACAACTTTACTGTGAGTTTGACCGAGTGGTTTCCACCACTGATCTTGCTACCGTTTTGCACTTTAGTCTGGTCGTGTGCCAGTTATGTGTCTTGGATGTTTTAGTCTTTTTGGTCTACGACTGCAATAAAGTATGCTATGCTATGCAACATCATTGATATGGATTAAGGATTGGATGGAATTAAAAAAAAAAGAATTTTAACATTAGAGGAGTATGATCTACAAAGAGGGTGGCATGCTTTTCTGTGGGAGGGAAAAAGTAGACAGCATAGATATTTTCAAAGGCATTTAATTAGGGAAGCACTGCTACAGACATGGCAAAAATTCTGGAATGGCTATCCACAAAGGAGGCACAAATTTACCCAAACGCTTTAGATATTGGTAAAATGAAAAGATACAAAGATTTGTTAAATAATCAAGGGGAACTAAAAACAAGACAGGAATTAAAAGAACAGGGTACAGACATTTTTTGGTGGCCCTATATGCAAATAAAATCCAGATACAAGACAGATTTGATACAATTTTGATTCCAAAAGGAAGCATACACATTGGATAAAATTCTCCAAGGCACAGAAGACAAATTGATTAAAAAAAATTATAATAATTTATGAAGATACAAATTGGAAGAAGTAGTAGTCAAAGAAAATATGATAATTTGGGTGAAAAATTTTGGATATAATATAGAATTAGATAAGTGGGAGAAATTATGGAATACAAATTATAAATTAAGAATGTCTGTACCCTATAAAGAAAACATGTATAAAATGTTTTATAGGTGGCATCTGCCACCAGCTAGATTAGCAAAGATGTTTCCTAATACTTCACCATTATGTTAGAAATGTAAATACCAAAAGGGAATATATTATCACATGTGGTTGTCCTGTCATAAAGCGAAACTATACTGGCAAAAAATTAAAACACAAATAGAAGAAATTATAAATCAACACATAGAAATGAGGGCCAGAAACTTTTTTACTGGGAATAATTTCAAGGTCATATGAAAAAGAAATACGGTATGTAATCATTCACATAATTACAGCAGCACTAATAGTTTATGCTCAGAACTGGAAAAATAACAATATACCATCAGAAGACAATGTGATTAGAAAAATCATGGAGTGTGTGGAAATGGATGAGCTTACGAAGGAGGTACAGAAAAAGAGGAAACAGAATATTATCTAGTCTGGGAGAGATGGTATAAATGGTTGGAGGAAAAGGGAAAAAAGGACAAGGAAAGATTAAATAATGGTTGAATTAGGAGTAGAAATATAAGAACAAATAGGAAGAAACAAAAATTGTGGAAAGGAAATTGGGTACACGTTTATGTCTAATGTAAATAAAACAATTAGAATAATATAATACATTATAGTGGTATATATATGATATATTAGAAATATATGTATAAAAGATGTACTAGGATAAGAGACAGAAAATGTGTAAGTATGGATTACCGACGCGATACTTTTTTTTTTTTTTAATTTGATTTATATGCCGCCCTTCTCCGGAGACTCAGGGCAGCTTACAATGCATTAAGCAATAGCCTTCATACTTCTGTATATTTATACAAAGTCAGCTTATTGCCCCCACAAACTGGGTCCTCAATTTACCCACCTTAGAAAGGATGGAAGGCTGAGTCGACCTTGAGCCTGGCTAGGATTGAACTCAAAGAAATTACAGGCAGCTGGTGTTAATTGCTGCCTTTAGTAGGAGGCATTAGCCCTCTACGCTACACAGGCTCTGTTGAAAAGAAGAAAGTGTTAATATTTCTTTTTGTTTTTTTTAAAAAAATGTTTAATAAAAATATTTTAAAAAAGAAAAATAAAAGTTTGCCCAGGAATCAGTTCCCTCTAATTTCCTGCCTCTCGACCTCCAAATAAAAAACTATGATACTATGTTATGTGAGTTTCCTCTTTCTCAGAAAGCAAGCCCCTATTAATCTTGAATAAAGCTTGATGGCAACTCGAAAGCAAGCAAAGCATCCTTTGGAAACTTGACACTTGAAGTGTTGTGTTCTTTTCATACAAAAAAGAAATCCACAACACTAAAATTGTACAATTTTTCTCTCCAAACTTCATTTGACTTCCTTTTGATCTCTGCTGTTGATTGCAACTTGTACTTGCACATCTTATTTCTATGAGATTGACATCTTGTTTTACATGAAAAGTGTCCCCCCCCCCCCCAGTGGAATGATGGTGGACTTATTTTTCTGATAAGGCTTAACTCTGGTATGAGAGTAGAAGAGCGAAAAAGCCTAAATCTGCTCTCTGTGGGGAGAAGGACAAAGGGCAGTCAGGAGAGGACTCAGGCTGAGTTCCTGAGGTAAATCAGGGAATAGGCAGTGGTGGGTTCCTCCCGGTTCGGCCTGGTTTTCCCGAGCCGGTAATGGTGATGATATGATGTCACCGAACCTACCAGGGTGAGGTCACTGTCTTCATGAATGCCTCCAAATATTCCAACCTTTTGGGAAGAACCAAGAAGGGACTTCCTTCACTTCTCAAAATGGCCTCTTGGTAGTTGGACTCACCATCCCATTCCTGCAGAGCTGTTTGGATTGAGTCACTGTATCTGATGTTTGTGAAGAACAGGAATCAGACTAAAATATAATTAAAGGAAAAAGCTGGGTTTTTATTTCCACAAAAGGACAAAAGGAGAAGGAAGTCGAAATGGAAATGGAAACCCAAACTACAGTAGTGCCGATAGAATTCAGAGAAGAGGAGTTGGCAATGATTGAAGCAGCAGAAGGCGCAGTAGGAGGGATTGTGGAACACAAGGAACAACATGAAGTAAGATCAACTAGAGCAACAAAACCTACATATAAAGTATGAATATGGAAGAAAGAAAATTAATTTCAATAAATATAAATGGACTCAACTCGTAATTAAAAAGAAAGGTTTTTCATAAACTAGAGAAATTAAAATTTGATATATTTTTTCTTCAAGAAGTACATATTAAAAAGCAATATGAACAATTATTGATACAACCAAAACTTGGGAGAACTTTTTTATCACTGCCACAATGTAAAAAGAGAGGAGTGGTTTTATACTGTATATTAGAAATGCAATACCAGCGGAGCAAATATATGCAGATGCAGAAGGTAGAATTCTAATGGTGGACATAACTGACAATAATATGAAAATTCTTTTGGTAGCAATATATGCTCCAAACAACAACAAAGTGATTTTTATAGAAAACTGCATATGAAAATAATTGAAATGGAGTATGACAATATATGTCATATTGGGTGATTTTAATGGAATAGCGGATGAAAACCTGGACTATAAAATACATAAAATAGTAAGACATTGTAGAAAGACATTACCAAATTCCTTTTTTAAGATGATAGAGGAAATAAATTTGAAAGATGCATGGAGAGATAGAAATGGAAAAAATAGGCAATATACCTTTTATTCTGATAGACACTCATCTTGGTCTAGGTTTGATATGATATGGACAACAATGGAATTGACTTGAATATAGAACAAGTAGAAATAGAAACAAATATATGGGCAGACCACAATCCTGTGATAGCTATTTGGAAAGGATGAAAAAGGAAATCCAGATGGACTCTAAATAATACAATATTAAAAGAGAAAGACTTTGTACAGAAAATGGAGAGAGAGTTGCCTTTTTTTTCCAAGGAGACAAAAATCTTCTTTCTTAAAGAAGAAACATCAGGACAAAATCTTTGGGATACAATGAAGGCCTACGCCAGAGGCTTAATAATGGATTATACAAGGAAAAGAAATTTGAAGAAAAGACAAACATTTAAAATATTGACAGATGATTATAAGAGATTTGAAAAGGAACTCCAGAAAGACCCACGTAAGAAAAATGTAAAAGTGAAAATGGATATAATAAAGCATAAAATGGATTTACTGGAGAAAGAATTAGCCCAAAAAATTAGAAGCACTAAACAGAATTATTTTGAAAATGCGAATGAACCAGAAAGATGGCTAGCATATAAATTGAAAAAAGAAAGAGAATCAAGAAAAATAACACAAAGGAACCAGGGCCAGATGGTTTACCTGCTGAATATTATAGAATATTACAAGAATCTTTAAGTCTCCTATTACTGGAAGTTATGAATGAAGTGATGATGAAGAAGAAAATAGTCATGGACTGAGGCGTATATTACACTGATCCACAAAGAAGATACAGTCCCACAACAAATCAAAAATTATAGGCCTACATCCCTGCTAAACTCAGACTATAAAATCTTTGCTTCAATATTGGTGGAAAGACATAAGAGATATTTAAATAATTTTATACATATAGATCAAAATGGATTCCTTCCAAAAAGACAGATTAGATACAATAATAGAATAATCCTGGATATTTTAGAATACTATGAAGCACATCCTGAAAAGCACATCCTGATATTCGTAGATGCACAAAAGCTTTTGACAATGTAAATTGGCGATTTATGAAGCTTCAAATGGAAGAGATGGGCTTTGATAGGAAATTTTTTCAGACAATTGAAGCTATATATTTTAAGCAAACAGCAAAAGCAAAAAAAAAAAAAAAAATGGAGAATTGACTGATTCTATTGAGATAGAAAAAGGTACTAGACAAGGATGTCCACTGTCCCCACTGTTGTTTATATTAACATTAGAAGTTTTAAATAGAAATATTAGAGAAGAAAAAGAGAGAAAAGGCATGAAAATTCAAAAAGAATGTAAGTTGCAAGCATTCACAGATGACCTGGTTTTTATTATTGAAGAACCACTAATATCAATAAATAAGCTGATGGAAAATATTGAAGAGTTTGGGAAAGTAGCTGGCTTGAAAATTAATAGACATAAAATGAAGATTGTGACTAAAAATATGTTGACAAAGCAAAAAGAAGAACTGATGGAGATATCAAAGATGCAGGTCACAAATAAGGTAAAATATTTGGGGATATATTTGACTACAAGATGTAGTACACTTAAAGAAAATAATTATAACAAGCTTAAGCAACAGATAGGGACAGATTTGGCGAAATGGGGAAATTTGCAGCTTTCTTTGATTGGTAGGATCTCAACTATCAAGTTGAACATTTTGTCTAGAATTTTGCATCTATTCCAGACAATTCCAATTAAGTTGGGTAAGGAATTTTTTGAAGATTTGAATAAAGTGATGTTGAAATATATTTGGCAGGGAAAGAAGGTGAGAATAAAATCAAAGTTGTTACAAGATGCTAAAATTAGGGGAGGTTTTGGTTTACCTAATTTGGAACTTTATTATCAAGCAACAAGTTTGATGTGGATTAAAGAATGGATAACTTTGAGAAATACTAGATTATTGAATTTAGAAGGACATGATTTGTTGATAGGGTGGCATGCCTTTTTATGGTATAAAGGAATAAAAATATAGGGGTATCTTAGAAGACATCAGATATGGGGAGCTTTATTGTTGAACTGGGAAAACATTAAAAAACGACGTTATTTGAAGATTCCAGTCTGGGTATCTACAATTGAAGCATTTTCATATTCTGTAGTATTCAAAGGGGAACAAATTGTTCGATATAGTGAATTATTGGATGAAAAGGATGAATTTAAATTAAAGCAAGAATTAGAAGATCAGGGATGGATGGATTGGTTTTCATATATGCAAATATATTTTCATATATGCAAATATGTAAGATGGATTGGTTTTCATATATGCATATACGTTCTAGATATGAAGAAGATTTTAAACAAGAAGGTTTTTACAATGTTCTGACTAATTTAGATAAGATTTTAATGGGTTCTGATGATTATGTAATTAAAAAATTATCATGAAGTACATTCAGAAAAACATATGGCATTGATCTTTCTAGATGCACAAAAAGCATTTCATAATTTGAATTGGCAGTTTATGCTACAACAACTAAAGTGTATGAATTTTGGCAAAAAAAATTATAAATATGATTCAGGCAATATATTCCAAACAAACAGCAAAAGTGATTGTGAATGGGGATTTGACGGAAATTTTCAATGTAAGAAAAAGTACAAGTCAAGGATGTCCATTATCCCCATTACTATTTATACTAACATTGGAAGTACTAAACAGAAATATTAGACAAGTTTTAGAAATAAAAGGGATGGAAATTAAAAAAGAAAAATACAAACTACAGGCATTTGCAGATGACCTGGTATTCATTTTAGAAGAACCACTAGAAACTGGCCCCAAACTAATAAGGAAAATAGAGGAATATGGAGAAGTTGCAGGATTGAAAGTAAATAAAGAAAAAAATCAAAGTATTAGTTAAAAACCTCATGGATAAACAGAAAAATGAACTGGCTAAGAAGACAAAGTGAAGAAAGTAAAATATCTATGGAACTAATTAACAGTAACATGTGCAACAGTTAAAGAAAATAATAACACAAAATCAATGCAACAAATTAAGCAGCATTTGGAGAAATGGAAGAACCTGCAAATATCAATGGTAGGAATAATAGCTACTATAAAAATGAATATCTTGCCGAAACTTCTTTTTCTGTTTCAAACAATTCCTATAAAACTAAACAAAAAGTTTTTCAATGAATCGAACAAATCAATGTTAAAATATATTTGGCAAAGGAAAAAAGAGCAAGAGCAAGAGTGAAAATGTTGCAAGAATGTAAGAATAATGGGGGTTTTGGGTTATCAAATCAGGAGCTTTGTTATCAGGCCCTTGCATAGAATGTCTATTGACATCTATTGTTGTCCATACTGTATTGAATCATTTGGAACAACAGGGAACATATGTAAGGTTGTTATTTGTGGATTATAGCTCTGCCTTTAACACCATTTTACACAACAGGTTGTTTCTTAAAATGTCCAATTTGGGTATAAATCAAAGGATTGGTTTGTGGATAAAGGATTTTCTGACAGATAGGCCACAGTCAGTAAGGATGGGATCTCACCATTCTTCTACTCTGATACTAAACACAGAAACCTCCCAGAGTTGTGTACTAAGCTCCTTCCTTTAATTCTTGTATGCTCATGACTGCACCTCAATGTGTTACACCACAATTATTAAATTTGCAGATGACACGACACTGGTAGGGCTCATTAATAAGAACAATGAGTCTGCTTAATAGAAAGGAAGCACAAGGGCTGACATTATGGTGTAAAGAAAATAACCTTATACTTAACAACAAAAAAACTAAAGAACTTATAATTGACTTCAGGAGGAAGAGAGATATACATTTATTATTGTACATAAATGATGAGGAGGTGGAAAGGGTTGGTAGTTTTAAATTTCTGGCCATTTATATCTCGAAGGACCTCTCGTAGACTATGAATGCTAACATGCTTGTGAAGAAGGCACAGAAGAGGCTGTACTTCCTGAGAATGCTCAGGAAGATAAATCTATCTCAGCATCTACTTCTGTCCTAGTATCGCAGCACCATTGAGAGTGTCCTGACATACGGCATTCATGCATGGTATGGGAGCAGCTCTGCAGCGGACATAAAAGCTCTACAGAGAATTATTAAAACTGACCAGAATATCATCAGGCTCCAGTTACCAGCCCTGGACGACATCTTCACATCTCACTGTTTGAGGAAGTTGCACAACATTCTCAGAGATTCTTCCTATCCTGCTTACAAACTTTTTGGATTGTTGCCTTCTGGCACAAGATACAGAACAATTAAAACTCAGACCACACGTCTTCTGAATAGTTTTTATCCCAGAGCTATAATTGCACTCAACAATGAACTAAAGGGCCACCATCATAAAATAAGAGAGGCCTTAATGCTAATATGGCAAGAAATTAAGAAAAAGTATTATATGAAAATGCCTCAGTGGGTGTCAACAATGGAGGCGATGATACACCCAAATATCATAGATATAAACAAAATGGCTAAATATTGGCTAATTTTGGATGGCCAAGGAAATTTTAAAAATAGGCAAGATTTAGAGGAACAAGGAATAAACATTGATTGGTGGCCTTACCTGCAAGTAAAATCGCGGTATTCAAAGGATAAAGAGGAATATGGAATTAAACTGGTTACACAACATTTAGTCAAATTACTGATTGGCCTGGATGAAAAATTAATAACTAAATTGTATAAGTATTTTTTGGAATTTGATAAAGCAGAAGAAATAGTGAAGGGAGTGATGATAGCTTGGGCAGAAAATGTAGGGCACAATATTGAATTAGAGGAATGGGAAACAATTTGGAAGAGAAATTATAAAATAAGATTGGCAAAACGTTTTACTGCTGGCATTTGGCTCCCTCGAGAGTGGCAAAAATATACCGAAACTCAACTGCAAATTGTTGGAAATGTGGTCAGAAGCAGGGTACCTTCTATCACTCATGGTGGCTGTGTCCAGAATCATAAAAATATTGGGAAAGAATAAAAAATTGGTTGAAGGAAATAATTGGCATTCAACTGGACTATACACTGGAATTGTTCCTCCTGAGGATAATGAAGAAGACTTATGATAAGAAGACAAGACACATAATTCTACATATAACAACTGCAGCAAGATTGGCCTTTGTACAATGTTGGAAAAATGCAAAGAAACCTTCCGATGACTTAATAATTAATTTTGTTTTTACTGCATTGAAATGGATAAACTGACATTGGAATTGAAAGGAATGACAGACTTAGAGTATTATGTATCATGGAAGAAATGGTACAAATGGATTGAAAACAGAAAAATAAAGCAGACTCAGTCATAGTAGAATTAGATGAAGCAAAATGTTTAGAGAAATTTGTTTATAAGAAATTTGTAGTGATATGTTGTGTAAATGGTCACAGTCTTGCAAAAAGTTTTTTTTCTTTTTGGTAATTTTGAATTTGTTTTTTTTTTAATATTTGAAAATCAATAAAAAAAATTTTTTTTAAAAAAAATGAATAAAATACATAGATATTTCCAAAGACACTATGTAAGAAATCAGGTACTACAAAATAAATGTGGAGAAACCTGTTACATATGAAAATAGCAAGTGAAGCCAGGGATGTAGGCTTCACTCAAGTCTGGGTTTAGCTGGACATTTGCATGCCCAGTGCTGATTCGTGGATTCAAATGGGGCCACCACTGATTGGTGGATTCAAACAGAGGGAAAAGTAAAGTGTCATCAGTGGCTGAATCGGTGGGATTCACTGCGGGCTAACCCTTTGCAGAACTCACTTACTTAAATAAAGAGCTGAAGTTACTGTCTGTCATCCTGCCTCTTCATTGCCTCCCATGATCTAACAAAACCTTACGGATGTTACCTGACGGAATATCATTCCCCTTTGCCACAGAAAGGAAATGATAAGTTGGCAGCAGTTTCACTGCTGTTTGTATGCTGGGAAACCAAAACAGGGTGCCTGTGAACAACTGATGCATTGAAGGAGGGGACACTTGATCACAGGCAGATATTAAGCATCTGTTGTAACCCCGGCTCTGGAGGCTGATTTATCTTCACATGCTGATTCGGAGGATGATATGGAGGGAGGAGGAAGCTATCACGAGCTTTGTGCCGGAGGGGCTGTCTTCACTGGTGAGTCAGGAAGAACTGACAGTTGCTAACGTGCCTATGGACCCCAGGCAAATTGAGGAGAAAACAGAGGCCGGTAATGACAAGGGGGAGCCCCTATTGGATGCAAGAGGGAGACATAGGAGACGTCATAGATAACAGCTATTGCCACGTCCTAAGAGGTGTGGTCAGGAGATGTAGGGCCACACCCTACAAAGTATAAAAGGTGTGTTACTGGGCTGGAAAGGTGTGGTGAACAATTTGTTGGAGTTTTGGATGCAGTGGAGTTACAACTGTTAGTTTGGACTTTTTTGACAAGAGTCTGCATTCCTGCATTAGTCTGCTGTCTGTCTGTCAAGACCTTTGGAATATTGCCCGGTAACTATTGGACTGATATATGCTTTGCAAGAGAACTATTTATTAAAGGGCCAGCTTCAGTCTCTCTAGCCTGCGTTTGTTACTGCCGGGCTATCTGAGCCTCTGCAAGGCCACTCGTGAGAGGGGACAGTACAGCATCAGACTGTTTTCCTTTGCTTCATTTTTGTCATGGCTGCATAGCATTGGCTCATGACATTCTCTTTTCTGTGCCTTTCTCTCTCAGAATATTGATTAAACCAGCCTTCCCCAAACTGATGTTCCCCCGATAGGTTGAATTATGGTTCAGATTATCCTCACCATTGACATTGGCTGTCTTGGCAGGAAGTGATGGAAAGTGTAAGTGAGCCTAACTGGAGGGACCAGATAGTGGAAGTGTTATGGCCTACCAGTGGCCAGCGGAGCTGACTCAGACAGTGAGGAGGTTGGGGAGGAACATGGACCAGTCCTGGAGTCTGGGGAAGACTCTGATGAGTGCTCTGCATCAGAGGCAGAGATGGGGCCAAGGTCATCCAACAGTTATCAACTACCTTTGGAGTCAGAGATAAGTGGGGCTGAAGAACAGCTGGAGCCTGTTCCCGATGTGTGCATGCGCAGAGCTGCCAGGAGAAGGGAACAGTTAAGGAACAAGGGCCAACTCAGGAGTAAAGGCACAGGTGGATGGTGAATGGCCCCTCCCATAGGGAATATAGAGGAGCAAAAGGGGAGTGAACTTTGCAGGAGACAATTAGTTCATTTAGTTAGTGTTAAGATCTGTTCGTGACTCTCAGAGATTATTTGCCGAGTATTTTCTTGTGCAGCATTGCGTTTGGGAAGATATCGGCCTGGCAGCTCTCTAAGCCTGATGAGGTCTGTGGTTGTAAATTCACCCTTGAAAGACTGTTTGCCAGGACTTTGCTGGATGTGAATGAGAGGAATTCACATTAACTTAATAAAAAGGGGTTTTGTTGGGACAAGGAGTCTGTGAAGCCTAGGTCAGAACAGGAAGGTTGAATGAAAACCTTTGACAGCAAGACAAGGGCATTTTGACAATTGCTTTTTGGTAGTGCTTCCAACTCTTCCAAGGAGTTTTCATCTAGTCTATTTGAAATCACAAGAGCAAGGAAATCCTAGAAGATGGATGATGCGTATCTGCCAGTCCATGGATAGGAGGAGAGGGGAGGGTCCCAAGCCTAAAACCGTAGAAATTTACAATTGTGGGTCCATTAATCTTCCAGAAACTCTATCTTCTTAAACCATGAGACTGAAAGAGGAATGAATTGAAGTGGCTGGAATTGTAAGAGACAGGGAGGTTTTAAGGTTATTACGTAGCAACTTGAGACAAGATCAGAAAGAATAATTTCAGTTACATGTTTTAAATTAAATTACAAATGGAAGTAATTTGTTCTCTTTTTTAAAAAAGTGGCTAGGCCCTGGGTGTAGTGCTGATCAGGGGAAAGATTTCAGCTTTCTGTTTCCTTCCTCTATGACTTCTCCAGAGGAGAAGAGCAGCAGTTGGATTTCCCAAACCTATATTTTGCTGGAATGTCATATGACCTTGTCATATTTTTTTTTTTTGGCTGTCAGGTGTGATGCCAAGAGGGGCCTTGATGTCTGTGACTGTGAGATCTTCAGGTTTTATCAACAAATACTGCACTGATTGAGCCCATTTTTATGATTGTTCCATGCCGAGTAAGTGAATAGCTCTTCTTTAGCAATATGGCAAGGAGGGCCTTCGTTTTGAGGATACTGTAGTTCCTCAGATGTTGGGACTCTACTCTCATGTTTTCCTTTGCAGTCTGAATCATTCCAAGAAGACCTGTATCTAATGACAGCTGGGGTCCAGCCGTCATTGACGGCACAAGAGTGGCTGAATGGTAGTAATAAAGGTTTGTGATACAATTGCTTAAACTGTCAGAAACAAAAGATTTTGTTCGTTTATCTATCGGCATCACATTACACTAAAGGCAGATCTATAGTGTTTCGTGGCAACTGCTGAGGAGCCAATGGAGCTGGGAGTGGCCAGACCTCACCTGACAGCCCAGGAGCGAACGCGGAGACGCCAAGTGGGCTTGTGCCTGTATTGTGGGGAGCCCGGACATTTCACTGCTTCCTGTCCCAGAAAGCGAAGTGGGGCGCTCATGCCTGTCTCTGAATCTCAGCATGACCAGCTGGGAAATGGGGCAGGCCTGACCTAGGGGAAACCCTAGGTTAGGCATGTTCCAAACACCCACCTGAAATAGCAGATATTGACTCTGGGCCCCCTCAGCATCTGATTTTGGGCACTCGGGTTTTCTTGGCTAACTGGTCAGAGGGGATTCAGGTGCATGCACTGGTGGGCTCGGGGACCATGACTAACTTTATGGATCAGGCCTTTGTGGCCCATTTTGATGTAGCCTTGGATCCGGTGGACCCTCTGTTGAGGGTAGAGTCTATTGATGGACGAGAACTTGTTGCAGGCCCCATTAAGTTCACCACCAAGCCTTTGTGCTTAGTCATTGGGGCACATGGATGAGCCCAGGAAACGAAACCGATTCTTAAGCTGTTATCAAGCCAACGGCCACTGCATTTCTGGATGATGACACAGCAGACGTGTGCTCCCACCTGACCTCTGGGAGACCTTTGGATTGGATGATTTACGGTGGACAATGGGAGGGGAAGCTTTCTATCTGTAACTTTCGCGCTTTTTGCCTCAGAATCCTGCTTTCTCAGAATCCTACGTTCGCTTTATATCTAGTAAAAGTACCATACTTTATTTATAATGAGGTCTGGGTTTTCCTTTCCTGGATACTGAAGGAAGCATACCTGACATTAAGCAGGATTCTCATCCTCAGCCATCCCGGACAACACCGAGGGGGCTGAAATTCACAGAATGTCTGATCAAGAAAGTGATTTACATCAGATGGGGGCATATGGCTCAGCAATGACTTCATGCCAGCCAGGGGAAAAGGCCGCGGTGTGGATGGAGAATTTACAGCTTAGAGAGGAGCCAGACAAAGCCCAATGGTGGAAGCGAGTAGGGAGGTTGCCGGACCTGGGGAAGACCCCCCATGGAGTAACCAGCTCCAGACCCCGAAAAGGGGAGGCAGTGTGGCTGCAAGAGCAAAAGGAAAGCCTCATGATGGCACAAGCACTACAACTCATCCACGATGTTGAAGAAAGCCGAAAAAAACATGAGTTTTATGCAACCCCTGCAGGGAAGGGAAGAAAATACTCCAAAATAAATCCAGAGGAAGCGACTTGTGGGGGAGAGGAAGAGGGAGCTGGCAAAGATACATCCCAGGCTTTGGGTGGCCAAGCGAGGGATGCAGCAGTCCAGGGACCCCCAGCCTTGCAGGCCCCACCCCGCAGATGCAAGAAACCAAAAATTCCCCCCCTGCCTGGAAAATATGGAGGAGACCCGAAAACCCTGGGGCTTTTCTTAACCCAAGTGTGGAATTACATGCAAGACTGGGGGGAGGACTACCTATCAGATGCAGCTCGAGTGAGATGTGTCACTAGCGCCTTAGAGGTAGTGGCAGCTGAATGGATGGTGGTCCTCCACAATAACAATTCCCCCCTGCTGCATAATTACAACCTGTTCATGGCAGCTCTTAGGAGGCAGTTTGAGGACCACCTAGCTGAGCGGAAGGCAAGACTACGAATGAAGGGTATCCAGCAGGGCTGGAGATCGGTAGCAGAATACACCCAAGAGTTTCGGGAGCTGGCACCATACATGACAGGGTGGTCAGAAATGGCTCTGCTGGAGACCTTCAAAGACAGACTGAATAAGGAAATCTACAAAGACTGTAGAGCATAGGGGGTCCCCGAAGATTTGCACAGTTGGTACATAATAGCTGAGGACATGGAAATTGAGATAGTCTGAAGTCGATTCCGAAGAGGGCGTGTTGGAGAGCCTTCATCCTCCCACTACCACAAGGAAGCCCCAAAGATGGCCGGGGGGAGGACGGAGTCCAAACACAAGCCGAAACCCTTCACGAGTTTCAAGTGTGGCATGGAAGGTCACTGGGCTGCTGAGTGTTCCTCCAAGCCAGTGCCAAAACCTAGCAGCAGAGGGCCTAAGAAGACAGACAAAGCATCCACAAAAGTTTGTGAAACAGCGCTGGAAGGGGAAGTCGTTGAGTTCGCTCCCCGAGCCAAGGGTGAGTTGGGAACTCCGACTGACGCGGATGACAGCGAGACTGACTCTGACTCCGATGATCTGGTAAGTCACACTAAGGGCCCCATGCTCATCCCTGTAGAATAAAGGGTGCCGTCCACAGGGGCCCATGCACAGATGCCAGCCTTATTAGACTCTGGGTGCACCAGATGCATTATCAGCCCGAAAGTAATAGAGGAGATGGGCCGGAGACTGAAAGCATTGAAAAGGCGTTTTGTCAGCTAGATGGATCGATGGCAGGGGGGGGGGGCGCCCAACCAACTTTGTAACCGAACCCATTGAAATGAAATTAGGGGACCACATAGAGATTCTCAGTTTTACTGTGGCCCCTAGCATAGAACGACCCGTTATACTTGGCCTGCCCTGGTTATGTAAACGGAACCCGCGAGTTAATTGGAAAACGGGGGTTTTGCACATTCACACTAGGAACCCACCACTAGAGAGGGAAGAACCCCCCCCCCCTTGAGGGCGGAGAGGAGCACGAAGAAGCAGAGATGGCAATAGACCACATTGAAGGGGAGGAGAAAATTCCGAAGGAGTATTGGGATCTCTGTGAAGTCTTTAGTGAGAAGGCCTCGGATGTGCTACCCCCCCACAGGGCTACGGACTGTACCATTGAGATACTCCCTGGAGTAAAGCTCCCTGAGCCAAAAATTTACCCAATGACCCCCCGTGAGCTGGGAGAATTACGAAATTTCATTGACAAAAACCTAGAACCGGGCTTCATCCAACCAGCTAGGCCACGGGTGGCTGCGCCAGTCCTGTTCTGGGAAAAGAAAGATGGTTCCTTTCATCTAGTAGTTGATTATAGGAATTTAAATGCTATTTGCGTGGAAAATGTCTACCCCTTACCCCTCATGAAGGACATGTTAGCCCACCTAGGGAAGGGGAAAGTTTTCACCAAACTGGACTTATGGGATGCTTACTACAGAGTGCGAATTAAGGAGGGGGATGAATGGAAAGCTGCATTTAACTGCCCGCTGGGATGTTTCCAGTTCTGAGTACTCCCTTTTGGACTACAAGGAGCTCCTGCGGTATTCATGCAATTGATCAATGAAGTTTTGCATGAGCATTTGTACAAGGGGGTGCTGGTTCATTTGGATGACATTCTCATTTACTCTGAGAACATGGACAACCACGTGAAATTAGTGCGCACCATTCTAAAAAAACTCAGGGCTGCTGAAATGTATGCAAAACTTTCTAAGTGCGAATTCCACCAAAGCAAAATTGACTATCTTGGATATCGCATCTCCCATGAGGGAATAGAAATGGACCCTGGGAAGGTTCGGGCGGTATTGGAATGGACTGCGCTACGCACCCATAAGCAATTACAAAGTTTCTTGGGGTTTGCTAACTTTTATCGACAGTTCATCCCTTCATTCGCCAAAATCGCACTGCCAATAATTAATCTCCTGAAAACAAAAGGTGAAGTAAAACCAAAACCCTCCAGAGCTTTTGAATGGACTATGGGCTGCCAGGCAGCATTCGAAAAGTTGAAACGGCTGTTTGCTGCTGAACCAGTCCTCAAACACCCAGACATGGATGAACCTTTTGTAGTACAGGCAGAAGCCAGTGACGTGGCAGTAGGAGCCGTATTTCTGCAAAAGAATGCAGATGGAAAATTACAGTCCTGTGCCTACACATCTCGAAAACTGTCAGAAACTGAAAGGAGATGGGCCATATGGGAGAAAGAAGCTTTTGCTGTACGCTGGGCCCTTCTAACTTGGAGACAATTCCTCAAGGGAGCTAAGCATCCTTTTGAAGTATGGACTGATCATAAAAACCTTGAGGCTTTAAAAACCCCACGTAAGTTGTCGCCAAAACAAGTTTGCTGGGCCCAACACTTCAACAATTTAATTTCACCTTGCGCTATCTCCCTGGTGGGAAGAACTTCATGGCAGATGCTCTGTCCAGATTGCCTCAATACAACAGCACCAGGGAGGAGGTGGTTCATCCAATTGTCCCTTCGACCCAACTGGCGGCACCAGTGACTACCAGAGCACAGTCGAAGAGTGACCCAAGCCTCTCGGGTGATTTGCTCCAGAAATTACAAGAGACTTTGAAAACTGACGAGTGGTTCCAAGCCCACTCAAATGAATGCAGACTTCGTGATGGGCTAGCTTGGATTGGAGCTAAATTATATGTTCCAGCCAGCCTAAGAGTAACAGTTCTGCAGCACGCTCATGACTCCAAAGTGGCGGGGCACTTTGGATTTGTCAAAACCTTACATCTTGTCAAAAGACAGTTCTGGTGGCCTGCACTCAAAAAGGACACAGAGGCATATGTAGCGAGCTGTCCAGTGTGTGCCTCAGCTAAGAGACCTCCGGGGAAGTCACCTGGTCTACTCCAAGGTGTAGCCAGACCCACTGCCCCTTGGAAGGAAATATCCATGGATTTTATTGTAGACCTTCCAGATAGTGGGGGGTGCACAGTTATATGGGTAGTGACTGATTTGTTTTCCAAACAGGTGCATTTTATCCCATGTCCTAAGATCTCATCAGCAAAAACCCTTGCTAAAATGTTTATTCAACATGTGTATAGGTTACATGGGGCTCCGAAACGTATAATTTCAGACAGGGGAGTACAATTCACCTCCAACTTTTGGAAAGAGTTCCTGACGCTGGTAGGCTCCGCCCAGGGGTTAAGCTCTGCCCATCACCCCCAGACCAATGGGGCCTGTGAAAGAACCAATTCCGTGTTAGAACAGTATCTGAGGTGTTATATAAATTACCAGCAAGATAACTGGGTAGATTTACTGCCATTTGCAGAGGTGGCATATAATAATTCCATACATAGCAGCACATGGTTCACTCTGTTCAAGGTGGCTTCTGGCCAGGAATTTGTGCCAATCCCAGAGCTACCTCAAGGTTACCCACAGAACGAGGGACTTGGGCAGTTACCCGAAAAGCTTTAGATGACGCTCACCAAGCTCATAAAACCCAAGCCAACAAAAGGAGGTGCCCTGAACATGTTTATAAAGTGGGGGACATGGTTTATCTTTCTACCAAATATTTGAAAACTCCTCAAAAATTGAAAAAGCTTGGCCCCAAGTATGTGGGCCCTTTCCCCATTACTCGGATCATTAACCCAGTAACAGTTGAATTAGTTTTACCAAAGAATTTGCGATGAATTCATCCAGTTTTTCATGTTAGCTTATTGAAACTGGAGCATTCGTCCCCTCTACGTCCAGCCAAAGAACCTCCTCCCGTTCCCAAACTCATTGAAGGGGAACAACATTTTGAAGTTAAGGAAATTTTGGACTCTAGAAAACATCATGATAAAGTGCAGTATCTGGTAGCCTGGAAGCACTTCCCGTTATCACAAGCTGAATGGGTGAATAAACGTGATGTTCGGGAACCTAAAAAAGTGCAGTTGTTTCACACCAAATACCCTGATAAACCTTAAATAGTGATGTTTTTTAATTGTTGTGGTATTACCTCTTTTTCTCTCTGTTTCAGGAATAGAGGTCATCTCTTCTGAAGGGGGGCTGAATGTCAGCCTCTGCTTTTCTCTGCTTTGGCTGTCATAGTAATGGAGGGAGGGGGGGTAGGTAACTGGGCTATGGATGAGCCCAGGAAACGAAACCGATTCTTAAGCTGTTATCAGGCCAACGGCCACTGCATTCCTGGAAGATGACCCTGCCAGACGTGTGCTCCCACCTGACCTCTGGGAGACCTTTGGATTGGATGATTTATGGTGGACAATGGGAGGGGATGCTTTCTATCTGTAACTTTCACGCTTTTTGCCTCAGAATCCTGCTTTCTATGGTTGCGTTCACTTTATATCTAGTAAAAGTACCATACTTTATTTATAATGACGTCTGGGTTTTCCTTTCCTGGATACTGAAGGAAGCATACCCTACAATTTATGTGAAGCCACTGGGCGAGATCATCCGTGGTTTTGGAGTGAAGTACCACCAGTACGCTGGTGACACTCAGCTGTACATCTCCACCCCAGATCACCCCAATGATGCCCTCGAAGTGATGTCCCAGTGCCTGGAGGCTGTACGGATCTGGATGGGGAGGAACAGGCTCAACCCATTCAAGACTGAGTGGCTGTGGTTCCCGACGTCCCAATATAGTCAGTTGGTGCCATCACTGACTATTGGGGGCGAGTCATTGGCCCCCACGGATGGGGTTCGCAACTTGGGCATCCTCCTGGACTCACGGCTGTCTTTAGAAGGGCATAATATGGTTGTGGCCATGATGACTTTTTATCAGGTTTGCCTGATTCGCCAATTGCGTCCCTTTCTGGATCGGGACTCATTACGCACAGTCACTCATGCCCTTGTCACCTCACGCCTGGACTACTGCAATGCTCTCTACATGGGGCTCCCCTTGAGAAGCACCCGGAGGCTCCAACTGGTCCAGAATGCGGCCATGCAGGTGGTGATGGGAGCGACGTGGCGCTCCCATATGACCCCCCTCCTGCGCGAGCTGCACTGGCTCCTGGTGGTCTTCCAGGTGCGCTTCAAGGTTTTGGTTACCACCTTTAGAGCGCTCCATGGCTTAGGACCAGGGTACTTACAAGACCACCTTCTGCCACTGGTAGCCTCTCACCGACCAGTTCGCTCCCATAGAGAGGGGCTCCTCAGGGTGCCGTCAGCCAAACAGTGTTGACTGGTGGCCCCCAGGGGGAGAGCCTACTCTGTGGGGGCACCTGCCATCCGGAACGAGCTCCCCCCGGAGATAAGGAGGATTCAGGACTTACGCACTTTCCGCTGTGTCCTAAAAACGTTTTTATTCCAACAGGTGGGTCTGGCCTAACTCTCCCTTTTAAATTGGGTTTTAAATGTTTTATATAAATTGGATGTTTTAAATTTTCTGAGCCTAAATTATTTAATCTATTTTAATAGTTTTTAACTTTTGTATGTTAATCGTATTTTTATTTTGGCTGTTCACTGCCCTGAGTCCCTCTGGGAGTAGGGCAGTATATAAATTTGATAAATAAATAAATAAATAAATAAATCCCTACAAGAACAAAGGGTGCTGTTTCTTCACGACGTCCATTCCGGTATTATCGTTGTGACCAGGAAGGCCATTGAGCACTCGACTGCCCACTCCCACCCCTCCGGGGATCAGTTTCTCAAGCACCTAGTTCCAGCAGGAGGGCAAACCCACGTTCCCGAGCAACGTTGGAGTGCTCTTGTATAGCAAACCAGTCGATAGGTATTGATTTCTGTGTACGTGACAAGAGTGGTTGTCATCCTAACACAGTTCGGATACCGGAGGAGGAGGGAGTTCCTGTGGAGGAAACGGAACAACCAGACCCTATGATATGTGATCCTATACACCCGTTTGTCATCAAGGTGATTCTGAAACATCCAAGAATGGGTAGAGAAGACCATCTAGGGGCTTTAGTAGATACAGGCTGTACTTGTTGTTTGTTGCGGAGGTCAGTAGCGGACAATCTAGGTCTCCGCATCATAGCATTACAAAAGCCCATTGTGTTTGAACAAATGGATGGCTCGACTCTTGATGGACAGCTGGCTACCCATGTAACAGAACAGGTGAGACTCAAGATCAGCCAACATTGGGAATTGGGTGCGATTTGTGGTAGTGGACAAAATGATTGAGCCCATGATTCTAGGGTTATCTTGGTTAGATAAGTGGAAACCTACAATATGGTGGGAAGGGGGTTTCCACAAATTGCAGTTAGCGATGGGTCCTACTCCACCTGAGGATAACCAAGCCACAGGTGCAGTTGGGAGAGAGGTGCCATGTTTAGAGGGTGTTCCACATATATATATAGGGATTTGTGATGGGTGTTTAGTGAAAAGGAGTGTGAATCCCTTCCACCCCATCATTCTACGGATTGTGCAATAGAATTAAAACCTGGCATTACGCTGCCAAAACCCCACATGTATTCCATGACCCCTCTTGAATCAGATGAGCTATGATGTTATATTGACCAGAACCTGGCTAGACACTTTATTATACCCAGCCCCTCCTGGCAGCACCTGTGTTGTTTAAAGAGAAGATGGAGGTCTACAACTATGTGTCAATTTTAGAGGGTTGAACACTGTGTGTATGGAACCCCTATATCCATTACCTCTCATGACGGATTTACTTTCGATCCTGACAACCGGGAAGATTTTTACTAAACTTGATCTCCGAGAGGCCTATTATAGGGTCCATGTTTCAGAAGGTGATGAATGGAAGACGATGTTTAACTGTCTTTTGGGCAGTTATAAATTCCAGGTCATGCCGTTGGTTTACAGTGTTGTGGCTTCATTGCCTGAGCCTGTGTCATCGGCAGGAGAGGACTCTGAGAGTGACGGAGAGGAGTTGGCAAGGCCTCCTTCTCCAGGACCCTCCTCTCTGGCAATGCTTCCGGAGGACACCGAAGGGCAAGAGATAGGCCCAGAGTCAAGCACGTCTCCGTAGCCACAGGTGGACAGTGATGAGGGTAATGAGTCTTGGCTGGACCCTTGCCAGCGTCGCAGAGACAGGCGCGTGCAACAGAAGAAAAGGCGTGCCCGTGATTAGCTGACTCACTAGACCACACCCCACAGGCTATAAAAGGGGGTGAGTTATTCATTCAGACTCTGTGATGGACAAAACTAAATCCTTGGAGTCACTTTGCATCTCGGCTTCAGCTTTATTCCTGGACAATTGTTGTGGTGTGTATTTTCTTGTATGTAGATAAAAGGACTTGGCAAGCAGCTGCTGGGATTGCTGCCAAGTGTCTTATTGGACTAATTGGTTGCCTGCCAGTTTATTTAACCCCTGCCTGTCTGTCTGAGTGTGTGTGTGTGGGACGGGGACAGAACATACAGGGAGCGCCTGCAGTTTTTATGCAATTGATTAACAATGTGTTCTATGACCATTTATATCAAGGAGTCCTGGTATATTTAGACGACATCCTGATCTATTCTAATACCATGGAAGAACATGTTCGTCTGGTGCATCAGGTCTTAACCAAACTATTGAAAGCTCAACTATATGTGAAACTATCAAAATGTGAGTTTCATAAAGGCAAAATAGATTATTTGGGGTTCAGAATTACAGGAAAAGGGATAGAGATGGATCCTAATAAGGTCGAAACAGTTTTAGCTTGGCAGGCTCTGAGGACCTGAAAACAATTACAAAGTTTTCTAGGCTTTGCAAACTTTTATTGGAGATTTATTCCCCCGTTTGCTAAAGTAGCCTTGCCATTAATTGATCTTCTGCGAACAAAGTCCCTTAAAATAGGTAAATGTAAGCTGAGACAAGGCATTGAGTGGGCACAGTCTTGTCAACAAGCATTTGAAACCCTAAAATCCCTATTCACCAGAGAACCCATACTTAGACATCCTGATACATCAAAACCATTTGTAATTCAAGTGGACGCAAGCGATGTGGCAGTGGAAGAAGTCCTCTTACAAAAGAACAACCAAGGTATACTTCAATCATGTGCCTATACTTCTCGAAAACTAACTCCCACAGAACGAAACTGGACTGTCTGGGAGAAGGAGGCATATGCCATTAAGTGGGCTCTGCAGACTTGGAGACATTTGCTAGAGGGGACTAACATTGATTCTGAGGTATGAACGGACCATAAAAACTTAGAAGCCCTCCAAATACCTCCTAGACTGTCACCAAAACAGGTGCATTAGGTGCAGTACTTTCGTAGGTTCACCGTTAAATTGAAGGCTATACCCAGTGGGAAGAATTACCTGGCAGATGCATTATCACATATGCCTCAGTATGAGAGTCAAAGAGACGACATAACACAGGCGTTAATGCCTTATCAACAAACAGGAAAACAAGGAAGCGATATATGTTCATTACCTTCTACCTGGATGGTAGAGCTAAAAGAGGAGCTGGCAACAGATACTTGGTTAACAACCAACCGCCAGTTGGTGACACAAAAGGGAGGGCTTGTGTGGAAGGGAGAAAAATTATACATCCCTGCTACTTTAAGAAATAAGATATTATGACAGTGTCATGATGTTAAAGCAGCAGGACATTTCGGTTTTATTAAAATGTTACATTTAGTACGATGACAATTCTGATGGCCACGGCTACGAAAACAAGTAGAGAGATACGTACAAGGCTGTCCAGTTTGTATAACAGCAAAACCGCTATCAGGTAAACCACTCAGCCTATTACAATATGTGGCTGAACCACATAGACCACGGGAAGATATAGCCATGGATTTTATAGTTGAGTTGCCCACTAGCAAAGGACATATTGTAATATGGACTGTCATCGATCTGTTTTCCAAACAGGTGCATTTTATTCCTTGTAAGGGGTTGCCATCTGCAAGGCGTTTAGCAAAACTGTTTGTACAACATATATATCATCTTCATGGTATGCCCAAACAAATCATTTCTGATAGAGGCCCCCAATTTACTGCTCGATTCTGGAAGAATTTTTTAAAACAAATAGGGACAAAACAAGGACTCAGTTCTGCATTTCATCCAAACACTAACGCAGCAGCCGAACGAGCCAATGCCATGATAGATAGATATGTACGGTCCTATGTGTCTTACCAGCAGACTGATTGGTATGAGTTATTGCCCTTTGCAGAATCAGCATATAATAACACTGTGCATAGCAGTACTGGATATACCCCTTTTTAAATAGTATCAGGGAAGGAATTCCCTGCCATCCCAGACCTCGATATACAGACAGGAGGTCCCAATAGTCCAATGGAATGGACAGAAAAAATTAAGCAAAGTTGGCCACATATAAAAACCGCTTTAACAAAAGCATCTATTGCATATAAAACCCAGGCCAATAAGAAGAGACGTAATAGCCCACTGTTTAGAGTAGGAGAAAAAGTATACCTCTCTACAAAATATATAAAATGATGCATACCTAGTAAAAAGCTAGGTCCCAAATATATAGGTCCATTCACCATTACCAAAATAATAAATCGCTTAATGTTTTAATGTCCTTAAAACTTCCCCTGTTGCTGAAAAGAATACATCCAGTATTCCACAGTAGTCTTGTTGTAGCTCCGTTGCCTGAGCCTGCGTCATCAGCAGGGAAGGACTCTGAGAGTGAGGAAGAGGAGTTGGCAAGGCCTCCTTCTCCAGGACTCTCCTCTCTGGCAATGCCTCTGGAGGACACCGAAGGGCAGGAGATAGGCCCAGAGCCAAGCTCGTCCCCGCAGCCACAGGAGGACATTGATGAGGGGAGTGAGTTTTGGTTGGACCCTCGCCAGCGTCAGAGAGACAGGAGAGCCCAGCAGAGGAAAAGGCATGGTCGTGATTAGCTGGTGGACCATGCCTCCCAGACTATATAAGAGAGGGATTGCAGCCGTATCTTTGTGACGAACAAAACAAAGATTCATGGATCCCGGTTTTGAATTGGGCCTGCGTCTCAGCTTTGGTGGTGTGTATGTGACTGACCTATTAATAAAGACGTTGGCAAGCAGCTGCGGATTGCTGCCGACCTTTGTTATCAGCTTACTTGGTTGCCTGCCAGTTCATTAGACTCTGATTGTCTGAGGGGAGGTTATTTCTGGGCACGGGGCCAGAACAAGTCTCCTGAAACCAGCAACTAAGATAAGAGACACGGGAACGCGTCCAGGGCCTATAATAGGGGATGTATATAAAATTGAAAAAATAGAGGGATTTCTGGTTGGCACACCGGCGTTGTGGATGGCCTCTCTGGACCGCCAGCCCCGTGATTTCATAAAAGCCGCTTTGACAGCGTTAAGCAGCTGTCTGGCAGCTTGAAAACCTCTCCACTGGGAAAAGAAGGAGAAAAGAGCCAGTGAGTGCGGGTAGAGCCCCCCGTAAACCCTCTGGAATAATTCCAGAGGCTTGGAGGGCGAGAGCTCCCTGGTCAGCTCACTGAAGCTCCGGATCCGGGATGACTCTGTTTTAAACAGAGCTAGACATCGTGACCAACTCTGCAGGCAAAAGTGAGATTGAATGAATACAAGAGCAGACAGAGCGGAAACAGGAGAACAAACATTTGCAAGTATCAGTGCTTAACTCTGGGCTTACATTGTTTCTAATTGAATTTCTTTGAGTGGGAGGCAGGAAGAAATGGCGCCTTTGTTGTGGGCGTGAAAGTGAAAGTTAGAAACGAAAGTGCTTATTGAGAGTTTTGCGCTCTGAGAGTGGATTAAAGCTGCTGGGAATTGAGAGTGGTGGAGAAAGGACTATTTTGTTTGACAAACTATAAACTATAAACTTTTGAAAATTGTTCAAGAGACTTTGTGGCTGTGAAAGGGAAAAAGACTTTATAAAATAAGATGGCTTCTAAGCAAGCTAAGCCAGGAGTTCCTAAAAGTGGAGGAGGTTCTCCAGTAGTGTCAGTAGTGACACAGAAAGCACAACTTCCAGCTGAGCCACAGAGTCAGGAGGCTTCTTTTAAAGAACTTAAAGAATTTATAAAAGAAGCCATGAATAATCAAACTGCAGCTATGAACAACCAAACAGTAATTATGGAAGGGAAACTAAAAAAATTTGCAGAGGATATAAAGGCAATTAAAGATGTTGTCGAAGAAAAGCACAAAGAAATAAGAGATGACATTATCCTAGCAGTCTCAGGATTGTCAAAACACCTTGTTCAGCTGGATGAGAGAGTAGAAAAAATTAATGAAACCAACCTGAACTTGGAAGATAAAGTAGGAGACATTATGACTAAAACAGAGAAGGTGGAAGATGAATTGGTTATGTTACAATATAGATCTATGGAATTTGCTTTGAGATTGAGAGGGCTGAAAGAAAATAGCCGGGAAAAGCTAAAGGACATTTGTGCTGAAGCTATGGCAGAGATAATCAAAGAAAGAGTAGAAGATGTGGCAACTTGAATCAATAAAATTTACAAGGTTAACTCCTGGGTGGCAAGACAAAGGCAGTTACCAAGAGATGTGGTGATCTATTTTACAACCAGGAGGATCAGAAATGACATTTTACAAGCTTCCTACAAGAATAAGCTTCAAGTGGCTGGACAAGAATTAGTGATTCTGAAAGAGATCCCTCCCAAAATGTTAAGAAGTAGAAAGGACTTTGGCTTCCTGGTAAATGAATTGAGAACTCAGCAAGTGCAGTACAGATGGGATGTTCCAACCGGTTTAATAGTGAATTATGGTGGAGAAAGATACCATTTAAATACAGTTTGGAAGGCAAAAGATTTTTATGTCAATGTTCTAAAGGCTGGATACCCACCTTCACGGGGGGGGGGGGGGCAGAAAAAAAATGGAGATGTTACAACAAGAGAAAGATGGAAAGCAGATACAAACCTATGCTGAAGTTGCAGCTGGAGGAATCATCATGGAAGAAGATTTAGTGCAATCGGGGGGGGGCACCCCCAACTCTTGAACCACTCAAGAAGACAGAGGAACCAATAGAACAATGAATGACACGAGCAACTTATAAACGAGAACAACTAAAAGTGCAACAATCTCAAGACTCATCTCAAGAAGTCAAAAAAACAGAAGCAGTGGGAGGGGCTAGGCTGAAGAGTAAGATGGAGGAGGATATTCAGCGGATGCTCTTGAAGCTTTGAGGGGCTAAAGATGGCAACTAAATTCCTATCTTGGAATGTTAATGGTTTAAATTCACCACAAAAAAGAAAGAAAGTATTTCACTACTTGAAACAATTTAAGAACGATGTTATTTGTTTGCAAGAAACACATATTAGATTATCAGACCAAAAATATTTGATAAATTCAAGATTAGGTACACACTTTGTGGCATCAGCACCAGAGAAGAAAAATGGGTTAGTTATATATGTAAAGAAAGGATTATCAGCTGATCTAATTGAGGCAGATACTCAAGGAAGATATATTGCAATTGAATTATTAACTCAGAGTGGAAAAATGCTCTTAATTGGAATATACACACCTAATCAACAACAAGATAAATTTTATAAATTTTTACATACCAAAATAATACAATGGGATTATAAATCCTTTATACTAATGGGTGATTGGAATTGAGTAATAGATACACTGAAAGACAAAAAAAGTTTATCAAAGATTTCAACACGTACGAAATTACCTAAATCTTTCTTTGATATGATGGAAGATATGGAATTGAGAGACATTTGGAGAGAACGGAATGCTAAGGAAAGAGATTTTACTTCTTTTTCCAATAGACACCAATCCTTTTCCAGGATTGATTTTATACTAACCACAAATGATTTTTTTTCTAGGATGAAGAAGACGAAGATATGTCCAAGAGCTCTAACTGATCATAGTCTGGTCTGGGTGGAATTGGAACAGGAGAGGGGAGAAAGGAGGTCTTGGAGGTTAAATGAAAATTTATTTAGATATGAAAAAAATGTGAATGAGCTTAAAAAACGAAAGAATTTTTTGCTATTAACATGCATAAGGGTACTTCTATGGAAATGGTATGGGATGCAAATAAGGCCTATATGAGGGGAACTTTATTATATATGAATAATAAACATAGATTAAAACAACAAAAGAAGCGGAAAGAGATAGAGGAGGAAATAAAAAAGAAAGAACAATTACTTATACTTAATCCAGGAAATAAGAATGTAAAGGAAACAATAAACATACTACGAGAGCAATTTAATATGTTAATGGCTGATCAAGTGGCAACTAGTTTACAATATGCTAAACACAATACATTTTGTAATGCTAATAAATCAGGTAGGTGGTTGGCCTATGTGTTGAGGAAAAAACAGAAATCATGAGTTATCAGTAAGATAGAATTTAGAGGTAAGGAAGTTTATCAACAGAATATGATCAAAAAAGCTTTTTTAGAATTTTATACTAAGCTATATGCTAGTGATTCAATACAAGGCATAGATATAGATAGATACCTAAAGGAAGAGAATATTCCTGAATTAACGTTAGAACAGAGAGAAGGATTGAATCAGCCAATAACTTTTGAGGAGATTATTGCAGCAATTAAACAGTTAAAAACAGATAAAGCTCCTGGAACAGATGGATTAACAGCTGTTTATTACAAGAATTTACAGTCTGAAATGGTAGAACTGCTTAGAGCTTTATTTTGTAAAATTCAATCAGGGGGAGGAGTCCCACCCTCTTGGAGAACAGCTTTTGTTTCACTGATCCCGAAGGAAGACCAAAACTGTACTAAACCTGAAAATTTTAGGCCAATATCACTTTTGAACACTGATTACAAATTCTAGCGAATAGATTAATGCCAGTTATGCAACAAACAATTCATAATGACCAATCAGGGTTTATAAAAGGGAGACAAATGAAATATAATGTTAGACAAATTGTAAATTTATTGGAATATCTGGAAAAAAATAACCAGGTCCCTGCAGCGTTCATATTTTTGGATGCAGAGAAGGCATTTGATCAACTGAATTGGCAATTCCTGTTTAAGATAATAGAAAAAATGCATTTTGGAGAGTATTTTACACAATCAATTAGAGCAATATATCAGGAACAAACAGCACAAATAATAGTTAATGGAGGTTTAACAGATATTTTTAAAATTGAGAAAGGAACAAGGCAGGGTTGCCCCTTGTCTCCACTGCTGTTTATTTTAACCCTAGAAGTTTTGTTGAATAAGATACGTGACTTTGATAAAATAAAAGGAATTGTAATCATACAGCAAGATTATAGACTAAGAGCGTTTGCAGATGACTTGGTTGTTAGTTTATCTCAACCTATAGAATCGGTTCCACAAATGTTGGACATAATAGGTCAATATGGTAAGGTATCTGGGTTTAAAGTAAATCATCATAAGACAAAGCTGATAACTAAAAATATGTCTATATCTCAAAGAGACGACTTAGGAAGAATAACAGGGTTTGAAATAGTTAAAAAGTTTAAATATCTAGGAGTAAATATTGCAGCCTCAAATACCGAAATTATTTAAAAACAATTATATAGTTCTTTGGCAAAAAGTGCAGAAAGAAATGGAAAATTGGAAAAAGTTACAACTATCTTTATTGGGAAGGATAACAGTAATAAAAATGAATGTGCTACCCAGGTTCTTATTTTTGTTTCAAATGATACCAGTGCTTAAGAAAGATGGAAATTTGAGGGAGTGGCAGAAAGGGGTTAATACTTTTATCTGGGGTGGGAAAAAACCAATAATAAAATTGAAAATTATACAGGATGTACGTGAGAGAGGAGGTCTTAAAATGCCTAACTTAAGATTGTATTATGAAGCATCTGTCTTATCACAAATTAGTGACTGGTTTAATTTAACTGAAGAGAGAATGTTAAATATAGAAGGTTATGATTTGTTATATGGATGGCATGCTTATTTGTTATATGAAAAAAAAGTGGATAAGGTGTTTAAAGGTCACATACTTAGAAATGCTTTGTTGAGGGTTTGGGAAAAAGGGTGGGGGGAATATTGGGGGGGAAACTTCTTTTTGTAAAACTTTTCAATAAAAAAAAAATTGAAAAAATACTTGATTCCAAAATATATCATGGAAGGCTTAGGTATTTAGTGCACTGGAAAGGGTATCCCAATACAGATGCATCATGGGTAAAGGTAAAAGATGTAAACACTCCAGGACTGCTAAAACGGTTTCATACATTATATCCACACAAACCAGGCAGATATATTCCCAGCTAATGATAATGGTATGCTGCTTTTTTGTCTCTACAAGAAGAGATGTGTGGGGGGGTACATGTTGAGTGTCAAATCACCCCTCGACACAACGCCAATAGGAACAGAAACATCACGGCGTGAGAGCTCATAAAGAACCATGGCGAGTGGGGACCGAATGGAAAAGAAAGAAACAACACACGGTGGAGGGGGTGTATGTATGCCGAGGTCACAAAGAAGGGGTGGGGGGTGGGGGTGGCGGTTGTTATAAATGAGGGTCTTGGTCCAAGGGAGGCCACTGTTCCTCAGACAGCCGGATGCGAGTCCCTCCTTGTGAAGTGGGGTCACAGGGTGCAGACGGGCTTGCTAGTCATGTACCTGGTTCCCTGCTATGTGGCAGCGGCCCTGCCCGGGCTGCTCAACATTATAGCCACAGTGGCGGTTGATACCCCCAGGCTTATAGTCATGGGGGATTTTAACCTGCCATTAGTTGGTGAGGCATCTGAAGCGGCTCGAGAGTTCATGGCTTCCATGATGGCCATGGATCTGACCCAGTTAATTCATGACCCTATTCACACAGGAGGACACACATTGGACCTGGTTTTTGTCTCTGGACAGTGGTTGAGGGATCTGGAGTTAGGGGATATAAGAAATGAACCCTTGTCATGGTCAGATCACTCCCTCCTTCACCTGGACCTTTGAACCGCCACACCCTGCCGCAGGGAGGCGGAACTGATGAAGTGGTTCTGCCCCAGGCACCTGATGGACCCTGAGAGGTTCCAGATGGAGCTTGGGCCATTTCCTGAGGATCTGGCACACAGCTCAGCTGAGGACTTAGTAGCCACCTGGGATAGGGCGGCTGCTGGGGCCTTGGATCGAGTTGTGCCTTTGCGGCCTCTGACCCAGCACCGGTCTCACTTGGCCCCTTGGTATACTGAGGAGCTGAGGGAGATGAAGTGCTGGAAAAGACGCCTAGAGAGCAGTTGGAGGGCTAGTTGTTCTGAATCCGACCGGACACTGGTAAGAGCTCATATTAAGAATTACCTAGTGGTGATAAAAGTGGAGAAGAGAAACTACTTTTCCGTTCTTATTGCGTCATCAGATAATTGTCCAGGTGCCCTGTTTAGGGTGACCTGTTCCTTGCTCCAACAGGGGGCACGGGAGGGTAGAGCTGAGGATTTTGTACAATATCTGTATGACAAAATCGCTCAGATTCGGGAACAGCTGGACTCTGACTCCAATTGGGTAGTCACCTCCAGGGGAGGTGACCGGAGCAGGTCTTGAGAATATTATATGGGAAGAATTTGATTCTGTGACTCCGGAAAACGTGGACAGGATACTGAGCAGGCTGAGAGCGGCCACATGTTTATTGGACCTGTGTCCCTCCTGGCAGGTGCTGGCATCCCAGGAGGTTACACGAGGCTGGCTCCAGGGGATTATAAATGCTTCCTTGAGTGAGAGTGTCTTCCCCATCGCTTTGAAAGCAGCAGTGGTGAGGCCCCTCCTCAAGAAGCCTTCCTTGGACCCGGCAATGTTGGTAAATTATCGTCCTGTCTCCAACCTCTGCTTTGTTGTGAAGATTGTTGAGAGTGTGGTTGTGTGACAGCTGCCTCAGTACCTGGATGAATCGATCTATCTAGATCCATTCCAGTCGGGCTTCAGGTCCGGGTACAGCACGGAGATGGCATTGGTCGCATTGGTTGATGATCTCTGGAGGGCTCGGGACAGGCATTGCTCCTTTGTCCTGGTCTATTAGACCTTTTGATACCATCGACCATGGTATCATGCTGCACCGGTTGGAAGGTTGGGAGTGGGGGGCACCGTTTTACAGTGGTTCTCCTTTCCTACCGGTCGCAGTCTGTGTTGACAGGGGTGCAGAGGTCGACCCCGAGTCCCCTTGTATGTGGGGTGCCACAAGGATCGGTCCTCTCACCCCTTCTGTTCAATATTTATGTGAAGCCGCTGGGTGAGATCATACATGGTTTTGGGGTGTAGTACCACCAGTACGCTGATGACACCCAGCTGTACATCTCCACCTCAGACCACCCCAATGACGCCCTCGAAGTGATGTCCCGGTGCCTGGAGGCCATACGGATATGGATGGGGAGGAACAGACTCAGGCTCAATCCTTCCAAGACCAAGTGGCTGTGGTTTCCGACGTCCCAATATAGTCAGTTGGTGCCATCACTGACTATTGGGGGCGAGTCATTGGCCCCCACGGATAGGGCTCGCAACTTGGGCATCCTCTTGGACTCATGGTTGTCTTTAGAAGAGCATATGACGGCCATGGCCGGGAGGACTTTTTATCAGGTTTGCCTGATTCACCAGTTGCGTCCCTTTCTGGATCGGGACTCCTTGCTCACGGTCACTCACGCCCTTGTCACTTCCCGTCTAGACTACTGTAATGCTCTCTACATGGGGCTCCCCTTGAGGAGCACCCGGAGGCTCCAACTGGCGCAGAGTGCGGCCGCGCGGGTGGTGATGGGAGCGACATGGCGTTCCCATGTGACACCTCTCCTGCGCGAGCTGCACTGGCTCCCGGTGGTCTTCCGGGTGCGCTTCAAGGTTCTGGTTACTACCTTTAAAGCGCTCCATGGCTTAGGACCTGGGTACTTGCAGGACCGCCTACTACCACCAATAGCCTCCCACCGGCCAGTACGCTCTCATAGAGAGGGGCTCCTCCGGGTGCCGTCAGCCAAACAATGTCAGCTGGCGGCCCCCAGGGGGAGAGCTTTCTCTGTGGGGGCACCTACTTTCTGGAACGAGCTCCCCCCAGAGATACGGAGGATCCCGGATCTGCCCACCTTCCGCCGCACTCTTAAGACTTTTCTATTTCGCCAGGTGGACCTGGCCTAACCACTCCACGTTTTTAGTGTTAAATTTTTTAAAAAATTTAAATTATATTGGGGTGTTTTAATTCTGTCCGGGCCAAATTCATTTAATCTGTTTTTAGTTGGTTTTAAATTTTGTATTTATGTATTTTTATATTTGGCTGTACACCGCCCTGAGTCCTTCGGGAGTAGGGCGGTATATAAATCCAATAAAACTCAAACTCAAAACTCAAACTTCTGGATCGAGACTCATTACGGATGGTCACTCACATCCTTGTCACCTCACGCCTGGACTACTGTAATGCTCTCTACATGGGCCTCCCCTTGAGGAGCACCCGGAGGCTCCAACTGGTCCAGAATGCGGCCGTGCGGGTGATGATGGGAGCAACATGGCGCTTCCATGTGACACCCCTCCTGCGCGAGCTGCACTGGCTCCCGGTGGTCTTCCGGGTGCACTTCAAGGTTTTGGTTACCACCTTTAGAGCGCTCCATAGCTTAGGACCAGAGTACTTACGGGACCGCCTTCTGCCACCAATAGCCTCTCACCGACCAATCCACTCCCATAGAGAGGGGCTCCTCAGGGTGCCGTCGGCCAAACAATGTTGACTGGCGGCCCCCAGGGGAGAGAGCCTTCTCTGTGGGGCACCCGCCATCTGGAATGAGCTCCCCCCAGAGATAATGAGGCAATATGGCAGAGAGGGCCTTTGTTTTGAGCCCATTTCTATGATTGTTCCATGCCGAGTAAGTGAATAGCTCTTCTTTAGCAATATGGCAGGGAGGGCCTTTGTTTTGAGGATACTGTAGTTCCTCAGATGTTGGGACTCTACTCTCATGTTTTCCTTTGCAGTCTGAATGATTCCAAGAAGACCTGTATCCAATGACAGCTGGGGTCCAGCCATCATTGACGGCACAAGAGTGGCTGAAAAGGTATTAATAAAGGTTTGTGATACAATTGCTTAAACTGTCAGAAACAAAAGATTTTGCTCATTTATCTATCGGCATCACATTACATTAAAGGCAGATCTATAGTAAGGCTGGAGGCCCACAGGTATATACAGTAGCAATGTTATAATCTGGATCGCAGTGTTTAGAATTCTCATAATAAACTCACAATGTTTTCCAGCAATTGAAGCAATAATATAGAAGCTGTTTCTCTATATCTCTATTCTAAGGTAACACTCCTAATGTTTTGCAATATCGGTAGCTGTTTGTTGGAGGTGTGTGCATGTGAAGGATCCACACAATTTATTCAGCCACAAGACTGAAACTGTCAATGTCACAGACCCCAAAACAATAATGCATAATGGCATAAGAAGCATCTAATGTTTTCACTGCTTGTTTTTCACTCTTGGGAATTGTATGCCAATTACCGGCTAATCTGTGGTATGGTGAACAGAGTAACTAGTCTAAATCTAGGCTGTTTTGAACATAAAATTAATTCCAAATATCTAATTTGGAACTAATTCAATACTTGTGTAATAGGTTCAATACTTGTGTAATAGATATGGAGTAGAATTCTTCTGTCTTGTCTCCATCGTAGTCTGAATCTGCGGCAGAAGTTAAACTGGACAAGAACTGACAGCAAGTGAGAGGGCAGCTCCTTTGGCCTTGGAAGAAATTGGGGAAGGGCAGAGTCAGTCCAGGCAAGGCTGTTCGGAATTAGTAAGGCCTGTAGGCAGGGAGGAGAGACAGAGCTTAGACGAGGAGCAAGAACTACACCCTCCTGATGCAAGGGCTTGGAGAATGCAGAGAAGGTATGATCAGCACAGGTAGAGTAGGCCACTCATGAGGAGTGCCCCGCTCAGCTTCGCTGGGCACATGTGGGGAATGAGACTTAAGGAGACGCCATGGGGAGTGGCATTTGTCGGGAACAAATGCTGAGTTCCTGAACTGTTGTGTGCCAACGTTTGAACTGGCCAAGAGTTTTTGCATTCCTTGTTGGCATTCTGGACTAATTATCTGGATCTTTTGCTCCCTGAACTCCTTGCTTTGCTCTTGTTTTGCCAAATACATTTGGGATTTATTGCTGCGCAGCCTTGGTGCAGACAGAGCTTGGCTGGACTAATTGCAGCCAGAGGCTGATTGAGGTTTGTGTGGGGATTTGTTCTCACTCTACTCTGGGACTTGCTATAAATGTGGGAGCATTTGGTGAGATTTTGAACAATAAAGGGGTGGTTTGAATTGCCAGCTGTTTCTGTTCTTTTTGTGCTGTGCCCTGGGTCATCACATTTTGTTCCCAACCCAACTCCAACTTGCTCCTCCATACCACATTGGGTGACCATGAATCAGCTCTGAGCAGACAATGATCAGTTAGCCCAGCAGGTTGCCCTCCTGATTGTACAGGTTGTACAGATGCAAGCAGTCAGACCATGCTGCAGATGCCTGGTAGCTATGCCGGATAAGTTTAATGGCTCGCTGGCCCAATTTCCAGCATTTTTTGTGCAGTGCTAGTTTTATATGAGCCTTCTGAGGACATCCCCACTGACCGGGATAAGGTGGGGGTTTTATAAGCCTTTTGTTGGGGTCAACAGCACATTGGGTGATGCCCCTGCTGACCCAGCCCAACCAGCTTTTGAATAATTATGCCAAGGTTTGCTGTCAGCTAAGAGCCATGTCTGAGGACCCTGTTACGGCCCAAATGGCTAACAGGCAGTTGAGAGAGTTGTGGCAGGGGTGTGGCTCTCTCGCTGACTATATTGCGGACTTCTGGGTGGTCTGCCGGGATCTGCAATGGAAGGAGGTGGTGATTATGGACCAGTTCCAGGAAGGTCTTTCATCGGAGCTCCTGGATGAGCTGGCATGCACCGAATGCCCTTGAACACCGAAGCACTCATGCACCTGTGCCTCTGCATCAACACAAGGCTTCAGCAGTGATGGACGTGATAACGGACAGAGGCCACCTCCGTACCTGTTAAGGCAGTGCTGCTGTCAGTACCTCTGCCTTATGAACCGATGCAGTTGCGGGCTGTATGACCTTGCCTGACCCAAGCTGAAAAGGGTTGGCAGCACCACAAAGGCCTTTGCCTGTATTGCGGCAGCCAAGTGTCCTGCTAAGGCATGTAAAGCCATGGTGGGAGCAGTGGCAGGAAACGGGCCTGGCCTGGCCTAGAGGGTTCCATAGGTTGGGCTCAAGGTGCAACAGACCAACCATCTCCACCACAGACAGCTTTTGTGAAGCACCTCATGTTAGCAGCAAGTGTATTTGTGCCAGGTCAGGGAGCAGTGGAGATTCAGATCCTGTGGACTCGGGGGCCACAGCCAACTTCATGAACTCAGCATTTGAGGTGTAGTGGTCCAATTCCAATTTGAGTGCATGTTCTCTCTTTTTTAAAAAACTAACTCACAAAACTAAAATCTTTGACAACCACATCACTGTCTGCAAAAATAAAGTTAACCCCCGATACAAGAGGATGCATGGAAAATCTAGAAAGGCAGGGTCTTGATGAGTCCGCTTCTCTTCCCCAAAAACCTTTAAAAAGTCAATAGGTTATTTTTCATTGCAATCGTTTATTCTTGTCCGGATGTTTTATCCAATTCTTGTTGGCTGTGGAATGGACAAAATGTCTATTTGCCCTCCAAATGGATGCATGGACATCAAATTAAGTCTCCATTATAAAAAAATATCTTTCTTATTGTCTCCGTTATAAAAAGTTATTTCTTATGATGACTCATTACTACTAATAATACTAAAGGAAGAGGGAAACTATTACTAGAACACAGAAGAGAGCAACATGGGTTGCGTGGCTTAGGAGGAAGGAAAGGGCCCTGGTTCCCTTCACAAGGCACACCTGGGGATGGAGTTTAAAGGAGAGGCAGTTGGGAGGGGTGTTTGTTGGGAACAAACACTGAATTCATCTAGTGTTAAGAGTTGTGGCCTCCATTCCTGACATTCCTCCTGACTGTTTGAATTATTGCTGTGCTTCTGTGTGCTTATCTTGTCTTGCTGGAATTATTGCCCTGATTCTTTGCTTCTTATCTTGCACTGCTGGAGTGATTGATTGCAGTCATTCTGCTTACACTGTTTGTACTGGAGTATCTGTGACCAGAGGCTGCTGCAGGTTTGTGGGAGAGCTTTTCTCCAGGCCAGAGAGTAAATGGGGCTTTGGGGCAAAGTTGGAACAAATAAAGGGACTCATACCTGTTGTTGTGACTCCAACCCCCGAGCCTGTCTTATCAGAGGGAGAGGATTCTGAAAGTGAAGGAGAGGATTTGGCAAGATCTCCCTTTTCAGGACCCTCCTGTCTGGCAATGCCTCAGGTGTTCTCCAAAGGCCAAGAGATATGCCAGGAGCAAGGCACTTTAGAGCAGCTGCAGTTAGACAGTGACGGGGATGAGTTTTGGCTGGATCCCC
Source organism: Masticophis lateralis (assembly GCA_030761175.1). NCBI lineage: Eukaryota > Metazoa > Chordata > Lepidosauria > Squamata > Colubridae > Masticophis > Masticophis lateralis. The sequence continues at coordinate 87,986,037 of JAUDYJ010000005.1, forward strand.
AACAATGTCAGAAGGATAAGCGTGTGCAGCAGAGAAAGAGGCGTGCCAGAGATTAAGCTGAGTCACTGGACCATACCCCACAAGGGATAAAGGGGTGTGTGGTGGCTATTCAGGCTTTGTGACAGACAAATTGAAAAGCTTGGAAGTCATATCATGTTTCTAGAACTCTGTTATATGCTCTTCTTGGATTTATTTGGACTGGATTTGGACAAATCTTTGGCTTTGTGGACTTATTTTGGTGTATTGGACTGAGGAGAAAAAACCTCCCTTAGTGAGTAAAATCTTTTGGCAGGCAGTTTATGTGTTGCTGCCAATTCTGTTCTCTCAAAAGAATTCCTGACTGCTGGTTTCATTAACTCCTGGCTGACTGACTGTGTGTGTGTGAGAGATGGGGACAGAACATCTTGTCCGTCACCAGAAATTTAACCATCTTTTAATCAAGATGGACCAACAGCTGCAGCAGATGCAAGCTGATAATCAGCATCTGCAACAGCAAGTGGCTCAATTAACAGCCCAACTTGCTTTGAGTAATGCTCCTGCAGCAATCCCTCCTCTTCCTCCCTGTCAGAAATGCCCAGTGAACATGCCGGATACGTTTTCTGGGTAGCCTGAGATGTTCCAGACCTTCATGGGACAGTGCCAGTTATTTATGACCATGAGACCAGAGGATTTTCCGGATGACCAGGCTAGGGTAGTATTAGTGATAAGCCTCCTTTCTGGCTCTGCCGCCTGATGGGCCAAAACAACCCATTGCTATCGGATTATCAGGGCTTTTGGCAACACCTGCACATCATGTATGAGGACCCCATTTGGACTCAGGCAGCAGCCAGGTGCATTAAGGACCTCCGTCAAGGGAAACACTCCCTGCAGGATTATATTGCCAAATTTTGGCTTTTAGGCCAGGACTCTGCTTGGAATGACGTGGCACTAATGGACGCATTCCAGGATGGCCTCTCAGATGAGCTGCAGGACGAACTGGTTCGGGTGGAGGTGCCTCAGACCCTCGATGCTCTGGTGACGCAATGCTTGTGCATTGACGCACAACTCCAATGGTGAAAGATCCGTCACCCCATTTAGGAACCACCGGCAGTATCTGCACCTCTGCATCCTGCATCAACAGCGCCCCGGGCCACCCAGCATTTTGTGGCGACTGCTGAGGAGTCAATGGAGCTGAGAGCAGCCAGACCTCACCTGATGGCCCAGGAGCGAATGCAGAGACGTCAAGGGGGATTGTGTCTTTATTGCGAGGAGGTTTGACATTTTGCCACCTCATGTCCCAGGAAGCGAAGTGGGGCACTCAAGCCTGTTCCTGAATCTCGGCATGACCAGCTGGGAAACGGGGCAGGCCTGACCTAGAGGAAACCCTAGGCCAGGCATGTATCAACCACTCACAAGAAATAGCGGATGTGGACTCTGGGCCCCCTCGGCATCTGATTTTGGATACTCATGTTTTGTTGGCCAACCAGTTCGAGGGGATTCAGGCAAATGCGCTGGTGGACTCGGAACCATGACTAACTTTATGGACCAGGCCTTTGTGGCCCATTCTGATGTTCCTTTGGTTCTGGTGGACCCTCCATTGAGGGTAGAGACTATTGATGGGTGAGAACTCATTGCAGGGCTCATTAAGTTCGCTACCCAGCCTTTGTGCTTAGCCATTGGGGCACATGAGGAGGCGATTCAGTTCTACGTTACAGAAGATCTTCATTTTCCATTGGTCCTTGGGATGGCCTGGCTTCAGACCCACGATCCTCAGGTGGCATGGTTAAGAAACACCATTTCTTTTCTGAGTCTGCAGTGCGTCGACCACATCCACCATACCTATGCCAGCCAGGAAGTCTCTACCCCTGCCGTCTCCTTGCCTCTTGAACTGATGGACTTCGCCGATGTGTTCAGTGAAAAGGAGGTGGACCGATTAACCCTGCATCGACCCTACGACTGCCCCATGGATCTGTTGCCCAATATGCCACTGCCCGTGGGACTTCTGTACTCCATGTCTGAGCCCGAGTTGGCCACCCTACAGGACTTCTTGGACAAGAACCTGGTCCAAGGGTTCATCCGGCCTTCATTGTCCTCTCTCTCAGCCCCGGTCCTCTTCGTGAAGGAGACAGGGGACTTACGCTTGTGCTGTGATTACCGTCAGTTGAATGCCATCATGGTGTGGAATCACTACCTCCTGCCACTCATCCCGGAGCTGATGGAGAGGTTGTTGGGAGGCCTCTATCTTCACCAAGCTCGATCTCCAAGGGGCCTACAACCTGATGCGCATGTGAGAGGGGGACAAGTGGAAGTCGGTGTTTGGCACTCGATACAGCCATTTTGAGTACACCGTGATGCTATTTGGGTTGACCAATGCCCCCGCAGTTTTCCAGCACCTGATGAATGACATGTTCCGGGACACCTTAGACCAGTTTGTGGTGATCTACTTGAACATTTCGATTTACTCCCAGTCCAGGGAAAGCCACCTCCAGCACATCCGCCAAGTTTTGCATCGCCTGCGGGAGCACCAACTCTATGCAAAGTTGGAGATATGCCTCTTCTTCCAGACTTCCAGACTTCCAGAGTTCCTTGGGCACATCATCTCTCCTGAAGGCATTGGTATGGATGTGCGCAAGGTGGAAGCCTTCTGTAGTTGGGAACCCCCTTGTCGGGTGAAGGACATCCAGCATCTGCTGGGGTTCACCAACTATTACTGGACCTTCACCCCCAGGCTACCCTGACCATGCCACCAACCCAACTCCTTCGAAAGAAGGTCCCGTTTCAGTGGGGTCCTCCGCAGCAGCAGGCATTCGAGGTCCTCAAGCAAGCCTTCATCACGGAACCTGTCCTGAGGCACCCCAATCCACATCATCAGTTCGTGGTGGAGATGGATGAGTCCAATGTGGCAATTGGGGTGGTGTTGTTATAGGCCCCGGTGGATGGTGGCACTCTTTTTCCCTGTGCTTACTATTTCCGGAAACTCAATCCTTCCGAGCACAACTACACTATCTGGGAAAAAGAATTGCTGGCTATCAAGGCCACGTTTGAGGCTTGGCGGCACCATCTTGAGGGGGCCTGACACCAGGTGGAGGTTTGAATGGACCATTGGAATTTGGAACACCTCACAACAGCCAGGAAGTTGAACCAGCAGCAGATCCGGTGGTCTTTGTTTTTCATCCGGTTCAACTTTCACATCACCTATATTCCGAGTGGTCACAACCAGAGAGTGGACACTTTGTCCTGCAAGCTGAAGTACTTTTGCCCTAAGGACTTACTTCCTCCACAGATGGTGCTGCCAGCGGAATCTTTGGCTGCGGTCCAGGAATCGACGGATTTGTGGTCTCAGGTGCGAGAAGCACAGTGCCTGGACAACTGGTCACAGCAGCAGAAAATGGAAGTCGGCCCCACATCCCCATGGACTTTGGAGGAGGGATTACTGAAGCACCGGGGTGGGTTGTATGTGCCCACAAGTCCGCTCCGAGCCCTCATCATGAACCAGTGCCATGACAACCCTGTGGCGGGACACTTCGGCTTCAAGACTCTCCACCTGGTGATGCAGACTTTTTGGTGGCCTTAGGTACAGCACAACGTGCATGCATATGTGACGTCCTGCTGACATCATAGAGACCATGGGGAGCCATCTCCATGGACTTCCTGATGGACCTGCCACTGTCCGCTATGTTTACGACTGTCCTCGTGGTGGTGGATATGTTCACTAAGATGGCACATTTTATCCTGTGCTGTGGACTGCCATCGGCCCACACCACAGCCAGGCTGTTCCTTCAGCATATCTTCCGCCTCCATGGCCTGCCGGACAGGGTGGTTTCAGACCCCGGGGCACAATTCACAGCCTGATTCTGGAAAAGCCTGATGGTTGCATTGGAGGTGCAGGTGTGCTTGTCGTTGGTGCACCATCCAGAGACTGACGGGGGAACGGAGAAGATAATCGGCATCCTGGAACAGTACCTCCACTGTTTTGTAAACCAACAGTAGGACAACTGGGCCAAGTACTTCCCCCTGGCGGAGTTCAACTTTAACAACTCCCAACACACCTCCACCCAGATGACCCCATTCCATGCCAATGTGGGATACCATTTACAGCTTTTCCTTTTGACAACCTTGGATTCCCCTGTTCCTGAGACCCAGGACTTCCTCTCGGAACTGTAAGCAGTGCAGCAGTTGGTGCGTCGGCAGCTGATTCAGGCGAAGGAGGACTATAAACGGGTCACCGACCACGCCTGATGGGCAATGCCACCGCTGGAAGTTGGAGACCGGGTGTGGCTGTCCACGAAACACCTCCCCACTGACTGGCCAGTGAAGAAAGTTGACCACCGCGTTATCAGCCCCTTCCCAGTCTATGTGGTCATCAGCCCAGTGGCCTACCGGTTGACTCTGCCACAATCCATGTGGCTCCACCCTGTTTTTCATCGGTCCCTTCTGGTCCCGGAGGCCCCATCTTGCCACCTCTGATGCCTGACAACACCTGCTCCAACCACAGCCATCAAGGAGGGCTCCACGACATATGAGGTGGACAGCATCCGGGACTCCCATTGGCTGAAGGGGCATTTTCAATACCTCATTGCTTGGAAGGGATACGGGCCCGAGGATTTCTCCTGGGTGGATGCTTCTTCTGTTCATGCCCCTGACCTGGTACGGGCCTTCTAGAGAGCCTGGATAGCTCAACAAATTAAAAGCCTGTTATTAATATTCAGCTGTCTGCAATTATTCTGTGATGCACACCACAGACCATGTAAGATGATGGATCAACCTCTTTTCTAAAGGTTTATTTCCCTGCTGTTGCAGTTTCCCACTCAGAAATATTTTGTTGAAGAACCCAGTCTTAATAGAGTTTAAAATCAGATGTGATGGGTGTATTGGTTTTAATCGGTTTTGCCAGCCCACATTGACTTGCGAGACAGGTTTTACAAGTTTTAGTGCCTCTCTTCCTCCATAAAGGTTGTGCTCCACATTCAGGTGGCTATTGTGTTCCCAAGCTCAGGACCCTGTTATTACTCTGAATAAATAAGCCCACTAACTAGCATGATATTGCTGAGAATGTTTTGCTATTTAATGAATTAACATTAAATTAAAATCAAATTTCAAAAACTCCTTGCAGGTGAGGAGCCGGCAAGATTCTTTAACAGAATCTTAATTTTCTCTCAACATTTTTTTGGGAAGATGCCACCTTATCACATTATGAGGAGAACTGCTAATAAACCATATCTCTGAGGCTGGTTGATCCATGTAATACTAGTAGTGATGAAGTGGGGTGTGATGCTAGTTCATCTCCTCGTGGTGCACCCTAGATAGCACAGTAGTGTGAACCAAATGACTAGCAACAACTGTCAGCCTGACTACATTGAAGAATTGGCAGTTAATGACAGTTGGCAGCCAGACATCTTTGTAGAATTCCTGGCTCTCTAAATACAGGGCAACAAATAAACAATAACGGATAAATGAAATAGGCCTAACCGGACATATCAAGTCTGGTTTTCAGTGAGGCTTAAAAACCACAGCGGTCTTGTCTCTACCCCTCAGTGTGACTGTGATGCTCCTCGACAAAATGCCCACCACATTGTGTCCAAAAGTCAATGAAAAGCTTACACTGACCCAATGTCTGATATTTTACTGCACTTTCTTAAACGCCCTTCTCCTCTCTCCTTTGGTAACCATCTTTTTTTTTAAACATCTTTTTAGTGGGCAAAGCAAGCTGAAGACACACAAGTTTGACAAAAGTTATGAAATGAAGCCTCCTTTGAAGAGATAGATAGAGGTCTATATCCTCTCTTGGGCCCTGCCTTAGAGCTTCTTGTTTCTGTGTAAGGGCAGGTATCCTGATTGGCGGTCAGACTCTCATGGGGCCATGCAGGGGTAACTTTGTAGGTTGTCTTGAGTCCCAGGCTTGCTGGGTGATGTAATTTTCCCAGGTGCCATGTGATGAGATGGGTACAGGGCTAATCCTATTATGTCCTGAGGGTGAAGGTCTTTTGTGTTGTAGATAAGCTGGCCCAGCCTTTTGTCTTGTAGATAGAATGGCCCAGACTTTCTGGGGCTATTAACGAAGGTGGGGACTGCTTTCCAAGAGCATATATCTCCTTTTCTCATGCAGGGAGGTATAATATTCTCCCTTTTTAATATTTCCTAGAACATTTCATTCTTCTAGGAGAAGGGTGGATGCTAATTTTCTACAGAGGTTTCATATTCCATTTCTTAACTAAATTTCAGATCTGTCAAGCTTATTTTACATACAGATGTTACTAGTTAATGACTACATTTAGTTTCTTTGAAGGTAGCTGACTCTTTTTCATTGTTTGTAAAACCTGCTGTAACCAATCATTTCTTATATTATCATTTTCCAGTTCTTCAATGCAAGCTGGCCAGAGTCATTCTGCAGTCAAGCTGCCTCTAAATCTCATAAAGAAAGAAAACGTAGTAATAGCTAAACAAATCGATATTTGTTTCATTTTATTTGGTCAAAGGTTTAATTTCTATCTTAAAGAAGATGGAGTGGAATTGGGGTCATTGGCCCTAATAAACAGACTCACCAAAGCTGTCTAAGCTACAGTGCATCTGACGGATAGCCCATCTGACAGAATTATTGCTATGAAGAAAAATTATCTATGCTGCCTTGCAACCCTATATAAAAGGCAGAATCTAACAAGTACATTATAGTTCCCGTTCAGCTCCAAAACATCCCTTTTACAGGCCTTTTAAGAAACCAAAAACAACAAAAAAGTTAAAATCTTGAGAACATTTTCAATAGACACAGTTTGCATCTTCTTAGGACCCACCGAATGCAGTAACCAAACATCATTTAGGTAGAGAGTAATTTTTAAGGGGGGAGGGGGGGAATTCTTCAGGTCATGCAAATAAGTGTGATCTTTAGATCAGGGGTGAAATCCAGCAGGTTCTGACAGGTTCTGGAGAATTGGTAGTGGAAATTTTGAGTAGTTTGAAGAACCGGCAAATATCACTTCTGGCTGGCCCCAGAGTGGGGTGGGAATGGAGATTTTGCAATATCCTTCCCCCAGGAGTGGGGAGGGAATGGGGACTTTGCAGTATCCTTCCCCTGCCACACCCACCAAGCCACGCCCACAGAACTGGTAGTAAAAAAGTTTTGGATTTCACCACTGCTTTAGACCTTTCAAGAGCAGTCAAGAGAGGCTTGCTAAATTGCCTCAGGCAAGACTCAATTTTTCAGCCTCGGTTGTCCCTCTACATATTGGAAATGGTGACAAGTTCAACAGGAAGATGAGGAAGGAGCAAGCGATCGACTTACTGCTCAGAAAGAGGTGACTTTGTGCAATTAAGTTTGTGACTTTGTAATTAGCATACATATATAAATATAAAACAGCAAGTCTTCCAATTGACTCCGTGTGTTGGCAATATCAACCGTCCGCTACCACCGACTAAGTAACAAAAGAGGCATCAGCCTTAACTCAGATATCTGCAGATTTTGGAAATTATACCAAAATTGTGGTTTTCAGTGTTGAGAAACAAAACGTGGGTTGATTACAAGTGACGGAACATTTTGCCAGGAATACATACATGTGGGATTTCTCATGAGTACGCCATCTTTACTTATTTATTTTCCTTCTTGAACATTCTCTCTTCCAACCAGGCTGAAACACAAGGCAAATTCTGCATGATTTGACTTCCCTATGAACAAACTCAACTTGCTTTGTGGTCCAAATATATTTTACTTTAAAAAAAAACAACCCAAGAAGCAGACTTCTAAGGAAACCTCCAACCCAAAATGTAGCACGGTGTGGTCTTTAAAAACCTAAAATTTTAAACTGAGCCATGGCCAGATTGGGACCTAATAGGAAATACTTGCCGGGTCCAAAATGATCTAGATGAAGAAAAGATAAAAAACAGTTCAGACTTGTGGAAAAAAAAATATTTGCAAGATCAATTCTCCTAAAAGATAAAGATGACAGATTGGTCCTTTTTTCCCAGACTGTGTGCCAGAAATAACTAATAGTGAGTGGACTGATTAGTAAACATTTAACTTGTAATTTTTATGGACTACTGATACAGCAATATTGGATTGACCCAGAAATTATGAATTGTCATCAAGTAGAACATCTATAGTAATATTGTGCTGTATCTCTATTGGTTCTCCTTACACCGAGGAAGATAAAATTATGAACTGGAGTTTAATGTACGCCTTTTACGGTCTGTGCAAAAACTCTGCTGATTGAAATAAATAAAACTTAAAGCTATTTACTCCATATTGATTGTTCTTTTTAGATTGCAACCTCTTGGGGAGAACATACATCAACTCTGTCACTGATGGATCGCCAAGTATAAAGCTGTTCTAGGAAGAAATGCTACTTGCAATATATTTAGCTTTCCATATTTTTTTTTTAAAATGGAGCTTCCCATCAGCTTCATCGTTCCACCCATGTTATCGTTGGATAACGTTCTGTGAGGATCTTTCTTAATTGAGTAGTATGGCTTCTGTCTCTGGTTTCTATCACACAGGACACCTGGAAAGGAAAAGGGTATTACATTTCAGTAAACTAAATCAGGGCTTTAGAAAACAATTGATCTCAATTTTCTTTTTCTTTTAAAGACCCTGTAATCCCTCGCATCGAGGTGGAGTCTGGGCAAAGTGAATGGAACAGAGAATTTACTTGCTGGCTGCCCTTCCTGATGCCTACGCAAAGTTCACAGCAGATATTTTCTCTGTGCAGAGAGAGAAATACCTGGCGCTACCTGGGATCAAACTCACTCATGGCCTCCTGATTGTGAGGCAAGAGCTCCACCTCTAGGCCACCATGCCACCTCTAGGCCACCATGCTACCACCTCTAGGCCACCACACCACTATTGATCTCAATCAATTACACCGCATAAAATAAAGGTAGGCAGGAATTTATGGAATTCCATAACCATATTTTAATCGGTTGTGATAATTGCCAATCTGTATTCTTCCACTTTCCCAGTTATCCAGTACCTTAATTTTTCTCCAACGAAATGGATGGGGCCTAAATAATTTTACCACTTTGAGATTTTCACTGTGTGGTGTTAACAATAAGGGGGGAAAATACAGATTTGTATTTTAAGAGCATTTTAAGCCTTCTCATTGATGGATAGGATTAAAAAAAACATATTGGGAACAAGGGAGAAATTAAACACTTCTAGGGTACAATTGTGGCAAAGTGGGGAGTAAGTAGAAACCTACTGTACTATTAGTACTATCTAATTCATACTCCACCTTCCTATTTTTGCAAGCATTCAAGAAATGAAACCCAAAAGAAAATGCCATTATGGATAGCCAACTAGAAAAAAATTCATGGATGATTGATTTTGTATGCATGATAATGCATACCTTAATATGGTAATTATTTGAATAACAGTCATCTATCCTGTTGTTGCTGTTTTAACCATTCAGTTGTATCCAATTCTTGGCAACTTTATAGGAAAGTGATGTCCATCTCTATACTAGATGATTGGTTTTGTTTGCAGCAGGGCTACTATATATGCATAAAAATAGGGGCGGGGGCGTGGAATACAGAAATTGCCAGAGTATATTCATGAACTGGAATACAGCATAGCAACAGGTCAGCCAATGAGACTGTTTGGTAACTGAAACATAGTATTTGTTGTATGGGACCGTAAGAGACAGTTTGGAGCCTGGGCGTGGCTTAACTGTTCTGTATATAAGCTTCAGGGCACTAGCTTTTCTGTCCTCCATTTTGCTCTCCTCCTTTTTGCCTTCTCCATTTTGTGCCTCCATTTTGTGCCGTGTTTGTTCTTGCTATTTCTCTTTCCTACAACATGGAAAAACCTACAAGGGTATTGTATGCCTTATGTGTTGTTATGTATATACTGTAAAGACATTTGAATCCTGCTTAATAGTCTGCTATGTGTGCTGCAACAAACTCTGACAGAAATATCCACAATGGAGTAGACTGTAAAGATGTTAGAACTTGCTGAAATGGCTAAATTGTCTTATCCAATTAGGAAAGGGAAAATAACTATTTTTATAGAAGGCTAGAGAGCCCGAATGGACTCTTTTGCTAAAGCTGGATAAAACCAAATGGATGTTTTCAGGATTGACCGATGAAAAAGGATTATTTATGGGAAGAAGGGGACCAAGATATGTAATTTGGATGGGTGAAGATGGTTCCCTCGTTCTTTGGTTTGTTAAATGCTACAAAAAAAAAAAAAGATTTTTTCAGATATTGTTCCTTTTCCTTCCTTTTCCCTCTTTCCTTGACTTTGACTTTCTCACTTTTCTTTCTGTTTTCCTTTCTCACCTTTGACGTTTCCATAATTTTAATCTTACATAAAACGTTCTCAGGAAAAAAAAACATATTAGAAAAGCACCTCCAATCAATTTATAAGCCAAATACCATCCATCACTGGTCGTGGCTGGAGCCTGTAAAATATATTAAGAAGGCTTCATGGAGCTTTCAGGTTTCCCATCTTGAATGCAAAGCTCTTTAACCGAATTGTTAGAAATTGGACTCCCTGCACAGCTCAGAAAGTATTATATGCAGGACTTGGCACAGCTTAGTTAAAACAGAATTTCATGGAGCTTTCTCCTCCCTTGCTTACCTCATTGGTGAACAAATCGGATCTCATGTATGGCTGTTCTTGTCTGATGTTCAAGATTCTGGAACAAAGAGATTCTTTTAATGTAAGGTTGTAGCTAGTTCAGTCTTACAGGCCTGAAGCAGTAATGGAGTTTTTGGCAGAATTTCTACAAACCAGTCAAAGCCAATTTGAATCAAGAATTGTGGAAATGAAGACATTTAAAAAAAGTCTACCCCAGAGCAGGGGTGCTATTCAGCAGGTTCTGACAGGTTCTGGAGAACCGGTAGCGGAAATTTTGAGTAGTTCGGAGAACCGGCAAATATCACCTCTGGCTGGCTCTAGAGTGGAGTGGGAATGGAGATTTTGCAATACCCTTCCCCCAGGAATGGGGAGGGAATGGGGATTTTGCAGTATCCTTCCCCATGAGTGGGATGGGAATGAAGATTTTGCAATATCCTTCCCCCCAGGAGTGGGGAAGGAATGTGGATTTTGCAGTATCCTTCCCCTGCCATGCCCACTAAACCACATGATGCCCACCAAGCCACACCCACAGAACCGGTGGTAAAAAAAAATGAATTCCACCACTGCGGGCCGAGAGCCTTGTGTGGCACTGTTTCCATTGCTTTTAGACAGTAAGATTATTTTCTCAAAGCATTTCTTGGTTTCTGTGTATTTTTCTTAAACGAAGAGTTTTTTTAAAAAGAAAAAAATATGAAGTTGCTATGTTGGATGGACACTTTAAACTTTTTTAGATTACTAACTGGGAGCTAGGGCAAATAAACAAAGTGACTTTTTCTTCTTTGGATACAAATTGTCCTTTTTGGTGTCCTACCTGTGCTGGCTGAGAGGGCCTACTTTGGATCCATTGGTCAAAGAGGTCTGACTACTGGGGCCCAGAAGAAGAGCCTTCTCTGCTGTAGCAGTTGTCTTGTGGAGCATCTTACCCACTAAGGTAAGATCCACCTCCATCTTCCTGTCTTTTCACAGGAACCTGAAAACCTGGCTCTCCTGGCTGGTCTTGGGTTCAAATGGGGAGAGTTCCCCATTTGAGGTGTCTGCTGGATTGATGGCAGATTCTACCTCCTTCCTTCCTCTCTGCTCTCCACCCATCCATCTTGTTGGTTATTATACCGAGGTATTCTTGTTGTCTACCTTTGTTGATGGTTTGTTTTATTGTTCTATTATTTTACTTCTGTTTATACATCTTTCATTTTTTTCTCCCTTTTTATTGTTATAAGCCAAACAATAAAGTAGCCCCATGGCAAGATAGGAGGCAAATAAATCTAACAGATAAATAAGTTTTCTACGCATACGTGTATTCTAGATATGGCGGATTTTTCATGGGCAAAACCTGGCTTCCTACCACATCAAGATCTCCACTAAGGATGGCAAGGAATTAAGGCAACTTTGGGCCCTGGTGACTATATGGACACATCCAAGTAGGTATTCACTGGTGATAACAGTGAATATTCTTTTATGTTATTCAGTCTTTTCAACCTACTATACATAATTGGTAGATTATGGTCCCCGTCAAACTGAAATCATATTTAGACTACCTTGCCTCCTCACGAGCTAAGGTCTCCAGTAGCTTTGAAATCTCTCCTGGACAGTCAACGGTTGTGACAGTAAATTTGCACACTCTGTTATCAAGAGTAAGGGCCTGATCCATGCACTGCCTCATCAGAGGGAGTTCCATGTTTCCATTGCTCACAGCCACAGCCACTCTGAAACAAAGGGGAGAAAATGAAACAAACCATTTTTCCCTTTAGGAAAACATCTTTCATAGCTTGTTTGATAGATTTAATAGGACAAAGTATCAAAATATGCCATAGAGTTTCCCATTGGCCATCTCTAACAAGAGCCTTCTAGTTAGTAAATGCCTGTTTTACAAGCCTTCAAGATTTGTAGGCCTTTGTCTCCATATCTGTCCAGCTCCTTCCATTCTTCTACATTCTAAATATATAATAATCCATTTCTTGGATTATAATTTCCATCATCCTGTTATGTGGGCGCAACTACCAGAAAAATATAAGGCTGGGGAAAACTAGTCTCCCAGTAAAAATGAATTCCTGATTTTCATTCCTTTGAATGAATCTTGGACAAGCTGAAGCCAATAAAGCAGGAGATTTTGGAGAACAAAGTTCTCCAGAGTAGAATGGACTAAAATCTCTCTTTCACTTGTCTCATTCCAAGATCACGGTAGGATAATCCTTCACCCACTTTTTGGGGGGAGGAAAATTTATAAAGAAAACCAACACATGTTTGGTTCCACCTTATTTATTTTTTTAACACCACCTGGGAGGGTAAAGATGTCAACCTAGCAAGGTGGTGAAGGATATCATCTGCTGAAATTCCATACTCAAGGAAGTCTGTAGTAATGGACAGCAACTCCTTTTCAGGATAAAATTTCTACTTAGGAATTATACTAGGTTTTTTTTCCCCATACACCTGCCTTTCTGCTTCCTCAATACATGGCCAAACGGGGCAAAACAGAAACTACTTCATTGTCACATCCGCATACTCCCCTTTGAAGTTCCTGGTGGATACAGCCATGTAGTACTTGCTAATTTTAGAGCTATCTGACTCACATGCCACTAACTCAGGGATGGGAAAATGTAGGAAGCATTTGCAGCATCCCCCCCTCCCCCACATCTGTTCACTTCACCACAGCATTAAGACAATCCAAGGATGTAATTCATCCTTCATCTCCAGAATTATAAAGTAGGGTAGGGTAAATTTCAAAGTTCCATGTGAACTTGGACGGGGATAACAATGACAATGTCATTTTTATTATTTTATTCTATACCATTTAACTAGGTATATTTTCAGAATGATCCATTGATTTCATCAGATTTTCAAAGGGGACAAAAAACATTAAGAACTCCTACAAGAGATTTTTAACGGATTTTTAACAAACAGCATCCGAAATAATGCTAAAACTAAACCATCATGGAGGCAGAGATGGGGCCAGAGCCTTATGACAAGTATCAGTTGCCTTTCGAGTCAGACATCAGTGAGGCAGATGAACAGCTGGAGCCTGTTCCCAGTGTGTGCATGCACAGAGTTGCCAGACAAAGGAAACAGCTAAGGAACAAGGATCGACTTGGGAATAAGGCCACAAATAGACGTTGAAGAACCCCTCCTATAGGGAATAAAAGAGGGTCAAAAGGGAAAGGGGTGTTTGCAGGAGACAATTAGTTCATTCCTGCCTTCTTGCCAAGTATTGCGGCATCTGAAAGATATCAGCCTGGCCACTCTCCAAGCCTGATAAAGGTCAATAATTGTGAACTATCTTGAACAACTGTGGGAGAAGAAAGACTTTGCTGGAGAGAAATTCACTGTAAATTCACCCTGATAAAAGGGGTTTATCGGGACAAGGACTTGGCTTCGTGCTGCTGGGGAAGCCTAGGTCTGAACAGTTCTATGACAACATGCTGACCATTTCTGGAAGATGGGGATGATAAAGAAAGAGCTCCATACAGTACTGTCCCCCTCCCGGCCACTTCCCAAATCATTCATCAGAAGCCATGAAGAAGCACCTCCAATTCATCAATTACGGTGGAATATCCCTCAGGTGGACAACTACAATGTCCTAAACTCAGACATTTAACTGAGCTTCATTTTATGGAATTAAGAAAAATCTGAGAAAAATTAGCCTTCTGGCCCTTCACTAGCTTTCTTTCATCAGCTTCCAAGAGAAGGAGCAGCTAGAAGTAGGAGATACATTTAACAGAACAACAAAGTTGCAAGGGACTTTGGTGGTCTTCTAGTCCAGCCCCCCCCCTGCATTTCTTTTGACTTGGAGATAAATGTCCCCCTTTGTTTTCTGGTTGCTGACTTCAACAGCTGCTTGGGCATGTCCAAGCAGTTTCTCTGGTGAGACTAAGGAAGTACTTTTTCCCTTGCCTTGGTAATCTATCAACCAAAACCTGGCCGAAACTGGCTCTGCTAGGTTTACAAGACCAGCCGAGGTTAACTAGGTGTTGCCAACCAAATTGGAGGAGGAAGATCATTCTTCACTGAGTCAATGTCAACTCTTTCGGGGTGGTTTTGCAATTCTGCAGTCTATGTTAGAACCTTGAAATTCCTTGGGTGGTCTTTTTTCCCCAATCCAATAAATGTACAATATTGAGCTTTTGGATAAGTTTTATACCTTTTGCCCTTTAATTCTGGCAGTTTCCCAGACACGAGAGCAGCCAGCGCAATGGCTCCTTCTGCGTCAACAGCCACACGTTCGTATTCCAGCAACCTCAGCATAGAAATCAAGACGTCTTCTTCTCTGAAGATGGGGGAAGAACAGCAGGGTCAAACAGAGGGGCTTCTGCCCCACCCCTCCTCCAGTGCAAATACGAACACTTGATTTCTTAATGATTCAAATATATTGCACTGAACAGAGTTAGTGAATCAGAAAGGCCAATCTTTGTCATGCCCAATACGGGCAGACCAGAGTTGGGTTTCAGCAAGTTCTGACCAGTTCTGGAGAACCTGTAGCGGAAATTTTGAGTAGTTCGGAGAACTGCTAGTAAAAATTCTGACTGGCCCCGCCCCCATCTATTCTCTGCTTCCTGAGTCCCAGCTGATTGGGAGGAAATGGGGATTTTGCAATAACCTTACCCTGGAGTGGGGAGGGAATGGAGATTTTTCAGTATCCTTCCCATGCCACGTCCACCACTGGGGCAAGACCCTCATGGAACCCAACATTTCTGTTGCTAAGTGAGACCTTTGTTCAGTGAATGTTGGCCTTCCTTGCCATGGTTGCTAAGTGAATCCTCTGCAGCTGTTAAGCCAGTAACACAGCGGTTAAGTAAACCTTTTCCATTGAATTGTTGGAAGGTCGCAAAAGGGGATCATGGGACCCCCGGGGCACTGCAACCATCATAAATATGAGTCAGTTGCTAAGTGTCTGAACTTTGATCACGTGACCATGGGGACGCTTCAATGGCTGTAAATATCAAAAACAGTCATAAGTCACTTTTTTTCAGTGATGTTGTAACTTTGAACTTTCACTAAATGAACTTTGAAGAAATTCAAGCCTCAAAGTCTTCTTTGGTTGGTAGTGTTACTTGGAACCCTGACAGTAAGTCTCATCTCTTTTTCTGTAATCTATGTACTACTAAAACTCTCATTTCTGTAATCTTTAACTGGGTGAAATACAGAAGTGGTATTCAGCTGGTTCATATCGGTTCGGACGAATCGGTAGCGGAAATCGTGGGTGGGCAGGTGGGCCCGCCCACACTCTATGATGGCCTGTTTAGGCACATTTTTGAGGCCAGGCGCATGCACGGAAGGCATAGCCACTGATGGACTCTTTGGGTGCTCCTAAAGATCTGTCGATATCTCTGTTGCCCAGGGGTCTTAAATGACCTAAGTCTTCCTGTAGGGAAGACGAACAAGAGGAGCATGGACAAACCAACACAGGGGATTGCAAACTCCCTGGTTGGTCTGGAGAAGCTCCTCAAACTGGGTGGAAGAGAAAGAGACCTTAGAAGTCACTAAAAAGCTGGAGCAGCCGCAGTGGAAGAAAGAAGACGACAGTGTGTGTCATCGAGGTGAGAAAATTTCTCTTTTTGGAAAAAAAAGTTTCCCTTCATTTCCATTTGCAAGCAAATAGAGTGGAAAAAAAGGCTGAGAGAGAGGAATGAGAGAGGGAGTGTATTCGGCTCTCACATCTGATAATGGCGGAGGAAAGCGAAAGTAACAAAGCCAAAATAAACTTTCTTTTTTGGAGGAGAAATGGAAGAACTTGGGTATTCTTTTAAAAATTAGGACTAACCAATTTGAGAAGGTTATACAAAGAGATGAAATGGTTGTAAACAATTGTGATTAAAGTTTGAACAGAACTAATTGAAAGCAGAAAAGATTTTTGTTGAAAATGCTTGGCTTGATTGACTGAACCTAGTTCAGTGCCACCTAGTGGTATTTAGGCACATTTTGAGGCCAGGCGCATGCGCGGAAGGTGCATGAGTGAGCAAAGCACATGCGCAGAAGGCGTGCATGCGGTGAAGTGATAGTAAGAATATTGGAAACCCACCACTGGTGAAATAGTTCTTCCTACAGCAACCATTTTTGAACTAGCGTACATCAAATGGACCAATTTACAGAATGTGTCCAAAATCTGGGACTTACTATTGAACATGAAAAAGCAAAGAGTGATCCCATTTTCAAATTCAAAGTAAGGGGGCAAAACTAGATTTTGGATGGTAAAAAAAACCTCAAAAGAGACAAGTTTAAAATGAACCATTTAAAAAATTAATAATGGTTCTATTAAATTCCATGTTTTAAATTGCCACCCAGCCATTAAATAAATAATCAACTAATCGAAAAACTACCCAGGGTGGGGGGGGGGGATGTACTTTTAAATCCATTTATCTAGATGGCATATGCAGAAAGGAAGAGAAATTGGTTTTATACGAAAGGATTTTTCCAGAGTTTGAGTAAACTAGTAAAAATAGTTCTCCCTATGCCACCACATGACCATCAGACTTAACAAACAGCACTGTTAGTTTGTCTTGCATTGTTCGATAATCCAATCTTTGTTACGTTGCAATGGAATGCGTATCCCAATGGCCTTTGCTGGTGTTTGCTTACAAAAGAGGAGGGATTCCTTTGTGAGTGCCTCCCCACCCCTAGGTAATTTCCCTATACTGGGTAAGATCTTCTCCTGAGTAAATTCTTTTTTCCTGTTCTGCTAGGCTCGGTGGGGAATCAACTTCATTTTCCAATAGTCTTTTTGGTGAGATAGGTACATTTTTCACAACTCAACTACACTTGGTTTAAGACCTGGTTTAAGAGCTGACTTCCTAAACATTTTGTTTTTTTCCAATTTGGAAGAGATGGGATGCCATTCAGGATGTCAATTTTCAAGGTCCACAGCATTTAGTTTTACTCCAAGGAGTAGAGCTTACACACTGGTAACACTGCAAATACCACACCTTCCTGAATGGCGCCCCTTGCTCCACCTTAGCCGCCCCAAAATATAAATCCTGATCAATATTTTAGACTGCCCAAATACTTGGAGCAGGTGCCATAAATTCAAAATGGGTTGCAGTGGGATGGCTGGAAACCCATGGCGCACCTTGACCTGATGTCTTGCAGCTGCATTGGATTTTAATTCCAGTTGAAAAAAAGTTAAGCCATTTGAATCACTTCATTTCCTTCCTTTCTTAAAGCTCTGTGGTCTGAGCTTAAAAAGGTGAACTTCATGTATAAGCACAGACGGCTTGCAACTAAATTACAAAGGAATTGCACTCACATCTGTGAAAGCAGTTCAGAACTGGAATTCTGACGTGGGATAAAGGTAAAGGTAAAGGTAAAGGTTTCCCTCGCACATATGCGCTAGTCGTTCCCGACTCTAGGGGCCGGTGCTCATCTCCGTTTCAAAGCTGAAGAGCCAGCACTGTCTGAAGACATCTCCATGGTCATGTGGCTGGCATGACTAAATGCCAAAGGCATATGGAACACTGTTACCTTCCCACCAAAGTGGTCCCTATTTTTCTACTTGCATTTTTATGTGCTTTTGAATTGCTAGGTTGGCAGAAACTGGGACAAGTAACGGGAGCTGACCCCGTTATACGGCACTAGGGATCATCTTGCAGTTAGAATCTCCCCTGCTGCCATTTTCCTCCTTTAAATCTGTTTTGCACCCAAGTCAGAAAATCCAATCTATATGGATTGGCTCTGAAGATCACCTGGGAATGACCAAGAAAGTAACCACCCAAATGCTATTTTTTAAAAATCAGAATAAGCATTGCCTTTACATACCTCACTGTTACAACTTTATCAACCCAGTTCCCAGTCAGTTGAAAAGAGTTGGTGCCAAAACCACTCAATTCTGAAAAATGAAGTGACAAACAAAGAAGGAGTACATGAATGGTTTTACCTACTGGTTATAAATCAGTGCTAAAACAATGTACAAAGGTTTGACTGTTTTGCAATCTAATTCGGGCAACACTTCTTGTAAGGTCAAGAAAAGTTGTCACCGGTTATTCTGAGATTGGGGATAAGGATCAGTCAAAAAAGCAACACAAAACAGGACATAGGATGGACCATCAAGGCAGAAAGATAACCAGAGGAGTAAAAAAAGGTGGAAAGACTTTGGGGAATACAAAAGAAATGGATACTGCTATCTAAATTTAATAGCCAGAATTGCATTTTGAAGCAGGCATAAAAAACACTACTTTTAAGCCCATAGTGTTAATCAAAAATATTCTGGCTATGTTCTTCGAAGTGATACTTTTAGAACGGAATATAGAGTTTTATAAATGGTTATTTGCTTTTTAACCACATGCACAGAGGGAGGTGGGGGGTGGAGGGAAACCACTTGGGATTAACAGAGTCTAGTTTTTTTACTACTAAAAGTGTAGTAGCGCCTAGACTGACATACCACTTCATTGTGCTGTATAGCACTTTATGGGTTGATTTAGCCATTCTGTTACCCGGCTAAAAATGGAGGCATGGAATGGAATACCACAGAAAAAGCTAAATAAATCCATGCTATAGAAACAGAAGGTTGCCCTTCAAGTTGAGCTGAATTCCTGTTAATGGTTTAACAGATTAACAGAGCTGGAAGGGACCCTGTAGGTCATCTAGTCCAATCCCCCCACCCAAGCAGGAGACCCTACATCATTTCTGACAAATGGCAGTCCAATCTCTTCTTGAAAGTCTCCAGTGATAAAGCTCCCACAACCTCTGAAGGCCAAAGGTGTTCCACTGGTTGATTGTTCTCACTGTCAGAAAATTTCTCCTTAATTCCAGGTAAAATCTCTCCTTGTTCAGTTTCCATCCATTATTCCTTGTCTGGCCTACAGATGGTTTAGAAAATAGCTTGACCCCTTCCTCTCTGTGGCAGCCCCTCAGATATTGGAAGACTGCTCTCATGTCTCCCCATGTCCTTCTCTTCACTAGACCAGCCATTCCCAGTTCCTGTAATCGTTCTTCATATGTTTTAGCCTCCATTCCCCTAATCATCTTTGTTGCTTTTCTCTGCACTTTTTCTAGAGTCTCAACATCTTTTTTTTTTTTGTAGTATGGTGATCAAAACTGGATGCAGTACTATAGGCCTCAAGACAGCAGACTGAAGGGGAAAAAAGCAAATCTTCTCTGCAGTGGTCCCTGCTCTGTGGAACTCCTCCCTTCAGAAACCAGAATGGTCCCAACGTGGTTAGCCTTTCATAAGGTCCTAAAAACCTGGTTATTTCCACCAAGTCTGGGGCACTGAATGTGCCAAGGGCCCAGTTCCCTGGCTATATTGCTAACAAGCCAAATAACTTGCTCTCCTATAATCTTGAATTGGCCGTTTCTAATGTTTTTACTCTTTGTTTTAAATGTGTGTTTTTTTTAAAAAAAAATTCAATCATAATATATTTTCTGAATTGTAAGTTGCCCAGAATCATTGTCTGAGATGGGTGGCCATAGAAAAGGAACAAACTTTGTTTGCTAAACCTTGTTTGAAGGAGATAAAACCTTTTAAAATCTTTGACAGGTAAATTTTTTATAGAAATCACTTGGATCTTTTTTAAATATCACTGTTGGTTTTAATTAAAACCACTGTTGGTTTTAATTTATATAAATTGAACCAATAAATAAATTATAGCTCTGGACTTTAAGATGTGGGAAAGTAGATTTCAATGGAATACTGGTGGAAAACTAAGGAATTGTTCATGGAATAGCTTGCTGGAAAGCTATCAATACTATCTATTAACTTAGTAATAGAAGAGTGAATGTGATACTATGCAGTTCATTTTGCTGGTTTTTAATAGATTGTATTTAATAGTATTTATTTGGTCCACCAGTTTTGTTTTTTCGTTTTGCTGATCATTAACTGAATAAATATTATTGACACTGAGGTATAATTTCAGGATAGTTTAGAACTCCATGAGATAAACAGCCTTTGCAAACCATCTTTTGGGGTTTGTCATGCAGCTGTAGCCCAAGATAAGCTGATGAGAATTGCAATTGCTAAAAATGCTAAACGTTTAGAATTTCAGCTGCCTGCTGTGCAGAATTCAATTTCCCTATTTTTCATTTTTGGCACGTTTCCCTGTTTAAAAGCAGACTCAAACAGACAACATTAAAATAGGGTAACAAATGGACAGCCTGCTCCTATTTTTCCCCTCTAGTTTTTAATAGTTTTACTCAGAACAGAGTAAGACTGTAACTACAGTTCAGCTCTAATTGAAAGAATTACCCTGTTTTAAATAGTGCTATAGAAACAAAATGTTATTTTTGCCATTTTGTTGCAGCGAAGCCCTCAGTAAATAGGTATTTAGTCACTGGTAACCCTTTAGCTATCGACTGAATTAAACCAAAGATTTCTATACGAAATGGCCTGTTTGTTGTAAACTAAACCAGATGTGCTGAAGGAAATGAATCCCTGCGACTCTTTCTGGTAGGACCTTAAACATTTTAAAACGGAGGCGTTTCTGCTTTCAAATAAGAGTTTGCAATTGGAAATCTCCACCCTCTTCCAGCTCAAGCTAAAATTTACTACAAAGCCTCACTGAACTTTCCACGTTAAACTATGCCTGGTTTCTACAGCTCAAAGGAAAAAAACACGCCCCTCTGGCCACTTTAAAACAAAACTTCTCAGGTTCTGCAATTTAAGGAAGCAGTTGTGTCTGAAAATTCCACCTTTCTGCCTCCAAAAAAAATCGCCAACATTTCAAGCACACAGGACCAGTTTTTCCAACCCACAAACAACATTTTGGAATGTTCCTTATCTCGCAAGGCTGGAAATTTATACTTCACTGAGAACGCCTCTCATCTTTACGGACCAACCAAGGGAGAGCTGGGGTGGTGCTTCATCCTAAAGATTTACAGCTGTAGAGATTTGATCTTTCTCTGTTAGAGGCTGCATTCCTCGGGCCCTTTAAACTGATTGGTTTGGAAGGCTGAGTAAAGGGAGAGTCTATTCGGAGTAAGCTACTTTCTCCTTTTTGAAAGCAAGCAAAGGACTGGAAGATGAAATCGTGAAGTTTTTTTTCCCTTCCCACCAGTATAAATGCCCCAAAATTGTTTTGTTTTTTTTAAATTAACAAAACTTCATCAAAATTGGCTATTGGTGACTTTTCTAGTTGCTGCGGAAAACTAGGACTGGCCCTTAAAAATCTCCCAAAGACTAATATGAAAGTTATACTGTGTTTTCTGCCGTGATACTTATTTATACATCTTTCTGTTAGTTATCCTAAATATTTTTCTTTTTAAATGCTGGCAAACAAGCAGAGTTTTTTTTCAGGCAGACAGCTGCCTGCCCTTCCTATTGAAAAACATTGTGCAACTTAAAAAAAAAAACCCACTTTTTCTTTAATTGCTTTAATTGAGAAAGAAAGAAAGAAAGAAAGAAAGAAAGAAAGAAAGAAAGAAAGAGAAAAGAACAAGTAAGGAGATGGAGAAAAAAGAAAGGAGATGGAGAAAAAAAGGAGATGGAAGGAAGGAAGAGAAAAAGAAAGGAAAGGAAGGAGGAGGGAGGAAGTAGAGAACAGGTAAGAAGAGCAAGTAAGGAGATAGAGAAAAAAGAAAGGAGATGGAAGGAAGGAAAAGAAAGGAAGGAAGGAAGGAAGGAAAATATTTTCTAATAAAAGGGCAAGTGGTGTGAATAATCCAGGAAGACTAATTACTTAAAATATAAATATAAATTTATCTATAATCTAATGTCAGTTTTTTGTCTGTCTGGAGATACCCTCAAGGGCATCTTTTAAAGAAAGAAAAAATATAGCTCAATTTAGGAGTAGTTGATCTTGTCAGATTTCAAGTCTAGGAAAATAAAGTCAGAATTACTCCATATAGTAGCTACACATAGAATTCTTAGACTTGTTCTTTTTATAACATGGGGTGAGCAAAAGAATTGCCAGTGACAAGCTGCAATAAAGCAACTCCAATTCATTGCCTTGCCTACCATCTTATCATGAAATGGTTCTTCTTTTTACGAATTACATTATGCAAGTTAAGCTGTCTTTAGATTTCTCTCCACGGCTGAAGATTCTTCACTCATCCATCCTTCAGTTGGCAGACATCTCTTATCATCTTGAAATCTGCTTTCCTACTTTAGTTGCCAATTGCTTTCCAGTGTCAAATATGTCTCTTCCCAGTCACTCCAGTCTCCTGATTTTCCTCTGAAGTCACAAGGGACGAAAACCTAATAAAGTTTACAGACCTTCAGACTGTCATTGGAGAGGGCTAGAAGGATAGGGAGATATACCTCCAGAAAGGCTGCTGAGCCTCATGGACTAGGCAGTTAGGAGGAAGACAAAGTTATATGGAATAAACCTCAGGAATATTTGCACAAGAGTTACAGTCAAGAGAGCAAAGGCCCAAATCTCTTACCTCTGTAAAATTGAGGATGGTTGTAGGTGTTATCTTCAGTAGGTTGTCCCATCTTTAATGACGGCTGATCTACAGGGATGTTCTCCAATTCTACACCCTGAACAAGAGGAAACAAATAAGAATAGTGCTCTGGTTGACCTCATGCATGTTGCACATCCCAATGTCAGCATCTTCTACATTTTCCACAGATTTCCAAGTGTTTTATATTAAGAATACTCTTTCACAAATGAAGGCGAATATACACATCTCAGGGTAATGTTGAAGGATGCAATCTGGGTCAGTCAGAAAGAAATACCCTTTAATTTTCCAATCTCCTACAGAAACTCCTGCACTGGGCAGAAAGCAGTGGGAGTAATTGGGAGGACATGGCCTACACAGGGATAGACTTGGCATCATTAGGGTGAAATTAAAACGTATCCCAAACAGCAGTGAGCTGCAACTGGTTTAACAACCGATTTGATGATTGTGTGCTTACGTGGCTAATGCGCTTATGCACAGCATTCAAAATACAGCAATTTGAAACTCAACTGCTTACCTTCTAAGGCAGCCTCAGTAAGTAGAACAGCAGAGGCATGGAAATCAGCTGAGCCAGGAAATATAGGACAGGATAGGGTGGGGGTGGATGGGCAGGGTCAACTGATCGTCAGAACTACCAGTTCGCCTGAACTGGTCCGAACCGGCGGCAGCCTGCCACTGATCCCAAAACATAACAAACACTTTCCTACTGCTAAACATTAGAAGGAACAACTCTTATCTAATGTTGCTCTATACTTCTGGAAAGGAGAATATTATGCATTTATGGTATGAAGTAGGGTTTGAACTACCATTTGTGTTGGTTCCCCAGCACTCTAAATCACCAAGAGACAGAGAGAGAAAAACCACCCAAAGTCAGGGGTGGGCTGCTGGGGGTTCGCAGGGGTTCGGGAGAACCTCTAGCTAAGATTCTATGTAGTTCGGAGAACCCCCTAATCCCACTCCTGGCTGGCCCCACCCACCCTGCCTTGCCCCTCCCAGGAGTTCCCACGTGACACATTTTGGATGCAGCTAAGTGCAGAATGTGCATGGAGGCATGGGGAGGGTGAAAAACGGGCCTACCGTAAGTTTGGGAAGGGCCTCCAAAAGGCCTCTGGAGCCTGGGGAGGCTGTTTTCACCCTCCTGGAGGCTCGAGGAAAGACTCCGGAGGCCAGGGAGGGCAAAAACACCCTCCCACCATGGTGCAGGAGGCTGACTAGGCCACGCCCACCATGGCCACGCCCACAAGCAACCAGGCAGAGAACCCCTTGCTAAAATTTTTGAAGCCCAACCGTGCCCAAAGTCATAACTAACTAAACTTGGCATGTTTGCAAATGCATTTGCTAGAATTTGGAGAATCAATGCAGTGTTATGGTTAGGACACTAGACCAATGGTGGAGAGATCCAGATTCACCTCCATCATCTGACATGGAACACATGAGTACTATGGCATCAAGACTTGTTTCTCAACTCAAGATATTTCTCAGGACTTTTGCTGTAAGGATTAAAACCTAATTACTATAACCGGACTGCAAAAGACGGATGACCATAGAGCCATGATGGCGAACCTATGGCACGCATGCCAGAGGTAGCACACAGAGCAATCTCTGTGAGCACATGCACCATCGCTAACTGCTCTTCTGGTTTCTGGCGTGTGCATGCGCGCTGGCTACCTGGTCTTCACGTGCGCAGGAGTGCCGGAAACCTGAAGACCAGCTAGCGGGTGCACATGCGTGTGCTCCAGGGTGCACAAAGACGAGCTGGCTGGAAGTTCCACTTCCTTATTTTAATCTTGTTTTCACCAGTCCATAGAAGGAGGTATGGAACATAGGGCCATTTCCTGTTGAAGTGGCAGTATCTTACCATTCCTTGGAAGTTGTGGATCTCCATCACTGGAGGTTTTTAAGGAGAGATTGGACAGTCACTTGTCTGAAATGATACAGGGTTCCCTGCCTGAGAAGGAGTTGGACAAGAAGACTTCCAAAGTCTCTTCCAACTGAATTGGGCTTGACCCAAGACTGAAAGCTGAAGCAGAGGTTTCAAAATACATACACACACCCACAAAAGCAAGTTTGTACAGGTGCTTACCACTACAAAGACCTGCTGATTCAGATGTTTCAAGGCCGCAGAGTTGCTGGCCAGCAATCCACTTGGAATCCCTGCTGGCAATATCACTGCGTCCAATTTGGGCACCTGTTCGTAGATCTCCAAACCCATGGTCCCCAGCCCTGATAGATAGATAGCACTATCATCTCTGCAGGCACAAGCAGAAAAACAAAGAGCGATACTGTATGATTTACCTTCCCATTGTAGTCACCTGTTCTCTTAACCCATCTCCTTCTGCCTTTCTTTTTTGGGCGGGGGGCTCTCTCTGTACAGGTGAGGGCACTGAGGTGGTATTTCTCACACCAAAACCTATTTGGCTCAGGTGCAGAGGGTTCTCCAGTTGGAAAGGTGAATACAAAACGTGGGCAAACCCTACTCCCCATTAGCACTGATTTTATAGGCAAGGGGGTCTCCATGCTACCCTGTCAATCACAGCTTCTTTCACTTGTCGGATGTTCAACTTGGTATTCGATTTGATGTTATCAACCCAGCGTCTTCTTTGCTTGCCCCTTTCTTCTTGTTCCACTAACTATCCCTCGCATCATTGCCTTCTCCAATGAATTTGCACCCATGACATGGCCAAGCTAACTCAGACGTTGTCTTGCGCTTTTGGTTTCTAGTGATGAGTCTGGTTTTAGATGATTTAACACCTCTCTGTTAGTTACTCTGGCTGTCCATGGTATATGCAATGCAGAGGTAGGATGCAGCCGGTTCACACTGGTTCGGGCAAACCAGTAGAGGCGACCTGCCATAGCTTCATAACGTGCTATTTAGGCACATTCTTGAGGCTGGGAGCATGCATGAAAGGCGCGCGAACGAGCAAGGTGCACATGCAAAAGGCTGGTTGCATGCACAGACAGCACGCTTGGTGAATTGGTAGTAAAGGTAAGTGGAACCCAACCCTATTACAATGATTTATGCCAGCACCAGAGTTCAAAGGTGTCAATTCTTCTTCAATCAGCCCTTCTTAGTGTCCAACTCTCACATCCATACATCACTATAAGGAAAACTCTTCTTCTAACTAGCCTGCTTTTTGTATTTATATCAGTATCTTGGCTTTTCCAGAGCTAATTCATGCTAACTATTGCAGTGCGGCGTATGGTTATCCTGATTTCAGGGCTGGAACTGCAATGGTGAACAATTTTGGATCGAATTGTTCCATTTGATTATTACGCTAAGACAATTCTGCACCAGAGGTTCATAGTCTACTAATTTTAGGAGCAGCACAGAAAAACATTAGTTAAACATTAAGTGAGTTGCAAGTTTCATGCAGATGTGTCCAAAGTTTAACGTTTTTCCCTCTTCCAAAAAGAGTTTGTTTGATTTTCCAATTTTGCTTCTATGGGCATAAAACCAAAACAAAGATGAATAGGGGACTAGAGGCTAAAACATATGAAGAACGCTTACAGGAACTGGGTATATCTAGTTTGATGAAGAGAAGGACTAGGGAAAACATGATAGCAGTGTTCTAGTATCTCAGGGGTTGCCACAAAGAAGAGGAAGTCAAACTATTCTCCAAAGCACCTGAGGGTAGAACAAGAAGCAATGGGTGGAAACTAATCAAGGAGAGAAGCAATTTAGAACTAAGGAGAAATTTCCTGACAGTTAGATCAATTAATCAGTGGAACAACTTGCCCGCAGAAGTTGTGAATGCTCAAACACTGGTAGTTTTTAAGATGATGTTGGATAACCATTTGTTTGAAGTAGTGTAGGGTTTCCTGCCTGGGCAGGGGGTTGGAGTAGAAGACCTCCAAGATCCCTTCCAACTCTGTCTATTCTATTCTATTCTATTCTGTTCTGTTCTGTTCTGTTCTGTTCTGTTCTGTTCTGTTCTGTTCTATTCTATTCTAAACTTTAAGCATGGCATTGGCATAGCAGAGAGTGTCTTCTTTTGCAATTGCTTTTGCTCTTCCATCTCCTTTTGTTTTCCCCCCATCTCCTTTCTTGTTCTCTACCTCTTTTCTCCCTCTCCCTCCCTCCCTCTCTCATTCTCTCATTCTCTCCCTCCCTCCCTTTTGCTGCTATCCAAACTGCAAGCAAGAGAAAACTCTGCTATTTTCTCAAATTTTCTATCATTCCAGAAAGAGGTTTAAAAAGCAGCTTGGCATAAAAGGTGGCCAACAATTCACAGGAAACAAGTTTAGTTCATTTTGCACATCAAGCTCAGCTGTATAATTCTTTCCAGTCTGCGGAGCCAAAATCTGAAGCTTTAACCTCCCTCTCTGAAGGCTTCGATCTTACACTGATTTTTTTTTAAAAAGATCCACTTAAGAGATTATGAATAAATAACAGGAAGAAAGTTTAAAGTCAGGATAAGGGGATCAGGGCTGGAACGTGTAATAGACTATTTCTAAAACAAAATTTAGTGTATTGAATTGGGGGTGTTGTGGCTCCGTTGCCTGAGCCTGCGTCATCAGCAGGGGAGGACTCTGAGAGTGAGGGAGAGGAGTTGGCAAGGCCTCCTTCTCCAGAACTCTCCTCTCTGGCAATGCCTCCAGAGGACACCGAAGGGCAGGAGATAGGCCCAGAGCCAAGCTCGTCCCCGCAGCCACAGGAGGACATTGACGAGGGGAGCGAGTTTTGGTTGGACCCTCGCCAGCGTCGGAGAGACAGGAGAGCCCAGCAGAGGAAAAGGCGTGGTCGTGATTAGCTGGTGGACCATGCCTCTTACCAGACTATATAAGTGAGGGATCGTAGTCATATCTTTGTGACGAACAAAAACAAAGATACATGGATCCCGGTGTTGAATCGGCCCGGCGTCTTAGCTGTGGTGTGTATGTGACGGACCTTTTAATAAACACGTTGGCAAGAAACTGCGGATTGTTGCCGACCTTTTGTTATCATCTCACTTGGTTGCCTGCCTCTGGTTGTCTGAGGGGGGGGGTTCTTTCTGGGCACGGGGCCAGAACAGGGGGTGTATTAGGTGTATTGAATTTGAAGGCCCCTTTATGACTTGTGGACTTCAACTCCCAGAATTCCTGAGTTGTCTGGCTCCGGAATTCTGAGATTGAAGCCCAAAAGTCATAAAAGGGCCATTGTTCCCCTCCCTGAACTGACAAATTGAGGGGAATCTTGTATAAAACAGCCTTTATTTCATTTGTTCTATCAAATTGATCTAACCAAGCCAAGAACAGGGCAATTATCAGTGTATGTACGGTACAATGAACGTCAGAAAAACTCTCTAGTTCCAAGTTATCTCAACAGTTTAAGAGTTGCTGATGGGTTACGTTGCTTTTTCCATTCACAGAGTCACAAAAACAAACGATTTCCTCCTTTTTATACTTTCGAACAAAGAGACTTTTGTACAGCAGCTCCTGAATCCCAACTGGAGCTTTCGAACCATGTGAGGTTGGGAGGGTAAAACATTAAACTTGTCGCTATATGTTGGTTTTCGTCTTTGCGGGTTAAGGGTGAAGTATAGAAATGTAACACACGTGTTTTATGTGGGTAGAGGGCACGCCCATCTTTCCCCCTCCCCAAAGGTGAGCCCTGGTTTCATGCAGTTGAAAGAATTTTCGTTCACCTTTGATTTAGTCTAGGATCCAAACATTAAGATGACACATACAGAATCTATATTTTAGTTTGTCTCTTTGTCTCTCTCTGTCTCCCTCCCTCCCTCCCTTCCCCTCTCTCTCTCCTCTGTCCCCCCCCCACCTCTCTGTGTGTGTATAATTTAGTCTAGGATCTAAATTTTAAGATGACATACTGGTATATAGAATCTATATTTTAGGGTATCTGTCTGTCTGTCTGTCTCTGTCTCTCTCCCCCCTCTCTCTGGTTTAGTCTAGGATCTAAATTTTAAGATGACATGTCTGTCTGTCTGTCTCTCTCTCTCTCTCTCTCTTTCCCCTCTCTCTGGTTTAAGATCTAAATTTTAAGATGACATATATAGAATCTATATTTTAGGGTGTCTGTCTGTCTGCCTCCCACTCCCTCTCCCTCTCTCTCCCCCCTCTCTTTCTCTCTCTCCTCCCCCTTCTCTCTATGTATGATTTAGTCTAGGACAGTGATGGCTAACCTTCTTCTCGTCGTGTGCCGAAAGTGCATGGCACCCAAAATGCAATACGTGCCCCTTGCGCATATGCGCACAACCCCTCTGTGCTACCCTGCCCCTTTGCATGTGCGTACAACCCCCAACCCCCCCCATTTTGGCTGCACCCCCTAATGGCCCGTTTTAGGCCTAGCAGGCTTCGCTGTAGCCTCCTGTCCTGGGCCCAAAAACAGGCTGTGGGGGAAGGGCACACCTCACCCCCCCATGCTCCACCCCCATGCATGCATGCGCAAGCCTTGCACATGCGCATGCCCCTCCCTGCACATGTGCGCACATCTCCCACATGCTCCCCGCCCCCTGCACATCCTGAAAATCAGCTGGCTGGCAGGAGGCACATATGCACATGCGTGGTGGAGCTGAGCTGGGCGACGGCTCATGTGCCCGCAGAGAGGGCTCTGTGTGCCAGCTGTGGCATCTGTGCCATAGGTTCGCCATCACGGGTCTAGGATCTAAATTTTAAGATGACATATAGAGAATCTATATTTTAGGGTGTCTGTCTGCCTGCCCCTCTTTCCTTCTCCCTCCCTCCCTCCCTCCCCCTCTCTCTCTGTTCTTTTTTTTCCTTAGAGGGGAAAAACCCCCATTAATCTGAACATCACGTAACTGACATTCTGATCAAAAAAGGATTTCTTTGTTGTTATGACGACCACGTCAGATGTAGTGAATATTCTTTACACTATAATAAAGTAACTGATAAGAAAAGTGAAAAAGAGAGAAAAAGAATATGATGGATAGGCAACCTGAATACAAGAAACCCAAAACCAACTGAAGGCAAAAGCTCAGATTCCTATTTAATTTGGAACAATTTCAGATTAAAGGTAAGGGGAAAAAAAGTAGGAATTTGACTCCTGGTGGATACACTCACAAAGGTTTGTGGCACCAGTTTGGGGAAATACAGGTAGTCCTTGACTTACAACAGCTCATTTAGTGACCGTTGAAAATTACAACGGCACTGAAAACGTGAGTTATGAATGTTTGTCACACTTATGACAGTTGCAGCATCCCCATGGTCACGTGATCAAACTTCAGCCGCTTGGCAACTGACTCATATTTATGATGGTTGCAGTGTCCCGGGGTCACGTGATCCCCTTTGGCGACCACCTGACCAGCAAAATCAATGGGGGAAGCCAGATTCACTTAACAACCGGGTTGCTAAATTAACCACCGCAATGATTCGCTTAACAGCTGTGGCAAGAAAAATTGTAACATGGGGCAAAACTCACTTAACAGATGTCTCCTTTAGTGTTGGAATACATTGTTGGAATATATTTTGTACAACTTTACATACGGCAAAAAGACATAGCGCATACCACAAAATGCACAGCTGAATCGGAGGAGGAGGAGGCGTGGGAGTCAGGGTCAGCATCAAGGCAACCTGAGAGCTCTGAGGGGGAAAAGGGAATAGAGCTGGCAAAGGGAGAGAGAGTGAGGCGGAGCCTGGGCTGTCCATCAGCCCTCAGATGGAGAGTCAATAACCCCCAGGTCTGGAGGTGGCTGATGAGGAAGAGGAGGAATAGCTGAGTCCAGTGCCTGACACGTGGATGCACAGAAGGCAGAGGAGAGGAGAGCAGTGGAAATCTATGAGCAGGTCTTTGGGACGGAAGAGCCACTGCTGCTATCGAAGCCCTACCCTAGCTCTGGGGATAAAAGGCAGAGGGTGGAGATGAATAGATGTGGCTGACAAATATTAATCTCTCGGACGGACAGATGGACTTGTTAGCCTGTGGTGAGAGAGAAACTTTTTGCCAGGCCTGCTGGTGCTCCTAATAAATAGCTATTATTTAGCTCTTAATAAATAATAAAGAATTAACGTCAGAGGATTCATCGTGTTTGGGGAGCTGGATCAGAACAGCACACTTATAAAAAACTACCATCTACTGGTTGGCTGTAGTTGTACAAAATATAGAGAATTACATTTATAAAAGAATTTTATATAAAAGTCTGTATATAAAGTGTCCTGCTTCCTGTCTGCAGTTAAGCAGAAAGGCCCATGTGGAGTCTACACTGTGTTGTCTGTAGGGATTCTATACAGAATTTCTAACATTTAGCAACAGAAATTTTGGGTTCAATTGTGGTCGTAAGTCAAGGACTACTGTAGCTTGTCTGGGATGTCTCTCATGATGATATTTTTGATTTTCCAATCTAGCCAACAAACAGCCTGCTATTCATGATGGTCTCCTATCCAAATCCTGATCAGTTCTGAGCCATGTTTAGCTTCTGAGCCCAAAATCAGCTAGATGCTACCATCTGCAGGTAAGAATGAAAACTGCTACTCGGGCTCTTATGTTGTGCTCATTTCAAGTGTGGGTTTTGCGAACACCATCTACAACAGGGGTGTCAAACTCTAGGCCCACAGGCCAGATCTGGCCCATGAGGTACTTAGATCTGGTCTATGGGGCCTCCCTGGAAACAGCGAAGGACCATCCCGCAATGCCTCTGCCAGCAAAAATGGAGCTCGACAGGGGTGGACTGCTGGGGGTTCATAGGGGTTTCGGAGAACCTCTAGCTAAGATTCTGTGCAGTTCGGAGAACCCCCAAATCCCACTCCTGGCTGTCCCCACCCACCCTTATTCCGCCCCTCCCAGGAGTCCCCATGCGACAGGTAAATGCAGGGCTCATGCGGAGGTTCGGGGAGGGTGAAAAACAGGCCTACCAGAAGTTTGGGAAGTCTGGAAACAGGCCTGTTTCTGGCCTCCAGAGGGCCTCCGGAGCCTGGGGAGGCCATTTTTTCCCTCCTAGAGGCTTGAAGAATGCCTCCAGAGCCTGGGGAGGGCAAAAGCGCCCCCTCTGCCATGGTGCAGGAGGCTGACTAGGCCATGCCCACCATGGTTACACCCACCTAACAACCGGGCAGAAAATCCCTTGCTAAAATTTTTGAAGCCCACCTCTGGAGCTCAGGGAGGCCGCGCACAGCCCAAGCTTCATATTTGCTGTCAGAGGGCTGCAGGAAGCTGTCGTGGCTGAAAATGGAGCCTTGGTGAATGACATTGAACTGGCCATGCCTCCCCTGGCCACACCCTCCCTGGCCTCCCCCGAGGTCAAACACAACCCTTGTGCGGCCCTCAAAGACACCCCCGATCTACAAGATAACAACTTACTCTTCGAGGTACAAGTAGTTGTTTTCTTGGGCCAGTCTCTTGGCATGCAGGTGAGAATCTCTGACAGTAGAACCGTAGGAAATGACCATGGCACCGTACTCACGACACATCTTCACTCGGGTCGGCGGGGTGCAAGCGGACATGATGACAAAGACAGGAATGTGCAGCTCCGAGGCGTGATATGCGACAGCCATGGAGAAATTGCAATCTGAGGCCACAATCACACCATTTCTTTGTTGGTCCTGGAGAACGTGAACCCACAAATTTAGGATACCAGTTTAATTCCTTGGGAAATGTAAAAAGATAATTAGGGAAGTTGGAAGCCTATGGTCTTTCAGGCTAGCTAAGCTCACTTCTCACAGTTCTTTCAAAATTATAGCAAACCATTCATTCACTCTGGGGCTCGTGTTTCACTCTTCTGATTTTCCTACCTCTCTTAAAGACATCAAAAGGTAAAGGACGCCTCGCTCCTTTGCAGTTCCTGTATACTGAAGAAGTTCTTTCTTTAAATATATTTCCATTCCATATTGCTTTGAAAGCCTAGAATACTGAAAACAATGGGACATTATTGAGTAACTTTTGCAAACATACAGACGATACAGAGAGTCCTCGAGTTACAACAGTTCGTTTAGTGACCATTCAAAGTTACAACGGCACTGACAAAAGTGACTTGTGTCTGTTTTTCACACTTACAACCTTCGCAGCATCTTCGTAGTCAGGCGAACAATATTCAGATGCTTGGCAATTGGCTCACATTTATGATGGTTGCAGTGTCCCAGGGTCATGTGATCCCCTTTTGCGACCTTTTCTTGGCAAACAATGTCAGTGGGGAAGCCAGATTCACTTAACAACCGTGATACTAACTTAACAACTGGAATCAATAACTGTGACAAGAAAGTTCATAAATTGGGCCAACTCTCTTAGAGTCTCCCATAAAAAAAAGATAACAGAACTGTTTAGATCGGATTATAGTTTTAGTTTGGAATTGACAATTATACAGGTAGTCCTCCACTTACAATAATTCATTTAGTGGCCGTTCAAAGTTACGACAACACCGAAAAAAGTGACCTACAACCGTTTTTCATGCTTACGACCCTTGTGGCATAATCATAATCATATGTTTATTTGTCAAGCATATATAAGATAACAGGTAAAAGTATAAACATAATTTGAATACATGAAAAGAGTAAGTAAAAAGGGAATATTAGGATAGGGACGGTAGGCACACTGGTGCACTTATGCACTCCTTTTACAGACCTCTTAGGAATGGGGTGAGGTCAACAGGAGACAGTTTAAGGTTAAAGTTTTGGGGGTTTGGGGAAGAAACTACAGAGTCAGGTAATGCATTCCAGGCATTGACCACTCTGTTACTGAAGTCGTATTTTCTGCAATCGAGTTTGGAACGGTTTACCTTGAGTTTGTATCTATTATTTGCTCGTGTATTGTTGTGGTTGAAGCTGAAGTAGTCATTGACAGGAAGGACATTGTGGCAGATAATTTTATGTACTATGCTTAGGTCAGACTGAAGTCGGCGTAGTTCTAAGTTATCTAAGCCCAAAATTTGGAGTCTGGTGGCATAAGGTATTTTATTGCGGGTAGAGGAATAGAGGACTCTTTTTGTAAAATATCTCTGGACTCTCTCGATTGTATTAATGTCCGATATGCAGTGCGGGTTCCAGACAGATGAACTGTATTCAAGAATTGGTCTAGCAAATGTTTTGTATGCTCTAGTACAACATTACCAGAGAAGAAGCTACGCAAGATTAGGTTAACAACTCTTAATGCCTTTTTGGCAATGTTGTTACAGTGGGCTCGGGCACTTAGATCTTTAGAATGAGTACTCCAAGGTCCTTGACAGATCTTACATCCTTACGGTTGGTGATCAAAATTCAGATGCTTGACAACTGATTCGTATTTATGACGGTTGCAGTATCCCGCCGTCATGTGATCCCCTTTTGTGGCCTTATGACAAGCCAAATCAATAGGGGAAAGCCAGATTCACTTAACAACTATGTGATTAACTTAACTGCAGTGGGGGCTTTTAAGAAGAGGTTGGACAGCCATTTGTCGGGAACGATATAGGGCAGTGATGGCTAACCTTTTTGCCGTTGTGTGCCAAAAGCGGGGGAGCACGGGGAGGTTGCCAATGTGTGTGCCCATACCCATAATTGCACCCCCCCTGGTTTTAGCACATGATAGCCCAGTAGGCCGGTTTTTCACCCTCCCCAGGAGCGAGGTGCTTTCTAGGAGCCTGGGGAGGGTGAAAACTGCCTTCCCCACCTCCCTGGAGGCCCTCTGGAGGCTGGAAACAGCCCATTTCCCAACTTCCGGTGGGACCAGAAGGCCAAAAAATCAGCTGGCCAGCGCACACGTGCCTGCTGGAACTGAGCTACAGTGACTCTCACGTGCCCACAGATATAGTTCCATGTGCCACCCGTGGCACCCGTGCCATAGATTCGCCATCACAGATATAGGGTATCCTGCATTAGCAGGGGGTTGGACTAGAAGACCTCCAAGGTCCCTTTCGACTCTGTTATTCTGCAATTCGCATTTCTAAAATGGTTCGGAACCTCACTGGCATTGAAAAACAAGCAAGAACAATACCGTGCAGGGGGTCTTCAGGACTCCATACTGGATCTTGAGTGCTGCAGCGCTGATCTCTTGAATTTTTTTGCAAGTAGTGTAAACCGGTTTGCTAACGGCCACCTCTGGGCAGGTGGCAGAATCATTCAGTTTTTCTTCCTCTTGGCTAATTATCTTCATTTCCCATGTCTTCACTCCCCCGTTTAATTCCTCTTCCTCCCCAAAATCTTTCAGCCTCTCCGGGTGGATGGATGATCGTCTTTGCTCAGCCCGGCTGCTTCTTCTTTGCCGATCCTTATGCAAATATAATTCAGATGCCCCTAGTTTTTTGGCTTTACTTCCACCACTCCTAAAGAAAGAGGGAATGAAATAGATTATGAACGATTCGCCGAGTTGAAAACCCAACTGTGGGACACAGGAGAACATTATCTACTCAGGGCCTAGATTCTCACTCATGTTCTTCACCCATTCATTCATCCCAATGCACACACATATACATGCTGGAAGTCAGTCAGTTAGTTGGTTGGAAGTTGTGAGTATTTTATGAGAAAATTACAAAAATCAGTGCCACAGCTGTAAGTCAATGGATGCATTCATGCAGGCCAGGGGTGGGTTCTAAAATTTTTTACTACCGGTTCTGTGGGCATGGCTTATTTTGTGAGCGTGGTTTGATGGTCATGTGACATTTTTTTAGGATTTAGCAGAGGTACTGGTCTACCAGGCTTTTAACTTCTTGTAGAGCTGTACTGGTCTACCCATTTGTTTTTGGAGGCACCTGTCTACCCATTTGTTTTTCGAGTGCACTGGTCTACCACCACACTGCCTTTTAACACTGATCAGCTGTAGGGTGGCCTTTTGAAGCCCCACAGCAAGAGTTTAAACAGTTTTTTTCCTTCTAGCTGATCAGCTGGGACTTGGGAGGCGGCAAATAGATTGGGGGCGGGCCAAATAAAAGGTAAGAATAATGCGGGAGCGGGCAGCTCCCGAACAAAGAGAACTGGTTTGGCGATCTCATATCATCACCGCTACCGGATTGGCCGAACCAGGAGGAACCCACCCCTGATGCAGGCAAGGTAAAAATATTTTATGAGACCTCCATCAAGTAGGTCATTTTAGATTGTCAGATTTAACAGCTTAAATTTAACAGATTAACAGAGTTGGAAGGAACCTTGTAGGTTCTTCTTGTTCAACCCCCACTCAAGCAGGAGACTCTATACCCGTGGTGGCGAACCTATGGCATGCTTGTCAGAGGTGGCACTGAGTGCCCCCTGTGTGGACACGCAAGCCATCTCCCCAGCTCAGTTCTGCTGTGCATGTGCCTCCCGCTAGGCAGCTGGTCTTTGGGTCTCTGCCATTCAGAGACCCAAAGGGGTGCACATGGAGGGAGTGCACACACGCATGCGCAGGGGCCACACGGGCATTGTATTTAGGGGGTACGAGTACGCGTGCATTTGGGCACTCGGTCCGGAAAAGGTTAGCCATCATTGCACTACATCATTTCTGACAAATGACAGTCCAGTCTCTTCTTGAAAGCTTCCAGCAATGAAGCTCCCACCACTTCTGATTGTTGATCTAGTTTTCATGTCTTCAGTTTCCAGTGCTTCAGGAACTTCATGGTCTGAAGTTCTCCTTGAAGTTTATAGGTTCCTTTTAGAGACCAGAAAGGTTACAGCTAAGGTGAGGTTGTTAACTTTTTTTACTTTTTCTGTTCAGTTCCTTTGAAGTGAGCAGAAACCTTCAAAACATGTTTGAAGTGGATGGAGAAAAACTTGCAAAAAAAGCAAAGTTTTGAGGACCATATCTCTACAATGTCTGATCTTTATGGGCAGGTTTCGGGAATGTGAAGCTGTAGCAGAAAATGTAATGGATCCTTTAGGGTTTAAGACCATTCCCATATGAAGACCTAGAGATACTGTGATGTTACTGTCATACAATTTTGCTTTATCCTCATTGTTAATAAGAGTGGGGAACTTGCTAACCTGAAAAGCACTGTAAACAGTGGTGGGTTTCAAAATTTTTTACTACCGGTTCTGTGGGTATGGCTTGGTGGGCATGGCTTGGTTGGCGTGGCAGGGGAAGGATACTGTAAAATCTCCATTCCCACCGCACTCCAGGGGAAGGACACTATAAAATCTCTATTCCCTCCCCAGTCCAGGGGAAGGTTACTGCAAAATCCCCATTTCCTCCTGATCAGCTGGGACTTGGGAGGCAGAGAATAGATGGGGGTGGGGCCAGTCAGAATTTTTACTACCGGTTCTCCGAACTACTCAGAATTTCCGCTACCGGTTCTCCAGAACTGGTCAGAACCTGCTGAAACCCACCTCTGCACTGGTCCCTTGTA
The DNA here is from genome assembly GCA_030761175.1 of Masticophis lateralis. Classification (NCBI taxonomy): domain Eukaryota; kingdom Metazoa; phylum Chordata; class Lepidosauria; order Squamata; family Colubridae; genus Masticophis; species Masticophis lateralis. The sequence continues at coordinate 88,023,072 of JAUDYJ010000005.1, forward strand.
TATAAAGGTTCATGGTGGGGCTTCCTTACCTAGGAAGTTTCGGAATTCCAGTGTGGTGGCATTTGAGTGCCAGACCTCAAAAATCTTCCAGTGTGGAATTCTCAAATTAAGACTAAATCATTTAGAATCGCCATCTGGTAAGCAAGTACTGATTGGTACTCTCATGATGTAGTGTCACCCACCTCTAGTAGGTGTGTATTTTCTTCTCTACCTTACAGTCTACCCCTAAACAACACAATGCTCCAGGAAGTTCTGTCATCACCACACATTAAGTTTCAGTTAAGTTGATTTATTGTTCACGCCTATACATAAGAATCTAGTCAATTAACGCAAAGGTCCTCAAACTTTTTAAACAGGGGGCCAATTCACGGTCCCCCAGACTGTTGGGGGGGGGGCTGGACCGGTTGGATGGGTGTGGCTAGATGGCCATGTGACTGGGTAGGCATGGCCAATTTAGCAATCCATTAAACAATACTCACAAATTAAACTTTAATTTGTTGTGCTCCTGGGGGCGGAAAGCAGGTTAGTGAAGAGATGTGGCTGCCTTGGAGGATGGGTGAGGGACTTTTGTTTCCATTTCTCTCTCTCTCTCCCTCTCTCTCTCCCCCTCTCTCTCCCTCCCTCCCTCTCTCTCTCCTTCCCTCTCCCTCTCTCTTTCTCTCCCTCCCCCCTTTCTCTTTCTCTCCCTTCCCTCCTCTCTCTTTCTCTCCCTTCTCCCCTCTCTCTTCCTCCCTCCCTCCCTCTCTCTCTCTGCTGGGGAGCCTCCTTGGTCTCCAGAACCAGTCTGCCACCCAAAAATGGGCCCATTGTTGGCCTCCTGTGGCCTCCGCATATCCTATTTTTGGCCTCCTTGGCCTCAAAAATGGACAGGGCTATGTGGGCAAGGCAGCATCGTGGTCCCACATGGGCTGGATCAATGGCTTCAGCAGTCCGTATATTGCCTGTGGGCCACAGTTTGAGGATCCCTGAACTAACATTTCACTAGATAAATTGGAACTAGATGAGAGTCAACAGAATTCAAGAGAGGTTGGATTTAGACCACTAGTAGGAACATAATGACTCCAGGCTGATTCCTCTTTAGACTCCAACCCCAGGTTCTGCCTGTCATTTCTCCTCCAGTGATCTTGGACAATTCCTTTCGTGGTGGCTATAGGGCCATAGAAGGTTTCTAAGCAAGAATACTGAAAGGACTAACCTATTCCTGGCCAAGTACAACCAGCTTCAGACTTGATCATCCAGGTAGGATACAGACTGCTGTATACATTGCTCATCTTTGTGTATTTATGGCCTTCCTTCCACTGAACTGAATTAATATTTAATATGGATTTAGAATCTTGTATTTTTCAATAAAGGCTAATAGTGTATATCTTTTAAAAAAACATGCTCAACAGAACTCATTGGTGATAAATTGCAAAATCACAATCCTAGTTCTTGTCTACAGGCGTAGCTTTAAATGTTATATGGAACACTTTAAAAAAAATTAATTGACCCCCAAACACACACACACGCACACACACGCACACACAAATACACACCGATGCGTGTTTGCGTTCTAATTTTAGTGGGTTTAATAAGACAAGCAATGGGATTTAAAAACCTACTTTTTTGCAAATAACGTCTTTCCAGAGCTAGGGATGAAAATGGAGAAAAGCCGTTATATAAAAAGAATAATAAAAACCACAACAGAAGAATAATAAAAACAAAACAAATGGAGGGAACCAAACAGTTTCATTTTACAGATTAGCAGTCATTCATCTTCTCCTGGTATAAACCTAACAAGATCGAAAGATGTGTTTTCAAGCAAGAGTGTTCTCGAGGCACCACCGCAATTGAGCTCGAAATTTCCCTAGTTAAGGGAGACATTAAGTGCATTTTGTTCCATTTTATGACCTCTCATGCCTCAGTTGTTAAGTGAATCTGGCTTCCCTGTGGACTTTGTTTGTCAGAAGGTCGCAAAAGAGGATCATGTGACCCCAGAACACTGTAACTGTCTTAAGTACATGCCAGTTGCCAAGCCTCTGAATTTTGGTCACGTGACCATGGGGATGCTGTGATATGCTGTGATATATGCACTTTGTCTGAAGGGGTGTAGGGTTTCCTGCCTAAGCAGGGGGTTGGATTAGAAGACCTCCAAGGTCCCTTCCAACTCTGTTATTCTATTCTATTCTATTCTATTCTATTCTATTCTATTCTATTCTATTCTATTCTATTCTATTCTATTCTATTCTATTCTATTCTATTCTATTCTATTCTATTCTATTCTATTCCTATTCTATTCCTATTCCTATTCCTATTAATTTCTATTTCTATTGTTAGTCCATTCTGTGTTCTGTTCTATTCTATTCTATTCTATTCTATTCTATTCTATTCTATTCTATTCTATTCTATTCTATTCTATTCTATTCCTATTCCTATTCCTATTCCTATTCCTATTCCTATTCCTATTCCTATTAATTTCTATTTCTATTGTTAGTCCATTCTGTGTTCTGTTCTATTCTATTCTATTCTATTCTATTCTATTCTATTCTATTCTATTCTATTCTATTCTATTCTATTCTACTCTGTATAACTGTGAAAAATGGTCTGAAGTTACTTTTTTTAAGGGATGGTCTTAACTTTGAACGGTCCCTAAACAAACTTTTGTAAGATGAATGATTAATTGCCTTTGAGGAAAAAAATCATGCCATTATCTACCTTTTCTTTGTATAATCAAATAATGGTAAAAGCTATTTTTTTTAAAAAAAAAGGTAATTTGATAGTGAAGAAATCCTAGGGCAGTTAATACATTATTTCTTCATCTTATTTTACTAATTTTACTAATGCTTTCCAGAGCTTCTCCTCCTTTAAGCAAAAGGAACTTCTCTGCTGGTTCAGTTCATTTTATTGCTTTCAGTCTTGACATTTGAAAAATATTTCTCTCTCTTAACAGATGAAATTAGGTCACAGTTATTCCTATTTTGAATGAGCTGTTATGGGATGCAATGTTTGCTGGTATTTTCTTAATTAAAGAGTGGTCTTTTTTTATGTTATCAGAACTGTTGCTTTGCTCGATGCTAAAGGTATAGAGAAGGTATAAATGCATTTTATAATGTGAGAAAGGATTAGAACTACCATAGTCAGTCAGTAAGTTGTCAACAAGCTCCCCTTGCTGAATATAACTTATTTATGATTTCTATTATAGAATCATAAACATCAGATTAGAATTTTGGTGCTATCATTTGGTGCTTTTGGTGCTTTCAAAGCTTATACAATAAGCTTTGAAATCAGTCCACAAACAGCTGTGCAAATCAGCTACATTTTATGACGTTCATAAAGAACACGGAGGAATTCAGATCAAACACAGAGTCCATAAAATGGCTTCTTGGTTTCATTTCATTGGGAGCAAGAAGTCAGAAGATTAAAAGAACCATAGAAAATAAGAGGAAAATGACAAAAAAAAATCTACAGCATTAAACAGACAACAAATCTAATCCCTGGGAAAGTACAATGTATCTAAAAATGGCCTTGGGAAGAAAGAATGAAAGTGGGGAAGAGGGAGAAGGAGGGAGAAGAAGGAAAGAAAAGAGGTAGAGAAAAAGGAAGAAAAGGGGTAGAGAGAAAGAAAGAAAGAAAAAAGAGAGAGGGAGAGGAAAAGAAAGAAAGAAAGAAGGAAGGAAGGAAGGAAAGAAAGAAAGAAAGAAAGAAAGGAAGGAAGGAAGGAAGGAAGGAAGGAAGGAAGGTGGGAAGAAAAGAGGGAGGGAAGGAAAGAAGGAGAGAAAAGGAAGGAAAGAAGGAAAAAAGAGAAAGAAAGAAAAGAAAGGAAGGAAAGAAAGAAAAATAATGTAAGAAAGAGATAGAAAAAGAAAGACAAGGAATAGAGAGAAAGAAAAGAAGGAATGAAAAAGAAAGAAAGAAAGAAAGAAAAGAAAGAAAAAGAAAGAAAAGAGATAGAAGGAAGGAATGAAGGAAGATTTTATTCATTCTTTGCAAAATTCATGCTTTCTACAATTTTGCAGAAATGAGAGGAGAAAGAGAGAGATCATCAGATTGTCATGATTACCTATAAAGCACAGCAATGAAAAAAATGAAGAAGCGAACTAGCGTTCCAACTACTGCACTATAAGAAGGTAGGTGGGGTCCACGGGAGGCAAGAGCCACTGATCTGGCTGCAGGTACAAACGTGGGACTGTCCATAATTTTTTAAAGGAGAAAAAGCAACACTCTAAAGTTCTACATCAACAGGGCAACATAGTCCAACCTTTGCCAGAACGGGTCGTATTCGTTTTCTTGTTCACTCTCTTCGCGGGATAATCCATTTTTTAAACCTGTGGAGTAGAAGAACTGCGCGGCAAAATTCATCACCACCTCTTGGTTTTATCCCCAAAACGTCAAGATTCCCCAGTGACGGATAAAATGCAACAACAACAACTCCCCTGATCTTCAGATGGGCTGTGAAGGCCCGCAAGTTGTCTGGTTTACCGTCCAGCTGTCCTCTGATTTGACAGCGGAACACAGAAGCGACTTCGCAGCAAGATGGACGGCTGCTATATAAAGAGATTATTTCAACCTGTCACTGTCAATTTCAGTCAGGGCCTGAGAGTGATACTTAGTTCAGCCCAGGCTGACGGTTTGCAGCTTTAGATGTTCTCAGCTTCTCCGTTGGGGGTAAAATAACTCGGACATCATCCATTCCCCTGCCCGAGCAGGAGACCCTAGGCCAGTGGTGGAATTCAGATTGTTTTACTACCGGTTCTGTGGGTGTGGCTTGGTTGGACGTGGTTGGGTAGGTGTGGCAGAGGAAGGATACTGCAAAATCTCCATTCCCTCCCCACTCCTGGGGCAAAGATACTGCAAAATCTCCATTCCCACCCCACTCCTGGGGAAAGGGTATTGCAAAATCTCCATTCCCTCCCCATTCCTGGGGGAAGGATATAGCAAAATCTCCATTCCCACCCCACTCCTGGGGAAAGGGTATTGCAAAATCTCCATTCCCACCCCACTCCTGGATGAAGGATATTGCAAAATCCCTATTCCCACCCCACTCCTGGGGAAAGGATATAGCAAAATCTCCATTCCCTCCCCACTCCTGGATGAAGGATATTGCAAAATCCCCATTCCCATCCCTCTCCTGGGGAAGGATATAGCAAAATCTCCATTCCCTCCCCACTCCTGGATGAAGGATATTGCAAAATCCCCATTCCCATCCCTCTCCTGGGGAAGGATATAGCAAAATCTCCATTCCCTCCCCACTCCTGGGGGAAGGGTATTACAAAATCTCCATTCCCTCCCCACTCCTGGGGGAAGGATACTGCAAAATCTCCATTCCCACCCCACGTTTTCCCAAATCTACCCCACGTTTTCCCGAATTTCCCATCACTCTACTAAACAAATAATTCCCTCAACACTGTCAAACTGTTTACTAAGTCTGCATACTATTAATCTTCTCATCTTCTCATCATTCCCATCACCCATCTCCTTCCACTTATGACTGTATGACTGTAACGTTGTTGCTGGTATCCTTACAATTTATATTGATATTGTTTCCTGATTGCTTATTTGTACCCTATGACTATCATTAAGTGTTGTACCTTATGATTCTTAATGAACATATCTTTTATTTTATGTACATTGAGAGCATATGCTCCAAAACAATTTCCTTGTGTGTCCAATCACACTTGGCCAATAAAAATTCTATTCTACTCTATTCTATTCTCTGGGGCCAGCCAGAGGTCATATTTGCCGGTTCTCCAAACGACTCAAAATTTCTGCTACCGGTTCACCAAAACCTGTCAGAACCTGCTGGATTTCACCCCTGCCCTAGGCCATTTCAGACCAATGGCTCTCCAATCTCTTCTTAAAAACCTCCAGTGATGGAGGAGCACCCACAACTTCTGGAGGCCAGGAGTTCCACTGGTGAACTGTTTGAACTAAAATCGTTCTAAAGTGGCCAGTCATCTGGAATAATCTTTTTAGAGATAGCCAAGAGCTGTTTGGCCAAATGGAAAATGGCAGTCTTGAATAGAGGAGATACGGGAAACCCTGAAGAAGACCAAGAAGAAGACAATCTCAATCGACATGCTTTTGTGGAGAGACGACCAACCAACACAAATTTGAGAGCCAAAGAGGATGCCATCTTTTGGCTCTGGGCTAAAGTGTTTCCTTGCCCCCATCCTGCGAAGAATGGAGGATTTGACTGTATACCAAGTGCAAATAGGGCTTGAGGTGAGCAGTCATACGGCTGGAAAAAGTGTGCAGGGCAGGATTGAAAAAAAAGAAAGAAAAGAACTAAGGAAGGAAATTTGAAAGGGAGGAAACCAAGTTCACAGTCATCTTGCCTGAAAGCCTTTCTGTCTGAAAGCAGCTTCAATTTTGGAAAGGTATCAGCGCACACAAAGGTTTTGAAGACTTGAATTGCTATCAGGGTTTAGGATAAGTAGCCTGTAATTAGGACTGCCATATCAAGGGTGTAAATAACCAGATTACTACTAGATGACAGCAAAGGTGATTCTCTCTCTTTCTCTCCCCTCTCTCTCCCCCTCTCTCCTTTTGCTCTTTCTCCCTCTGTCCCTTCCTCCCTCTCTTTCTCTCTCCCTCGCTTCTTTCTCTCGTTCTCTCTCTCCCTCCCTCCCTCTCTTTCTCTCTCTCCCTCCCTCTCTCTTTCTCTCCCTCACCTTCCTTCCCTCTCTCTTTCTCTTTCTCTCTCTCCCTCTCTCTCCGTCCCCCTCCCCCTTTCTCTTTCTCCTTCCCCCTCTCACTTTGTCTCTCCCTCCTCCTCCCTCCCTCTTTCTCTTTCTCTGTCCCTCCCTCCTTCTCTTTCTCTCTCCCCTCCCTCCCCCTCTCTATCTCTTCCTCTCTCTCTCTCTCTCTCTCTCTCTCTCTCTCTCCCTTCCTTCCTTCCTTCCTTCCTTCCTTCCTTCCTTCCTTCCTTCCTTCCTTCCTTCCTTCCTCCCTCCCTCCCTCCCTCCCTCCCTCCCTCCCCCTCCCTCTCTCTTCCAGTCATCCAAAAACTGGAGTTGTAATGAGCTCTTCTTTTATGTCTAAATGCAATTATCTGGTATTTCTAAGAGTAAACTAGATTGCCTGTTCAAAGCACTTGCAAGTAGCATACAATTTCCATTTATTCCATAATAATAGTAACTACAAATAACAACAGCACACTCTAGTTGAGCTCCACTTCTCCATTCAGGGAATCTTCATGCAACTGGAAATTATTTGTCTTTGTTGTCTTTTGTGTTTTTCTTTTCAACTGCTCAGTTGAAAACTGATGGTCTCCCATTCAAGTGCTAACCGGGGCCAATCCTGCTTAGCTTTTTTGAGACCAAGTCAGGCCAATTAAATACTGCCCTCTGCTGGACATGCCACAATAATCTTTTTTTCTCAACTTTGGTGACTTTAAGATCTATTTATTTATTTATTTATTAGACTTATATACCACCCTTCTCCTTACGGACTCAGGGCGGTGAACAGCCGACTAAAAAACCAATACATAAATGTTAAAATCATACTAAAAACAAATATAAATTTGGCTGAAAAATTTAAAACAAATAAATATTAAAATAGATCAATCAAACTCTAAAAAATTTTAAAAATAGAAGGGATCAGGCAAGTCCGGCAAGTTGGAAGAGATAGGTTTTCAAAGCCCGACGAAAAGTCCGGAGGTTGGCGATCATTCTCAGTTCTGGAAGAAGATCGTTCCAGAGGGTAGGGGCTACCACAGAGAAGGCTCTCCCCCTGGGGGTCGCCAGCCGGCATTGTCTGGCTGACGGCACCCTGAGGAGGCCCTCTCTGTGGGAGCGAACCGGCCGGTGGGAGGCAATTGGTGGCAGAAGGCGGTCCCGTAAGTACCCTGGTCCTAAGCCATGGAGCGCTTTAAAGGTGATTACCAACACCTTGAAACGCACCCGGAAGTCCACCGGCAACCAATGCAGCTCACGCAGGAGAGGTGTCACGTGGGACCGACCCGTCGCTCCCATAATCCCCCGCGCGGCCGCATTCTGTACTGATGAGCACCTGAGTGACTGTGCGTAGGGAGTCCCGATCTAGAAAGGGCCTCAACTGGTGTATCAGGCAGACCTGATAGAAAGCCCCCCTGGCCACAGCTGTCGTATGATCCTCTAAAGACAGCTGTGGGTCCAGGAGGACGCCCAAGTTGCGCACCCTTTCCGTGGGGGCCAATGATTCGCCCCCAATAACCAACGATGGAGTCAGTTGGCTATTTCGGGACGCCGGCAGCCACAGCCATGGACTGTGGACTTCAACTCCCAGAATTCCCCAGTCAGCAAGGAATCTCACTGTGTAATTTCTGAATTCTTCTTTGAAGAGGTATACAAGTCTAACCAAGGTCCATCAAGTACAGATAGTCCTCTACTTATGACAGTTCATTTAGTGACCATTTAAAGTTACATCACTGAAAAAAGTGACTTATGACCATTTTTTCACACTTAAGACCATTGCAGCATCCCCATGAGTACATGATCAAAATTCAAATGCTTGGCAACTGGCTCATATTTATGACGGCCACAGTGTCCTGGGGTCATGTGATCCCTTTTTTGTGATCTTCTGACAAGCAATGTCAACGGAGAAGCCAAATTCGCTTAACAACCCGGTTACTAATTTAAGAACTGCAGTGATTCACTTAACAAACGTGGCATGAAAAGTTGTAAAAGGGGGTGCCACTCACTTAACAAATGTCTCGCTTAGGAACATAAATTTTGGGTTCAATTGTGGTCATAAGTTGAGGACTACCTGTGCAGTATGGATGCTATTCAGTAGGCTCTGACCAGTTCTGGAGAACCGGTAGCGAAAATCTTGAGTATCTCGGAGAACTGGCAAATAACACCTCTGGCTGGTCCCAGAGTGGGCTGGGAATGGAGATTTTGCAATATCCTTCCCCTGGAGTGGGGTGGGAATAGAAATTTTGCAGTATCCTTCCCTGCCACACCCACCAAGCCATGCCCACAGAACCTGTAGTAAAAAAATTGAATTCCACACTGCTGTACAGTAAATGTAATGGTGTCCAATCCTTCTTCCCCTTCTTTGTAAAAAAAGATGTTGAGTTGAGAATGTCTAGTTGGATGAAAAGAAGGATTAGGGGTTGGCATCAGGGGTGAAATCCAGCAAGTTCTGACAGGTTCTGGAGAACCGGTAGCAGAAATTTTGAGCAGTTCAGAGAACCAGCAAATATCACCTCAGACTGGCCCCAGAGTAGGGTGGGAATGGAGATTTTGCAATATCCTTCCCCTCAGGAGTGGGGTGGGAATGGAGATTTTGCAGTATCCTTCCCCTGACATGCACACCAAGCCACGCCCACCAAGCCACACCACACCACACCACACTCACCAAACCACGCGCTCAGAACCGGTAGTAAAAAAAATTGGATTTTACCCCTGGGTGACATAATAGCAGTGTTCCAATATCTCAGGGGCTACCAAAAAGAAGAGGGAGTCAAGCTATTCTCCAAAGCACCTGAGGGCAAGAAGTGATGGATGGAAACTAATCAAGGAGAAAAGCAACCTAGAACTAAAGAGAAATTTCCTAATGTTGAGAACAATTAACCAGTGGAATAGCTTCCCTTCAGAAGTTGTGAGTGCTCCATCATTGGAGTCTTTTAAGAAGAGATTGATCAAGAGGGACAACTGTGGGATCTTTGGTGCTCTCTGAGCTTGGTAGTTTTCTCACAGATGCTTCATTACTCAACTAGGTAACATCATCAATGCAAGGAGGACTGGGGGCCTTGGTATTCTCTGCTTTGGAGAACAAGTCAACCCCCTCTTCTCTGTGACAGCCCCTTAAAACAGTTGTCATATCCCCTTTAATCCTTTTTTCAATAGACTGGACATACTTATGTTTCCCCAACCATACATGGTTGAGAATGTTCGGTTGGATGGTTGGAGAACATTTTGGTTCAACAATGAGAAAAGGCTTTCTCAACAATGAACTATAGTCATAGCAGTCCAAAGGAATAAAGATTTGGGGATAGATTTCTGAGAATCTATGGCACATAAAAAAAACAACAACACAGCATTATATTCCCGCTGGAAAAACAACCAGAGTTTTGGAGTAATGATACTTTTAATGGGTAGTTAGATCTCCAATTGCTCAAAATTCACATGAAGTATTAATGCCGCTTTATAAAGCCCTAGTAAGGCAACACCTGGAATACTGTATCCAGTTTTGGTCACCACATTACAAAAAGATGTTGAGACTTTGGAACAAGACCTGAGAAGAGCAACTAAGATGATTAAAGGCCTGAAGACCAAAACATACGAAGAACAGTTGTAGGAATTGGGTATGGCCAGTCTAGAGAAAAGAAGGACTAGGGGGTGACATGATAGCAATCTTCCAGTATTTGAGGGGCTACCACAAAGAATAGGGGGTCAACTTATTTTCCAAAGCACTGGAAACAATGGATGGAGACTAATCAAGGAGAGAAGCAACCTGGAATTAAAGAGAAATTTCCTAACAGTGAGGACAATTAACTAGTGGAACAGCTTGCCTTCAAAGTTGTAGCTGCTTCATCACTGGAAGTTTTTAAGAAAAGACTGGACAACCAGCTATCTGAAATGGTATAGGGTCTCCTGCTTATGTGGAGGGGCGGGTGGACTAGAAGACCTCCGAGATCTCTTCCAGCTTTATTTTGATTGATTGATTGATTGCTCCAAGTCAAGGAAGGAATGAAGCAAACCTCCCCAAAAATGGAGACCAAAGGAAGAGACCAAAACTTGATCAGCGTGGGAAGCAATTTAGTAGATACCGTTAGGCCAATCTCAGCTCAAGGTGACTTCAGATCTCACTTTTTCTAGAGATAAGGCAACTCCAAGACTTTCCCAGGACACGCGGTCTCCTACACCGAGCGATTTTAGATAAGAGCTTGGACAAAGTTTAACTATGGTGATAGCGATTACCTTGTGAAGAGTAGCCACCCTCGGTTTAAAATTAACTGTGCCTGGGGTCAGAACTGTTGAGCTTCTTAAGATGGGATAAACTGGAAAAGGAGCTATAATTATCCTAGCTCTTCGTTCCTTCCATGAGGCTCCTAAGAAATCCTCTTATTTTCTACCAGACGCAGCTTTTGCAAAGTCTTGAAAAGGGAGCATTTGCCCAGAATTACTAGCAGTAGTCTTTAAGTATCCATCTTACATTTGGAGCAAACTGGGACAAAACAGCCTTATCATTCAACGGAACAGCGTTCAATACAATGCATGGTCTTCTTCCTTGGCGTACCCTTGGCTTTCTTTCCCCTTACTCTGACCTTCTAATCTTTTTCAATCCTCTCCAATCCTCTCCAATATTAAAGAATTAATACTGAATGTTCCTGTTGCCCTTTTTCTCTTCTCCTGATTGCAGGAACGGGGTATGTCTAATTGGGTTTGAAAAGAAAGATCAGGGGTGACATGATAGCAGTTTTCCAGTACATGTGGGGCAGGGGTAGGTTCTACTTACCTTTACTACTGGTTTGCAATGGGATCGTGTGCGCTTCACTCACGCATGTGCCTTGCTTCTTTGCATGCGCAGAACCAGTCTGAACTGGGAGCAACCCACCACTGATGTGGGGCGGTCACAGAAAAGAGGGGGGTCATCCTATTCTCCAAAGCACCAGAAGGCAGGACAAGAAGCAAAGGATGGAAACTAATCAAGGAGAGAAGCAACCAAAACTAAGGAGAAATTTCTTGATAGAGAGGACAATTAACAAGTGGAACGCCTTGCCTCCAGAAGTTGTGGATGGGCTCCATCATTGGAGGTTTCCAAGAAGAGATTGTGCAGCCATTTGTCCCAAATGGTTTCCCTGCTCAGGCAGAGACTTGGACTAGAAGACCTCCAAGGTCCCTTCCAACTTTTCTGTGGGGGCACCCACCCTCTGGAATGAACTACCCCCTGGGATACGTACGATCCCCGACCTCCGTACCTTCCGCAGGGTCCTGAAGACCCTGCTTTTCCAACAGGCTGGCCTGGCTGAATAGGAATTTGGAAGGGTTTTAAATTGAGTGGGTTTTAAAAATGGATAAGGCCAAATTATTTAATTCTTTTAATTGGTTTTAATTTTTGTATGCCTTGTGTTTTATTATGGCTGTGCACCGCCCTGAGTCCATCGGGAGAAGGGTGGTATATAAATCCAATAAACCTGAAACCTGAAACCAACTCTGACTGTCTGACATTGATTGCTGTCTGAATGTCGTGTTGAAGTTTTGAGCCAGGAACTTGGATTTCTAATGTCGGTTTCTTTCTTCACTCCTCTGCAGTCTGACCCAACTTCTTCTGGGTACTGCAAAAGTGGAAGGTTGTGTTGATTCACACACTTCCCAGATGGGTAGGAAATGCTGGTGGCGATTTTACGTTGAGCTATGTTCCTAATATGGTGAAAATATGAGGGACTCGTCGTGTTTTGGAATCAACCCTGAAGCGGAAGGGAAACTGGCATGCATTAAAATAATATCCATTTCTCTTAACTCTATCCAAAAAGATGTTAGCAACATTTTCAGCCAATTCCAAAACAGTTAATTTTCTGTGTTTTGCTTTCATTTCTAGAGATAGTCCTCGAACTACGACCATAATGGAGACTGGAGCCTTCATTGTTAAGGAATGCAATCGTTAAGTGAGTCACCCCTGATTTCACAAGCTTTTGTGCCCTAATCAGGAACGTTCATTTATTTATTGTGAAATGAATCTGATTTCTCCCATTGACTATGGTTGTTGGACAGCTCCTGGGAAGATTGCAAATAGTGATCACATGACCTCAGACGGCATCAACTGTCACGAATGTATCCCAGTTGCCGAGCAACCAAATTTTGATCATTGATCATGGAGACACTGCAACCAGTTGTAAGTGTGAGAACTGGATGTAGCACACTTTTTTTCAATGTTGCAACTATGAATAGTTCATTAAACAAAGCACAAATTGTATCTTTAACCCAGTTGTACGTGGAACCCATGTTCCAATGGCTTAAGTTAAGGATTAACTAACTTTGTTAATCAGGATTACCCAAAGAGCTAAAATAAAGGAGAAAATAGCTTTGCTATTTTCTTGCAAGATGTCTCATTACCAAACTAGGCAACATCATCAGTGCTAAAGGCTAAAAGAAAAGTTCTCTTTCTCGGTAGCAAGAGCTTTCTTAGGATAATATCAGCTTTTAAAAAGGACTTGCCATTTGTATTTGTTTGTAATATATTGTATTTATTTATTTGTCTCAGCAGGTGGCAGCACAAAGCTGATTTTCTTTGGATTTGGGAACTAAGCAGGGTTGGGAGAGGTTAGCATTTCCAAAAGGAAATTATAGATTTAGGAAGTGAAAACAAAACAAAAAAAATTCTAAACATCATTGCCAAGAAAAAAAAAATATCTGTGGACATTTCGATGAAGTCTCCCTGTCCAAAAATTGAACAGAATGATGGGATTCAACTTCTGGGGAGGATTAAGAAAAGAAATTAGAAATGACTCAGTGCATCACTATGGGAGGTAATTTGCAAGCCACTCCATTCCAAATACTCTTCTTTTCCCCCTTTTGATCTAGAGTGCAGCTATGCTCCACAGGCTTTCCTTCCTTCCTTCCTTCTCTCTCTCCCTCCCTCCTTCCCGCCCTCCATCTTCTTTTCCTCCCTCCCTCCCTCCCTCCCTCCCTCCCTCCCTCCCTTCCTTCCTTCCTTCCTTCCTTCCTTCCTTCCTTCCTTCCTTCTCTATTTCCTTCCTTCCTTCCTCTCATTTCCTTCCTTCCTTCCTTCCTTCCTTCCTTCCTTCTCTCTATTTCCTTTCTTTCCTCCCTCCCTCCTTCCCCCCACCCCTTTTCCCTCCCCCCATCCTCTCCAGCAGACTCCAGATAAGCAAGGAATAATGCCAGACAAACAATCAAGCAGAAAACAATTCTGCTTCTATTCTATTCTTCCCATCTATTCTATTCTATAATACATTCTACTCTACTCCACTCTATTCCATTCTAAATACATTCCATTCCATTCCATTCTATTCTAAATGCACTCCATTCCATTCCACTCCACTCCACTCCACTCCGTTCTGTTCTATTCTATTCTGTTCTGTTCTCCTTCTGCTTTTATTGTTTTAGTTCCCAGTCATTTGATTTCCCTGCAAAGTGATATGTGACAAAGTTTGGCACATCTTACACACTTCAAAGTTTCTCCTTGGACAATGATGTTCTGTGGGCGTGGCTTGGTGTGAGGGGGGTAATGTGACTGGGAGGGCATGGCCAATTTTTTAAAAAACTTTTAAAACCATTTTTTCTACAACCCCTTCGATGAAGAGGTTGTAAAAAATGCTTTGAAAAGGCTCTAACCATCCCAGCTGAGTTGCCTGATTGGCAGAGGCTTTTTTTCTTTTAAATGCCTCTGACGATCAGGCAACTCAGCTTGGATCATCAGAGGCATTTAAAAGAAAAAAAGCCTCTGCCAATCAGGCAACTCAGCTGGGATCATCAGAGGCTTTTAAAGCATTTTTTCTACAACCTCTGAAGAGGTTGTAGCCGCGCGATCATCGGCCAAACAGGTTGTAGAAAAAATGCTTTTAAAAGTAAAAAAAAAAAAGCCTCTGATGATTGTGCGACTCAGCTGGGTATGGGGGTGGGGGGGCAGGGATTTTTGCTACCGGTTCTCCGAACCACCCGACTCCCATCGCTACTGGATCGGGCGATCCAGTCTGAACCGGGAGCATTTCACCTCTGCTTAATTGTTCCAGTGATTAATTGTTCTCACTGTTGGGAAATTTCCCTGATGGTTGCTGTTACCAAGGAAAGTTGTCATGGCAACCTGCATCCTTGTAGAGGAAAGGGAAGAGCTTGGGCAGCAGGAGGCAGGCTGAGTCTCAGCCAATGGGAAACCAGCCAGTCTCAGTCTGTAGGAATCCAAACTTAGCATCTCGGTGCCTCTTATTTTTCTGTAGATTTGATGGCAGGAAATCAACTCTGTGATTATCCAGCTCAAGGAAGGACAACATCCAAGGACAGAAATTTCAAGCCAAGTTGAGAATGGGGAGATACAATTCCTGAATAATGACCCCCAACTGAGCCCAAAATCTCCGTTGCTAAGCAAGACCGTGGCCCAATGTGTTTTCTCCATTTTACGAACTTTCTTGCACCAGTTGTTCCATGAACTGCTACAGCGGTTAAATTAGGTTGTTTAAGTGAATCTGGCTTCCCCGTTGACTGGGCTTGTCAGAAGGTTGCAAAAGAGGATCATGTGACCCTCGGGATACTACAACCGTCACAAGTACATGCCTGTTGCCAAGCCTCTGAATTTGGATCCTGTGACCGTGGGGATGCTCAAACAATCACAAGTGCGAGCAACAGTCATAAGTCACTTTTATCTGTGCAGTTGTAACTTCGGACAGTCACTAAGTGAGGATGGCTGTAAGATGAGAACTCCTTGTATCTAGTTTTTTGACTACTAAAAGAGTAGTAGTGCTTAGACTGACATACTGCTTCATTGTGCTGTATAGCGGTTTATGGATTGATTTAGCCATTCTGTTACCCGGCTAAAAATGGAGGCATGGAATGGAATACCAGAGAAAAAGCTAAATAAATCCATGCTGTAGAAACAGAAGGTTGCCCTTCAAGTTGAGCTGAATTCCCGTTAATGGTTTAACAGATTAACAGAGCTGGAAGGGACCTTGTAGGTCATCTAGTCCAACCCCCCACCCAAGCAGGAGACCCTATACCATTTCTGAGCAATGGCAGTCCAATCTCTTCTTGAAAGCCCCCAGTGATGAAGCTCCCACAACTTCCGAAGGCAACTTCTGTTCCATGGGTTGATTGTTCTCCCTGTCAGAAAATTCCTCCTTATTTCCAGGTTGAATCCCTCCTTGTTCAGTTTCCATCCATTATTCCTTGTCTGGCCTTCAGATGGTTTAGAAAATAGCTTGACCCCCTTCTTTCTGTGGCAGCCCCTCAAATATTGGAACACTGCTATCATGTCTTCCCTGATCCTTCTCTTCACTAGACCAGCCATGCCCAGTTCCTGTAATCGTTCTTCATATGTTTTAGCCTCCAGTCCCCTAGTCATCTTGGTTGCTTTTCTTGGTTGCTTTTCTAGAGTCTCTGCTTCTTTCTCTGTATGTTAAAAATTCCACATGTAGACCACCAATATAAGCTGCTTCACTCTCCTCCATGCGACCAGCAGAAGGTTCCCAGCACCCTCCATTCACGAGCAAGCATAAATTAATAAATTAATACTCTTTCCTGTGGTGGCAGACCTGGCTCAGAATGAGGCCGATGGATAACTAGACTCTATGTCGTTTGAAGGTGGGGAGGAGAAGGGAGGGGAGGAAGGCAAGAGGGCGACGTAAGAAATTTGGCTGAGCTCAGACTCTTTCTTACCAATCCCAGCTATTCTGCCAAAAGTTGATCCTGGGAAGAAAAGCTATTTATTTCTCGTCCTCTGCTAAAAGCAGGCGAGAGGGACAGAGGCTGCAAAACCATGCATTACACTGTCTTTCTTCTTTTGCTTTTAATATCGAACCACCGAGATCCGGGTAAGTGTTTTAAAAGCTTGCAACGCTTCCTCGGCGTTCATTTCCAAAGGTGAAATGATTTAGAGGGTAAAAGATGTTTGTTTGAACAGGGAGTGGAGAATACTTTTAAAGTGGATGAATTTCCTGACAAGGAAGAGGCATGCAAACCTGTTCTTTAGTTAAAGGGAGGCTATGTTTTACCAGGGAAAACAAATACATTTTAGGGAAAATTGGCAGGCACTCAAAGCCTTTCTCAGATCTTAGAATAGAATAAAATAGAATAGATTAGATTAGAATAGAATTCTTTATTGGCCAAGTGTGATTGGACACACAGGGAATTTGTCTTGGTGCATACACTCTCGGTGTACATAAAAGAAAAGATATATTTGTCAAGAATCATAAGGTACAACACTTAATGATAGTCATAGGGAAACAGTCAGTATAAATCTTAAGGGTACCGGCAACAAGGTTACAGTCATACAATCATAAGTGGGAGGAGATGGGTGATAGGAACGATGAAAAGATTAACAGTAATAGTAATACAGAGTTAGGGAATAGTTTGACAGTGTTGAGGGCATTATTTGTTTAGCAGAGTGATGGCATTCAGGGGAAAAAACTGTCCTTGCGTCTAATTGTTCTGGTGTGCAGTGCTCTATAGCGTCGTTTTGAGAGTAGGAGTTGAAACAGTTTATGTCCAGGATGCGAGGGGTCTATAAATATTTTCACAACCCTCTTTTTGACTCGTGCAGTATACAGGTCCTCAATGTCCTCACTCAATCTTAAGAGTGATATTAACAACACAGAAGCTTGATTAGAGGCAGTGGTGGGATTCAAGTAATTTAACAACCGGTTCTATGTCCTAATGATTTCTTCCAACAACCAGTTTGCCAAACTGCTCAAAAAGTTAACAACCGGTTCTCCCGAAGTGGTGCGAACTGGCTGAATCCCACCATTGATTAGAGGATTATCCCCTTGTTAGGTGCAAATATTGTTGCTGGAAATACTTTTGGCTGCATTTTCCGAAGCAGTTCTATGAGTAGGAAAGTCTCAGTGGTCCAATTATTTGGGAAGTGAATAGAATAGAATAGAATAGAATAGAATAGAATAGAATAGAATAGAATAGAATAGAATAGAATAGAATAGAATAGAATAGAATAGAATAGAATTCTTTATTGGCTAAGTGTGATTGGACACACAAGGAATTTGTCATTGGTGCATATGCTCTCAGTGTACATAAAGAAAAATAAAATACATTCATCAAGAATCATAAAATACAACACTTAGTGATAGTCATAGGTTACTAAATAAGCAATCAAATCATACTAGGAAACAAATAAAACAATATAATTTGTAAAGATACAAGCAACATGGATATAGCCATAAGTGGGAAGAGATAGGACCTAGGAATGATGAGAAAATTAATAGTAGTGCAGACTTAGTAAATAGTTTGATAGTGTTGTGGGAATTAGTTGTTTAGCAGAGTGATGGCATTCGGGGAAAACTGTTCTTGTGTCTAGTTGTTCTGTGTGCAGTGCTCTATAGCGTTGTTTTGAGGGTAGGAGTTGAAACAATTTATGTCCAGGATGTAAGGGGTCTGTAAATATTTTCACAGCCCTCTTTTGGACTCGTGCAGTATACAGGTCCTCAATGGAAGGCAGGTTGGTAGCAATTGTTTTTTCTCCAGTTCTATCAATCAATAATCTAATCAACAATCTAATCCTTTCCTTGCACAATGTCTCCTGAAATAAATAGCGCACAGCAGATATGGGGAATGGTTTACAAAACACCAAATCGGTTGTTCGATGGGCAGGGATGGTTTTTAAAGGGTAATTGTGTCAGATAAATTTGAAAAGTTGTCGTATAATCAAAGCCAAATGTTAGGAAGGTTTTAAGCCTGTAATTATTTACCTGGAAGTAAAGGTTGCTGTATCCAGTGTACACAGAGCTCGAAGGAATGTTTCTACGTCTTTCAGGGGGTTATTTTTGCCAGATCATAAAACTTTCGCTGACATGAGTCATTGTGTGTACACAGATACAAATGCACAAACGACATTCCAATATCTCTGTTTTCTTCCTGAAGGAGAACATTTCTAATCTTGCATAGAAAATTCTGCAGATGTCGTGTCCTAACGCTTAAAAAAAGGGATGCAGTGGCTCAGTGGCTAAGACGCTGAACTTGTCGATCGAAAGGTTGGCAGTTCAGCGGTTCAATCCCTAATGCTGCGTAATGAGTTGAGCTCCTGTTACTTGTCCCAGCTTCTGCCAATCTAGCAGTTTGAAAGCATGTAAAAAATGCAAATAGAAAAGTAGGGACCACCTTTGGTGGGAAGGTAACAGCATTCCGTGCACCTTTGGCATTTAGTCATGCCGGCCACATGACCACGAAGAGGTCTTTGGACAGTACTGGCTCTTCAATTTTGAAATGGAGATGAGCACTGCCCCCTAGAGTCAGGAACAACTAGCGCAAATGTGCAGGAGAACCTTTACCTTTACCTTTAACTCTTTAAAAAATACGGGCTGGTCACTACCTATAGCAGTATCTCTGAATAGTGCCAAGACCATTTTATCAGATAGTTATAGGAAATAAAGTGCAATGCTCAATTTAAGTCAAGTGTCAGCCCTGGAGGCCTTCTTTTCTTTTGGATCTTCGGGGCTGCCACACTTAGTGCTGTGGAAAACTGGGAGGGGGTGGGGTTGCATGGAGTTGTAGAGATATCTAGCCATAACAACATTCTTTTCTCTGGGAATCAAGGTCTTTCAGCCTGCACTTGGAATGGTGTGACTGGGAGGCATCTCCAGTTGGGAAGGTGGATTAATTGGACCATGTGATGGACAAGTGGGTGCAGGGGAAGGGACTTGAGCTTTCTTTTGGGTGAGCTTTCAGATTCGTGTTTTCCCAGATGTGCCAATATGACAACTCCAATAAAATGGATCTTTGAGGAATTGCTTGCCTTGGAGTCTTACATGGTTGGGGGTGTTACTTGCAACCCTGACATCATGTCTGATTCTTCACAGATCCATTTATGTGGTTTTCTTGTTTGATGTGGAAGTGGTTTGTCATTGTTTCCTTCTAAAATATGTTTTTGGAGATTCCTGATGGTGCATCACTCCAAATCCTAACGCAGGTCAACCCTGTGTGATTTTCTCAACCACTCAAGGTCAACTAGAATGCTTAGTTGACTTGTCAAAAACACAAGAATCCTATCAAAACCTTTGCGGCTCTTCCATGGTGCCCAAGGAAGTTTTGAATTTACCATTTGTCTCTGCCAAATCAATTTTTGATGTTCTAAATAGATCACCTGTCCTTACAAAGCTCAAAACTATACCCCAAAGGCCAAAGGCCATCAAAATGATATAGGTATTGTATGCCCCAAGAGGCCAAACGCTGAAATGTTGCTGAAAAGCAAGCAAGTGTTTTTCTCAGTGTGATTTTTTTCCCCGTGCTATTGTTCCCTGTGACAAACATGAAAAACAGGGAAAGCTTTGATCCCACCTTTGCAGCTGCCATTTTGATTTGACTACACTTTGACCATTCTCCTGCAAAGAGACATGATCATGAAGCCACCAAGATCTGAACTTGACTTGGAGCCTGCCTTCCTTCCTTCCTTCCTTCCTTCCTTCCTTCCTTCCTTCCTTCCTTCCTTCCTTCCTTCCTTCCTTCCTTCCTTCCTTTCCTCCTTCCTTTCCCCCTTCCTTTCTTTCCTCCCTCCCTCCCTTCCTCCCTTCCTTTCCTCCTTCCCTTCCTCTCTTCCTCTCTCTCTCTCTCCCTCCCTTTCTTCCTTCTCCCTCCCTTTCTCCCTCCCTTCCTTGAAATGTATTTATTCATCAGTAATTCATATAACAAATTCATTTAAACATTTTAGGAGATCATAGCATTTTAAAGTTTGAGAAACAAAGTAGAAATCCATTTTCTTTTCAGAACCTTTTCAAAGGTTTATAATCTTGGTATAACCCCAAAATTCTTTACAGTGTTTTTATTTTAGGCTTAGACTGAGAAGCAATCAGAAATGTATCTTAAAATAACCACATGGGAATATTTATTCTGCTGTCCTCAGACAGGGAACATATTTTCAACAAGCCAACACAAATTAAATGAGGAGGGGAACCTGTTTCCACTGCACTGTGGCCTTTACTAGACTAGGTTTAAATATTTAATTACTTTAAAAAAATATTTATATGTAATATTTAGGGAGCTGCAAACTTTTTTAAAAATGGATTCTGAGGGAAAGTTATGAGCAGATTTTATTAAGGGACTCCAGTTTTCACAGAATTGTTAGAAGAATTAGAGTAAAATATAAGGTAAAGGTAAAGGTTCCCCTCGTACATATGTGCTAGTTGTTCCCAACTCTATGGGGTGGTGCTCATCTCCATTTCAAAGCCAAAAAGCCAGCGCTGTCCGAAGACGTCTCTGTGGTCATGTGGCTGGCATGACTAAACACCAAAAGCGCACAGAACGCTGTTCCCTTCCCACCAAAGGTGGTCCCTATTTTTCTACTTGCATTTTTTACGTGCTTTCGAACTGCTAGATTGGCAGAAGCTGGGACAAGTAATGGGAATTCACCCTGTTATGCAGCACTAGGGATTCGAACTGCTGAACTGCTGACTTTTCGATCGACAAGCTCAGCGTCTTAGCCACTGAGCCACCGCATCCCCACAAAAATACATAGATGGCTGGAAAAGACGATAAAGCAGCCCATTGATTTAAAACCAGAAATATTTTTGTTTTGGATTTTACCTGAAACTTATAGTAAAGAGAACACAAATTTCATTATCCAGGTATTAACCGCAGCTAGAATTGTATTTGCACAAAATTGGAAAAGTGAAGAGTTCTCTACTGATGAGAGTATGATTAGTGTTCTGGCCCCGTGCCCAGAAATAACCTCCCCTCAGACAACCAGAGGCTAATGAACTGGCAGGCAACCAAGTAAGATGATAACAATGGTTGGCAGCAATCCGCAGCTGCTTGCCAACGTCTTTATTAAAAGGTCCGTCACATACACACAAGCTGAGACGCAGGGCCGATTCAAAACCGGGATTCATGAATCTTTGTTTTGTTCGTCACAAAGATATGGCTACAATCCCTCTCTTATATAGTCTGGGAGGAGGCGTGGTCCACCAGCTAATCACGACCACGCCTTTTCCTCTGCTGGGCTCTCCTGTCTCTCCGACGCTGGCGAGGGTCCAACCAAAACTCACTCCCCTCGTCAATGTCCTCCTGTGGCTGCGGGGACGAGCTTGGCTCTGGGCCTATCTCCTGCCCTTCGGTGTCCTCCGGAGGCATTGCCAGAGAGGAGAGTCCTGGAGAAGGAGGCCTTGCCAACTCCTCTCCCTCACTCTCAGAGTCCTCCCCTGCTGATGACGCAGGCTCAGGCAACGGAGCCACAACAATTAGGAATCTGCAGAAATGGACAGATTAACGCTTGCACTAGGGATTCGAACCGCTGAACTGCCGACCTTTCGATCGACAAGGTCAGCATCTTAGCCACTGAGCCACCATGTCCCTTTTTAGAGTAAAATATAACCCCACAATATATTAAGGGCAAAGTGTTATAATAATCCCAATAAGACCCATGAATTCTATGCTCTTAAAAATATGTGAGTGTCTGAAAAAAGATTTATTTGCTTTCTGGGCACACAAGCAAGCATAACCACAGCAGACACTTGTTTAAGCCAAGATCATTTTTACCCGACTGATGTCATCTGTTGGAAGGAGGAAACCTTCGCCAGTAAACAAGCCAGAATGGAATGAATCAGACCATCTTATGGTAACAATAGACGTTTGAGCTGTTTGCAGAGGAACTCCATCCCGTTCCAAACTGGGGACACAGGAATGCTTTTGACAAAGTTTGTCCTCGTGCCGACAAGTCCAGATGTTCATCGCTGAGTCTTCATGGTTCTGTGTCCTTTTTCCCCAACAAAACAGAACAGAACAGAATCAGGGGTGGGCTGCTGGGGGTTCGCAGGGATTCGGGAGAACCTCTAGCTAAGATTTTTTAATTATTATTATTATTTTATTTTTTTAAATTAGATTTATATTCCGCCCTTCTCCGGAGACTCAGGGCGGCTTACAATGCGTTAAGCAATAGCCTTCATACTTTTGTATATTTTATACAAAGTCAGCTTATTGCCCCCACAAACTGGGTCCTCAATTTATCTACCTTAGAAAGGATGGAAGGCTGAGTCCACCTTGAGCCTGGTGAGATTCGAACTTACAATAATTGCAGACAGCTAAATGTTAATAATAGGCTTTAGTCTGCTGAGCTATCCAGGCTCCTGTGCAAGATTCTGTGCAGTTCGGAGAACCCCCAAATCCCACTCCTGGCTGGCCTCACCCGCCCCACCCCGCCCCTCCCAGGAGCCCCCACGCGGCCTGTTACGGATGCAGGTAAGTGCAGGGTGTGCACGGAGGCTCAGGGATGGTGAAAAACGGGCCTACTGGAAGTTCGGGAAGGACGGAAACGGGCCCATTTCCAGCCTCCAGATGGCCTCCGGAGCCTGGGGGAGGCTGTTTTCACCCTCATGGAGGCTCGAAGAAAGCCTCCAGAGCCCGGGGAGGGCAAAAACGCCCCCCACCATGGTACGGGAGGCTGACTAGGCCACACCCACCATGACCACGCCCACACAGCAACCAGGCAGAGAACCCTTTGCTAAAAATTTTGAAGTCCACCCCTGAACAGAACCCATTCTAAATTGACAAAAGAATAAATTGCACCAGACCCCACTTGCATAGGTGACCTGGATTTAAAAAAAAACAAAACAAAACATCCTTTAGCCAAAAAAAATTACCTCGTTTGCCAGGATGGTCTTTTATCCCAAACACTAAACTTTTCTGTAAAATAACACATTAATAGTGGCTGGCGTCTTCTGTCCTATACCAGAATGGGACAGAACAGAATAACAAGGTTGAAAGGGAGCTTGGAGGTCTTGTAATCCAACCCCATTTTCAAGCAGGAGAACCAGGGGTGGGCTTCAAAAATTTTAGCAAGGGGTTCTCTGCCCGGTTGCTGGGTGGACGTGGCCATGGTGGGTGTGGCCTAATCAGCCTCCTGCACCATGACAGCGGGGGCATTTTTGCCCTCCCTGGGCTCTGGAGGCTTTTCTTGAGCCTCTGGGAGGACAAAAATGGCCTCCCCAGGCTCCAGAGACTCTCTGGAGACCCGGCTTTCCTGAACTTCTGGTAGGCCTGTTTTTCACTCTCCCCGAGCCTCTGCGTTCGCCATGCATTTATCTGCATCCAAAATGGGCCTCCTGGGAGGGGAGAGATGGGGTGGGAAGGGCGAGCTAGGAGTAGGATTTGGGGGTTCTCCAAACTGCATAGAATCTTAGCTAGAGGTTCTCCTGAACCCCTGCGAACCTCCAGCAGCTCACCCCTGAGGAGAACCTTTCCATTTTGGACCAAGGGTTGTCCAATCTCTTCCTGAAAGCCTTCAGTGATGGAGCACCCACAACTTCTGGGAGGCAAACAGTTCCACTGATAATTTGTTATCACTGGCAGGAAAGTTTTCCTTAGTTCCAGGTTGCTTCTTTCCTTGCTTTCTACGTATTTGTTTTAAAACAGTTTTGTTTAGAAAAAATTATCAGATCAGGAAGTGAGGGGTTTCTAGCTGGGGAATTCTGGGAGCTGAAGTCTGCTCATCTTAACGTGGCCACGTTTTGAGAAACTCTCTCAACTCTGCGTCATTATTCATGTTGTCACTCAAGAAGCCCCATGAGATTGCTAGGAAATGCCACAGTTCCCTTGGCAGGGAATTCCAGCCTGTAAATGGTCCTGAACATTTCAAGAAACCAATTACCTTGCCTAGAAGAGAATTAGGCTGTCTTCTCAAGAAATCTCCTCTGTAGGAGACAGTGATCTCAGCAGTCCAATTGTCTCATCTGTTGTCACATTTTTGGACAAACATCCATTTCTCATTCTTGGCTGTTCTCCACCAAAAACATTGTTTTATTCGCTCTGGAGCAAAAGCCTGTACTTCATCCTGTAGCTTTGAAAAACTAGCTTGCTTTCTCCTTGACCTAATCCAAAGGACCCTCCCTGGTTCTCAGAAGATAAAGAGAGGGAGGGGCAATGACATTCAGACTTGAAAGATTCTGTTACTAGAAACATTAAACAAAAATAGCATTATGATATGTGTAGATATGTGTAGAAGCAAAAAAAAAAAATACTGGACAAAAATACATAAAGGTAAAGGTTCCCCTCGCACATATGGGCTAGTCATTCCTGACTCTAGGGAGTGGTGCTCATCTCTGTTTCAATGCTGAAGAGCCAGTGTTGTCTGAAGACATCTCCGTGGTCATGTGGCTGGCATGATTAAACACCAAAGGCACATGGAATGCTGTTACCTTCCCACCAAAGGTGGTTCCTATTTTTCTACTTGCATTTTTTACCTGTTTTCGAACTGCTAGGTTGGCAGAAGCTGGGAAAAGTAACGGGAGTTCACCCCGTTACGCAGCACTAGGGATTCGAACCGCTGAACTGCCGACCTTTCGATCGACAAGCTCAGTGTCTTAGCCACTGAGCCACCTCGTCCCCACAAAAATACATACATGGCTGGAAAAGATGATAAAGCAGCCCATTGATTTAAAACCAGAAATATTTTTGTTTTAGATTTTACCTGAAACTTATAGTAAAGAGAACACATATTTCATTATCCAGGTATTAACTGCAGCTAGAATTGTATTTGCACAAAATTGGAAAAGTGAAGAGATCCCCACTGATGAGAGTATGATTAGGAATGTGCAGAAATGAACAGATTAACACTTGCAATTAAGGAGAAAGAACAAACTGAATATTCTATGATATGGGAATTATTGTATCAATGGTTAGAGAATAAAAATGGAAGTTGGAGATAAAAGGTGTTTTAAGAAGAGTAGAAAATATGTTAAGATAGAAATGTAAAAAATATGACAATTTGTTATTATTATGACGATTAGGATTATTATGCTTAACATTATTATTATATTCTTATTAGAAGATATGTTAAGAAGGAAAAATGAATAAGTTTACTATGCTCAATTGTTCAATATACTACAATTTTAAGATCAGAGAATATCAATGTAATGAATGTTGTTGTAAATTTGGATGGTTATTGCATAGAGATATTTGTACCCAGACAACACTGTTTAAGGAAAGATGGAATGTTTGTATTTTTAAGAAAATAAAAACTTCTAAAAAAAATAGCATTATCTTAAAGGTGCTTTTTCAAAAAGCAACCAGATTTGATTTCTCCTTGAGGAAGAAGACATTTTGCTTCTCATCCAAGAAGCTTCATTGAACTGATAAAGCTTCTTGGATGAGAAGTGAACCTTCTTCTTCTTCTTCTTCAAGGAAAAAAACATCCCAGTTGCCTTTTGAAAAGGCATCTTTAGGACAGCTATGACCTGAATGACTGAGAATCTCCACAGACAACAAATAGCATCAACGTTCATAATTTTAGCTTCCTGGCCTGGTCTTCCTTGTGAAGGGCTGACCCCAGCAATATTCACAATTGCTTATGAAGTCAAGAATGGCTGCTGGGTTCTTTCTTCTAATTATTAGTTTTAGAAGATTGATCCTGGTTTGTTCGTGAGAGGAAGAGAGGCAGGGCTGAAGCATTCATCATGGGCATCCATGATGGGCTTGTTAGGATGCCTTAATTATCATTTAATTGATGATGTCCTCCACACATGCAATGTCATTGTGTCTTCTTAGATGCATCAAGCCAATGATGTCTATGGAGATTCTCAGCCATTCAGGTCGTGGTTGTCCCAAAGGAGCTTTTTCAAGAAGCAACTGGGCTTTGTTATTCTTGGAAGACATTTTACTTCTCATCCAACATCTCGGATGAGAAGTGAAACATCTTCAAAGAGTAACAAGGAAGTCCACTTGCCTCTTGAAAAAGCACCTTTGGCTCAAGCCAATGATGTTACAATCATTGGTAGGTTTCACAGTGGAAAGTTTCTTCATTTCATTGCATTTATGAGTTTATTATTTCATTGCACAAGTGCAGGCAGATGTAATAGTAACAGAGTGGGAAGTGACCTTGGAGATCTTTTAGTCCAACTTCCTGCTTAAGCTGAAGATCCTATACCGTTTCAGACAGATGACTGTCTAGTCTCTTCTTAAAAGGCTCCAGTGATGAAGCACCCACAACATCTGAAGACAAGCTGTTCCACTGGTTGATTGTCCTCATTGTTAGGAAGTTTCTTCTCAATTCCAGCTAATCTCCTTGATTAGTTTCCATCCATTATTTCTTGTCCTGCCTTCTGATCCTTTAGAGAAAAGATTAACACCCTCTTTTTTTGTGGCAACACCTGAAATATTGGAAGACTGCTTATCCCCTAGAAATACATCTCCTTTTTACCTCCTGTGTTGGATGAGTGAGATGCCCAGATTTTGAATTTTCAGATGTTTTCTCAGCAGAACTGAGAGGCATTTTAATAATAATAAAAAATCACGGTGAAGTCAGGAGAGTGTGCCGAGTAAGGATTGAAATTGGCTCGGTGTTTTCTCAGTGACCCATGAAATTCCAAGCAGATGTTGGGATCTCATGTGGAAAAAATTATTTCGCTTGTACTGAATTCTCTCTTCTTTTGTATTCCCCTAGCAGGAATTTTTTCTCTTGTTGGCCGTAACTCAGCTTAATTATTACGTAGTTTGAAGGTTAATTCCGGAAACCAAGGAAAGCAAAATGCAATTTACCTTTTCCTCCATCCATTTCTACTGCCAAAGAATTTGTCTTCCTCTTTCAGCCTAGGCTGACCTATCTTAGAGCACATCAGCATCTGAATAGAGCATCTCTTTACAATTAGGCCTTGTTTCACAATTGGATAATTAGCCTCTGCAACCCAACTTGATGTTGGACTTGTACCAGAGGAGATGATCAAACCTAATCAGTTTGGTAGATTCTAAAAAAGCTTGTTGCTGTTGTTAGTTGCGAAGTTGTGTCTGACCGATCACAACCCCACGGACAACTTTTCTCCAGGCTTTCCTGTCCTCTGCCATCTTCTGGAGTCCATTTAAGCTCATGCCAACTGCTTCAGTGACTCCATCCAGCCACCTCATTCTCTTCTCTTCTTTTGCCCTCAATCGTTCCCAGCATTAGGCTCTTCCTTCTCATTAGGGGACCAAAGTATTTAAGTTTCCTCTTCAGGATCTGGCCTTCTAAAGAGTAGTCAGGGCTCATCTCCTCTAGGACTGACCAGTTTGCTTGCCTTTCAGTCCAAGGGACTTGCAAGAGTCTTCTCCAGCAAGTCCCTTGTTCAAAGGGCCTCAATTCTTTGATGCTCAGAACCTCATAAGGATGGTCCTTATGGTCCAACTTTCACAACCATACATTGCAACTGGGAAAAACCATAGCCTTGACTGTACGCACTTTTGTTGGCAGGGTGATGTCTCTGTTTTTTAGCATGCTGTCTAACTTTGCCATAGCTTTCCTCCCCAGGAGCAAGCGTCTTTTAATTTCTTGGCTGTAGTCCCCATCTGCAGTGATCTTGGAGCCCAGGAAAATAAAATCTGTCACTACCTCTATTTCTTCCCCATCTATTTACCAGGAATTGAGAGGGCCGGGAACCATGATCTTAGTTTTCTTAACTAAAAAAGCTAAGTCAGGTCTAATCAGGCAGTCTTGAAACCCGAGTCTGAAGCTGGAGGAACAACACAGAAAAAAAGTCATGGCAAGTCAAGCGGATGTTGTTGCCAAGAAAAAAACAAAACAACGTAGACATGCCCATGGACTGTAGTCACCCTGAGGGCTGAATATGAGAAGCTATAAACCCAGTGCCAAGTTATAAGTTTGGCGGTCTATGCTTTTTACAATCATTGAACTTGCTTTTATTTTATAACAACATCATGGAGGAGGAGGGAATCCTTCATAAAATGGTTTCTTTCATTTTCAGGAAAAAATTTGTTGAAAGTCTCTTCTCTTTCATTTCATGCCTTGGGTGTGTGGAGAATAGTTTTCAACCTCCTTTGAACCCAATTCCCTGATGTTGAAACCAGCAAAACGGACATAGTTTTGGTCTGTACTCATTCTTAAGTGGGTGGGGACTCAACGACAAACCAGATTTAGGGCTTTGATGGACATCCAAGGAATAAGAAGAGAGTGCTTTCCTTGCTTTTTAATCACAGCTCATTATTCTTCCTTAGTGTGGAACTTATTCTGCCTTTAAGAGGCAAGGGCAAAACTTTGTAAAAAAAAAAAAAAAAAAAAAGAGAGAGAAAGGACCTGTTCAGAAGTAAACAAAGGAAGTACTGTTTTCAACTTTAAAAAAGGACTGATGGAATCTGGGACGTTTCCAAGCTAGGGTTCAAAAATTTAAGTCACCCTTGGAATACGGCATCCAGTTTTGGTCGCCACGATGTAAAAAAGATGCAGACTCTTGAAAGAGTGCAGAGAAGAACAGCAAAGACGATTAGGGAACTGGAGGCTAAACATATGAAGAACGGTTGCTGGAACTGGGAATGTCTAGTTTAATGAAAAGGAGGACTAGGGGTGACACGATAGCAGTGTTCCAATATCTTAGGGGTTTCCACAAAGAAGAGGGAGTCATACTATTCTCCAAAGCACCTGTGGGCAGGACAAGAGGTAATGGATGGAAATTAATCAAGGAGAAAAGCGACCTGGAATTAAGGAGAAACTTCCTAACAGTGAGGACAATTAATCAATGGAACAACTTGCCTCCAGAAGTTGTGAATGTTTCAACACTGGATGTTTTAAAGAAGAGATTGGACGACTATTTGTCTGAAACAATATAGAGTTTCTTGTCTGAAAAGGGGGTTGGACTAGAAGACCTCCAAAGGTCTTCTAAGGTTCAAAGCATGGATTTCTATCACCTTCCTTTCTAGATGCTGAAGCCTGAAATTAGATTGATCTGTATTTAAAGCAAATCATGATCTCCCAAAGTTATGCTGTCTCCTGGTGACCTCTCAGAAGTGCCCGTGTAATCTTCTGCAACAAAATTCAGAATAATATAGCTATTTTTGATATTCAGTCGCTAAGTCGTGTCTGATTCTTCACGACTCCATGGACCATAGCAATGCCAGATTCCTCTGTCTTCCACTATCTCCCGGAGTTTGCCCAAACACATGGCCACCACATCAATGGCATTATCTAACCATCTCATCCTCTGTTGTCCCCTTTTCTTTTTGCCTTCTATCTTTCCCAACATCAGATCTTTTCCAATGAGCTATAACTTTTTAAAAGAAGCCCAGGCTTTTTAAAAATACTCAAAGCCCAGTCTTTTAAAGAATACTCAATCTGCTATTACAGTCCTCTCTAAGCAGATTACAGAGTCAGCCTATTGCCCCCAACAATCTGGGTCGTCATTTTACCCACCTTGGAAGGATGGAAGGCTGAGTCAACCTTGAGCCGGTGAGATTTGAACTGCTGAACTGCAGCTAGCAGTCTGCTGAAATAGCCTGCAGTACTGCACTCTAACCAACCTGCCACCTCAGCTCTTCGTACAGCCATGAGATTTCCTAATAAGCCTAGAAAATCTAAGTCCTAACCAAGCATAAACCTTTTTAGTTTCTTCATCATTGTACATATGTTGCCAGCTGCTGAGTCCTATGTAAGACACGGTCAAATGTCATGTTATTTGAAAATGAAGTATAGATCTAACCCATTTATTTTCATTTATTTGCAAGTATGCCAAACTGCTATACAGATCAAGATTAGCTTCATAAAAGATCTAGACCACTTCCTAGGTGATCACTAGGAGGGAGGAAATGAGCTAAAAGAGAGGCAGAAAGTCAATCAATCAATCAGAATAGAGTTAGAAGGGACCTTGGAGGTTTTCTAGTCCAGCCCCCTGCTCAAGCAGGAGACCCTATAACATTTCAGAAAAGTGACTATCCAGCCTCCTCTTAAAAACCTCCAGTGATGGAGCATCCACAACTTCTGGAAGCAAGTTGTTCCACTGGTTGTCCTCACTGTTAGGAAGTTTCTCCTTAATTCCAGGTTGCTTCTCTCCTTGATTAGTTTCCATCCATTGGTTCTTGTCCTGCCTCCAGATGGCTTTGAAGGATAGGTTGACACCTTTCTTCTTTGTGGTAGCTCCACAAATACTGGAATAGTGCTATCATAACGATGGCAATAGCACTTAGACTTATATGCTACTTCATAGTGCTTTTACAGCCCTCTCTAACTGGTTTATAGAGTCAGCCTATTGCCCCCAACAATCTGGGTCCTCATTTTACCCACTTCAGAAGGATAGAAGGCTGAGTCAACCTTGAGCCAGTGAGATTTAAACTGTTGAACTGCAGCTAGCAATCAGCTGAAGTAGCCTGCAGTACTACACTCTAACCACTGCGCCACCTCGGCTCTTATCATGTCCCCCCCTAGTTCTTCTTTGCTCTAGACTGGCCAAACCCAAATCCTGCAACTGTTCTTCAGTCTTCAGAGATCTTTATTGGTTTGATTTTATTGGTTCAATTTATATGCCGCCCTTCTCCAGAGACTCAGGGTGGCTTACAATGCATTAAGCAATAGCCTTCATACTTTTGTATATGCCTGCTTAGTAGGGCTTTCACCACCCCCCACCCCAAGCGGTGTTCTTTTTTATACAAAGTCATCTTATTGCCCCCACAATCCGGGTCCTCGTTTTACCTATCTTGGAAGGATGGAAGGATGGAAGGCTTGAGCCTGGTGAGATTCGAACTTGCAGTAATTGCAGGCATCTGGCAGCTAAGTGCTATTTAACAGTGCTTTGGTCCACTGCTCCACCAGGCTCCTTTTTAATCTCCAGAGAAATAGTTGGGGAGGGAGATTTAAACTTCTGCTTAGAAACTGTGATCCTGATCTGGATCTGACTGGTTAATCTCAAATTAATGAAAACAAGAGAGTGAGTTTGATGTATTGGTTAAAGGAATCAGGCTAGAAGCTGCAGGACCATGAGTTCTAGTCCCTCAGCAGGCCCAAAGCCAACAGAGAAACCTCTCTCAATCCTAGGACGAAGAAGTCAATGTCACACTGCTTTTGAAATATTGCCAAGAAAGCCAAAGGGACTTATCCAGGCAGTGATCCTGAGTCAACACTGACTTGAGAGCACCAGAAAACCAAAACAACCCAAGCAAAAACAACAAGAAGGACAGGAAGGGGGAACTATGGATGAACCCAACTGTGAAAAGGTCCCCCGAGAGCAGGGCTGTCAAACTTAAGACCCGGGAGCCAGATCTGGCCCACGGGGTGCTTAGATCTGCGGGGCCGCCCTGGAAACAGCGAAGACTGGCCCATGATGCCTCTGCCAGTGAAAACGGAGCACGGGAGGACCACTAGCTCCATTTTTGCTGACAGAGGGTTACAGGAGGCCGCCAGGAGCCCGTTTTCTGTGACAGAGCACTCAGGCCATCAGAGGTGCTCCCCCTGACAGGAGTCAACCCATCCAAGACCAAGTGGCTGTGGTTTCCGACGTCCCGATATAGTCAGCTGGTGCCATCGCTGACTATTTGGGGCGAATTATTGGCCCCCACGGAAAGGGCTCGCAACTTGGGCGTCCTCCTGGATTCACGGCTGTCTTTAGAAGAGCACTTGACGGCCGTGACCAGGAGGATTTTTCATCAGGTTCGCCTGATCTGCCAGTTGCATCCCTTTCTAGATCGGGACTCTTTACACACAGTCACTCACGCCCTCATCACCTCCCGTCTGGACTATTGTAACACTCTCTACATGGGCCTCCCCTTGAGGAGCACTTGGAGGCTCCAGCTGGCGCAGAGTGCGGCCGCGCGGATGGTGATGGGAGTGATGTGGCACTCCCATGTAACACCTCTCCTGCGCGAGCTGCACTGGCTCCTGGTGGCCTTCCGGGTGCGCTTCAAGGTTTTGGTTATCACCTTTAGAGCGCTCCATGGCTTAGGACCTGGTTACCTTCGGGACCGCCTGCTACCACCAATAGCTTCCCACCAGCCAGTACGCTCCCATAGAGAAGGGCTCCTCCGGGTGCCGTCGGCCAAACAATGTCGACTGGCGGCCCCCAGGGGGAGAGCCTTCTCTGTGGGAGCACCTACCATCTGGAACAAGCTCCCCCCAGAGATATGGAGGATCCCGGATCTGCGCACCTTCCGTCACGCGCTCAAGACTCATTTATTCCATCAAGCCGGCCTGACCTAAGTCCGTCCCCTTTTTAAATGGAAATTTTAATTTGTTTTAAATTATGAGGGTTTTAAATCTGTCTCAGCCAAATTATTTAATTCGTTTTTATTCTATTTTAAATTTTTGTGTTTATGTGTTATCTTAAGGCTGTTCACCGCCCTGAGTCCTTCGGGAGTAGGGCGGTATATAAATCTAATAAAATGAAAAAGAAAATGAAAATGAGTGATGTCGAACTGGCCACACCCACTCCACCCCATTCCCCGAGGTCAAACACAACCCTCAATTAAATTGAGCTTGACACCCCTGCCCTAGAGCTTTAAAGCTGTGAGATCATTTGCTTTCTCCTTCTCCAGTCGCAGCTGATCCTGCTGTTGACCATCAAGGAACCTCAGATCAAGATGACTGGTGTGATAACCCCAGCACCATCCACAAGCGCTTGGATACTATCCAAGAGGTAAGTGCGAGAGAAAATGTGATGGAACAAAACGCAGGATACCTATCACCACTTCCCTGAAAAGGATGGTCCTAACTCCAAGGGGCAAACTGAAGCTCAGAGTTCTGGAATTGGGTTGCAAGAAATGCAAAATAAAACCAGAAGGTCTAGAGCAGTATTTCTCAACATCAGAAACCTTAAACTGTGTGGACTTCAACTTCCAGAGAGAGAGAAGTGGTCTGTTGAAAAGATTTTGGGAAGGAAGGAAGGAGGGAAGGAGGAAGGAGGGAGGGAAGGAGGAAGGAGGGAGAGAAGGAAGGAGGGAGAGAAGGAAGGAAAAGAAAGATGGAGAGGGAGAGAGGGTGGGACAGAGGAAGGAAAAGACAGATGGAGAGGGAGGGGAGGAGAGAGGGAGAGAGGGGGAAGGAAGGAAGGTAGAAAAAAGCATAGAGGGAGGGAAGGAGGGAGAGAGGAAGAAAAGAAGGAAAAAGATGGAGAGGGAAGGAGGACGGAGGGAAAGAAGAAGGAAGGAAGGAAGGAGGGGAGGGGAGGGAAGGGAGGAAGGAGGGAAGGAGGAAGGAAGGAAGGAAGGAAGGAAGGGAGTAGCAAATTTAGAAATACCACCTTTATCTTAAAGATTGGAGACCTGCTGATGAAATAGACAAAAATGAATTATATGATCAGTGGTCAAAAGTATTAGAAACAAATTGCACGTGTTGTCCACCTCAGATGGTGACTCCTAGCTGACCGTGAGCAATTGTGAAAGAAGTTGAGCATGGTCACATGTGATTTACTCTTTGATGGAAACCCACTAATGAGCTAATGGTTAAGAAGAATGTTCCCTTTCCATTCAGAATTAAGCCAGAGTACGTTGATTCCAAGGCATACATCACCCAGTGTTGCAATGGATGCATTAGTCCTGGATTAAGGACCTTCTTGTACAAACCTCAAGTAGAGTCTTGCACAAGAGCAATTCTTATTCTGGCATCTCTGACTATTCCCCTTGATAAATTGCTTGAATAGAAAAAGAGGCATTTGCTACAGACCACAGCTTGGAGATCATGTGGTCTTGAGCAAGACTTCCTCCCAACATCAGTGATCTGTTGACAAAAGCAACCACTGTCAAAAATTTTCAGCATTCTTTTGTTCTCATTTTCCTATTATTTGCAATTAACGGGTTTTTTTGGCTCTATTCATATAACTTTCTTAACCTGGTTCATGAATTAACCAACACAGTTTGCCCAAGAAATTGAATTAGTGGCTAACTGAAAAGGTTGGGTTTCCACATCACCTTAAACCACGAAGAAACCAAAGGGTTACCCCTAACCTTAGCGTTTTGGGTAGATGAGTTACGGGGTCTTAAGCTTGCATTAACAAGATCAATAAGCCCCCCCACCCAATTTCTTCTCTCCTTCCATCAGCACCTGGAAAAAACAGTTGATCATTTGGACTCCGAAGTCAAGTCACTGCTCAACGATGTTAGTGAAACTGCGTGGACCAAGCCGCTTGCTCCTGGGACGCCATTGGTAGATCTCTTTGGAGGTAAGAAGAGGAGCCGAGCCTGTTGAATGTCACCACCCAATCAATGAATAGAGAAATGGGGTGTTTGAGTTCTCAAAAGTTTTCCAGTTGTTTTGAAGGCAGGACTCTTCTCCTTTTAGGAGCCTTGTTACTGAACAAGCCCTCTGGAAGGATTCCACCATTCTGTTGAAGGGCCATGTAGGAGGGACTTGAAATACAGGTTTTGTAGTACTGTTGTACTGGCAAACTAACATTGGTTAACCCAGAGGTGCTTTCCAAAAACTGGACTTTCTTTCTCCTTGAAAATGTTTCGTTCTAGGACTTGGAACATATAAACATGTGGTGGGATTATGATAGTGCACAAAAAAAAAAAAAAATATGGGACATGATGTTTAGAGAAATTAGAGCACCTTTGAATGTAAATTTAGACATGTCACCGAGAATTGCATTACTGTTGGTGGTGGAAAAGCAGGATATAAATGAAACAAAAAAAAAGGATTTGATTGTAAATTTGATAGTGGCAGCTAGATTAGTGATGGCTAAATATTGGGGACAAAATTGGGATATTCAAAGAAATGAGTGGTATAATGGAATTTGGAGTATGGCAACAAATGATAGAATTATAATGAAATATGGGGAGATTTTATAAAATCAGCGTTGGTGGAAAGCAAACAGAATAAACCTACTCAAGAATATATGTTGCTTTGGAGGGGATAAGGGCACAATTGGAATGTATTGTATATCCTTTAGTTGTTGTAGAAGAAGAAATATAAGGGGAAGAAATGGTCTCCAGCGGTGGGGGGTGCACTGTAATATTTGTATTCCCCCCCTTTTTTTATTTAGAGATATATGTGCTATGTTTGCATTATTTGTGTTTAAAATAAAAGAAAATTTAAAAAGAAGAAAATGTTTCACTTCTCACCCAAGAAGCTTCTTCAGTTCATTGAACCTTCTACGAATTGAAGCTTTGACTTTGGACCCATTGCTTAAGCTGGTAACATCTTAAATATCAAAGAGCTGTGGTGGTGCAGTGATTAGAATGCAATATTGCAGACTAACTCTGCTCACATTGCCAGGAGTTTGATTCCCTTAATCCTGAGTCAAGGTTGACTCAGCCTTGCATCCTTCCGAGGCAGTAAAACGAGGACCAGATTGTTGGGGGCAAGAGGCTGACTCTGTAAACCACTTAGAGAGGGCTGCGAAGCACTGTGAAGCAGTATATAAGTCTAAGTGCTATTGCTATTGCTATTGACTCAGCCTTCCATCCTCTGAGGTGGGTAAAATGAGGACCCAGATTGTTGGGAGCAATAGGCTGACTCTGTAAACTGCTTAGAGAGGGTTGTGAAGCAATATATAAGTCTAAGGGCTATTGCTACTGCTACCTATATTTGGACAGAAGATTAGAAGGATATCCTAGCATTATAAGACAGAATGAAAAAGGTAAAAGAACACCCTGGAAGAACACAACTTCAAACCACTTCTACACTATCCTTAAGATGTGACCATGTGTCCATCAAGAGTTGACTTGACAACATTTTTTTTAAAAAAATAAAGGCTTTAGCAAACAGAAAGGCTAAAGGCCTCTGAACATCCGCTTCAAAAAGTGGTTGAACTTTGGAATAGCTTACAAAGTTGGCGGGGATGAACAATTTGCAGAAGTCACTCCTATCTTTTTCTTTTCTTTTCTTTTCTTTTCTTTTCTTTTCTTTTCTTTTCTTTTCTTTTCTTTTCTTTTCTTTTCTTTTCTTTTCTTTTCTTTTCTTTTTTTCTTTTCTTTTCTTTTCTTTTTCTTTTTCTTTTTCTTTTTGTTATCAGAAGGACTAAACTGTCTTTGGTCTTTGCTATCCCTGAAAAAGTGATCAACCCAGCTTCTCTTTCTCTTTCTAGATCCTAGTTGAGTTTCCAGACGATGAACTGAAAATCCAGATGCTGAACTTTACATCATCAAGAGCCAGCTTCAAGTTGGCTTTTGCATCAACCCTGAAAACCAAAGAGGTCTATAAAATGTTAAGATGGACAGAAGCATTGAGTAAACATTTGTCATGTCGGTACAAAATGTGTCCGTAGGTGTAGTAGCACCGGCTAATGTTTTCTAGTAGATGCAGCGAAGTAGGACTTGATTAGCCCTAGAACAGTAGACCAATAAAACTAGATTGGGAAGTTAAAAATTAAAAAAATAAATTCCCAAAGACTGGAATTTTATTATGGTGAAATAATTCGTCCTTTAGTTCAAAATGCAGGAGGGGGAAAAAAGATACCAAGGAGCTCTGGAAGAAAGTCTTGGATTCAGGTCAGAGGCTAACATAAAAATGTTGATATTGACCTTCTTAAAGTTGTTTTCAAGAGATTTTTCTAGAAAGCCAAACCTTCTACCATGGAAACTAGAATGTTCTTGGAAAGAAAAAGAAGAGACAAGGTTGCAGCATTGGAGGTTTTTTAAAGAAGAGATTGGACAGCCATTTGTCTGAAATGGGGTCTCCTGCTTGAGCAAGGGGTTGGAGCAGTGGTGAAATCCTGCTGGTTCTGTCCAGCTCGTGCAAACCGGTAGCGCCGGAGGCATGTGGTTTGGTGAACTGGTTGCGGCGGCAGCGCAAGGCTCCGCCCACCCACCCAGATGTCATTACCTCTTTTTGACCCTCCGTGCATGCGCAGAAGGCTTTGCGCATGTGCAGAGGGTCAAAAATCTGATGTGACGATGGCGCACGCATGCACTTCCGAACCGGTAGGGAAGGTAAGTAGATTTCACCCCTGGGTTGGAGTAGAAGACCTCCAAGGCAGTGGTGAAATCCAAAAATTTTTTACTACCGGTTCTGTGAGTGTGGCTTGGTGAGCATGGTGGCTTGGCTTGGTGGGCATGACAGGGGAATGCAAAATCTCCATTCCCATCCCACTCTGGGGCCAGCCAGAGGTGGCATTTGCTAATTCTCCAGAATCTGCTGGATTTCACCCCTGCTCCAAGGTCCTTTCCAACTCTGTTAGTCTGTTACTTGAAACTTAGCCTCTCACAGTCATTCAAGACAATGAGATAAATTTAATAAATAAATAAACTTACTCAACTTGTAAAACAATTTCCCTAGTAGGCATTTAGACAAACAGCCATCTGTGACTGGCCAATTGGTAAGCCTGCTCTTTCCACACTGCACTATCTTTCCCAGCATGTACTAGCCGTGTGACCTCTTTATCAGCCTAAAAGAGCTATTAAAATCCCCACCCCAAGCAGTTCCCTCAAGCTCAGAGAGCACCCAGGATCCCCATAATTATTAAAGCAGGGCCTGCAGTGGAGAGGGGGAAGTGGTAAGGGGATATGGGACGGATGCCTCCTGCAGCACCCTGCTGGCCAAAACAGGGCACGCCGAGCCCTGCAAGTTCCCCCAGACAGACCATTTTTGGCCTCCATGATCTCCTGCAATATTCTGCTGGCCAAAAACAGGCTGCGCAGAGGCCCAATGAGGCCTCTGTGTGGCCTGTTTTTGGCTGGCAGAGTGCTGCTGGAGCCCGAGGAGGCCGAAAACGGGCCATGTGGGGGGGCCTCGTGAGGCGTCCATATGGGCCGTTTTTGGCTGGCAGAGGCACTGCGGGCTGGTCCTTTGATATTTCCAGGTCAGCCCTGTGGGCCAGATTTAAGCACCCCATGGGCTAAATCTGGCCCATGGGCCTTGAGTTTGACACCCCTGCATTAAAATATGATACAGCTTGTACTAAAATGCAGCTACAAGTTCCACATTCCCCCTTTGCTTCAAGTCTATACTTTCCTTCTTCCAAGCAATGTGGAAAGCCTTCCTCACATCTGGGCTGCTGCCTTCCAGAGATAGCTGATGTGTAACATGCCCTCCATTTCCCCCAAATGCCCAATTCCAGGACATAACCCATTGTTTAAAGCTAAGTTCTGGATGATAGGGCACATTGGGGAAGCTGCTGTGGTCTTCTTCTTGGAAACATTGGGCAGGTCATGATGGAAACCAACCTTGGCAGATGTATGTTCTGGATTTGGGAAGAGCACCTTTCTCTTCTCAAAACACATGTGGGTCTATCAAGGCTACAAAGGTTTCACTACTGAAAAGTGAAGAAGGGGAATTCATACTAGAAGCTACCCTTGTACAAGGCCATATTGTCTCTCTGAAATTTTTGCCACCATCAGTCAATATCTGTTGATTGAAAAGAAGGAATAATATAGGACAGCGATGGCTAATATTTTTGCCATCGCGTGCCAGGAGCAGGGGGGAGGGGGGGTCACGCGCATGCGTGCCCAAACCCATAATTGTTTGTGCCCTGCCCCATGCATGTGCATGCTCCCCCCTCCGCTCCTGGCACATGATGGCACGGTGGGCCCAGTAGGCCCGTTTTTCACTCTCCCCAGGCTCCAGAGCCTTTCTAGGAGCTTGGGGAGGGCAAAAATGGCCTCCCCCCCACCGGATGACCTCCAGAGGCCAGAAATGGCCCATTTGCCAACTTCTGGTGGGACTGGAAGGCCCACTTTTTGCTTTTCCCCAGGCTCCAGAACCTTCTAGGAGCTTGGGGAAGGCGAAAATGGCCTTCCCTACTCCCCTGGAGGCCCTCCAGAGGCTGGAAACAGCCTGTTTCCCTATTTCCAGTGGGCCCAGAAGGCCCGAAAATGCATAAGCCAGAACTGAGGTTGCGTGCCCACCAATATGGCTATGCGCGCACACAGGCCATAGGTTCACCATCACGGATATAGGACATGGTGAAGGAAGTCTGCAATTACTGTAAATTCGACTCTCACCAGGCTCAAGATTGACTCAGCCTTCCATCCTTTCTAAGGTAGGTAAATTGAGGACCCAGTTTGTGAGGGCAATAAGCTGACTTTATATAAATATACAAAAGTATGAAGGCTATTGCTTAACACATTGTAAGCCGCCCTGAGTCTCTGGAGAAGGACGGCATATAAATCAAATTTTTTAAAAAAAGTAGAAGGTCAACATTGTCCATTGACTATAATGTTGACTAATATGAAAAGAAGTGCTTTCAGAGTCTTTTCCTCTCTTACTGCTCCATAAGTTATTTCTCAGCTAGAGTCCTTTGATTGTCTCAAGTCTACAATTTACACAAGCCAAAGCCTTGATGACTAAGCATGATGGGAATTGGAGTTCAGTACTCATGGAAAGTGCCATTTGGAGAGAATGCTAATCTGAATGACTCCTTTGCCTTCTTAAATCTAGAAGTCCCTTTTTTTAGGAAGCACCATTTCGAAAAGCATGCAGTTATAAAGCAGGGGTCTGCAATCTTAAATACTCAAAGAGCCATTTGGACCCATTTCCAACAGAAAAGAAAACACCGGGAGCCACAAAACCTGGGTGGGCATGGCCAACTCCACATTACTCACTTCCACCAGTCACATGACCCCCTAGCCATGCCTACCCAGCTGGTCATTAGGGCAGAGAACCAGTTGTTAAAAAACACCCGGAACTGCAAAATCCTTTTAACATTTCTCTCTCTCCCCTCCATCATTCCCTCCCTCTCTCCCCACTCTCTCTGTATCTCTCTATGTCTCTTTCTCTCTCCCACTCTCTGTACCTTTCTGTCTCTGTCCTGGCCGCTTCTCCATTCCCCGCCATCGCCCTTACCTTCTCAGACCAGGCGAGGAGTGACTGGGAGGGAGAGCAAGGAGTGGGACCAGCCAGTGGTGGGATCACCTGACAGGGAGCCACGGCAGAGGGCCCAAAGAGCCGCATGCGGCTCCGGAGCTGCAGGTTGCTGACTCCTGGTCTAAGGTATTGGGTGAGGCTAAATGTTCCCCTTCTTGCAGCATTGATGGAAATCTCCACTAGATCCCTAATGAATGACTCGTGATTGAATGTCCATTGCAGCTTGGATTGTCCACCATACTCCTAATCCAATGGAGGACTCATTAATTGGATGCTTTGGAACTTTCCTCATTGATAAGTTGAAGAGTTCTTAAGCAGAAAATCACACCGACATGACATTTGATGTCCCGTAACACAGGGGTTTTCCAACCTTGGCCTTGTGGATTTCAACTCCCATAATTCCTCAGCTAGCATGTCTGGCTTAGGAATTCTGGGAGTTGAAGTTCACAAGTCTTTAAAAATGGCCAAGGTTGGACGCTCCTCCAGTAATTGATTCCTCAGCTCCTTCAGTTCCTACTCACTGGAAGTCCTGACTTTTCTCAATATTGGCACAGGGCTAGATTGTATCTCTGGTATGATTCTCTTCCAAAACGTTGATTTGTCCAATGATGGGACAGAAAGGATCATTGTTAGACAAAGATAAAGAAAGACCTTTTTGCCTATGTTTTCATCTCCCATGCTTTATGAGAACAGTTTAAAAATGAATAATGCAGAACTATTTGTTAGCGTGGTCTAATTTAGTGCCCAAAGCAAAATAAATCCCAGCAAGATGTCAATGGCAGCGCTGGAAAAATCAGTGCAAGACATGAACGCAACACACTGTTAAGTACATTGTTCTTACTGTTTATACTCTTCTCCGAAGCAACCAGATGGCCTCTGTAGGAAACCAAAGCCAAAGGCTGGACACGATGGAACATTTCATTAGATCAAGCTGTTTTCAAACTCAGCATGAATCAGAAGCCCAAGATAATTTGGAACACAAGCTCCACAGAGTGATTCTTAAAGCAGCATTTTCTCAAGTTCTGGATTCCATTTAT
Source organism: Masticophis lateralis (assembly GCA_030761175.1). Classification (NCBI taxonomy): domain Eukaryota; kingdom Metazoa; phylum Chordata; class Lepidosauria; order Squamata; family Colubridae; genus Masticophis; species Masticophis lateralis. Next base: position 88,064,162 of record JAUDYJ010000005.1, read on the forward strand.
GGAGCGTTGGCCAAAACTAAAGTTGGCAGCCTCCGGGTGTAAGTGTCTCATAACAGCTGGATTTGATGGAATGATGAAAGCAGGATGCAGAGACATCCACTGGCATTCCAATAGTTTGTCCCAACAGAGTTTCACTTTTTAAAAGTGAGTGTGCAAGGAGAAAGCAGATGGCCATCACTGTTGAACGCTCCATCTCTGGGTCATTTCTCTTGGGAAAACTGAATTCTGCTGCAGTATTTATTGGGGAAGTGGAAACTCTTATTATGATATGCCTGTCAGTCCAAAACAACTCATACAGAACAGAATAACAGATTTGGAAGGGACCTTGGAGGTCTTCTACTCCAACCCTCTGCTCAAGCAGGACACCCTATAACATTTCAGACAGGTGGCTGTCCAGTCTCTTCTTAAAAATCTCCAGTGATGGAGCACCTACAACTTCTGAAGGCAACCTGTTCCATTGATGAATTCTTCTCACTGTCAGGAAATTTCTCCTTAGTTCTAGGCTGGATCTCTCCATAAGTTTCCATCCATTGCTTCTTGTCCTGCCTTCTGGTACTTTGGAGAATAGGTTGACCCCCTCTTCTTTGTGGCAGCCCCTCAGATATTGGAACACTGCTATCATGTCTCCCCTAGTCCTTCTTTTCACTGGACTAGACATACCCACAGATGTGGAATTTAGCTGGTTCGGGAAAACCGGTAGCTCTGACGATCGGCTGGCCCCACCCACCCATCCCCTGCCCTATCCTGTCCTTTATTTCCTGCTTTCTAGCTCATCTCAACCATGCGGCACAGCTGATTCCCCCCCCCCCCCCACTGTTCTATTGTGGCTGACTTGGAAGGTAAGCAGCTGAGATTCTAAATGCTCCATTTTTAGTGCAAAGAACGGGCTAACCGAACTGGTTGTTAAACCGGCAGCATCCCACCACTGCATAACCAACTCCTGCAACCATTCTTCATATGTTTTAGCCTCTAACCCCCTGGTCAGCTTTGTTGCTCTTCTCAGCACCCTTTCCAGTGTCTCAACATCTTGTTTATATTGTGGCGACCAAAACTGGATGCCAGATTCCAAGTGTGGTCATAACCCTAACTTTAGCCCCAATCAGAAATGAAGCAATCCAATTCATTATCAAAACAGTAATGTCACGTGAGAATCTATGTCCCCGACACAGGGCCCAAATAAGCGCTGCAAGAAACTGAGAAGGTAGATAATTTTATTTAAACAATGTCTGTGTGTGTGTGTTTTAAAAAAATGATTACATACATTTGGTTTAAAAGGACTAACTCAGATCACAAATAGAGAAAGTTTTGGCGTGTACAGCCTGTAGAAAGCAGGCAATGAATGCAGCACAATTTAAGAAACAGGTTAATCCATAAAGGAAGAGAGAAATAGGGAATTGAGGAGAGCTGAGCCCTAAAACCAAGGGATCAATTTTGGGTGAGGGGTGGGGGAATCTATTTCTGTGAAATGCAGGATGGGTAATGGTCCAGCTCATCTTAAATGTGGCTACTCAGCTCAGTTCTTATTACAAATTATTTGCAAATCAATATCCCTGAAAAAGAAATGATATAAACTGGGGTTTCTGCATTCCAGAAAAAGCACCTAACCAAAGAAGAAATGATTGGACTGGAAGGCTTCCCAAAGACTTAAGGTGCTGTTAATATTTCTTTTCTTTTTTTAAAACAACATCAACAACACAACTCTGATCAGTAGGACAGAAAATAGGGGAATTTTCATAGCATGCAGGAAGAGATTTAATTCTTCTCTCCCTTTCATTGTCTCAATAAAAATAATGCCATCCAATGTCATTGAAATTAGTATCAGGAATAAAAACCATTGACACACTCCAATGAATTCTCCAACTAAGGTATCTAAAAGGTTGAATCATGGCAACGGCATCAAACTTTGTTCATCTGATTTGTTGCTCATCCAAGCAACTTGATCAGTCAAAATTCAAAAAAATTAATTAGGCTCTCTGACTAACTATTTTTTAATATTTGTTTTGACTGATCAAGTTGCTTGGATGTGCAATGCAACTTTTCAGAGTATCATATTTTTTGGCGTGTAAGACACACTTCCCCCCTAAATGTGGGTGGAAATGTCTGTGTGTCATATACAGCGAACGTTGCTGAAGGCCAACCCATCCACCATGGATCGCATTTTCGGCCTCTGCACACTCCATTTTAGATCCGTTCTAGGCTGTGGGGATCGCCACAACACATCGCCACCAATCACTGCTTCCATGCATCACATTTTTGGCCTCTGCACATCATGTTTTCAGCCACTTCGAGGTGGTGGGGATTACCGCCACTACCAATCCTTGCCGCCTGAAACCAGCCGAAAACACAATGCATGGAGGCCAAAAATGGGGTGTGTGGAGGCTGAAAATGAAACACACGGAGGCGGTGATGGGCTGCGGCAATGCCTGCAGCCTGGAACAGCTGATTGGCGGTATTCTGGGAGGCCGATCCAACCGCCAATCAGCTGGTCATTCTGAATCAGGCTGCAATAATGTGCTGAAGCTGTCTAGGCTTTTTGCTGCTTGCTAGCCAGATGAATACTGATGGATGCTGGTAGGCAGAGACAGAATTTTTTTTCTTGTTTTCTTCCCCAAAAACTAATGTACATCTTATACTCCAGAGCATCTTATATTCCAAAAAATACAGTAACAAAATTTGATGCAGTTGCCATGATTCAACATTTTAGATACCTTTGGCCTGGATGATTGAGCCTTAATCGACGTTCTCCAAAATGATGCTTTGATTATACATCGAGTTTGGCTTGGAGTTTGCCACTGGCCAAATTCCCTTCTCTTTTAAAGTAAACGGGAGATAATTGAATTAGAAAAATCCCATGTTCCAATGAATACAAAAATTATTTTTCCCAGGCCACCAGCCAGATGTGTGTTTCGCCCTCTAACAGTAATGAAATTAAAAAAAAAAAATCTTTGGGACTCAAATCCATCACATTTTAGAGCAGGCACTTTTGATTCAGATTTTTTTTTTAACACTCCATGCATTTCAAACAATCAAACAAAGTCCATACTGTCAGACAAAATATTGCACACAAAACCATACAGGATCCTTCCATACTCTAAAGGGAGCATTTGTCAGATGCAATATTTGCACAGCTTCTCTAAGAATGCAATAAAAATATCTCTATCTACAATAGCAGACTTTTTAATATATATTTTTGTCCTGTATTTATTATATACCTTTAGAGGAGCGAATATATTAAGAATATCAATCTGATCCAGCAGTGGGAGTTTTGACAGCTTTGTGAGAAAGGAGAATATAAAGCCAGCTGTGACTTTGAAAGACACACTTTAAAATTCCAGATGTTCTACTTAATCATTCCCGCCACACAGCTTGAGCAAGATTTTCCGGTAGTCCCCTGAAGTGTCACCCTGAAAGTAAAACAAAAACAAGATGGGAAAGGGAAGGAAAAAAAGAAGAGTGAAGGAGTGGAACAGAATTGCTGGCCCGCAAATAAACCTCTCAAAAGTAATCCCCAAGGCGCCTTTTCAAGAGGCACCTGGACTTTCTTTGTTTTTCCTTGAAGACGTTTCGCTTCTCATTCCACTGAAGCTTCTTCCATTCTGAGTTAAAACTGTTCTAAGGTAGAACTGAAGAAGCATATTGTGTAGAAAAAGCCAATGTGTAATCATTGTTAAAAGGCAGCCTTTCCAGTTAAGTAACAGATTGGTTGATATTCTATGCCACCACCCAGAAGTGGGATTCACTTACCTTTGCTACCAGTTCACAAATGTGAGTGCGCGCATGCACAGAGCATCCATGATGAAGTCCAGCCAGGTGGGCGGAGCCTCCCGCTGCCGCTACCAGTTTTCCCAAACCAGGTAGAACCAGCAGAAACCCACCACTGCTGCCACCCAAAGATAAGAGCCTGAATAAAAACTTGACCCTTGCCAATGCCTTACCGAGATGTCCGTGTAGAGAGATTTTCCATACATTCTTTTGTATTCCTGTCGGATATCCAGCAGATCAACTTCACTACGTGAGACCATGATGCGTATAAGAGTCCGGTCCTTGGTTCCCGCTCCCTAAAGACGATCACAGAAAGGGACAGAAAAATTAGGAGAGACATGATAACAGTATTTCAGTATTTGAAGGGTTGCCACAAAGAAGAGGGGGTCTAATTATTCTCCAAAGCACAAGAGGGCAGGACAAGAAAGAATGGATGGAAACTAATCAAGGAGAGAAGCAACCTATAACTAAGGAGAAACTTCCTAACAGTGAGGATAATTAACCAGTGGAACAGCTTGCCTCCAGAAATTGTGGACGCTCCATCACTGGAGGTTTTTAAGAAGAGACTGCACAGTCGCTTGTCTGAGATGGTATATAGGTTCTCCTACTTGAGCAGGGGGCTGGACTAGAAGACCTCCAAGGTCCCTTCCAGCTCTATTCTATTCTAAATCAGTCCTGTTCAGAGTGTGATTCTCAGATGAAGATTCCCTGCCTCCTGGATTCAACTGTGGGGATCTTAGTTCTCTCTGAGCTTGGTTTTCTCACAGATGTTTCATGACCCAGCTAAAGTCTACAGACTCCTGTTATAATGCCAGGCTTTTGAGATGTTAAAACAAAAACCAGATCAAAATAAATCACTTCAGAATTTTTGCGCCTTTAACATAACACATAAATTGTACTATTCGAATGGAAAAACGAACGGGACTCTGTGTCCCTGCTAAACAACCCAAGGATTTTGGCCATGAACTAAAAAGGTCCATACAGTCACACATCCAAACCAGTGGTGAAATCCAAATTTTTTTACTACCAGTTCTGAGCGTGGCTTGGTGGGCATGGTGTGGCTTGGTGGATGTGGCTTGGTGGGCATGGCAGGGGAAGGATACTGCAAAATCTCCATTCTCACCCCACTCCAGGGAAAAGATACTGCAAAATCCCCATTCCCTCCCTATCCTGGGGGAAGGATACTGCAAAATATCCATTCCTACCCCACTCTGGGGCCAACCAGAGGTGGTATTTGCCGGTTCTCCGAACTACTCAAAATTTCCACTACCGGTTCTCCAGAACCTGACAGATCCTGCTGGATTTCACCCTTGAGCCAAACCAATATTTGGAAGACACACCTAGACTAAAACACTACTCTGCCCCAGTAGGTTTGCAAGCCACAATAAGAAACATCTGGGCTTTTAATAGGATTTTCCAGTAAGGAAACTCCATTGAAGTATCTGTCCATCTCTTAGAAGTCATAAGAAATGTTTACAGGGAGTCCCTGGCTATTTATGACTGGGTTCCAAAGTTCTGATGGTCGGGCCTCCTCTGTGGTCACGGATCTGAATTTGGAGGTGCTAGAAAACATGGTTGCGTTTATGGCTATTGCACATTTAAACTGTTACTACTGGTTTTCAGCAAAACTGCGCTCATAGTGATCCATGGGTTTGCTTAATGACCACTAGAAAAAAGGTCACATGACCAACCCATTTTACAACCATTGTGATTTACAGACAGGCTTAATGGCAGTTATATGTCAAGGACTACCTGTACTTCTTTGAGTTTTTTAATCCTTAATCTATATATCATGTCTGTCTGTCTGTCTGTCTGTCTGTCTGTCTGTCTCTCTCTCTCTCTCTTTCTATCTATCTACCTCTATCCATCCATCCATCCATCCATCCATCCATCCATCCAGTGGTGAAATCTAAAATTTGTTACTACCGGTTCTGTGGGCGTGGCTTGGTGGTGGTGGGGTAATGTGACTGGGTGGGCATGGCCAATATTTTTGTTACTTTTAAAACCATTTTTTCTACAACCTCTTCAGTGAAGATGTGTAAAAAAAATGCTTTCAAAAGGCTCTGACGATCCCAGCTGAGTTGCCTGATTGTCAGGCAACTCAGCTGGGATTGTCAGAGCCATTTAAAAGAAAAAAAGCCTCTAATGATTGCGCGGCTCAGCTGGGCATGGGGGGGGCAGGGATTTTTGCTAGTGGTTCTCCGAATCACCCGCCTCCATCGCTACCGGATCGGGTGATCCGGTCCGAACCAGGAGAATTCCATCCATCCATCCATCCATCCATCCATCATCTATCTATCTATCCATCATCTATCTATCTATAACTATCTATTCATCCATCCATCACCTATCATCCATCTATCTATCTATCTATCTATCTATCTATCTATCTATCTATCTATCTATCTATCTATCTATCTATCTATCATCTATCTCTATACATCCATCATCCATCCATCCATCCATCCCTATGTCTGTCTGTCTGTCTGTCTGTCTGTCTGTCTGTCTGTCTGTCTATCTATCTATCCATCCATCCATCCATCCATCCATCCATCCATCCATCCATCCGTCATCCATCCATCCTCCATCCATCTATCCATCCATCCATCCCCTATCATCCATCCATCTATCATCTATCTATCTATCTATCTATCTATCTATCTATCTATCTATCTATCCATCCATCCATCATCCATCCATCCATCCATCCATCCATCCATCACCTATCATCTATCTATCTATCTATCTATCTATCTATCTATCTATCTATCTATCTATCTATCTATCTATCTATCTTCCTACCTAACTACCTACCTACCTACCTACCTACCTATCACTGGGCTTCAGTGACAGTTACTTGTAGCTATCCTGGTCTTACACCTGCAAAGCCAGCTTAATCTACATTTCACATCCAAGCTAACACCTTTTTCTTAATGAAGCCTAGATCCCTTGAATATTTGAGTGCATGACATTTTTTAAAAGTGTTTTGGGTTTCTGACTTAGTTACCTTCATGGCCTTGTGCAGTCTCTCTGCAAAGAAAGCTGGTGTGTTTTTCATGCACTTCACTGCAAAGGAAATTGAGATGACACATTAGTGACACTTTGTAAATTCATACTAGGAAAGCACAGCAAACTTCAAAGGAAATGGCCCACTTAATGGTATTAATGGTGTTATTCCCCTTTATGTAGCATCTTGATTGCTCAAAATGCACTTAATGGATTCTATTTGTTAGCTGCATGGAAAGGACCAAAGCAAATATCACTGCAAACGTAACACAACAACATGCTCTTTTTTCATTAATCACGTTGAGATGGGTCACAGAGATGAGCACGGCACAAGTTTAACTTACACACTAGCTATTACTAGAAATGAATGCAGTCACTCCTTACAATTACCAGATACACAATCCTTAATGAAGCCAAAGGTAAGCACAGATTTTTTTCATTAGATTCAGTAGGCAGGGCAGAAAGTCAGCGAAAAACACTTTTAATTATACAACCATTTACATCACATATTTTAAATCTCCAAGAATGTTTTGCATGTATCATATTTTATCAATCCAATCTGGCAGAACAATTATAGCCGTATTGCAGATGAGAGGTGGAAAACAGGGAATTTTATAAAGGCCATCATTATGATGGACACTTCTTGATTTCATGGTACTTAGACTGTTATTTTCCTAAGTTAAGGTAAGGTAATGCAAAGGAGAATTACCAACAACACCATGATGGCAGATAAAAGACTCAGGAATTGAACTGCAAATTAAAATTATAGTTATGCAACTTTGACAAAAAAAGACACAATCATCTACAAAGGCTACCTTCTGGTTTTCATTTTTTAAAAAAGAATGATTTCTCGAATCTCACACATCTAAAATGTTTTTCTGTTTTGGCATTGTCAGATTTTGGAATTCACCCTTTCATATTTCATTTCTTATGAAACTCGATTTGAAATGAGAACTGTTGCTAAGGCAGAAAAGTTTCCTGCCAATTAAGAAAATACCCTTAATATAGGAAAAAACTAAGAACTAAAATTTCCCCCAAATCCTGTGCAGTTAGTTATGCTTTCTGTTCATAAAAAGGAATTATGTTTTATGCCACTTCTTTATCTGAAAGTTCAATACATTATTTTCAATGAAGCATCTCTCAAGGCATTTCACTGTAGAGGCATGATAAATAAATTTAGTACCTCCAGTAAATAGAGGTACCAAATTTATTTATCATGCCTCTACAGGTTAGCATAAGGGATGCAATGGCTCAGTAGCTAAGACACTGAGTTTGTCAATCAAAGGGTTGGCAGTTCAGCAGTTTGAATCCCTACTTTCACGTAATGGGGTGAGCTCCCGTTACTCGTCCCACCTTCTGCCAATCTAGCAGTTTGAAAGCACATAAAAAATGCAAGTAGAAAAATAGGGACCACCTTTGGTGGGAAGGTAACAGCGTTCCGTGTGCCTTTGGCGTTTAGTCAAGCTGGCCACATAGCCAAGAGATATCTTTAGACAGTGCTGGCTCTTCGGCTTAGAAATGGAGATGAGCACCGCCCCCTAAAGTTGGGAACAACTAGCACATATGTGCGAGGGGAACCTTTACCTTTTTTACCTTACAGGTTAGCACAGCACAAACAGAGGATTAAAATAGCAATTGTAGATAGTTCCTGACTTAAAACCACTTGTTTCGAAGTTTTAACAGCATTTTTTTAAAAAAGTTTATTTCCTATTAAATTTGCTTGCTGTCTGCAGGGTGCAGGGTGACTTATGACTTTTACGATTGTGGTTGTAAGTCAAGGACTATTCGTAATGTTAAAACTTGCAAAATCACAATCTAAAATAAAACCTAAATTGCATTAAAAGGACCATCACATATAACATTATTAGCAACTGTACATTCAAATGAATAAATAAGCATTTATTAGAGTGCAGTACTGCAGGCTACTTCTGCCAGCTGCCTGAAATTTGGCAGTTCAAATCCCACCAGGCTCAAGGTTGACTCGGCCTTCCGTCCTTCCGAGGTGGGTAAAATGAGGACCCAAATTGTTGGGGGCAATAGGCCGATTCTGTAAAACTGCTTAGAGAGGTCTGTAAAGCACTGTAAAGCGGTATATAAGTCTAAGTGCTATTGCTATTGCAAACACTGAGTTCTCAAGAGCTTCCCCTACAGCAGGGGTCCCCAATCTTTCTGGCTTTGAGGACCGGTAGAGGGTAGGGGGAATGGTTCTGTGTGTGTGGCAAGTCTGTGCGCGAGTGCCCACCGTTCACGTAAATGGAGTTGTGCGCACATGCTCGCTTGCTGCTTGTACAGCCCAGTTCTGAATGGGCTGCGGCCCAGTATTGGGCTGCAGCCGAGAGCTTGGGAAGCTCTGCTCTCTGGAGTCCTTGCTGCTCTCTGAGCTTGGTTGTTTTCTTGCAGACATCTCAGTTACCCAGCTAGATAACATCATCAGTGCTAGAAGGAAGTGGAATCTGCTCTAGAAATCAAACCCCACTATCTTCTACCATTTTCTTAAAAATTTGATTTATATGCCGCCCTTCTCCGGAGACTCAGGGAGGCTTACAATGCGTTAAGCAATAGCCTTCATACTTTTGTATATTTATACAAAGTCAGCTTATTGCCCCCACAACTGGGTCCTCATTTTACTTACCTTAGAAAGGATGGAAGGCTGAGTAAACCTTGAGTCTGGTGAGATTCGAACTTACAGTAATTGCAGACAGCTGGTGTTAATCACAATGCTTTTAGTCTGCTGAGCCACCAGGCCCTTGATGATGTTACCTAGTTGAGTAATGAAATATCCGCAAGAAGACAATCAAACTCAGAGAGCACCAAGAGTCCCACAGTTCAATTCTGAGCTATAAATATTTCATTTATTGGAACTTCCCCTATCAAGGGAATAGCACAATAATTGCCTGGGCAAGGTTATCAAAAGTAAGGAAATTATCAGTAACTACCGTACCAACAGATGGTTTGTCCTGGCCACCAAGAAATCACTCACCTACTGCCAGCATCCCAGATTCAAGGTCACCAGACATTTCTCTGCATATGCTCTTCTCAATATCCCGGTTACACATTCGCTGGTACTCATTGAAAACTGCAGAAAGAGACAAAAAAATAAAAATTAAAACGACAATATTTGTTCTATGTGAAAGCACTTGGAGGCTCCAACTGGTCCAGAATGCGGCCGCGCGGGTGATTATGGGGGCAACACGATGAACCCATGTAACACCTCTCTTGTGCAAGCTGCACTGGCTTCCAGTGGTCTTCCAGGTGTGATTCAAGGTGCTGGTCACCACCTTTAAAGCGCTCCATGGTTTAGGACTCGGGTACCTACGAGATCACCTTCTGCCACCGATAGCCTCCCACTGGCCGGTACGCTCCCACAGAGAGGGCCTCCTCAGGGTGCCATCAGCCAAATTATGTCGACTGGCGACCCCCAGGGGGAGAGCCTTCTTTGTGGGGGCTCCTGCCCTATGGAACTAACTGCCCCCGGAGATACATACGATCCCCGACCTTCATGCCTTCTGCCGTGCCCTTAAGATTTTACTATTTCAAGAAGCTGGTCTGACAGAATAATGAATTTTAATGGGGTATTTTTTAGTCTTGGGGTTTTTTAAAAATAGGGCCAAACCATTGAATATGTTTTAAATTGTTTTAATTTTTGTGTTATATGTGTTTTACTATGGCTGTACACCGCCCTGAGTCCTTCGGGAGAAGGGCGGTATAAAAATTTAATAAATAATAATAATAATAAGCTTACATCCTCTGACGATACCTTAACAGTTCCTAGGTCCTTGGTTAGGACTCGAACTGCTAAGCTATTAACCAGCCTCAAAGACTGTGAATCTCACTACAGATTAAATAATAATAATAATAATAATAATAATAATAATAATAATAATAATAATAATAATAATAATAATAAGTTAATCTGTAGTGCGATTCACAGTCTTTGAGGCTGGTTAACAGCTCAGCAGCTCTAGTCCTAACCAAGGGCCTAGGAACTGTTAAGGTATCATCGGAGGATGTAAGCTGTTCCGAGTAAGGTGGTTTTTTGTAGAGTCAAAATGTTCAAGTCCGGTAAATTTAGAATTTCTAAATAGCAGGGTAGCCCTTTGAGTATTGCTCCAAGGGCTCCAATTACAATCAGGACAACACACGGTTTCTTTTTCCACAGTCGCTCAACTTCAATTTGCAAGTCCCGGTACTTTGTGATTTTTTCTTGCTGCTTATCTTCAATCCGTGCATCCCCAGGTATTGCAATGTCAATGAACCGTACTTTTTTTTCTTCAACTACCGTTATGTCAGGTGTGTTGTGGACCAAGTGCCTGTCAGTCTGAATCCTAAAGTCCCACAAGATCTTGAGTTTCTCATTCTCTAAAACTTTCTCAACCTGATGTTCCCAGTGGTTTTTGCTATACTCAAATCCAAACTTCTGGCACAATTTCCAGTGAATGATCTTAGCAACGTGATCATGGCGTTGTAGGTAGTCGGTTTGTGAAATTATTATTGTTATTGTTATTGTTATTGTTGTTGTTATATTATTATTATTATTATTATTATTATTATTATTATTATTATTATTATTATTATTATTATTATTATGGCTACAAATCTGTGCATGTTTACCTGGGAGTAAATTCTATGGAACTTAGAGCAAACCTACTTCTGAGTAGAAATGTATTGAATTGTGTCAAAGTTTCAGTTTAAGGGTAAATAACCACTATCCACAGAAAACACAAGAATGGATTTCGACAATAGAGAGGACCGCATTATATAACTGCCCTGTAACTCTGTGATGCCTGCATGAAGTGGCATCTTTCAAAGGGAAGCCAAAAAAGCCAATGCAACCGTAAATTGCATTAACAGAGGAATTCAACCAAGATCAAGTGAGGTACTAATACCACTTTATAAAGCCAAATAAGACCACACCTAGAATACTGCATCCAATTTTGGTCACCACAATATAAAAAGATATCAAGATTCTGGAAAAAGTGCAGAGAAGAGCAACCAAGTTGATTAGGGGACTGGAGGCTAAAACACATGAAGAACGGTTGCAGGAACTGGGCACGGCTAGTCTAGTGAAGAGAAGGGTCAGGGGAAACATAATAGCAGTGTTCCAATATTGGGGGGGGGGGGGCTGCCACAGAGAGGAGGGGATCAAGCTATTTGCCAAGGCACCCGGAAGTCAGTCAAGCTTTTGGGTGCCAGTCAAGTAGATGGAAACTGCTCAAGGAGACATTCAAGCTAGAAATAAGGAGAAATTTTGTTCAACTTCATACTTGCCATTTTTGTCTTCTAGCCTTCATAATTTAGATTTTTTTTTTGAGAAGTCTATATTAGCCCATCTCAAAAGAGGTGGGTTTAGCGTTAGCTATTTTGAACAGCTAACGTCATCATCAGTATTCCAGGTTCATAAGCTCTTGAAAAGCAATGAGAACTGCAAACAAGCATGAAATCATAAGAAAAGAACCTAACAGGATGACAAATCACAAAGGAGGACAAACCCAGTTCTCCCCATATTTCTATTACACCTGTAGAAAGGGGGGGGGGACTTCAGCTGGTGCACCTCAACTGAGGCGATTTCTCCACCAATGTGTCCCCTTCCTGTTGTATCTTCTCAAAGATGGCTGCCAATTTCTAATCAATGCAACCAAACTATCAAAAACTTCCTTGCTAAAAATAAGTCCTTCCACAAGAAAAAAAAAAAAGGGGGGGGGGTATTTTAAAATGGTAAAATGTTGATACGGAAGGAACCCCGTCCAACTCTGGATGTCACCTTGACTTGTTGCAGGACTTAAGAGACTGAGCAACCTACCTGCTCTTAGGTGATTTCGGTTTCTTGTGCACAAAATCGCGTTGAACTTGGATTCGTCCGTCCCGAGTCGATTTTCTCCTGCTGCATAGAGAGCCTAAAAGGGGTAAAGCATTGGGTTAACTCATGATCCCAACCTAGTTAATTCTCTTCTTAATCACTCTGTCGAACCTGAAATTGACATATGTGTAGCCATTTTAGTTAGCTTTATATTATACTCATTTATTCCTTTTCTTTCTCTCTGTTTTGTAAGGGGTTTTTTTTCGGGCTCGCCACATTCTTAAGGTGGGAGGAGGGAATAGATAGTGAGATTTGTTTTGCCTAGGTGATCTTCTTTCCCGTGGGAACGGAGGCTGTCCTTGCTGAGAGTTGGAAGTGGAGTTTGAAGACATTGGGCAATGTTGGTTTTGCTTTTATTGGGGTTTGTGGGATGTTTCTAATTATCAATATTAGGTGGTGTAATTCCAGTTTGTGTCAGATCCGGAATTACAACAGTCTTTGCCAATGTGATGCCTACCTAAATAAAAGAAATTTGTTTTGGGAAATGGCCTTTGCCTATTTCTTTTTTGAATGGGTTTTATCACTTGGAAACCTGATACGCTCATTCTTTTGTTCTCCTGAAATTTTGAGATTAAAGCTTAATTCCTGGAACTAGAAAGGAAATATTAATAAGGGTATAGAGATAACATAGATAGAGAACAGATGGGAGAAAACAATTAGAAAAATAGATACCCAGATGATGCCAAGTAAAAGGAGAAATAGGAGAGGGGGGCGTTAAAAAGGAAAAAAGTGAGATATTATAAAAATGTACATAAATGATCAAATAAAAATAAATATTAATTAAATAAGAAATTGAAACGAGAATAAAGATAAATAGAAAATCGGGGCTGCTCGAATACCACTTTAGATTGAACTGAAAAGGGAAACAACAAGAGAGAGGAGAAGGAGTAGAGAAAGAGGAAGGGAGAAAAGAGGAGAGGAAGAGAAAGAAGAAAGGGAAAAGGAGAGGAAGAAAAGGGAGAAGAAAGAAGAGCAGAAGAGAAGGTTAGAAGAGAGGAGTGAGGGAAGGGAAGGGGAAGTAGGAAAGAGAAGGAGAGGAGAAGAAGAAAGGTTGGGGTAAAGGTAAATGGTAAAAGAGCAGCCTCGAAAAAGTAAAAATGAACAATGAAAGTTAAAAGATAAGATGAAAAATGATGGATAATTAACTGTATATGTAAATGTGTTTATGAGAAAAAAAATTAAAAACTTTTTTGGAAAAAAAAGAAAAGAAAATTTCTCCTTAATTCCAAGTTGCTTCTCTCTTTGATTAGTTTCCAACCATTGTTTCTTGTCCCGCCCTCTGGTGCTTCGTAGAATCATGTGGCCCCTTTATAAACATTTTTATAAATATTTTATACTTATATAAAGCTCTTTATAAATATTTTCACCTGCTGCCTAATTATGATCTTGATGGTCCCTAGATCAGATAAATGAACTCAGACAAAAGGATGAAACCTTTTAGAAAAGCAAGAATTGGTGGACAAAGAAATAACAGATCTGTGATGGCGAAACTATGGCATGTGGGCCACAGGTGGCACATGAAGTCCTCTCTGCGGGCACGCAAGCCATCGCCCAGCTCAGCTTCACACCGCGTACGCATGTGCCTCCCACTGGCCAACTGATTTTCGGCTCTCTGCTGTACATGTGCGGGGGGGGGCGCATGCTGGAGACACATGCGCATGCCCATGGGGGTCGCATGTGCATGCAGGGAAGGGGCCTATTTTTGGTCCCAGGAGGCTGCAGGGAGGCCTGCTAGGCCCAAAACAGAGTGTGTGTGGGGGGGTGGGGGGGTTTCGCATGTGCATGCACAGGAGGCGGGGAGAGCACAGAGGAGCCAAACGTGCATGCATGGGGGGGGGCAGGGGCATTGGGGGTGCACACGCATTGCATTATGGGTGCAGGCACGCACACAGTCACACAAAAGGTTAGCCATCACTGTACTAGATCAATTAAATATCAAGTTATACTTAGGAACAGTGATGAAATTCAATTTTTTTTTAACTACGGGTTCTGTGGTCAAGGCTTGATGGGCGTGGTGTGGCTTGGTGGGCATGGTTTGGTGGGTGTGGCACGGGAAGGATACTGAAAAATCTCCATTCCCACCCCACTCTGGGGCCAGCCAGAGGAGCTATTTGCCGGTTCTCTGAACTGCTCAAAATTCCCGCTACCGGTTCTCCAGAACCTGTCAGAACCTGCTGAATAGCACCTCGGCTTAGGAGGGGTTGTACAACATTAAAACTGGTTTTATAGGCAGAAATATTCAGCGTAAAAAGAAATTTCTTTAGTTTTTTTAATAAAAAAAGGAATGTTCCACTCAGTGTCAGCAATTTTAATTCTGCAAATCTTTTTAAAATGTACGTGAGAAGTGTACATCAGCAGTATACTAACCTGAACATCACTCTGGACAACGGACATGTCCACATTGGTGCTTTCATCTCGATTGCCCTGGAAAAAGTTTTCAAAACGGACCATATTAAGACATAAAGTACAGTTTTAAGCATATACACTGTACATACTGTACATAAGCCCTTAGAATACCTTTGCTGAGGCTGCTGGTTAAGCCAATGGGTTTACGCTGCCAGAATATTATCCATAGTATTTGTTTCTTTGGTGATCTCATCATTACACAGTGAAATATTGAAAAGGCCTTTTCTTCAGGGGTGGGTTTCAAAAATTTCAGGAATGGGTTCTCTGCCCGATTGCTGGGTGGGCGTGGCATGGTGGGCGTGGCCTAGTTGGCCTCCTGCACCATGGCGGGGGGAGGGGGGCTTTTCACCTTCCCCAGGCTCAGGAGGCTTTCCTTGAGCCTCTTGGAGGGCGAAAACTGCCTCCCCCAGGCTCTGGAGGCCCTCTGGAGCTTACAGGAAGCCAATTTTCCCCACTCTCTGAGCCTCCATGTGGGCCCTGCACTTACCTCGCATCCAAAATGGGCCACATAGAGACTCCTGGGAGGGGCAGGGTGGCTGGGAGGGGTGGGGTGGGGAGGGGCAGGGCCAGCCAGTGGTGGGATTTGGAGCTTCTCCAAACCAGCCATAACGTTAGCTACAGGTTCTCCCAAACCCAGGCAAACCTGTAGCAGCTCACCCTTGCTTTTCTTTTTTGCATTATACAATCAACATCTTCTGTTCAGTTCTCAAATCTTATTGGATCAAAAAGGAGGGAGGGAAGGAAGTCATGCAAAGTTTTTAAGAGATATGATTTCAGGATACCAGAATCTCACGATAAAATTTAACTGAAATGCAAATAATTGAGGGATTACAGATCCAAGATCGAGGGAGGTTCCTTCAAGTAAAGCTTAATTTCTACACAGACCCATACTTATAATTTTTTTGTGGCTGAAAATCAGAATCAAGATTGTTTTCTGGGATATTTTTACTAGCAGGTCCTTCTTTGCTTGGCTTTTTTCAGGGTCAATCAGTGGTGGGTTGCCCCCAGTTTAGACTGGTTCCATAGACCGGTTTTATAGGGCCAGTTTTACTACCGGCGTCCCGACCCTGACGTCATCAGAAGCGATCTGCGCATGCGCAGAAGCTACTATCGTTGTGAACCGATAGTAAAGGTAAGTAGAACCCACCCCTGGGGTCAATGAAGCTTTATTTATTTATTTATTAGTTTTATTTATCTGCCGCCCTTCTCCGGAGACTCGGGGCAGCTTACAATGCATTAAGCAATTTTACCATTTGCTCTGATCAATCCTTGGATTAGGATTATGAATATGAGTTGAGTAGTAATAGCAATAGCACTTAGACTTATATACCACTTCACAGTGCTTTATAGCCTTCTCTAAGTGGTTTACAGAGTCAGCCTCTTGCCCCCAATGATTTGGGTCCTCATTTTACCCACTGTTCTGGCCCCGTTCCCAGAAATAACCCCCCCTCAGACAATCAGAGTCTAATGAACTGGCAGGCAACCAAGTAAGCTGATAACAAAGTTTGGCAGCAATCCGCAGCTGCTTGCCAACGTCTTTATTAATAGGTCAGTCAAATACACACCACCAAAATGTTCAGAGCTGAGACGCAGGGCCAATTCAGAACCGGGATCCATGAATCTTTGTTTTGTTCGTCACAAAGATACAGGCTGCAATCCCTCTCTTATATAGCCTGTGAGGCGTGGTCCACCAGCTAATCACGACCACGCCTTTTCCTCTGCTGGGCTCTCCTGTCTCTCTGACGCTGGCGAGGATCCAACCAAAACTCACTCCCCTCATCAATGTCCTCCTGTGGCTGCGGGGACGAGCTTGGCTCTGGGCCTATCTCCTGCTCTTCGGTGTCCTCCGGAGGCATTGCCAGAGAGGAGAGTCCTGGAGAACCCTTGCCAACTCCTCTCCCTCACTCTCAGAGTCCTCCCCTGCTGATGACGCAGGCTCAGGCAACAGAGCCACAACACCCACCTCAGAAGGATGGATGGCTGAGTCAACCTTGAGCCTGGTGAGATTTGAACTGCCAAATTGCAGGCAGCCAGCAGGCAACAGAAGCAACCTGCAGTACTGCACTCTAACCACTGTGCCAACGAGGTTCCATACCAATAGGATAGACCAATGGAGTACCAATAGAAGGGACTATCTGTATCTCAGAGTTGAATTGTGGAGCCCTCAGTGCTCTCTGATCTTTTGTGTTTTCTTGCAGATGTTTCATGACCCGTCTACTGATGATGTTACCTAGCTAGGTCATGAAATGTCTGCAAGAAAACAGTCCAAATCAGACAGCTCCAAGGGCTCCACAATGGTTCAAGACTCAATCAGATTATTTCTTGATTTCATCAAAACATCTATCATTCATTCATTCATTCATTCATTCATTCATTCATTCATTCATTCATTCATTCATTCATTCATCAGAACTTCATTTGATTTAAGTTCTGGTTTAATGAAACAAGCCACGGTCAGAATCACTTTAGCTAATGCTGGCTACAAAATCAGGAATACTGTTTACCCTCTGTTAGGATATGGTGTGAGTCTAACAGGTTGTCCAGGCAATATATGTGTTCTGTGACTTTAATATGAATATGTATTATATGACTTTAAGTTTTACTGCTGAATCATTGTAATGCTGAGTCATGCTGTAATTAGATAATCACTAGTTGTAAACGTATTTAAGAAGGGATCTGTATTCTAGTCAGTTGATGATATGTTACCATTGTGTGAGGAGTTGCTACCATTGTGCTATCATCGTGAGTGGATCTGCTATCATTGTGGTTTGTGTACCAGAGAGAACTTGCTATTCTAACCAACTACTGTTTGTATGGTAAAAAGATTTTTGTATCACTGGACTGATTTAACTGGCAAAGACTTGGATTGTTTAAAAGACTATGAGATTGTTTTTTCACTATAAAGTAAACTTTTGATAAACCAGTTTGCACATCTCTTATTCATTGCTCTCAGCAATCTTTCTCTGTGCTGTACACTCTGCTGGTTGGTAACGCAACAACAATATCCTTAACACCCTCATATGTCCCTTCATGTAGCTGAAATGTATTCAGCTCTTAACTCTTGTTAGAAGTTAGATCCAAATTTCCAGTCCATGAGTTTGTCAAGATATACATCTGTTAAGACGGCATTATGCAATCATAAAAATGATATTTAATAATCATCAACGTACCTGAGATAGTGAGATTAAAAGTCTCTGGAAATGCCCAGATGTGTCACTTCTAATGGCTTCTTCCAGAGTTTTCTTAAATTCTATGAAAGACCAAGGAAAGTCAGTTTTAATTATGATTTTTTTAGGAGTATTATCCAGGGTGGTGGTGCTGGGGGCTCGCAGGGGTTCGGGAGAACCTCTAGCTAAGGTTCTCTGCAGTTCAGAGAACCCCCAAATCCCACTCCTGGCTGGCCCTGCCTACCCCACCCCTCCTCTCCAGAGGGCCTCTGGAGCCTGAGGAGGCCGTTTTTGCCTTACCCGGAGGCTTGAGGAAAGCCTCTGAGCCCCAGGAGGGCAAAAATGCCCCCCACTTCCCGCCATGGGGCAGGAGGCTGATTAGGCCACGCCCACCATGGCCACGTCCACCCAGCAACCAGGCAGAGAACCCCTTGCTAAAATTTTTGAAGCCCACCCCTGGTATTATTTCAACATTAGGGAACCCCAGGAGATGGGAAAAGGAGAAGAATGTGAATGTAATACATTTATAGATAAAAGTACACCTGGTTTAGGGTGGAAACACTTCATAAACATGTGTATGTTTTTTAATATATTTTACCCTTCAAAAACTACTGTTTTTCCAAAGTGGTGAAAGAAAAGCATTAAAGGAATTTCCAGATAGAATTTCTCACCACACCACACCCTTGTGTTCCCATAACAACCTCATCTTTCAACAGTGCAGACATTTTCTTCCACTGAACTCTAATGGTAGAGCTTGGAAACAAGCCATGTTCCCATTCAAGAGAACTTTTGCTGCCTCTTTCCATCTGAATTAAACTTCAATTTCTCTTCCGTATCAGCAGTGGGTGGCAAACTCAAGGTAGCCATTACTCTCTCTCTCTCTCTCTCTCCCTCTCTCTCTCTCTCTCTCTTTCTTTCTCTTCTATTCTTTCTTTCTTCTTTCTCTTTTCCCTCCCTAGCTCGCTTCTTCCTTCCTTCCTTCTTTTCCCTCCCTCCATGTTTTTCTTTCTTTCTTTCTTCTTTCCTTCCCTCCTTCCTTCCTTCTCTTTTCCCTCTCTCCCTCTCTCTCTCTCTCCCTTCCTTCCTTCCTTCCTTTCTCTTTTCCCTCCTTCCCTCCCTCCCTCCTTTCTTTTTTTCCTTCCTTCCTTCCTTCCTTCCTTCCTTCCTTCCTTCCTTCCTTCCTTCCTTCCTTCCTTCCTTCCTTCCTTCCTTCCTCTGTTGAGTGACTCTGGGCAGCCCACATCATAAAAGTGCCACATAAAACAACATTCAGCATTGAGAATTAAAGCATTAGGAGTAATAAAACTAGGGGGGTGGAATGGGACCACTAGGTAAACAGGGTGGAAGTTGACTGTCAGAGACTGGCTGAGCATGTCCCTTGGCAAGGTTTCTCAGAAGTCGTTTGTCATTGTTTCTTTCCTAGGGCTGAGAGACCTTGACTGGCCCACCCGCTTTCAGCTTACCATCTCTCTGTTTGGGTGCTTTAACCACTGGATTGTGCTTCCTGTGGGCACATTACCCAGATGGACTTTAACAGATGCAGAATTGCCCTTTTTTCTGTCCTTAAAACCCAACCTGATTTTTTTTTTCTCTTCGTCCTATGGAGGGATGGAAAACTCGGTACTTCTTTTGTCTTGGGCTTTTCCCCAAGTTATTGGCCATGCCTGGCTTCCCCTTCTATCCATAGTAACATAGCAGAACAGGAATATCTGTGGGCAGTGGTGGGATTTAAATAATTTAACAACCAGTTTTCTGCCCTAACGACCGGCTAGGTGGGCATGGCCAGGGCATCTGACAGTCAGCACTCGGCCTCCTGTACCCCCATGGGAGCGAAAACGGGCCATGGAGAGGGAGGGCGCCACACACCCCCGTGCCTTGTTTTGGGCTTAAGCCTCCTTTAAGCCTCTTGGGAAGCGAAAATGGGCCTAGGAAGCCTCCCTAAAGCCTTCTGGGAGCAAAAACGGGCTGCGGGAGGGCATCGCCAGGGGGGCAGAGGTCGACCCCAAGGCCCCTTGTATGTGGGGTGCCACAAGGGTCGGTCCTCTCGCCCCTCCTGTTCAACATTTATGTGAAGCCGCTGGGTGAGATCATCCGTGGTTTTGGGGTGAAGTATCATCAGTATACTGATGATACTCAGCTGTACATCTCCACCCCAGACCACCCCAACGATGCCCTCGAAGTCATGTCCCGGTGCCTGGAGGCCGTACGATTCTGAATGGGGAGGAACAGACTCAGGCTCAACCCTTCCAAGACCGAGTGGCTGTGATTTCCGACATCTCGATATAGTCAGTTAACGCCATCTCTGACTATTGGGGGCGAGTCACTGTCCCCCACAGGTAGGGTTCGCAACTTGGGCGTCCGCCTGAACTCGCGGCTATCTTTAGAAGGGCATATGATGGCCATGGCCAGGAGGAGTTTTTATCAGGTTCACCTGATTCGCCAGTTGCGTCCCTTTCTGGATCGGGATTCGTTACGCACGGTCACTCACGCCCTTGTCACCTCACGCCTAGACTACTGCAATGCTCTCTACATGGGGCTCGCCTTGAGGAACACCCGGAGGCTCCAACTGGTCCAGAATGCGGCCGCGCGGATGGTGATGGGAGCGACGTGGCGCTCCCATGTGACTCCACTCCTGCGCAAGCTGCACCCAGTGGTCTTCCGGGTGTGCTTCAAGGTTCTGGTTACTATCTTCAAAGCACTCCATGGCTTAGGATCAGGGTATCTTCGGGACCGCCTTCTGCCACCAATAGCCTCTCACCGACCAGTCCGTTCCCACAGAGAGGGGCTCCTCAGGGTGCCATCAGCCAAACAGTGTCGACTGGCGGCCCCCAGGGGGAGAGCCTTCTCTGTGGGGGCACCGGCCATCTGGAAGGAGCTCCCCCCTGAGATAAGGAGAATACAGGACCTACGTACCTTCCGCCGTGCCCTAAAAACGCATCAGGCTGGTCTGGCTTAAACCTCCCCTTTATAATGGGTTTTATACTAGGTTTTTAAATGTCTTATATAATTGGATTTTAATTTGCTTCAGCCAAATTATTTAATTTATTTTAAATTTTTTAACTTTTGTATGACATTGTATTTTAATTGGCTGTTCACCGCCCTGAGTCCCTTTGGGTAGTAGGGCGTATACAAATTTGATAGATAGATAGATAGATAGATAGATAGATAGATAGATAGATAGATAGATAGATAGATAGATAGATAGATAAATCGCCCCCGCGCTCCATCTTGGGCCAAGGAGGCCTCCCTGTACTTACCTGGGAATCAAAATGGGGCACGTGGGGACTCCTGGAAGGGACGGGGCAGGAAGGGGAGGAGCAGGGCCAACCAGCAATTTAACTACCGGTTCACCTGAATCGGCCCAAACCGGCTGAATCTCACCACTGTCTGCAGAGTATATTTCCAAACTCAAATTCTGCATCTTGGCCCTTGCCAATAAATCAACCCAGCAAAAAAAATGGAGAACGTTGCTGTGGCACCATAATCCTGCACCCTATCTCCAGAAGAATACGAGACCCATGTCCACAACTCAGTTTTTCAGTCCTCAGCATACCAGTCTCTCTGCTGGAGATCATATCAGGGCTGATTCTGAGCGATAAAACTCACCTGTCTTGTATGCTCGGCTGATTTCCTGAATGTGCTTGTTATCGCGAGATGCCAGGATCTCAATCAAGCAGGCTTCGTCTGTGCCAGCACCCTGAGCAAAGGGAGAAAGCCTCTTCTCGTTATTATGCAGATTTTCTCCATAAATCAGAGCCCCCTCGACTTATGATCACAATAGGGACCCAAATTTGTGTTGCTGAGACATTTATTAAGTTACGTTTTGCCCCCTTTTTATGACTTTTTGTGACATTTTTGTTAAGTGAATTGCTGCAGTTCTTAAATCCTATCTATCTATCTATCTATCTATCTATCTATCTATCTATCTATCTATCTACCTACCTACCTACCTACCTACCTACCTACCTACCTATCATCTATCTCTATCTGTCTGCCTTCCTATCTCTCTCTCATTTGTCTGTCCAGCCAGCCAACCATACATCCAGCCATACCTATCTATCTATCTATCTATCTATCTATCTATCTATCTATCTATCTATCTATCATCTATCTATCTATCTATCATCATCTATAATCTACAGACACCTTAGGAACACACAAAACAGATGAGACCAAGTCTTAGTGAATTCAAAACACTCCACTTTGCATTCAAAATGGTAGTTTTGCATTTGTAATGGGGCATTTCTTACCTGACATAGGGCTAAGGACATTTCAAATTCTAAACTATGATTCAATTTGTTTGCCCTCATTTATACAATACTTCCAATAACCTAAAAAGACTGTGTGACAGACGCAGAGAATCAAGCCAAACCATGATTGAAGACAAGGTCTTTCTGCTGATAGTCAGCAGAAAAAGTGAAGCGAAAAATATTATTTTGAGGGTAAGTTTGGAAGGACACAGGAAAGAAAAACAAAATGAACATTGAAACAGAAAACACATTGATAGAGGCATCACTTTCTTTTAAATACAAACCTTGATAGCTTCTTTGATTTCCAGAACATCGAACTGGACAGGTGTTTTCATCATTGCCAAAATCGTATTCTCAAAGTTTCCAGAGAGCTCTGACTTCAAGTCCTTGATCAAATCCTAATTTTTAATCGGTTCAAAAATAGAGAAAAAAGCATGGTTTGGAACCGTACCAAAATGACATTTAGCAGAAGCAAACTCTAAATGTATCCATTTCTATGGCAAATAATTATGTTTCAGTGATATAAAAGATCAGAGACAAAAGTCCTACACAACAGGGGTGTCAACCTTCCCACTCAGTACATGCAGCAAATAAAGACTCCTGGGCCATATTTTCGTTGCCAAGAGTATAATTTACTGAGCTGCCCTGGATATGTAAGTAGCAAAGCCAATTCTAACATGTTTGTACACAAATAGCTCTTCCATTGTCACTTTATCCTGTCTAGCCAATTATGTTCAGTTTGTTTGGAGAACAGACTCTAATGGACTTTCCCAGTAGGTCACCTTGGCACGCTGGCATGTCTCTCCACAGAGTTACTCTTGCATTCCATTAACCCCTCCCTTGCAATCCAAACTATATCCTCCCTCCCTCTCCTATTGCATCTTGTCTGGCTGTGAGCAGAATTTGTGAATAGGGGTACATGGGAAGTGGGAAACTTTTATGGACTGGATACCAAACTATCTACATCAGCTCATTTCTCAAGATGATGGGCAGGACCTGCATAGAAAAGTGGACAAGGATGGAGAAGGGAAGTTCTTGTTCCTTACTGTTCTACTTGTTAATAGAGATTCTACTTTGACTACTAATATGAGTAGTATGGCAGCATCTTGATGACAGTTATCAATTAGCCTCTGTGATGTCTTAAATCATTGTTTCTTGGGACCTTCTGAAATTGCATGAACCGTTTGATGTACATCTTTTGAGTTCACATGCCCACAACAGTAGTAAGGTAAGTCCTTCGTGACCTTAATAGCAATAGCAATAGCACTTAGACTCATATACTGCTCCATAGTGCTTTTACAGCCTTCTCTAAGAGGTTTTACAGTCAGCATTTGCCCCCAACATTCTGGGCCCCCATTTTACTGACTTCAGAAAGATGGAAGGCTGAGTCAACCTTGAGCTGGTCAGGATCGAACCCCTGGCAGTCAGCAGAATTAGCCTGCATTCTAACCACTGCCCCACCATGGCTCTTTAAACACCCCAAACAAAACTGAAAATGTGACTTGGTAGACCATTGTTAGCACGTGGCGCGTTGTTTCAACAGAGGGATAAAAATCAGAAATGGTATTCAGCCGGTTTGGACCAGTTCAGGCTAACTGGTAGCCGAAATTGATGGTGGTCTCACCCACCCACCCTGGCTCTATCCCATCGTATTTAGACATGTTTTTGAGGCCAGGCACATGTGAGGAAGCACACGTGGAAGGCCATGTGCATGCACGGAAGGCAGGCGTGCATGCGAACCTTTAGTAACAAAATATGGAACCCATCACTGGATAAGATGTCCACCATTGGATATGTCCCTTTCAGCAAACAGGATGACACCTTCTACACCACCTACAGGTTCTCAACCAAGCAAAAGGACAGCTGTGGAGACTAGATTGCTTGCTTCCGTTGGGGCCCAGCTGCTCTCTCCTTCTACTCTGCCAATCTTTATAGCTGTATTTCCAACTCATGTTCTAACCATATCTGAAAGATTAAGTTTTCAAGGTTGGGCAAAGCTGACTAGATGCTGGTACCTAGCAGGGTGCAGATACTGGCCCTAAGTAGGAAAATGTGCAGTACAATAATGGTAAGTATCATTATTATGGTTCTCACCTTCCCATAAGCTGTTTTGAATGAGAGCAATATCTGCTGTCGTTGCTTGTTTGAGCGACTTCCAAGGCAGTCAATGATGGCCTGTTCATCAGTTCCTAAACAGAAATATAAAATATTTAGTTCTTAAGCTTCATCCAAATGTACCTGTTCTGCCCCAGCTCCGGATCACAAGGAGTGTGACACACACAAAGGTCCAAAAACTCAAATACAAACAGACCCCTTCCAAAATGCAGGCTTCCAGTGCAAATGACCTTAGCAGTCTGCTATGAATTACAGAGAATAAACAAAGTCCGACAAGGGTTGGCAACCAGCCCAGAAACCAAAATATAACAAGAAACTCACTCTCAAAATGCTCTGCGTAGTAATTAAACATCGTTTCCAGCAGCATGTGCTATCTGTGAGCAAACTTAAATAGGCTAAGGGAGTAACCAATTAGCCCCAAGCCTTACTCTCGAGGAGACCGCCTCCTGAGTAGCCACTCCTGCCTTTTGGCAGCCCTGCGTGCTCAAGCATTGAGAAGAGGCTCCTCCACTTCACTCTCTTCACTTGAAGGAGCCTCTGGAGGTTCTGAAGGTCCTGGCTGCTGAGTCTCTGTCTCTGGCACCACATCCTCTTCAGCCTCCTCGCTGTCTGACTCGAGCGCCGGCTACACAGGCTGCTGGCGTGACACCACACCAGCTTCCTTGTCATTGGGATCAGCCACAACCCGTGCAGGCCGCTGGCGGGCCACAACAGTACCAGTTGGAGAAACCAAGAGTGGACAGTGCTGGCCCTCCATAATTAAAAGAAAAGAGGCCAGACACGGATTACTCACCAAAGCCTTTCATGGCTTTCCTCAACACTTCTGCGTCCCTCAAAGGATCAAAGGATGGAGCGTCATGGACCGTGCCTCGCTTTCCAGTCTATAGTAATGCAAGGATAAACAAATGTTTCTCATTCTATAACCAATTTTTGACAATTAAAAGATACCTTGTTATTCAAGGCATCAAATATTAATTAATCATACACTTGAGGAACTAAAGATAGCTGAGGACAGGACCAGTGGTGACAAGGTAGCAGTCTTCCAATATTGGGGGTGGGGGTGGGGGGGTTGTCACAGAGAAAAGGGGATCAACCTATTTTCCAAAGCACCTGAAGGCAGGACAAGAAGCAATGGATGGAAACTAGTCAAGGAGAGATCCAACCTAGAACTAAGGAGAAATGTCATACAATGAGAACAATTAATCAGAGGAACAGCTCACCTCCAGAAGTTGTAGGTGCTCTATCACTGGAGTTTTTAAGAAGAGATTGGACAGCAATTTGTCTGGAATGGGATAGGGTTTCCTGCTCTAGCATTGGGGTTGGACTAGAAGACCTCCAAGGTCACTTCCAACACTGTTGTTCTATAATTTTTTTTGTCAGTCCTAAGCCAAAAGATGACAATAAGATCCAATCGAGTCTAGTTCTTCATTTGCTTAGATCTAATAGACGGAATCTTGCCAGACTAAAGCTATAACCTTCAAACTTACTACTCTACATTCCCTAGAACCTGGGAGATTCTAGAGTGTGATTATCCTGAACCTTTTCCTC
Organism: Masticophis lateralis; assembly: GCA_030761175.1. Lineage (NCBI taxonomy): Eukaryota > Metazoa > Chordata > Lepidosauria > Squamata > Colubridae > Masticophis > Masticophis lateralis. Next base: position 88,090,273 of record JAUDYJ010000005.1, read on the forward strand.
TCTTCCCCATTCAGTTCAGGACTGTTATTCTGTATTCTGTAGGTTTATTGTGACCAGCTAGTTCAGTGATGGCGAACTTTGTCACATGGAAATGTTGCGTGAGTGCATGCTCATCAGGGCCGCGATCTAGAAAAGCCAAAATTCCAGATTTGGAAGGATTGTGCTCTAGAAAAGCTGAATTTCTGGGTTCTTGCACGCATGACAATCAGTTGGCTGGTGCACATGCGCACACCAGTTTTCAGGACTGCCACATGCTCAGACAGCTGATCATCATGCGTGCATGTGCGCCAGAAACCAAAAGAAACAGACAAGGCCGTGCGTGCCGGGCAACATGGCTTCGCGTGTCACTTTGGGCACACGTGCCATAGGTTCGCCATCACGGAGCTAGTTGATCCCTTGTACAGTTCTCTGATCTTTATCATAAGATAAAAGCAAGAGATAAGCCCAGGAGTTTGACCAACCCAACATTCTAGATATGCAGAAACACATGCTCCTTGACACAGGTTGGGAATCACCCCATGCTGCAACTAAAATATCCCAATGTGACATACAAAAAGAAAAGCATAAAAAGGATATACAGTACTTTCAGCACCATGTAAAACTATTAACAACAAACTCATTCTCTGCCCCCTCTAAGTTTATCAATTGATACGGCTATCCATTTGTCAAGAAGTTTTGAGAAAAACTGTATGGTAAAGATTGAACATTAAAGCAAATGGCATCAGCTGCCATCAGGATTGGTCACAAGGTTCTTTGTTCAACATTTTTGTAACTGCAACTGGCCACTAAATGAGGTAATCACTAAATGAAGACCACACATACACACACACACACACACACACACACACACACACAAATAATTTTCCTGCAAGCAAAATCTTTACTTCTTCCAATGCAGGCACGAAAGATTTTAATCATCTATAAAATTGTCAAACGACTCATCTCATCCGAACTGAAGAAGCTTCTTGGATAAGAAGCGAAAAGTCTTCAAGGAAAAACAAGTCCAGTTAAAATGGGTGACTCATCTTTTTTCCTTGTGGTGAAATGAATCTGAAGTTTAAACTGGGAGGGCTGTGGACCCTATATACCGTATTTTTCGGAGTATAAGATACACCGGAGTATAAGACGCACCTTAGTTTTTGGGGAGGAAAACGGGGGGAAAAATGTTGCCAACAGGCATTCATCCTTAGCCTGGTCAGATTCAGCACATTAGTTTGTTTGCTGGTTTTGAGGTTGGGGCTGGTTGGGGCTAAAAAACAGCTTCTAAAGCACAGCTGATCGTAGGAAGGAGCAGCAATTAGAAAAGCAGGCAAAACATGGAAGATAGCTTCACTTGCGTTGGGGCTGAAAACAGCTTCAAAAGCCCAGCTGATCAACGGAAGGAGCTCCAGTGACTAAAGCAGGCAAAGCACAGAATGGGTAAGAGAAGGCAGCAGCTGTTCCGGCTAGCCATTTTGGGCACCATGTGTCGCATTTTCAGCCTCCGAACACATCATGTTTTCAGGTGGCGATCCGCAGCAATGTGTTTTGGTGATCCCTGCAGCCTTGAGGGGGTCACAAACAGAGCTTTTGGAGGCTGAAAACGTGACGTGTGGAGCCCAAAAACACAAGCCATTGTCGGTGGCAATCTCTGCAGCCAGGAAGAGGATATACGGAGGCCGAAGGGTGGGGGCTAGCAGGTGCCCACCCTTCGGCCTCCGTATAAATTTGGGTGCATCTTATACTCCAAAGGTAAACCCCCAGGTTTACCTTTGGAGTATAAGATGCACCCAAATTTTCAGCCTCTTTTAGGAGGGAAAAAAGTGTGTCTTATACGCCGAAAAATACGTCAAATTGTTAAACAAATAGATAGTTCAATAAATGGTTTAAATCAATAAAATTCAAACTCCTGAAAATACTGACCACCTATGACAGGTAAACTCACAGAGGCAAGTAGTCACAAAAACTCCTGGGAGATCCAAGAAATTCCCCAAGAATTTATCCTGGATTTATCTTCAGAATTCAAATCTTTGCCTTGTAAGGAACCTGTTAAGATTTCTTCCAGCAAAGTTTCCCAGATCAGGACAAAAGTTCAGGAGCACAAGGTGTGAGAACCTCCATCCCTTGAAATCATGCAGAACAGAAAGTCCTTGCAAGGGATGAGGTGAAGAGACAGCAGAAAAATATGCCATCTCCAGTTTGCATGCCACACTTAAGACTTTCATCGCTCTATCAAAGGGGTCCCTTTCACATCACAAATATTTGACAGGGACTCGTGTTCTCAGTAAATAGTTCCCACTAAAGAGCAGAGACATCATCCTGCCAACAAAAGTGCATCTAGTCAAGGCTATGGTTTTCCCAGTTGCAATGTATGGCTGTGAAAGTTGGACCATAAGGAAGACTGAGCGCCAAAGAATTGAGGCCTTTGAACTATGATGCTGGAGAAGACTCCTGCGAGTCCCTTGGACTGCAAAGTGATCAAATTGGTCAGATCAATTCTGACTGCTCTTTAGAAGGCCAGATCCTGAAGATGCAACTCAAATACTTTGGCGACCTAATGAGAAGGAAGGACTCACTGGAGAAGAGCCTAATGCTGGGAACGATTGAGGGCAAAAGAAGAATGGGATGGCAGAGAATGAGGTGGCTGGATAGAGTCACTGAAGCAGTTGTTGTGAGCTTAAATGGACTCTGGGGGATGGTAGAGGACAGGAAGGCCTGGAGGAATGTTGCCCATGGGATCGTGATGGGTCAGACACGACTTTGCTACTAACAACAACAACATGTTCTCAGAAACTACAAAGTCTATGACACATCCGCCCTCTTTCCCCTTTCAACTAAAAGGAGAATGCCAAAATATACAAACTTACTACTCCAGGGGTGACGGTGGGCATGGAAGGACCTGGGTAGGAGGGCATCGAAGGATTAACAGCTGGACCGGATGGATAACTTGGCATGGGCTGCTGTCCAGGATACGGCACTGGTTGAGGCTGCTGGGCTGCTGCAGGTGGCATCGGACCACCTGGGTATGATGGATATGATGGCATCCCTGTTGGGGGGTTTCCTCCGGGAGGTGGAGGGTAGATCCCATAAGGCTGCTGACCCTGTGGTGGTGGTTGTCCGAACCCTCCTGGAGCTGCAGAAGGGTAGCCCCCAGGAGCTGAAGGATACATTCCTTGTGGCACATTGGCACCACCAAATGTTCCAGACATATTGGAAGCCTGAAAGAAAAACACCACCAGGTATTCAAAGACCGAAGGTTGTTTGTAACACAACAACATGCCAACAAACCTCTTCTCAACCGTGCTGTAAAGAGGACAACATTGTCTACATGTAGTAGGAAAGAGGGAGGAAAGGAAGCAGATGAACGGCTTCATTTCTCTTGATTGTATTGCATTGAGTAGCTGCCTGGAGTCTATGCATCTATGGAAATTCTCAATCATCCAGGTCATGGTTGTCCCAAAGATGCTTTTTCAAATGCAATTGGACCTTCCTTGAGGTTTTTTTTTTCTCCCTTGAAGACATTTCGCTTCTCATCCAAGAAGTTTCTTCAGCTCTCATTGAAAAAGCTTCTTGGATAAGAAGCAAAACATCTTCAAGGAAAATGTCTGTGGAGATTATTCTCAGTCATCCAGGTCATGGTTGTCCCAAAGGTGCTTTTCCAAGAGGCAACTGGACTTCCTTTGTTTTTGTTTTTTTCTTTAAGACACTATGCTTCTCATCCAAGAAGTTTCTTCAGCTCTGACTGAATGGTGAAAGAAGCAATTTATACCAAAAATGAACAGCCTTCTCTCAACGGAAGGGGAGGGATACAACATCACCAGTCTACAATGCAGGTCCTTTCAGCAGTTCCAAGAAGGCTCCACACCAGGGATGGGTTCTACTTACCTTTACTATCAGTTTGCAACGGGGCTGCGTGCATGGGCAGAAGCTTCTATGCATGCACAGAAGGATTCTGATGACGTCGGGGTCGGTGGTTGTTGTGGCTCCGTTGCCTGAGCCTGTGTCATCGGCAGGAGAGGTCTCTGAGAGTGAAGGAGAGGAGTTGGCAAGGCCTCCCTCTCCAGGACCCTCCTCTCTGGCAATGCCTCTGGAGGACACCGAAGGGAAAGAGATAGGCCCAGAGCCAAGCACATCCACGCAGCCACAGGTGGACAGTGATGAGGGTAATGAGTCTTGGCTGGATCCTCGGCAGCGTCGCAGGGATAAACGCGCGCAACAGAAGAAAAGGCGTGCCAGAGATTAGGCTGAGTCACTGGACCACACCCCACAGGGTATAAAAGGGGGTGAGGTGGCCATTCAGACTCTGTGACGGACAAAACTAACTACTATCGAGTCACATTGCATCTTTGGAAACAACATTATCGGCCTTGGATTTATTTTACGAACTGGACAATTCTTGACTGTGGGTATTTTGTTTATTGAGTAAAAGTTCTTGGCAAGCAGCTACTGGGTGGCTGCCAAGCGTCTTATCGGAAGAATTGGTTGTCTGCCAGTTTATTTAACTCCTGTCTGTCTGTCTGTGTGTATGAGAGACGGGGACAGAACACTGGTTCTATAGAACTGGTGTGAACCAGGGGCAATCCACCACTGCTCCACACCCATTTGCATCACTCAAGTGACCCTGAGGACACAGACAAACCACGAAGTGGCCTCAATGGTCTCTAAAAGAATGCAAATGACCAGTTGTCTGCAAGGTGTATAAATCCTTCCATTCCCCACCATCCAGTCACAGCTGAAGAAGCTTCTTGGATGAGAAGCGAAACGTCTTCAAAGAAAAACTAGAAATTCCAGTTGCCTCTTGAAAAAAAGCGCCTTTGGGTCTTCAAGGAAAAGAAAAAAAAACAATGAAAGCCCAGTTGCCTTTTGAAAAAGCACCTTTGGGATCTCCACACAAGCATGACCAGTTGTTAAAATGCTGGATTAGAACTGGGGCCAACTCAGCCCATCCTCAATGATGGAAGCTCACTGGGTGACTTGGGTTGGGCCTGTCCCTCCCACCCCAACCAGTATGAAGAGGTTGTTGATGTGAGGATAACATGAAAGGAGTCTCATAGATAGATAGATAGATTAGATAGATAGATAGATAGATAGATAGATAGATGATAGATAGATAGATAGATAGATAGATAGATAGATAGATAGATAGATAGATATAGATAGATAGATAGATAGATAGATATTATATGTGTGTGTGTGTGTGTATGTATACACACATACAGATATATGAGCTTCTAGAGGAAAGACAATAATAACACGGAATTGGATGGCCAATAAATTTAAATGATGATGATGATAGCACTGTCATAATATCAATTGCAAAGTTGCAAGCAACTCTCAGATGGTAAGAAGAAACATTTTCTGAACTTCTTGATTACTATCTAGATGTCTAACCCAATTAGGGTTCATCATCATCATCAGGTCCTGAGCACAGGGCAGCAAGTGTTTTCAAGTGTTTTCAATTATTCGCAGCATCTTCGGCATCGTCCCAAGGGACATTAATAATCTTAAGATCTCCCTTAAGTGTTTGGCAACAAGTTTTCCATTTACAACCCAAATATAACAGCCCTAACAATGGCCAAATTCCAGGATCTAAACCCATTACTCCTATTTAATTAGATTTATAGGTTGCCTAACTCCATTAAGATGATATGCAAAAAACAGAGGGCAAAACTGGGGCTCATAATTCCTACAATTTGCTTCAGATGAAATGCTAAGATGCTTCAGCTTCAAACTGGAGTTACTTACCATGCTTGCCATGTAATCCGGATTAAACTGATTGGCGTAGTTCCCAACGTTTTCTAATCCAATTGGAGGAGGGTTTGCAGAAGGGTAGCTGGGGGCACCCCACGGATTACTGCCTGGAAGTTAAAGCATCACAAATGAGTAAAAACAGACATCCTAGCAGAATATTAGTTGAGGGCTAGTCACTGAAACGATGCTAGCCCAAACAGCTGCTTTGCTACCTGTTGATGAAACCAGATATCGTCCTTCTTCTCTAATTATTTAGTCTCTGTCCTGATCTTGACTCTAATTAGATCAGGGGACGGCAACCTGCAGCTCTGGAGCTACATGTGGCTCTTTCATCCCTCTGCTGTAGCTCCGTCGCTCAAAAAATGTGTCACAACCGCCAATGTGCGACATCCGCTGGCACATGATTTACGAAGCTTTTCAATCCCCAGTAGGCCAACCATGGATAAATCCAAGAAAAGAAAAGGTAAAGATAAAAAATGATACATGCGGTGTTCTCTTCATTTTAGATATCAAAAGGATATTTTGTGGCTCCCGGTGTTTTCTTTTCTGCGGGAAAAGGGTCCAAATGGCTCTTTGAGTGTTTAAGGTTGCCGACCCCTGAACTAGATAAATAACTAGAGCCAGAGATGCTCCAGGATAATCAGCAGACTAAGCTCTATCACCCTCAAAAATTGATTGCAAGAAAAAGAAAGAAGCAATTGATTGCAAGAAAACGAAAGAGGCCATCACACACATGTAGCAAGATATTTGTTGACTCTTCTTAACTGTTAAGCATCTATAACTAAAATAGCAACTTATAGAATACAGTAGTATTCTTAGCAAAGAAATGCATGGTCCTAAATTCTTGAAGGAAGAGGATTCTTTCAGGCTTTCTCTCTTACCCTCATTGGTTTTTAAGAAGATTGTACAGCTACTTGTCTGAAATGGTACAATGTCTCCTGCTTGACCAGGCGGTTGGACTAGAAGACCTCCGAGGTCCCTTCCAAGTCTTGTTATTATTATTATTATTATTATTTTGGGTCAGGACTAAGCCAAAAGGTGACACTAAGATCCAATTGAATCCAGTTCTTTATTTGCTTAAACGAGGGTTGTCAAACTCGTGGCCCGTAGGCTGGATGTGTCACGCGCTGGCCACGTCCATGCCCAATTTAATGAAGGGGGAAAAAAGTTATGATACGTCACATGACGCCACCATGACACCCCTGGCTTAGACCTAATAGACAGAATCTTGCCAGACTAAAGCTATAACCTTCAAAAACTTAATATGCTACATTCCCTAGAACCTGGGAGATTCTAGAGCTGTGATGGCAAACCTGTGGCACGCATAGCCATATCAGTGGGCATGCCAGCTCAGCTCTGGTGCGCATGCGAGTGCTGGCCAGCTGATTTTTTGGGCCTTCTGGGTCCACCAGAAGTAGGGAAACAGGCTGTTTCCTGCCTCTGGAGGGCCTGGGAGTGGGTGAAGAAGGCCCGTTTTTCTTTCTCACCTGGCTTCAGATCCTCTCTATGCACTGGGGAGGCCGAAAACAGCTTTCCCCGCCTCCTCGGAGGCCCTCTGGAGGCCTGAAATGGCCCATTTCCCAACTCCCGGTTGGACAGGCAGTGACGTTTTTTGCTGTCCCCAGACTCTAGAGACTCCTAGAGAGGCTCTGGAGGCTGGGGACAGCAAAAAACTCACTTCCTGTCCAACCGGGAGTCCAACCGAAGCTGGGGACAGCAAAAAACTCACTTCCTGTCCAACCGGGAGTTTCCTGTCAGGCCTCCGAAGGGCCTCCGAGGGGGTGGGGAAGGCTGTTTTTGCCCTCCCCAGATGCATAGAGAAGATCTGGAGCTAGATGAGAAAGAAGAACGGGCCTACCAGGCCATCACATGCCAGGAGGGGGGGAGTTTGCACGCTCGTGCACAGGGCAGGGCACAGAATTATGGGTGTGGGCACACATGCATGCAAACTTCTCACCCCCCACCCCTGGCATGCAATGGCAAAAAGGTTAGCCATCAGTGTTCTAGAGTGTGGCCTTTTCTTCTCTTTCCCATTCAGTTCAGGACTGTGCAGTCTCTGGAATGTGCTGCCTCCTCTTTGGGAATCCGTAGTGCTGCTGCTGATATTCGATCACATCTTTTCTGTACCCATTAGTCCCTCTTTTTTTACAGGTCAATTGCCACCAAACTGTTCTAACAACCAGATCTTATGTTAAAAAAAACAAACTCTTACCTGGAGCAGCAGGTGGATATGCGCTAGCTGGTGGATAACCACCTGCAGGTGGATATCCACTTGCAGGTGGGTACCCTGGATAACTCATGTTGTAAATCTGGAAGGAAAAAAAAACACATAAATATACCTATTGAATAGATGATGTTAAAATCATCCTCAAATTAAGCTCAGTTCCTTGATGATCTTAGGATCAGGTCCATGAAGTTTTCTTGATAAGAATATCAAATTTTACTCTCTGAGTGTAGAACAGCATTTCTCAACCATGATAATTTTAGGATAGGTGGACTGCAACTCCCAGAATTGTCCAGCCAGCATGTTGGATGGGGAATTCTGGGAGTTGAAATCCATATGTCCTAAAGTTGCTAAGGTTGAGAAATGCTGGTCTAGGTTATGTAATTACTTATGTCCAACTCTCAGCTGCTCCGAGTCGATGAGAGTTGGACAGCACATATATTTAATACTGGTAATAATATCCTACCCTAATTATAGGGCACTGCACACCAGAACAACTAGATACAAGGACAGTTTTTTCCCGAATGCCATCACTCTATTAAACAACTACCGGTAATTCCCACCACCCTGTCAAATTATTTACTAAAACTGTATTACTATTATTCTTCTCATCCTTCCTAGTACCTATTTCTTCCCACTTATGACTATAACCATGTTGCTTGTATCTTTACAATTTATATTGTTTAATTTGTTTCCTAGTATGATTTGATTGCTTATTAGTAACCTAAGACGGTCACTAAGTGTTGTATTTATGATTCTTGACGAATGTATCTTTTCTTTTATGTACACCAAGTGCGTATGCACCAAAGACAAATTCCTTGTGTGTCCAAACACACTTGGCCCATAAAGAATTCTGTACTGCTCTGCTCTGCTCTGCTCTGCTCTGCTCTGCTCTGCTCTGCTCTATTCTATTCTATTCTATTCTATTCTATTCTATTCTATTCTATTCTATTCCATTCCATTCCATTCCATTCCATTCCATTCCATTCCATTCCATTCCATTCCATTCCATTCCATTCTAATATACCTAGTATCTTCAGTGTAAAGTCTGAATATTTCAGAAGCAATGTAAAAAAAAGTCTCCTTTCTCCAAGAAAAGGAGTTTATATCCTGCTTAGGGAATTCAAACATTTTTTAAAATAAGTAATGGGAAATACACATTTATATATGATTGTAAAGAAGAAAAGCAGCATTTAATTCTATTAAAATCTTTCTGTACACAGTGGACATATATTTAATCCTGGGAGAGATAGGCCTACCACAGATATAGATTACATGTGTGCATAACATACATTTCTTCTTGAACATACAAAACATTTTAAATATCAACTTTACAGCAGGTTGTTGTCTGGTGAACTCCTTCAGCAAATATTGATTCAGCTTTATTGACAGGGCAATTTTTATTCTCATTAAACAAGGTTTCCTTTCTCATACCCAGAGAAAAAGTCAAATCAAACTGCTGGTTTTTTTTTTCCCCAGAGATGTAGGTTTTTAAAAAATTATTCTGCTTCTCTGAGATAAGATTTACATATGTAACTGTTAAAAATGGTAATGCATAGACTATCTAAGAAGAGTCTGGTGTTCTAAGTCATTTATCATAAGGTACTTATTAACTGAGCCATAGAATAAATTGCCTGTTATTAAAGAGGAACAAGGAACATAAAAAGGTTAACCATGTTGGACTTAGCAGATAGCAAAACGTATTGATTTATATTTTATATTTAATTATTTATATGTCGTGTTTCTAGCACACCCACCTCCTTCAAGAGAAGAGATCTGAACTTGAATGAATTATAGTTAGTGAACTATAGCCAACCTCACCTTTCCAATATTTGGTTGGATTCAGGAACTATATGAATATTGTAAGAGGTAAAGGTAAAGATTCCCCCACACTTGCGTGCTAGTCATTTCCGGCTCTAGGAGGCGGTGCTCATCTCCGTTTCTAAGCCAAAGAGCCAGCGCTGTTCAAAGATGTCTCCATTCTCATGTGGCTGGCATGACTCAATACTCAAGGTGCATGGAACGCTGATAACTTCCCACCAAAGGTGGTCCCTATTTTTCTACTTGCATTTTTTATGTGCTTTTGAACTGCTAGGTTGGCAGAAGCTGGGACAAGTAACAGGTGCTCACTCTGTCACACGGCACAAGGGATTCGAATCGCTGAACTGCCGACCATCTGATTGACAAGCTCAGCTTCTTAGCCACTAACCCACCGTGTCCCTTGAATATTGAATATTATAGCTTCATTTAATTTTTGTCACAGAAAGCAGTTATGGATAGTTGAGATTAGAAGAAGAATGACTCGATCTATTTTACACATTTCCAAAGGAGATTCAGTGAAAAATGATGGGCACAATCCCATAATTCCTTTTAATTTAGCTCCAAGACAGATCTTTTCACTATTTAGGACTACCATTCTGAGCTGTAAAGATTCTGGCTGAACACTAGATGGCAGCCAAGAATTAGATTTCCAGTATTTCTGTTCTTCACCTTGTGGTTATGCAGAATTTTGCAGATGAGATACAGGTATGTCTGGAAAACCTGTTACTTCCTAGCAGGTTTTCTATCTGAAACACCTGGAACTCAGTGATGGGATGCTGATGGTTTAACAACTAGTTCGGTGAGCGCATGTGCGCGTGTCTAAGGCACTTCACACAGTGCTGAAAATGGAATATTTAGAAGCTCAGCTGCTTACCTTCCAAGTCAGCAATGGTAAGTAAAATGGGGGGGGGGGGGGGAATCAGCTATGCCACACGATTGAGATGAGCTACAAAGCAGGAAATAAAGGACAGGATAGAGCGGGAACGGGCGGGCGGCTCCAACTGATCACCGGCACTACCGGTTCACCTGAACGAGTCCGAACCGGCTGAATACCACCTCTGCTGGAACTGTCCACCAGTTCAATCTTCAATCACACAGAAATTCTTGAAATTGTATTCCCAACACATTTGGAGAAGATGTGGTTAGAATGTTAGGTAAGATTCTGGGTGAACAATAGATGGCAGCAAATGATTAGAATTCCAGAATCTCTTGCCTTCACCTAGTGGTTTTGCAGAATTTTGCAAATGAGATACAGGCATGTATGGTAATCCTTCTATTTTCTCCAGATGTGTTCTATTAATATTAAGTAAGCATGCTGTTTGCTACTAAGCCAAATTCATGATTTCTAACAACCAGAGGGGTTGCAATTTGGGAGGAGGGTGCAAGGCAGTGATTTGATAAACTAACACAAGGGATCCGGATTCTGTTTTCAGAAAAGCTACTGAAGGCAGAGACTGTTATTAAAAAATGTGAAGCAAATCCAGTAGTTTACAGCAGGGGTCTTCCAATGTTGGCAACTTTATGACTTGTGGAACTTCAACTTCAGCTAAGGAATTCTGGGAGTTGAAATCCACAAGTTGTAAAGTTACCAAGTCCACAAGTCATAAGGTGCCAGGGTTGGAAACCCCTGGTTTATAGGATTGTTTTCAAACCAAAATTGGTGGTAAATTGCCCCGCTGTTTGTTGGCTTGAGGGCTACAGATGATTTAATTAATGCCTTTAGCACGTGAGATAGAAATAAAGAAAGATTGGTTCATTTTTGAACCTTGTTGAGATTTCTCTTTCTTTTCCAAGCTCAGATCTGGTTTTAGCAGCATCAGGGCCCAAATGATGTCTGAGTCAGTGGACCAGTAGAATCAGTGGTGGGATTCAAATAATTTAACAATCGGTTCTCTGCCCTAATGACTGACTGACTGGGTGGGTGTGGCCATGGTGGGCGTGGCCAGTGGTTGTGACAGGCAGCACTCAGCCTCCTGCACCGCCCTGGGAGCAAAAACAGGCTGCGGGATGCTGCGCCACACTCACATGTCCCGTTTTGGGCCTAGTAGGCCTCCCTGCAGCCTCCTGGAAGCAAAAACAGGCTGTGGGGGCTATGCCACACCCCCGTGCCCCATTTTGGGCCTAGTAGGCCTCTCTGCAGCCTCCTGGGAGCAAAAATGGGGCATGTGGGTACTCCTGTAAGGGGTGAGGCATGGTAGGGTGGGCCAGCCAGCAATTTAACAATCGGTTTGCACAAACCGGCCCGAATCAGCTGAATCCCACCACTGAGCAGAACCCATCTTTTTTCGCACTAGCTAAGCTCATGAATGCTTTCTGGGTCTCTCCTCTGCAAGCAAGACTCCCTGAGCTATTCAAACAGAACCTTGGGGGGGGGGGGGGGGGGCAGCAAAAGGGAAAAAAGAAAAAAAGAGAGAAAGGGAAAGAACAGCAATTGTCATCAACAGAATGCCAAAGTGGAATTTTAAAGCTCAGCTCCTTTTCAGAGCCAAAGAATAATTTCCACTTCTAGCAAATTTAAAAAAAAGAAAACAAGAGGAGGGGGGGAAACAGATGAAATTCTCTTTTCTGGCCATGTTCCCAATTTAAAACACAAAATAATCGTGTCCAATGCTCTTTAGGATACCTCAGACAGTAAAACAAAATTGGCAAGCCGGGAAGGCCATGTTGATATACAGATGGTAATTTACTATAGACTTGCTAAACGTTTTACTCCAGGGCTAAAAAAAGGAGCAGAGCTGTTAAGCCATGTGCTCATTTCCCTTCCTTGTACACACATCTGTAATTATATTTTAGAAGGCCTGGAGACATTTTTCTACACAGCCTCCTTTCAAACAGAACTCCAAGCAACTCCACGCACTCAGGTTTGATTCTTGGCTGCCGAACAGAAACACTATAGAGGTAGTTCTCGACTTACAGCCAAAATGTTGGACTTACAGCCCAACATTTCTGTTGCTAAGCGAGACACTTGTTGAAGCGAGTTTCATTTTACAACCTTTTCTTTTGTTGCACAGAAATGAACTTCCAGCTTCTAGCACATATGCACGCCCAACAACCAGCTGCCGGGCGCGCATGCACTGGCCAGTTTTCAGCACTGCCACACACACGAAGGGATCACGCTCCGGAAAAGCCAAACTTTTGGGTTCAGGCAGGCATGCACACCTGACAATCAGCTGGCCCGCACTCATGCACACACCGGTTTTCAGCACTGCTGCACACGTGAAGGACAGCTGATCGTCCCATGCACATGCATGCCAGAAACCCGGAAGACAAACAGTCAAGGCTTCACATGCTGGGCAACATGGCTTCACATGCCACTTTGGGTATGTGTGCCCTAGGTTTCCCATCACGGTCCTAAACATACATGCTAAGAAGCTTTCAATCCACTATCATTCATTCTTATGTCTTTTCTTTTTATAAATCCCAATGGATTTATAAGTGAGCCTTTCAGATCGGAGGTTGTGTATTTGCTCTTCAAATCAACAGAAGAAATGTCCAGTTAAAAGCTAGCATGTAGCTTTTGTGGTGGAGCGCCTCATATCCTGTTTGGAACCCATGGCAATCATTTGACTTTTGTAACCGGAAAACCATTCAAGCCAATTCCTGGTTGCAACCCTTAACCTAAAGCTGTTCAAATGCAGCTTTAGATTTAAAGACGGATCCATGGCACAGTGAGACCTTCAGAGTATGGAAGAATTTGAAGGAGCTGTTTCTTTTCCGAGGCTTGCATGCCACGAACTGCAGCTGAAGCTTCCAATAAAAAGCTTACGGGGGAGGGGGAGAGGGAAGGGAGGGGAAGGTTTGGAGTGCATTTGTGCACTGCTAAAATCTGATTCTGTCCTTTGCCCAGTCTTATGACAGATTTTTCAACTATTTGCAAGAAAGTTTGCAATCAAAATTGGCAAATATTGAATTGGTTGGAACACTATTTAAATCCTGAATTAACCACAGAAACTCTCCAAGGGCTTGTTCTATCTGTCTGTCTGTCTGTCTGTCTGTCATCTACTTACCTACTTAGCTACCCATTGTATCTACCTATCTGTTATCTACCATCATCCATCATCTATCTGCCTGCCTGCCTGCCTGCCTGCCTGCCTCTCTCTCTCTCTCTCAATCTCTCTCTCTCTACCTACCTATTTATCTTTAATCTATCATCTATCTACCAGTACTGACTGATTGACTGTCTGTCTTTATTTTTACTTCTATTAAATTTATATACCGCCCTACTCCCGAAGGACTCAGGGCGGTGAACAGCCAAAAAGATAAAATACATGTAGTACAAACGTCAAAAACCATTTAAAATACATTAAATATTCTGGCCCAAACAAAATTAAAACACCCCAATTTATAAAACAAATTTAAAAAGCAATTAAAAAGGGAAGAGTTAGGCCAGCCCAGCCTGCTGAAATAAGAATGTTTTGAGGGCACGTCGGAAAGTGCACAGATCCGGGATCCTCCGTATCTCTGGGGGAGCTCGTTCCAGATGGCAGGTGCCCCCACAGAGAAGGCTCTCCCTCTGGGGACTGCCAGTCGACATTGTTTGGCCAACAGCACTCTGAGAAGCCTCTCTCTATGGGAGCGTACTGGTCGGTGAGAGGCTACTGGTGGCAGAAAGCGGTCTCGTACGTACCCCGGTCCTAAGCCATGGAGCGCTACTCAGAAGACCACCGGGAGCCAGTGCAGCTCGCGCAGGAGAGGGTGGGGGTCACATGTCTATCTATCTCTCCATCCATCCATCCATCCATCCATCCATCTCTATCTAACTGCAGTATCTTCTATTGTTATTGTAATCACATGTAAACAGATCCTTGTGCAAGTTGCTCTAGGCTCCTGGAGAAAAGACAGAACAGAAAGCTAAGAGACAAATAAATTTTATGATTTTTAATAAAAGTTGGGATCAGACAATGTTATGCTTTTTAATAAAAAGCGGTACCAGACTCTTTCTGAACCAAAGACTTATCTTTCTTTCTCAGCTGCCATTCTTAGGTTAATGGTCTTTCATAACTGCATAATTTCATCATTAGTGTTAATAAAACATTAACTTTCCAGAGCAGATTGTGAGAATTCTGTCCTATTCTAAACTTCCTTTTTATGACCCCGTAAATCCCTTAATTCGGGGTAGAGTCGCTGCAACAGGGGTAGAGCTGAGCATTTACTGGCCGGATGCCCTTCCTGATGCCTATGTGAAGCTCACAGCAGACATTTTCTCCTTGTGCTCTAGGAGAGAAATATCTCCGCTAACTAAGATTAAACTCCCTACCTTCCAAGTGGGAGGTGAGATTCTTCACCACTAGGCCACCATGCACACTCAATTCTATCCTCTTCCACTTCTTAGAAAAAACAAAACCTTAGTTATCATTGAGTTCAATGGCCAAACTCTTGTTGGTATTATTATGCATGAACTAAGCTTTTCTCCACCAGCAACTAACCAAGGCACATATTTCTACTTAACCTCTTGTTGTGGCCTTTATCCTATTTCCAACCTATGAACAAGTTAAATCATCCCTAACTACCACAGTGTTGAAGTAGCATTTTTCCTCTTATTCCAACACCACCCTACGATGCCTGAAATTGTATAGAATCAGGGGGGAAATCCAGCAGGTTCTGACAGGTTCTGGAGAACCAGTAGCAGAAATTTTGAGTAGTTCAGAGAACCGGCAAATACCACCTCTGGCTGGCCCCTGAGTGGGGTGGCAATGGAGATTTTGCAATATCCTTTCCCCAGGAGTGGGGAGGGAATGGAGATTTTTCAGTATCCTTCCCCTGGAGTGTGGTGGGAATGGAGATTTTGCAGTATCCTTCCCCTGCCACACCCACCAAGCCACGCCCACCACGCCCATCAAGCCACACCCACAGAACCAGTAGTAAAAAAATTTGAATTTCACCACTGTGTAGAATCCATGACCTCCAGCCTCCCACCACCTCAGGGAGAAAGCAAGTGGCTGCAATGGCTTGAAATAAGTGACCACCAATGATACCACATGACGTGAACATACAGTTTTCTGCAAACTCAAGGATGGGCAGAAGCTAACTCAGTAGTGGGGAGAGGCCCTGAATGTCCCTTATATGGTCTTCAGAATTGTCTATAATGCCAAAGCATTCCTTAGCAGGCAAATCCACTTTGAAAAGTTCTCTAAAAGTACAAAATCTAAACACCGCTCGTCTAAATATAACCCACGAGTGATCAGCTTCTATATCCTAAATGCTTGCTCTGTATTCAGGCTGCTCTCTGGATACTAAACGTGTTTTGTGAAGTACAAACCTGGCCTTTGCCTACACAGGAAGGTTTTGTATTTGAGTTGGCAACAACATATCGTATTTATAATTTATATTCAAACACCTACCCATGTTTCCTCGAAAATAAGACCCTGTCTTATATTTTTTTGAAGCCCGAAATAAGCGCTTGGATTTATTTTCGGGAATGTCTTATTATTTGGGGGCGCATGGAGCAAGATGGGGCTCCTCTTGCATTCTTACTTGATTTCCAGCTCTGTGTTTAAATATTTTTAGGGAGGGCTTATTTTGAGGGGGAGGCTTATTTTAACGCATATGCTCAAAAGCTCAATTGGGCTTATCATCAGGGAATGTCTTATTTTCGGGGAAACAGGGTATTCAAATTTAGCATCCATCTGCAAGAATCCTTCATTAAGTCAGAATGTTTGGAATGACTTCTTCTTCTTCTTCTTCTTCTTCTTCTTCTTCTTCTTCTTCTTCTTCTACTTCTACTTCTACTTCTTCTTCTTCTTCTTCTTCTTCTTCTTCTTCTTCTTCTTCTTCTTCTTCTTCTTCTCCACTTCCTTATTTTCTCCTTCTCCTCCTCCTCCTCCTCTTCCCCCCTTTTTCTTCTTTTCCTTCCTTCTTCTTCCTTTTCCTCACAGATCCCCAGGTCACATGATCAAAATTCAGGCACTTTTTTTTTTTTAAATTAGATTTATATGCAGTCCTTCTCCGGATACTCAAGGCGGCTTACAATGCGTTAAGCAATAGCCTTCATACTTTTGTATATTTTTTATACAAAGTCAGCTTATTGCCCCCACAAACTGGGTCCTCAATTTACCTACCTTAGAAAGGATGGAAGGCTGAGTCAACCTTGAGCCTCGAACTGGTGTAATTGCAGACAGCTGGGTGTTAATAACAGGCTATTCAGCTGAATGAGCTATCTGAGGCTCTATTGGCATGCATTGATGACAGTTGCACAGTCCCAGGGTCACGTCATCAACCATTTTTAATCTTCCCAGCTGGCTTCAGATGAGCAATTGTGAAAGCCAAATTCACTTAACAACTGTATAATTCACTTTAACAACTGCAATGACTTGCTTATCAACTGTGCCCCCCCCCAAAAAAAAGATCATAAAATGGGACAAAACTCAAGGAACAACTGCCTTGCTTAACGATGGAAATTGGGGGCTCGGTTGTGGTAGTAAATCAAGGACTCCCTTTAGTTGGGAGCGGGGTATTTGCGGGACCGGAGTATTTGCGGGACCGCCTGCTGCTACCGATAACCTCCCACCGGCCAGTACGCTCACACAGAGAGGGCCTTCTCAGGGTGCCATCAGCCAAGCAATGTCGGCTGGCGGCCCCCAGGGGGAGAGCCTTCTCTGTGGGGGCACCCACCCTATGGAACGAGTTGCCTCCTGAAATTCGTTTGATCCCGGACCTTCGTGCTTTCCGAAAGGCCCTTAAGACTTATTTATTCCAACAAGCCGGCCTTGCTTGATTGATTTTAATGGGGTTTTAAAATTTTTGGTACTATTAATCTCTGGGGTTTTAAATTGGGTATTTTAATGGGGTTTGAGACTTTTATTTTGGAACGCCAATCGATTTAATCTAATTTTAAATTCTTTTAATATTTGTGTTATATGTGTTTTAATTTGGTTGTTCACCGCCCTGAGTCCCCCTCCCGGGGAGAAGGGCGGTATATAAATTGAAATAAATAAATAAATAAATAAATAAATAAATAAATAAATAAATAAATAAATAAATAAATAAGTAAGTAAGTAAGTAAGTAAGTAAATAAATAAATAAATAGTTAGTGGGGCTCAACAGCAAAAATTCATATTTTAAAAACAAAAACAAATAGTGACTCTATTAACGATAGAGACGTTTTTACTTCTGTGAGAAGCTCATCCAGCTAAAGCAGGCACAGGGACCCTTTGATGACTTGTGGACTTCAGCTCCCAGAATTCCCGAGCCAGCATCGGAGTAGCTAAAGCTGGCATTATACTGGTATAGGTGGCATTATTTCCAGAGCCAACCTGGAATTAAGGAATTTTGTGACAGCGAGAAGGAAGAACACCTTGTCTCCTGGAGTTGCGCCTGCTCCATCGCTGGACATTTTCAAGAAAAGATTGGACAACTATTTGGTAGGGAATGCTATAAGGTCACCTGCCTTGGAAGACCTCCACGGTTCCTTCCAGCCACAGGATTCTGTAATAGGATGCCTTTCTGATGGTGCCCCCCACCCTTTTTCATACTTTGAGGATGACGGAGTCAAGATCCTTCAGTTTTTCCTATCTATTTTACATTCCTGAATTGAAGAGCTAATTAATTAACACACACGCCCATACAAAACAGCTTTGGTGCTGAAATCAGTATGGTGACGGTCTTTGGAGAGGGAGGGAGACTGACAACTTCATGTATGGGCAACCCTCAACTAATGATTAGAGTTATATATGTCTTATATAAGGTAAAGGTAAAGTTTCCCCTTGCACACATGTGCTAGTCGTTCTTGATTCGGAAGGGGGGCGCTCATCTCCGTTTCAAAGCCAAAGAGCCAGTGCTGTCCGAAGACGTCTCCGTGGTTATGTGGCTGGCATGACTCAATGCCAAAGACGCACGGAACGCTGTTGCCTTCCTACCAAAGGTTACCTTCCCACCAAAGGTGGTCCCTATTTTTCTACTTGCATTTTTTATGTGCTTTCGAACTGCTAGGCTGGCAGAAGCTGAGACAAGTAACAGGAACTCACCCCATTATGCAGCACTAGGGATTCAAACTGTCAACCTTTTGATCAACAACCTCAGCGTCTTAGCCAATGAGCCACCATATCCCTTATATGTCTTATATACAGCAGTCTATATCTATCTATCTATCTATCTATCTATCTATCTATCTATCTATCTATCTATCTATCTATCTATCTATCTATCTATCTTTAGCAATGGTCCAACCCCACATAAGGAGCCCTTCCTATAGGGTGCCCACCCTATCAGTTTATAGGCTCCTTTATATAAAAAAAAAACATAAGCATGGCTCAGGAATTCTGAGAGTTGAAGTCCACAAGTCGTTAAAGGGCCATGGTTCTCCATCCCTGAGCTAAAAAAATTGTAGTGTTGACTTCATGCCTTGGCCAACTCACAAAGAGGCCGCGAGCTATACAAAGGTTGCTTGCATAAGGTTAAATTGCACCAGGAAACGTGCACTTGAATTAATGAATGGGAAGGAGGGGAAAAGGACAAGGAAACGGGACTCGGTAAATGCACTCTGTGTTCCCTTCCCATCTTCCAAACAGATATAAGTTCCTTTGCTACAAAACCTTGCATTCAATGGGGCCTCTTATCAGCTTGACTTGTAGACCCATAAAAAGCACTGAGCAATCTTGGCTTGGCCATCTGTCTTTCGTGAAGAGACATGAAATAAATGAGGGATAAAAAATACAGGTAGACCTCATTCGTTTAGGGTCTATTCAAAGTTACAACAACACTAAACAAAAAAGCAACTTGTGACTCGTTGCAGCAATCCAGTGGTCGTTTGCTACCAGTTCGGGTGAACCGGTAGTGGCAGTGGTGGGAGACTCTGCCCACCCACCCAGACATTTCTGCCCATATGCAGAAGTACGCACGCCCACGAGCAAACCTGTAGTGACAGGTTTTGAAACCTACTACTGCAGCAAGTCCTCGGTCACCTGATTCGCATTTGGATGCTTGCCAACTGACTCATGTTTACGACAGGGCACAGCGTCCCGGGGGTCACACACGATCCCTTTGTTTGCAACCTCCGGACATACAAAAGCGACGAGGAAGTCAGATTCACTTAACAAATGCGTGACCAATTCCAGAATTGCCGTGATTCGCTTCATAACGGCGACAAGAAAATTCGTAAAATGGAGGCAAAGCTTCCCTTAACAAAATGTTTCCCTTAGCAAACATAAATTTGGGGCTCCATTGTGGTGGTAAG
This sequence comes from Masticophis lateralis, assembly GCA_030761175.1. Taxonomy (NCBI): domain Eukaryota; kingdom Metazoa; phylum Chordata; class Lepidosauria; order Squamata; family Colubridae; genus Masticophis; species Masticophis lateralis. Next base: position 88,110,219 of record JAUDYJ010000005.1, read on the forward strand.
TCGAGGACCCCCTGTAATATCAAACTCCCCCATAACTTGCAGGAGATAAAAAAATAATATCGAGTCCCCATAGGGGCCTGGTGGCTCAGCAGTCTAAAAGCATTGTGATTAACAACAGCTGTCTGTAATTACCATAAGTTCGAATCTCACCAGGCTCAAGGTTGACTCAGCCTTCCATCCTTTTTAAGGTAGGTAAAATGAGGACCAAGTTTGTGGGGGCAATAAGCTGACTTTGTATAAATATACAAAAGTATGAAGGCTATTGCTTAACGCATTGTAAGCCGCCCTGAGTCTCCGGAGAAGGGCGGCATATAAAAATCAAATTAAAAAATTAAAAAAGTAATCTGCATGCCATCTTTTTTCTTGCAAGGATTAGGAATACATTGTTTTCATACATTGATAATTATTTATTTATTAGTTTGATTTATATGCCGCCCTTCTCTGGAGACTCAGGGCGGCTTACAATGTGTTAAGCAATAGCCTTCATACTTTTGTATATATCTGCTTAGTAGGGCTTTCGGTCCCCCCTAAGCAGTGTTCTTTTTTATACAAAGTCAGCTTATTGCCCCCAGAATCTGGGTCCTCATTTTACCTACCTCGGAAGGATGGAAGGCTGAGTCAACCTTGAGCCTGGTGAGATTCAAACTTGCAATAATTGCAGGCAGCTGGCAACTTAAGTGCTACTTTAACAGCACTTAGTCCACTGCGCCACTAGCTGTCCTTCCAACAGGCAGTCTCCAAAAATAGGCCCTGGATACAGCAATGAGCTGGTATCTGGTATGCAGGAAAATGACATGATGGGAGTGGGTGAGATTGTCCTTCAACCGGATTTATTCACAACACAACCAGCCAAAACAGGAACGAGTCGAAGTCACAACATTATGAAGAACTGCAGAAGATAGGCACCAGCAACTCTTTTGTTGGGGCTTCAGTGCCAGAAAGAAAAAGAGGAAACAAACAAACACACACACACACACACACACACAACTGCAATAGTTAGAAAATTCCCCAGATTCTGAGAAATGTTTTAGGCCCTCACTACATTTCTCCAGGAAATAATCATGTATGTATGTATGTATGTATACGTGTGTGTGCGCGTATGTATGTAAGTGTGTGTGTGTGTGTGTGTAATTGCACAGGAGAAAAAACATAGGGTAAATGAGACTTTGGTATTTAACTGGAGCAGAAAATTGCAGATTCCGACTTAATACAACTTCCAGAAGTTGCTGCATAGGATTAATAGATAGATTTTAATAGATTTTAAAATTGTGGAAACCTTTTGGGAAAACTGTATTTTCTAAAACTAGCTAATAATACCATTTATTTTTTTTTGGGAGTAATACCATAAAATTATATATCAATGGAAAGATAAGTTAATCAAGAATGTAATGCAGTAACTTTTATGAAGGATTTACTATTAGAATAGCAGTTACAGTATAAAGAAGAAAAGTGAAACACGTAGAAAAAATCGAGATATACAAAAACTATCACCATAGAAAAAAGAGATATACGAAAATTATCAACATGTCAGTTAATACTTAGTTGGGTAACCTTTAGCATGAATTACAGCCTTACAATGTCTTCCCATGGAGTGAACCAAGTCTTTTAGTTCTGCAGCTGTTCTAATGTGAAACCAAGATGGAATGATGGCTTCTAATAACTGGGTTTTATTGCTGGGTTGTTTCTGACTAACAAGTTTCTTTAGTCGGCTCTATAGTTTTTCAATTGGGTTAAGGTCTGGGCTATTCTCAGGCCATTCCAGCAGTGGAATAGGATTATCTTGAAACTCCAAAAAACAAACAAACAAAAAGAGTGGTGCTATTAACCATCAAACCTCAAAAATACTCTTTTCCCAAAAGGTTTCCACAATTTTGGCCACTACTGTATAAATATATAAATAAAATACCGGTAACAAGCAAGGGATTCTGTCTTTGACTTACGACCACAATTGAGCCCAACATTTCTGTTGCTAAGTGAGAAATTTGTTAAGTGAGTTCTGCCCTATTTCACAACCTTTCTGGCCGCCGTCGTTAAATGAATCACTGCACTTGTGAAATTAAGAACATAGTTGGTAAGTGAATCTGGCTTCCCCATTGACTTTGCTCATCAGAGCAAAAGGGGATCACAGGACACTGCGACCGTCATAAATATGAGTCAGTTGCCAATGGTCTGAATTTTGGTCACACACTCATGGGGATGCTACAAAGGTCTAAAGCATGAAAAATGGACCTGAGTCACTTTTTTCAGCAATGTTGTAACTTTGAATGGTCACTAAATGAACTGTTGTAAGTGGAGGACTGCCCTCGTTTCTTCACTGTTTCTTCTTCATCAGTGCATCACTTGTATAAAGTGAGATATCAAGTGGAATAAAAAGCTCTACCTTCCCAGAACTCCTGTTTGCCATTCATAAGCAACTTTGGCAGATCTCAAAAAACTGAAGTATTGCCAGGAAGGGAGATCACCAGGAAATCCCAGGCAGGCCTATAGCCTCAAATTAAATCAAGAAGAAAGCTAACTGGCTTTCCTCTTTTGTTGCCAAAACATAACCTGGAGATGGTCAGATGATCACCAAGAGAAACTATGATTCAGAGACAACTTCACTTATTACTTGAAAGTCTATGGCGGAGAATCTGATTTCCAAACAGCAACTTCCTCATTCAGTCTCAAAATTTTCAGCTTGCTGAAGAGAAAGTAAGTCTGACCTACTCAGATTGGGCTAAAATGAGGTCTCGGCCAGTTTACCCCCCTCCCTCTTCCCTCTCCCCATAGTACCCTAATTCAAATCCACATCTTCCATGGGGGGGGGAGTGTCTCTTTCTGAGGCCGAGCTCCCCATTACAAAACCTGGCTTCTTTCTTAAGCCAAAGTTGGCTAGTTTGTGTTTTCCCACGTTAGGCAAACCCGACCTTTTGGTGTCCAGTAAAAAAATAAAATAAAAATGTTTGTGTTCAGGTGCAGAGATTAGTAACTTGATAACAAAAGAAGATTAACAAAATAGAAATACATACATACATACATACTCTGTTTCCCCCAAATTAAGACATCCCCTGGTAATAAACCCAATTAGGCTTTTGAGTGCATGGCAATAAGGCCAAGCCCTTATTACAGGGTTCAAAAAAATATAAGACAAGGTCTTATTTTGGGGAAAACACGGTACATAGATACACACATAGATACATATACATACACATACACACACACACACACACACACACACACACACACAAAAGCATATATACTATAAGTAATACTACCATTGGACTGTACTTGATTATAGATTAAAGTGTATAGAGTGACAAGCGTATAAAGTGTTATGGTATAACTATGAGAATAACGGTTATAACTAAGACGGACAAGATTATGTTTATTTAAAAGAGACCACACTGTATAATTATGAGAACAATGGTTATAAACAGGGTGTATAACACTATGTATGCTCAAAAGAGACTTCATACAAATAGCGCATTGTCCTTGCAGAAATGGAAACCTGATGTATAGTAAAGGAAAATGTATAATAAAAAATAAAATAAAAATAAAATAAAGAAGAAGAGAAGGAGGAGGAAGAAAAGGAGGAGGGAAAGAGGAGGAAGAAGAAGGAGGAGGAGGAGGAGGAGGAAGAAGAGGTCTTGGCAGTCCCGCAGCGAAGCCAAGCCCGAGAAAGGAATTTATTCAGCACCCGACTTAAAGGTGCGGGCCGAGCGTAGTCCGAAAGTTGAGCCTTCAAAGACAAGGAGAGGGAGGGGGTAGGGGTGGGGCGCACGTTGGAGACCCTGGCTGGGGAAAGCCAGCAGGAGATGCCGGGTTCGTCAGGATTCCGGGACTCTTGCAAAGGCAACCGCGCAGGCGAAACCTTCCCGGGCAAAGGCCGAGACTCCGCTCTGCTTCTCCGCCCAGGAACTCCGCCCAAGGCTTGGCAGCGCTCCCTCTTCCCCTCGCCCGTCCGCCCCACAGCCATGTTGGCCTGAAGGGAGGAACCTCTCGCGCTCCGGAGGCTCCCCGACCCAAGCTAGGCTGCGCTGTCCAGCGTCCCCTTGCTTTGGCTCGGCCCCAGACACTCGCTTCCCTCGCCAGCTTGCCTGCCTGCCTTTTTGCCTGTCTGCCTCTCTGTCTTCTTGCCTGCCTGCTAACTGTCTATCTGTCCTCTTGCCTGTCTGTCTGTCTGTCTTCTTGCCTGCCGGCTAACTGCTTGCCTTCCTGTTTGTTTGTCTGTCTGTCTTCTTGTCTGTCTGTCTGCCTTCTTGCCTGCCTGCTGCCTTCCTGTTTGTTTGTCTGTCGGTCTGTCAGCTGCCTCCTTGCCTTCCTGTCTATCTTATTGCCGGTCTGCTTACTGCTTGCCTTCCTGCCTGTCTGTCTGTCTTGCCTGCCTGTCTGTCTTTTTGCCTTCCTGCTGCCTTCTTGTCTTCCTGTCTGTCCGCCTGCTTGTCCGCTTGTCGGTCTGCCTGCCTGCCTGCCTGCCTGCCTCCCAGCCATACTCCGGAGTCCCAGCCCCCCCCCCTCACCCACCCCACCCCCACCCCGCGATCCCGCCGTTCCCTACCTGGCAAAAAAGCGAAACTCCAACCGCGGGATCAGGAACTGGAAGGAGGGTTGTCCGCGGACAGGAGCAGGAGCGGGACGCCTCTTCCCAGGCGGGTGCAGGGAGTCCTTCTCGGGCGCAGCTTTTTTCCCCTTCCGGAACTAAAGCGAAGATCTGCGGGGCTCCGAGGCGGAGTCTCACCGCCTTCTCCGCCTTCTTCCCGCCCCCGCGCGCCCCTTTCGTTCCCTGCTCAAAGTATCCGGCTGGGAAAGGCTGCGCTTCGAAGAGGGGGAAGGAGTCAAGCGCCCGGGCCGGGCCGTTGCTTCTAATCTCAGCCAGGTTTCTCACCTGGCGATGGGCAGTTTTTAAGAACAGATTGGACAACCGTTTCTGTGCAATTGGTAGAGGGATTCCTACCTAAGCAGAGGGTTGGACTAGATGTCCTCTAATGTCTCTTCCAATTCTCTTATTCTAGTCTAGTCTAGTATTCAAAAACTTATGAAATCTTTTTTTAGTAAAAAGTATCCATTAAAAAAAAAACTGAAACAGCTTCTATTTAGCAACCTGCTGGATTTCACCCCTGGCGAGCACCTTATAGGAAGGAAGTGCTCCTTCTTATATATTGCTGAAAATATATAGAGAGAGACTGCCATATATAAGAAGAATAGAATAGAATAGATTTTTTTATTGGCCAAGTGTGATTGGACACATGAGGAACTTGTCTTGGTGCATACGCTCTCACTGTACATAAAAGAAAAGATACTGTTTATCAAGAATCATAGACAACAACAATAATATTAGTCATGGAATGATTTTAAATCTTCTCTCCCTCTTTTGAAAAACGGGAGGAAGGCGTATCCTTACTGGGCAGCGACACACAATTGCTCATCCATTCTCACCGAAAAGCGGGATTTAAAATAAAATGGAGGAAGGAGGGAGGTTTGATAAAAATCTGCAAATGACGGAGATAGAATTCGTTCGAAATGAAAGATTAAGAGCTTCCCGAAATCTGGAGAGTAATTTTCAGGGACCACCCATTCCACTGTCTTATATCACTCAGCTGTGCAATAGTTCCAATATTTGAGGGGCTGCCACAGAGAAGAGGGGGGGGTCAACCTATTCTCCAAAGCACCTGAAGGCAGGACAAGATGCAATGGATGAAAACTAATCAAGGAGAGAAGCAACCTAGAACTAAGGAGAAATTTCCTGAGAGTGAGAATAATTAACCAGTGGAACAACTTGCCTCCAGAAGTTGTAAATGCTCCAACACTGGAAGTTTTAAAGAAGAGTTTGAACTACTATTTGTCTGAAAAGGTACAATCTCCTTCCTGAGCAGGGGGTTGGACTAGAGGACCTCCAAGGTCCCTTCCAACTCTATTCTGTATTCTATACTGTATTCTGCCTGGCTTGGAGAGCCCAAGGTGCTCTGGTTTTTTTTTTTTAAAAATAGGGTCATTAGTCCAAGGCCTCTGTGGATCCCCAATGGCAATCTCCCCAACAGCTTGGTTAGGTTGGAGCAGGTAGAGCTGGCATTATACTGGTAAAGATGATATTATTTCCAGAGCCAATAAGGAATTTCCTGACAGTGAGAAGCTTGTCTCCTGGAGTTGCAGTTGCCCCATCGCTGGATGTTTTCAAGAAAAGATTAGACAATCATTTGGTAGGGAATGCTATAATGTCTCCTGGGTAAGTTTTTTTTTTTTTTTAATTTGATTTATATGCCGCCCTTCTCCGGAGACTCAGGGCGGTTTACAATGCGTTAAGCAATAGCCTTCATACTTTTGTATATTTTATACAAAGTCAGCTTATTGCCCCCACAAACTGGGTCCTCAATTTACCTCCCTTAGAAAGGATGGAAGGCTGAGTCAACCTTGAGCCTGGTGAGATTCGAACTTACAGTAATTGCAGACAGCTGATGTTAATCACAATGCTTTTAGTCTGCTGAGCCACCAGGATTTCTTTGGAAAGGAGGGAGATTGACAATCTCATATACAGGCAACCCTCAACTGATAATTACAGTTATATATGTCTTATGTACATATGTAAAGAAGGCTGTGAAAGTATCTACAGACCCCTCACGAACAACTAGAGACAAGGACAGTTTTTTCCCAAACGCCGTCACTCTGCTAAACAAATAATTCCCTCAACACTGTTAAACTATTCACTAAGTCTGCATTACTATTAATCTTCTCATCATTCCTATCACCCAACTCGTCCCACTTATGACTGTATAATTGTAACTTTGTTGCTGGTATCCTTACGATTTATATTGATATTGTTTCCCGATTGCTTATTTGTACCCTATGACTATCATTAAGTGTTGTACCTTATGATTCTTGACGAACGTATCTTTCTTTTTTATGTACACTGAGAGCATATGCACCAAAGACAAATTCCTTGTGTGTCCAATCACACTTGGCCAATAAAGAATTCTATTCTATTCTATTCTTCTTATATATAGCAGTCTCTCTCTCTATATATATTTTCAGCAATGGTCCAACCCCACATAAGGAGCACTTCCTTCCTATAGGGTGCCCACCAGGGATGGAATCCAGTAGGTTCTAACAGGTTCTGGAGAACCAGTAGCGGAAATTTTGAGTAGTTCTGAGAACTGGCAAATACCACCTCTGGCTGGCCCCAGAGTGGGGTGGGAATGGAGATTTTGCACTATCCTTCCCTCAGGAATGGGGAGGGAATGGGCATTTTGCAGTATCCTTTCCCTGGAGCGGGATGGAAATGGAGATTTTGCAGTATCCTTCCCCTGCCACGCCCACCAAGCCACACCATGCCCACCAAGCCACGCCCACAGAACCGGTAAAAAAATTGAATTCCACCACTGGGGCCCACCCTATCAGTTTATAGGCTCCTTTATAAAATCCTAGGGAGAAGCCACCAGCCAGAAAAATATATGAATGAACGTGTCTTAGAACAGTAACTCCTCTATTTAAATTCAGAGCTTAAATAGTCTGACCTAAAAACCACACCGTAAAGCAGCTTCTATTTAGGAGCTCCCAAATTTTCCCCCAAGCAACACTCACTCTTTGTTATTAGCAAGCAGCATTACATAAACATTCGTGGGCTCATGTGTCATTCTGCAATTGGAGTATATTTGCAAAGCAAGAGAGAAATTCCCCGCTAGGGAAATTGCGAAACACACCACACTGTGAAATTTATTTATAGGATAAAGGTAATGGATCCAGTGAATAAGGTGATCTCTTTTTTTTTTTTAAACGTTGCAATAGAATCTGATGGATGGATTTTATTGATGACATTTCCGTGGCCTTTTAATGCCGTGATTTTTTTCATTTCCTTTTTTTATTTATTTGTTTATTAAATTTGGAGGCCAACCAACTTCATGAGACGCTGGGCTTACTGACAGCAGTAAAGGAAAGAACACAAATTTAAAAAAAAATTTTTTTCCATCTCCAAAAGAGGACAAATACATTCATATATAACATTTCCAGGGGGGTTTTAAAACAGCTTTTTCAAACAGGCTGGGAGGCATAAACGCAGGAGAGGCATACCCGCAGTTCCAGGCAATAGACTCAGCATTAAGAACAGTGATTATTACATTTTTAAATGGAAGGTTTGCTTTTAAAAATGTTAGACTTTGCTTCTTCTCTATTCTTATGCCGTCAAAGAAAAATAAATGCATCTTTGGTTCAAAGACCGAGCTCCTGAGTTTTGAGTGCTATTCAAATGAAGAACAGTAGGTTCAATTGTTATAATTGGTGGGTGGTTTTTTTAATTGGTCTATATAGCTCAATTTTCTTCCGTAGTTTCTAATGATCTAATGGATTTCTCTCTCTCTCTCTCTCTCTCTCTCTCTCTCTCTCTCTCTCTCTCTCTCTCTCTCTCTCTCTCACACACACACACACACACACACACACACACACACACATACACTTATCTAAAGATACTTAGAATAATTTTTCCCACAAATCAGCATTGCAGATGTTTGCAAATCCTTAAAGAGCTGGTTTTTGCCATCAAGCCTGGAGGCCTTATGATGTTGGCGAGCCCCATTTCCTGGTTGTGTCCATTAGGATGATTTATTAACATTGTAGATTGGTTGCTTGGCTACTATTTGTGCTACTATCGTTTTATTGTTTTCTGTTCTTCATTGTTAACGGCCCAGAGCCATGTATTTAAGACAGAGAGCCATCTAAACGTAAGAAATAAGTAGATCAGAATTAAAATATTTGCTGTGCCAAAAATACTGGCTTCAAAATGGTAAGTCCTTCCAATGGTCCATATCAGGGGTGAAATGCTACCAGTTTGCACCGGTTCGTGCGAACCGGTAGTAATAAAAGCTACTAGTTCATCTGAACTGGTATTTCTGATGATCAGCTGTGCCCCGTGATTTAAAATAGGTAGAAAGCAGGAAATCCTGCTTTCTAGCAAATCTAAATCGCATGGCACAACTGTCCCTCCCCCTCACTGTTCTACTTACCTTCAAATGGCTCCTTTTTCCGTGCAAGGTGTGTGTTTGGTGTGCACTGCGCATGTGCAGTGTGCATTTGGTGTGTACTGTGCATGCATGCGCAGTGTGCATTTGGCATGCACCACACATGCGTGGGCAGCGAACCGATGGCAAAGGAAGATTTCACCATATCTGACTTCCAAGTCTAGTCTGAAATGTCTTGGTATTCACTAAACGAATACTAACCAAATCAGAACTTGGTTGACATGTGGTGCAAAGCAGATGTCCTTCAAGGGTAATGAAGGTAAGGTAATGAAACTCATCAGTGCTTGGACTGGTGTGGCAGATTGCAGGCCTGCTGTTATGGCTGCCCGTCGATGCTTGCTTCGACTTGCATCTTGCCAGCCTGACATTTGCGACGGCGGGAGAGGGGAGAGATTGGAATAGGGATAGTTACTGGGGGATGGCGGGTGGGATTGAAGCACAGCCAGCCCTGACTATGAGGAGCACCAGTCAAGCCCAAGGTCAGCAAAAGTCTCTCTCCCCCCCCCCTCTCTCTCTCCATCAATCATTCTATCTTTTGCAACTACGAGTTGTCAATGATTTGGTGACACATCATCAATAATTATCACCAGTGTTGCTTTTACCAAACCAAGATCTTGCCTCGTCTTCTCTGCTCTAAAAAGGAATCTAAGATAAACACTTTACATATTAGGGTTCCAAGAGTACCGGCTGCTGAACAATTTCCTCTCCATAATTTGGATTAAAACAGGAATATATATACATATATATATATATATTATCTACCCATTGAACCACAACATTACAGCATACTTGGTACAAGACAACCAAACTGCAGAAAACCTAGACTAAGTTAACTAAATTCATCCTCTCCCCTACTCATGTGGAAAATCAACCTAAGATTTCATGTGGATATCCTATCAGAGTATTACTATTTCTAGGTCTGTAAAAAAAAATCAGGCTTAGTTAGGAGAAAAACAAACCTTCTATTACAACAAGAAAAATAATCTTTATTTATTTACCCTTGACTAAGTGTGAACTGAAGCTGGTTGCTCGGAATTCCAACATTAATGCAACTCCTACAATTATGGTAACCAGTTCAGAGTGGGAGAAATAAAACAGGAAAGAGTATCTCTCAAGCATCCGGTTTAGCAACCGGGAACTGTGCCTTTAGTATTTTACTACAGCTCCTGAAACTGGGTGTGATTTCCAGAAAGAGTGAAGGATTTCACAGACATTCCATGCTGCTGGTGCGCAAAAGCATGAACCTTTCTCGCTGAACCTGTATGGCTTGCATTCATCAAATGCCTGGGAAGGAGGAAATAAAACTATTTTCCCGCTTGCTGTAATATTGCAACCATCACATCCATTAGGACAATTTCGTTTCCGGAAGTTTTTGACAATCCAGGTTATTTAGCAAAGGTTTGAAGGTGGCATTCTTTCCAAGCTGCTTTGAGATTGCAAGGCAGACCTCAGTTCTAGAATAGAATAGAATAATTAATGGGAGAGGAGAGGAGAGGAGAGGAGAGGAGAGGAGAGGAGAGGAGAGGAGAGGAGAGGAGAGGAGAGGAATAGAATAGAATAGAATAGAATAGAATAGAATAGAATAGAATAGAATAGAATAGAATAGAATAGAATAGAATAGAATAGAATATGTGCAGGAGAAGGGACTTCGACTTTCTTTTGGGAGGGGGAAACCTGGTAGCTTTCAGATTTGGGTTTTCCCCAGATGTCCCAATATGACATCTTCAATAAAATGTATCTTTGAGGAATTGATTGCCTTGGAGTCTTACTTGGTGGTGGGTAGCTGGGTTGTGTGTTACTTGGAACCCAGACGTAGAATAGAGTAGAGCAGAGCAGAGCAGAGCAGAGCAGAGCAGAGTAGAGTAGAGTAGAGTAGGGTAGCGTAGGGTAGCGTAGGGTAGCGTAGGGTAGGACAGGGCAGGAGAGGAGAGGAGAGGGGAAGGGAAGGGAAGGGAAGGGAAGGGAAGGGAAGAGAAGAGAAGAGAAGAGAAGAGAAGAGAAGAGAAGAGAAGAGAAGAGAAGAGAAGAGAAGAGAAGAGAAGAGAAGAGAAGAGAAGAGAAGGAAGGGACATTGGAGGTCTTCTAGTCCAGCCCTCTATTCAAGAATTTCAATGAACAACTGAGCCTTATTAGAAACTGTGCTCAACTGTTCACTTGAACGAGCTTACAACTCGTCCTCCAAATTACTACCAGCTCCACGATCGCCTGATGGTAATTTGAGCACTTGGCAAGCAGCTTGCTCCATCCTGATCAAGCTTCCAAGCCAGCTTCTGGCAAGCTGAGTTGAAGGGGAAAACCAGATTCACTTAAAACCACATAAGGCATGGTTTGCTTTCTGACCATACAATTCACTTAACAAGGCAACCATGGCTATTTTGCTTAACAGCTATGGGGAGGGGGGGAATGCTCTTAAAATCCAGTCACCTGGTAACTTGCTTTGCGACTGCATCACTTAGCAACCACAATTCTGGTCTCAACTGTGGAGGAGGTTTCTTGTTGGCTGCTTCTCCATCTGTTAAACTGGAAAAGGATTGGCAATGGTGCAAGAAAGAGCCGAGGTGGCGCAGTGGTTAGAGTGCTGTACTGCAGCTACTTCAGCTGACTGCTAGTTCAGCAGATCAGCGGATCAAATCTCAACAGCTCAAGGTTGACTCAGCCTTCCATCCTTCCGAGGTGGGTAAAATGAGGACCCAGATTGTTGGGGGCAATATGCTATTTAGTATACTGGCTTTGGTGTAAGCTGCCCAGAATCCTTGGAGAGTGTAGCATAGAAATATGACTAATAAAATAAATAAATAAAATAAGAAAAGCCATTGTTTCTGGGGTAGAAAATGCTTTATTGTCACAACACCCAGACAATTTAAATGCTCTTGAGTTTCGAGACCGAAGCTAATTTGCCCACCCTGGTGTGTGATCTCTATTGAGGAAGTATGACTTTCACGATGACCTTAAGTGGACGATCACTTAAACAGGAGCCAGCAGTGTGCGATACGAGCCAAAAAAGCAAACACAAACAGCCAAAAAAGCAAACACAAACAGAGGCATAGAATCAAAATCAGATGAAGTATTACTACTGGCGGTGAAATCCACTTACCTTCGCTACCAGTTCGGGAATGGGAGCGCATGCACGCTATGCACATGTATGCCTCTTCTGTGCATGCACAGAGCCTTCCCTGCATGCCCAGAGGGTCAAAAACAGGATGTAATGACGTCCCGATGGGTGTGCAGAGCTTCCCACCGCTGGCGCTACCAGTTCACACAAGCCGGATAGATCCGGCTGGATTTCACCGCTGATTACTACCGCTTTCTAAATCCATAGTGAGACCACACCAAGAATACTGCATCCAGTTTTGGTTACCACATTACGAAAAAGAGGTTGAGACTTTGGAAAAAGTGCAAAAAAGGGCAACTAAGATGACTAAAGGCCTGGAGATCTAAAACATATGAAGAAGGGTTGAAGCAATTGGGTTTGGCCAGTCTAGAGAAAAAAAGGACCAGGGAGGACATGTTAGCAGTCTTCCGGGATTTGAGGGGCTGCCCCAAAGAGGAGGGGGTCAAATTATTCTCCAAAGTACCAGAAGGCAGGACAAGAAACAATGGATGGAAACCAAGGAGAGAAGCAACCTGGAATTAAGGAGAAACTTCCTGACAGTGAGGACAATTAACCAGTGGAACGGCTTGCCTTCAGAAATCGTGGGCGCTCCATCACTGGATGTTTTTAAGAAGAGTCTAGACTCTAGACATTCACTTATCTGAAATGGTATAGGATCTCCTGCTTGAGCAGGGGGCTGGATTAGAAGACCTCCAAGGTCCCTTCCAGCTCTATTCTTTTTTTTTTTTTTATTAGATTTTATATGCTGCCCTTCTCCGGAGACTCAGGGCAGCTTACAATGCGCTAAGCAATAGCCTTCTTACTTTTGTATATTTTATACAAAGTCAGCTTATTGCCCCCACAAACTGGGTCCTCAATTTACCTACCTTAGAAAGGATGGAGGGCTGAGTCAACCTTGAGCCTGGTGAGATTTGAACTTACAGTAATTGCAGACAGCTGGAGTTAATCACAATACACAATGTATTAGTCTGCTGAGCTATCCAGGCTCTTCCTATTCTGATTCTGATTCTATTTTTAATTCCTAAAGTTAATAGCTAAGAGCTGACAATACCCCCAGTCTTCAGACTTTCCTTTTGGCCTTCCATCTTTTTTTATACTGTACGTAAAACCTTGCCCAGATGTCTAGCAGCCAATATTCAGTTATTGTTTCTTCTTCCCATCATCTAAATTGATGTAGGAGGGTGAAGGACGTATGAATTAATACTTAGTTGAGGAAGAGGGGTGGACGAGGGTGAACAAATTGAAAGTTCATTCAGATCGATTGTAACATGATTTCTATCTTCAGTCTGAGGATCTGTTCAAACCAGCAGTATTTGTGGTGACCAGATATTGTCAGAAGACAGGACTGAAGTTTGATGGAATCCCAACTAATACTCTCTCTTGAGAAAGCAGGAATAATCATGGCCGGGCATGTCCTGAACATATTTTAGACAACTACAATAAAAACTTTCTCTTTGTAGAGCTGTCTTTCAAGATATCTGCACATTTCAGCTGGATCATCACACACTTGTGAGGACAAGATAAAAACCTGATCTTGAGAACTAGTCAGTTTCTGAGCATTGTTCCTACCTCTGGTATTGACCCGTGTCCCAAATAGTTTCCCTGCATCTGTAAGAACTTGAACCTTGATGTTAGTTTTGGAGGCCTGGTTCCTGAGTCACTAATAGGGAGGATCAGATTTTCAGTTTCAAAAGACATTTCTAAGCTATGAACATACTCCCTTATATTTGGTCATGTTCTTTTTCAGTTCTCAGATCAAAGCTAATCCCTCTTCTATTCTGCAAGTTTTCAGAATAATCCTGGGATTTTGAGCCCTAGTGGAGCAGTAGCACAGTGGTTAGAGTGCAGTACTGCAGACTACTTCTGCTGACTGCTGGCTGCCTGCAATTTGGGAGTTCAAATCTCACCAGACTCAAGGTTGCCTCAGCCTTTCATCCTTCCGAGGTGGGTAAAATGAGAACCTAAATTGTTGGGGGCAATATGCCAACTCTGTAAACCACTTAGAGAGGGCTGTAAAGCACTGTAAAGTGGTATAAAAGTCTAAGTGCTATTGCTATTTTCTGGAAGTCTTAACTTCCAAGTACTAACCAAGTCCAATCTTGCTTACGTTTGGCTACATGTTACACATGCCTGCTATTGAAATGTTATCTTCTGGGCACCACAGTTACAGAAGGACAATAACATTTTGGGGTAAGTTCAGGGGACAATTACTAAGGAGTTTAGAGATCTGGAAACTAAGATGAATGGAGAATGGTAAAAGCATCTAAAGAAGGAATGACAGAGAGAAGACATGATAGCAGTTTTTAAGCATGTGATGGGTTGTCTCATAGAAAATGGTGTGGACGTCTTTGATACTGGCAGGACCAAAACCAATGGGTTAAATTTATAAGGATGCAGGTTCAGGCTAAATTCTGGAGAGCTTCCTAAATACATTAGCTTTCAACCAGTAGGCCAGGCTGCCTCAAATGTCAGGCTCAAGAAATCACGAAGCCATGCAGTTCAAATGAATATATAGACAGAGGTGGTATTCAGCCAGTTTGTACTGGTTCAGGTACTGGTTCGTACTGGTTCGTACCCACCCCGGCTCTATGTTGTCCTATTTAGGCACAGTTTTGAGGCCAGCCACATGGGTGGAAGGTGCACGAAGCGAGTGTGCGTGCATGTGCAAAGCGAGCGAGCATGCACGTGGCGAACCGGTAGCAACAAAATGTGAAACTCACCACTGTGTATAGGGTTATTGTGTATTAAAGCTAGAGCAGTGTAGCAGCCTCATGGGGAAGATGCTCACCTCTCACTAGGAAGGTTGCGAGTTCAATCCTAGGTAGCAGCAGGTACTTCTCTCTCTGGGCACAAAGAAAAAATATCTGCTGCAAACTCTGCATAGTGTTGGGAAGGGCATCCAGCCAGTAAATGCTCAGCTATTCAAGTCACCCTGACTCTACCCCAAATTAAGGGATTACAGGGTCGTAAAAAGGAAGTTTATTGTATGCTAAAGTTCTCTACAAGAATCTGAACTGGGCTGGAGTTATATTTCTTGTGGGTGTGAAGAGACTCAAGATGAATGGATGATGATGCACCTGAGTCCTCCATCAGACTCAGCCCGGTCATCTCTTACATCCAGAGAACTGAATCTTCACTTTACCTCACATCTACGTGATAAACTTTTCATCACTTTGTAGAAAAGTGCAGAGAAGAGCAACTAAGACGATTAAAGGCTTGGAAGCACAAACATATGAAGGACAGTTGCAGGAATTGGGTATGGCCAATCTAGAGAAAAGAAGGACTAGGGGGGACATGATAGCAGTATTCCAGTATTTGAAGGGCTGCCACAAAGAAGAGGAGGGCCAACCTATTCTCTGAAGCACCTGAAGGCAGGACAAGAAACAATGGATGGAAACTAATCAAGGAGCCTTGTTGGTGCAGCAGACTAAAGCACTGTTATTAACAGTTATTAACATCAGCTGCCTGCAATTACTGCAAGTTCCAATCTCACCAGGCTCAAGGTTGACTCAGCCTTCCATTCTTTCTAAGGTAGGTAAAATGAGGACCCAGATTGTGGGGGCAATAAACTGACTTTGTAAAATATACAAAAGTATGAAGGCTATTGCTTAATGCATTGTAAGATGCCCTGAGTCTCCGGAGAAGTGGCATATAAATCAAATTAAAAAGAAGAAGAAGAAGAAGAAGAAGAAGAGAAGCAACCCGGAATTAAGGAGAACAGTGAAAACAATCAACCAATGGAACAGCTTGTCTTCCAAAGTTACGGGTGCTTCATCACCGGAAATTTTTAAGAAGAGACTGGACAGCCACCTATATGTAATGATATAGGGCAGTGATGATGAACCTTTTAGACACCGAGTGTCCAAACTGCGCACGCATGCATCCTCAAACTAAAAGGTGCATGTGTGCATGTGTGTGCATGTGTGTGCATGTGCAGACATGTGCAG
Source organism: Masticophis lateralis (assembly GCA_030761175.1). Lineage (NCBI taxonomy): Eukaryota > Metazoa > Chordata > Lepidosauria > Squamata > Colubridae > Masticophis > Masticophis lateralis. The sequence continues at coordinate 88,126,262 of JAUDYJ010000005.1, forward strand.
CAGAGACCTGAAGACCAGCTGGCCTGCGGGAGGCAGGGCATCCCAACCTGGCAGCATGGCAAGAGGCAAGATCTTTTTCTTCTGTGAGCTTCTGTTTCGTTGTTTGCAGATAAACAGAAGCTTACGAAAGAAATGCCACAGAGAACTGAGCTGGGGCGACTGCGCATGTGCCAGCAGAGAGGCATCTGAGTGTCACCTCTGGCACGTGTGCCATAGGTTTGCCATCATGGATATAGGTTCTCCAGCTTGAAGAAGGGTTTGGACTAGAAGGCCTCCAAGCTTCCTTCCAGCTGTATTCTGATGGATTGTGTCTTCCAGGTGTTTTGGATCCCAACCCTCATAAATCGCCGCATGAAAAATTGCAAACAAGAAGAATTTATTTGGTCAGGAAGGAACAAAAGTCAAAGCGGAAAGAAAAAGGAAGAAATGCAATTTAGCCCAAAGGAAACTGACTTAAACAGACCTTTGCTGCCCTCCTATGGTAGCTCACTAGTGGTCCATCACTCCAGAAAGAAGGTCTGAAACCAGGAGTCTTGGAACTCGGTTTGTGAAGCATGCGGAATGTGTCATTCATCTCTACGTGTTTACCCAGCTGAAATGGAGGCAAATCAAATTAAACCTTTATTGTCAACGCACAACACGTGTACAATGAGATTAAATGATTCTCCCTTGGTGCAACCCCCCTGAATACAGAATACATCTCAATAACACAATAAATAAAAGAAAAAGAAATCCCTAAACCTAAATAAGTAATAACAAGTACACATTCCCATATCTTTTCACGGTAGGTTGTGAAAAACTGCTGATGTCGAGATGAAATCTCACATTTCATCGTGATCGTGAGCAATCACAGATTTGAACATTGGGCCCTAGCATCTAGCAAAGTGAAATCCAATGTAGAGAAAAGTACACTTAGGCAAGAAAAATCAAAAGTACACATATAGAGTGGGTGAAACCAAGCTTAATAGCAGTAACTGAGAGAGAGATCTTGGAGTCCTAGTGGACAACCAATGAAATATGAGCCAGAAGTGTGCAGTGGCAGCTAAAAAAGCCAATGATATCCTAAATTGCATTAACAGAGGGATACAGTCAAGATCAAGGGAGGTACTCATACCGCTCTATAAAGCCTTAGTAAGGCCATACCTAGAATACTGCATCCAGTTTTGGTCACCACACTATAAAAAAGATGTGGAGATTCTAGAAAGAATACAGAGAAGAGCAACCAGGATGATTAGGGGACTGGAGACTAAAACATAAGAAGAAAGGTTGCAGGAACTGGGCATGTCTAGTTTAATGAAAAGAAGGACTAGGGGAGACATGATAGCAGTCTTCCAATATTTGAGGGGCTGTCACAGAGAGGAGGAGGAGTCAACCTATTTTCCCAAGCACCTGAAGGCCAGACAAGGAACAATGGATGGAAACTGATCAAGGAGAGATTCAACCTAGAAATAGGAAGAATGTTTTTGACAGTGAGAACAATCAACCAATGGAACAGAATTTGCCTTTGGAAGTTGTAGGAGCTTCATCACTAGAGGCTTTCAAGAAGAGAGTGGACAGCCACTTGTCAGAAATGGTATAGGGCTGTGATGGTTAACCTTTCTGGTGCCGAGTGCCGAAAGCATGTGCGCACGAATTCACGTGTGCATGCCCAAACCCCCAAAATGCAATGCGAGCGCTCTCCGCGCATGTGCCCCAGCACCCCAGCGCATGTGCACTTCCCTCCGTGCATGTGCCCTCCCCCCTCCCGCACCCCTTTTTGGCTTCTAGGTTTATGCAGGAAGCTTTCCGGGTCCAAAATGGAGCGCGGGGGGCCTCGTGCGGTGCTCCCATGCCCCGTTTTGGCTTCCAGGTTGGTGCAGGCGGCAGAAATGGAGTAGAAAGGTACGGCGCGTTGGGAGGAACCTCTAGAGATCAGGGAAGCCACGGGCAGCAGAAATGGAGTAGAAAGTAGGGCACACTGGGGGTGGGGAACCTGCGGAGATCGGGGAAGGCACGGGTGGCAGAAATGGAGGAGAAAGGTATGGCGCAGTGGGGGGAACTTGCGGAGATTGGAGAAGGCCCCGCCCCACTGGCATGCATGGCAGAGACCTGAAAACCAGCTAGCCATTGAGAGGCACGGGCGCAAATGCTCAATGGAGCTGAGCTGGGGTGACAGCTGGCATGCCTGCAGAGAGGGCTCTGTATGCCACCTGTGGCACACGTGCCATAGGTTTTCCATCATGGATAGAAGGTGTCCTGTTTGAGCAGGGGGTTGGACTAGATTACCTACAAGGTCCCTTTTTTTAAAAAAAATTATTTATTTATTTATATGCCGCCCTTCTCCGGAGATTCAGGGTGGCTTACAATGCATTAAGCAATAGCCTTCATACTTTTGTATATTTTATACAAAGTCAGCTTATTGCCCCCACAAACTGGGTCCTCAATTTACCTACCTTAGAAAGGATGGAAGGCTGAGTCAACCTTGAGCCTGGTGAGATTTGAAGTTACAGTAATTGCAGACAGCTGGTGTTAATCACAATGCTTTTAGTCTGCTGAGCCACCAGGCCCTTTTAACTCTCTTATTCTAAGTCACCATGAGAACTGGAGCAGTTCACCAACAGAGGGAGCCTTTTCCTTAAAATAGAGAAATCTTTCATCCGGTGTGATTAATTGCAGCCCAGCAATGGCAAGAATGGAGTAAAATCTTTCAGATGGAAGGAAGGCAGAAAAGTGCATGATTCTGTTAGGCCGTTCATATATTTTGAATATCTGTAAGTAAGCAGAGCAGCTCTTGAATGAATTTGGTGGCACTTCGAAATGAATGCAACCTCCATGGGACAGCATCCAAATAAGATTGGCTTTCTACAGTTTTGTGTGTTTTCCAGATGTCCTGGATCTCAAGTCTCATAAAATCGCAGCATGAAAAATAGCAAACCAGAAGAATTTTATGTGATTTTTATCTCTGATTCTGGCACAGACCGTTCGTCCTTATCTTCTCCTTGCAAATGTGGTCTGAACTATACCCAATATTCCTTTTAGTTTAAAACGCAATCACCAGGAGAATTTAATGGGGAATTTAACTGCCAATGTACTTCAGTCCAATCTGTTCATTTGTAAATAGAAAAGTTCAAAAAAAAAAAAAAAACACCAGAGATCTTTTTTGCATTTCTAGAAGTTGTGGGATTTTGTAACCGACAGCATCTTGTTGTGGTCCGCCAGCAACCCATGGAGCTAACAGCGGACTCGGACAGTGAGGAGGCTGGGGGGACAATGGGCCAGTCCTGGAATCTGGGGAAGGCCCAGATGAGGGCTCTGCATCGGAGGCAGAGGTGGGGCCAGGGCCATCTGGGACTGATGTGCAAACTCCGGAGCCTCCAAAGTCGGACAACAGAAAGGCAGAGGAACAGGAGGAGCCTGTTTCTAGTGCACACATGCGCAGAGCTGCCAGAAGGCAAGAGCAGCTAAAGCAAAAAGACGACTCAGGAGTAAGGCCATGAGATGATTGGCCCCTCCCATAAGGCTTAAAAGAGCGGCAAAGGCTCTTGGGTTCTTTGTAGGAAAGCAACGTTGCTAAATCTGTTTCCAGTCGGTGTCTCTTGTTTCTGAACTTTGTGGGGCTTTGCCAAGAAAGGCCTTTGGCAGGGTGCCAAAGAAGATAAAGGTTTGTGATGAGCCTGAAGGGCTTTTTCTGAAGGACTTGTTTTGGAATTAATTTAGACTAAACTGGGAATGAAATAATTCTCAGCTGTTATAATAAAACAGTTTTGTTTGGGACCAATTGTGACTTGTGATGACTAAGTGAGCCTGGGTCACAGCAATTCTCTAACAAAAAACTGAATGTTGATTCTGGAAATTCTGGGCACTTAGATATCAAAGTGGGCCCCAAGCCTTCTCCATTAAGTAAAACGTAAATTTTCTTTCCTTGCTGTGGTTAGAACCAAATCTTTTAGTTCCGCAGCTGTTATCATATGAATCCAAGATTGAACGATTACTTCTATTAACTGGGTTTTATTGCTGGGTCACTTCTGACTAACAAGTTTCTTTGGTCTGTTCCAGTGGTGGGTTTCAAATTTTTTTACTACCGGTTCTGTGGACGTGGCTTGGTAGGCATGGCTTAGTGGGCGTGGCAGGGGAAGGATACTGTAAAATCTCCATTTCCTCCCAATCAGCTGGGACTCGGGAGGCAGAGAATAGATGGGGGCGGGGCCAGTCTTAAAAGCCTCCAGTCATGGAGCACCCACGACATCTGGAGGCGAGCTGTTCCACTGATGAATTGTTCTCATTGTTAGGAAATAGAGCACACTGCTATGCTTCAGACACTGGGACCTACCCTACAGTGCTCCTGTGGTCTTTACATCACATCCCTGAATTTCTTTCTACTTTGCATACATTGTATTGAATGTGAGCTTTTGAACCCAAGCATACTATCCATGCTGAGTGGGTGGAGCCTTTGCTGAATTGGTCTCCTTAATCATTGATGGACAGATTTGTCCTGGAATAATGCAGAGAAGATCTTTGGTTACTTGAAGCAGGGAGTAGGAAGAGGTTAATTTTTCTTTTCTGTGAAAATGGACATGCATCCGCCAAGTCCCTCGAAGGCCTTCCTGCCTTCCCAGCAGTTCCAAGCCAGGATGAAATGTATGTATATCCTTCTTTTAATCTGCGGGCATTGGAAAGCATGATAGGGATTCAATCTTTTAATCCATAGCAATACATAATGTGAGTCGGCCAAGACTTTTTATGAAGTGTGAATCCACTAGACAGTTTCTGTTCATAAAATTCTTGCAAACTTAACTGAAACCATCTGAACAGTCCCTCGGTTAGAAGAGAAATGGTACAGTTCTAGAGAAAGCCTACAGAGGGTGCACTTAGGAATTTGATGGAGGAAAAAAAGCAGATCTTTGGCAATCCCTGGATTCTCTAACGGCAACCATAAAGTAGAACAAAAGTCTTCATTTAAACATAGATGGTTATACTTGCTGCATTGCAAATCTGGAGTGAGTGTCAATTTCTGGGACCCGAGGATGTTTTAGTCTTTGCCAAAAAGGCATTAAGAGTTGTTAACTTAATCTTGCAAAGCTTCTTCTCCGGTAACATTGTATTGCTAATGAGGGCATACAAAACCTTTGCCAGACCAATTCTTGAAAACAGTTCGTCTGCCTGGAATCCACACTGTATATTTGACATTAAGATGATTGAGCGTGTCCAGAGGTATTTCACAAGAAGAGTACTCCACTCCTCTACCCACAATACAATGCCACCAGACTTGAAATTTTGGCCTTGGACAATCTGGAATTCCACCGCCTTCAGTCCAATCTAAGCATAGTACACAAACTTGTCTGCTACAACCTCTTACCCGTCAATGACTTCTTCAGCTTCAGCCTCAATAATACCCGGGCAAACAATTGATACAAACTCAAAGTAAACCGCTCCAAACTCAATTGCAGAAAATACAACTTCAGCAACAGAGTGGTCAATGCCTGGAATGCTCAACCCGACTCTGTTGTTAGAGCCTCTACCCCTCACAGCTTCAACCTCAAACTGTCTACCGTGGACCTCACCCCATTCCCAAGAGGTCCATGAAGGGGGTGTGCATAAGTACACTAGCGTGCCTACTGACCTTGTCTTACTGTCCCCATTTATCTGTACTTACTTCCTTTGTTTATGTTTATGTTTATACCTATATCTGCTATCCTGTACATATTTGACAAAATAAATAAATAAATAAATAAATAAATAAATAAATAAATAAATAAATAAATTTATTTATTTTGCAGACTTGATACTATATTGTTTTCCTTGTCTTTCCTGGGGTCCAATTTTTCTTCCGGTATCTCTGCTTCTTCCATGTATTCCCTACATCTTCCATGTATTTCCTGCATCAGATTCTGTTGAGATTCCTTGTTTGATTGGACATTCTCTAGAAGGGCACTAGATGTGGTGACAGTGGCCAACAAACTGAAAAGTAAACGTCATATTATACTATCTTCCAAAATTTATCTCTTTTTTTTTTTTTGTGCATCCTCTTCCCACCTCTCAAGAGTAAGTTGTTTCTTCTGTTAAAGAGACAGTTACCGTCCAGCCTTTTAGGACAGAATGGGGCAACTTGGTGCAGCCACCTCGCCATTATTTTAATTTTTGTCCTTTACATTTCATTCTGTCTGTCCTTTTTCATCCTTTCTGACTGATCCAGAGCTTTGTTATCGGCTGCAGATGCCTTCCAGCAAGCACCTGAAGCAGAGGTGGTATTCAGCAGGTTTTGACCAGTTTTGGAGAACCGGTAGCAGAAATTTTGAGTAGTTCGGAGAACCGATAAATACCACCTCTGACTGGCCCCGCCCCCATCTATTCTCTGCCTCCTGAGTCCCAGTTGATTGGGAGGAAATGGGGATTTTGCAGTAACCTTCCCCTGAATTGGGAAGGGAATGGAGATTTTACAGTATCCTTCCCCTGGAGTGGTGTAGGAATGGAGATTTTACAGTATCCTTCCCCTGCCATGACCACCAAGCCACGACCACTAACCCTTGCCATGACCATCAAGCCACGCCTGCAGAACCGGTAGTAAAAATATTGAATCCCACCACTGATTTGAAGGCGAAATGGAGGCCAGGGCAATGCGCGCGAGTGGCGGCAAGCGACCACAGATGAAGTGGCTGCAGAAGAAGGCGAGGCAGGTTTCTGGGTGTGTGAGGCTGATAAGTAGGGCATCTCCACCCCGACATCCCAACCCTAGCTTATTTTTTACCTGTGTACCTCACCCCACCCCCTGTACCCCAGGGGTGGGCGGGGTCTTAATTGGGGCTAATTTTGTGGGTGGGGCTTAATTTGATTGCATGCGCTCAAAAAACGTGATAGGGCTTCTTTTCAAGGTGGGTCGTCTTTTTTGGAGACACACGCGTAGAAGCAGCAACGGCTTTCTTGAAGTCATGTACATCACCCGTTCTGCTAAGCTACCCCACTGTGGTGATAGATGTTATTGTCCTTAATTGTCCAGAATTTCAAGGCTGACAAGAAATACAAAGCTGACAGGCATGGTGGCCCTCAAAGAGCCCAGTGTTTATTGCCAGCCCTGTACTTCATTGTGTCTTGCAATAGGGTGACACAAGATTTATTGGAAATTTCGAAGAAACAAGGCAGTCCTTCACTCCAGGAAAAAAATGTGCTTTTCATGGTTTCATTGTACCCGGGAGAGTTCAGTTGCTGAAATATTTCAAATTTGCACTAAGCTCTCTAAGGAAGAGAAAACAGTGTCAGGCACTGGAGAGGGAGTTAAAACTGATTGGACTGCAGGAAGCTGTTGGTCTTAGGAAGAAAATAAGACATGGAAGATGACTTTTGCAAATAATATTATCCTTCCTCCCCCCTCCCTCCATTGGAGTATTTAATTTCGTTTAGGTATTCTATTGGTTAAAAACAATTATTGTGACACAATGGATAGAGCATGCTAGTGTTTTGCCCTTCTTCATTCCTTGGGTTGGGGTCACTTCTGTGCAGAATTGTAGAGGGTTGTACCAAAAAAAAAAAGAAAGAAAGAAAGAAAGAAAAGAAAAGAAAAGAAAAGAAAAGAAAAGAAAAGAAAAGAAAAGAAAAGGGGATTTTCTATAGTACCTATGCTGGGAGTTGAAGGCCAAACATCTGGAAGTTGTTCAGATTGGAAAACTCTGCTATAAGAGAGAGAGAAAGAGGGAGAGGGAGAAAGAGAGAGAGAAAGGATAGATAGATAGATAGATAGATAGATAGATAGATAGATAGATAGATAGATAGATAGATAGATAGATGGATGAATGGGTGGATGGATGGATGGATGGATGGATGGGTAGAAGGGAGAGAGAAAGAGAGAGACTGGATGAATTGATAGATGGATAGATTAGATTAGATTAGATTAGATTAGATTAGATTAGATTAGATAGATTGAGCAATAGTATTTAGATTTATATACCACTTCACAGTGTTTCACAACCTTCTCTAAGCAGTTTACAGACTCAGCCTGTTACCCCCACAATCTGGGTCATTTTACCCACCTCGGAAGGATGGAAGGCTGAGTCAATCTTGAGCCTGGTGAGATTTGATCTGCCAAATTGCTGGCAGCCGGCAGGCAGCAGAAGTAGCCTGCAGTACTGCACTCTAACCACGGTGCCACCATGGAGAGAGAGAGAGAGAGAGAGATGATAGATGATAGATGATAGATCGATAGATAATAATGATGATGATAGATAGATAATGATGATGATAGATAGATGATGATATAGATAGGTGATGATAATAGATAGATAGATGATAGATAGATGATAGATAGATAGATAAATTATGATGATGATGATAGATAGATAGATAGATAGATAGATAGATAGATAGATAGATAGATAGATAGATAGATAGATAGATAGATAGATAGATAGAGACAGGCAGCCAGGCAATAGATAGAATTGCTGTCATTCTTACCCAGTTTCTGAAACCCAGAACACTGCTGCTCTTTAATTAGAAAAAGGCGCCGTTTCCTGCTGGCAGGAAGACGATATAGGCTATTTCAACAGTAAATTCCAGTTGTCAGGAAGAGGCATGTATATACATTGGAGAGTAAAGCGATGGGAAGACGTATGGCCCCCGGGCAAAGACTGAGTAAGCAAACAAAGCCATTTGCTTCCCACTTGGAAAGAGAAAAGCATCTTAGGGAAGGGAATCACCCCTGCTGGGATGGTGTTGATAGATGATCTGGAGGGGCCTCCAGGAGGTGGATCTATTTTTAGTCCTGCTTCAATTACACCCACTTACATCAATGTGATCTATTTTAGCGAGACCAACTACACCGATTTAACCAGGCCTGTTGTAAGCAGGCTCTCGAGCAAGGGAAAACGGAAGGCCTGCATTTTGCTTCGTTTTGCTAAATTTAGCTAGTCCTCGCCTTACGACCACAACAATGGAGCCCAACATTTCTGCTGCCGAGTAAGATGGTTGTTAAGTGAGTTTTGCCCCATTTTACAAGCTGTCTTGCTGTTGTTAAGTGAATCACTCCCGTTGTTAAATTAGTAACTTGGTTGTTAAGTGAATCTGGCTTCCCCACCGACTTTGCTCATCAGAAGGTCGCAAAAGGTGATCATGTGACTCCAGGACGCTGCCATCGTCATAAATAAGAGCCAGTTGACAAAGTGTCCGAATTTTTGGTCATGTGACCACAGGGATGCTGCAACGGTCATAAGTGTGAAAAACAGTCATAAGTCACTTTTTTTCAGCGCTGTTGTAACTTGTTGTAACAGTCCCTAATGAACTGTTGTAAGTTGGGAGCTACCTTGAATAAACCTTCCATGGGCAACTTAGCAGATGGTCCTGAATCTTTTTGATTGACAGTTCATCTATCTAGGCAAGCATCTTTAAAGCTGGCCTGGAAATATATAGGAAGTTAGGATTGCTTCCTAGAAAATGTGATTTGGTAGCTAATGGATCTCTAATGAAATTTATTTATTTATTAAATTTATATGCCGCCCTCCTCCGAAGACTCAGGGTGGCTTACAATGCACTTATAGCAATAGCCTTCATTCTTTTGTATATACCTGCTTATTAGGGCTTTTGGCCCCGCATAAGCGGTGTTTTTACAAAGTCAGCTTATTGCCCCCACAATCCAGGTCTTCAATTTACCTACCTCGGAAGGATGGAAGGCTGAGTCAACCTTGAGGCTGGTGAGATTTGAACTCGCTCTAATTGCAGGCAGCTGGCAGCTAAGTGCTACATAACAGCACTTAGTTCACTGCACCACCAAGGCTCTTAGACCTATGTAGTTATTAAACTCATTTTTATCCCATCTTTCAATTAAAGGTAAATTTCAGGACAATTCATCAACTGGGGGAAAAAAAAAAAAGAATCAGTTGCAATAGAAATCTGCTGGGTTAAATCACTTTGTTTAATTGGGGGGGGGAGTAGAATTCCAGAACGTTCCATCTCCAGAACGTAATGTTTTGTGTAATCTTATAAAAGCAGCAATGGAATATAAAACAATCATGAATAAAAGAGGACGTTGCATAGACCAGAAATAACAGCTTGGCAAGCAAAAAAAGGTGTTGGAGGTCTTGGTTGTGTTATGCAGTAGATTCTTGAAGGATTTTTCCAGCCCTTGAGGAAACTTAAAGCTCTTTGGCGATACTTGGATATGCCTCTTAAAGCAGCAGTCACCAACTGGTGGTCCGTGGACCACTGGTGGTCTAGAAGAAAATTTTGGTGGTCCTCAGAAAAATTATTCACATTTTTAATATTGCACTAAATCGGGGATCCTCTAACTATGACCCCTGGGCCAGATACATGTAATGAACACTTGTGTTGCTGCAGAGAGTCTCCCCCTTTGAGGTCTTTTTGTGTAGTTCAGAGCCGGGGCAGAAATTCTGACTTGGGGTCTGCTTCGGCGTCCTGGTGTAGGGCTTTGGGCAAAGGCTAGAGGGAAGTGCCGCTGGTGGCGAAGAGCCGGAAAGCCTTGTTCCAATGGGACTGCATCATGGCCTGGAACTGGCTGACTATCTCAACCTGCTGAGCCCTGAGGCGCCGGTACCTGGCCTTCCATTCCCAGAGGTCTTCCCTCTGCTTGGAAAGTTTATGCTCCTATAGTTCTCAGTGAGGTGCTTCTGCTGAGTCTCCTTTTCAGTCAGATGCAATTTGAACTGAGCTCTTTTGCCAACTCTTTCTTGTGGTGGCTGCTTAGTTCCAACAACTGCTTCCTGTTGGGGCACTAAGGAGCCTGGGCAGGGAGGTGAGGAGTTGGCCACGCCCATCCAGTCACATGAGCACCTAGCCACTCCCACCCAGCTGGTCATTAGGCAGATCATATTAGTCACCTGCAGGATTTAAAATTATGAATTTAGTGGTCCCTGAGGTCCGAAAGGTTGGTGACCCCTGTCTTAAAGCAGTAACTATGACTTCCCCCCCCCCCCCATTATCCGAAGTAATGATCCGATTTTACAAATCATTGGTTTCATTTTGGTCCATCATGAAAGGAATGAAAGAAGTTGTACGGTGTTCGAAGCCACATCCAGTTTTGGTCACCGCATTATTAAAAAAAAAAAAAAGATCTGGAAAAAGTGCAGAGAAGAGCAACTGAGATGATTAGGGGACTGGAGGCTAAAATAAATGAAGAATGGTTGCAGGAACTGGGTATGTCTAGTTCCATGATGGCAAACCTATGGCACAGGTGCCACAGGTGGCATGCAGAGCCATATCGGTGAGCCCTACTTTGACACGCATGCATGTGCCAGCCAGCTGATTTCTGGGCCCACCAGAAGTCAGAAAACACTGTTTCCGGCCCCCAGAGGGCCTCTCGGGGAGTGGGGAAGGCTGTTTTTGCCCTCCCCAGGCTCCTAGAAAGGCTCTGGAGCCTGGGGAGAGCAAAAAAAGGGCCGACGGGGCCCACTGTGCCATCATGTGCCAAAAGTGGGGGGAGCACAGGGGGGGCGCATAGAATTATGGATGTGGGTATGCGTGCATGTGACCCCACCACATTCCCCCCACTTTTGGCACACGATGGCAAAAAGGTTAGCCATCACTGGTCTAGTTTAATGAAAAGAAGCCATTTGTTTGAAATGGTATAGAGTCTCCTACTTGAGCAGAGGGTTGGACTAGAAGACCTCCAAGGTCCCTTCCAACTCTATTAATCTATGTTCTAAATGTGTCTTGGCCCAAAAATGGGTGAACCCCTGCAAAAAGATGAAATAAATCCACATGTGAAGGAGGACAGGTAGAGCCTGAGGGCGGAGTCAAGAGAGGAATCAGAATAGAATAGAATAACAGAGTTTGAAGAGACCTTGGAGGTCTTCTAGTCCAACCTCCTGCTTAGGCAGGAAACCCTACACCACTTCAGACAAATGGTTATCCAATCTCTTCTTAAAAGCTTCCAGTATTGGAGCATTTACAACTTCTGGAGGCAAGTTGTTCTGCTGATTAATTGTTCTAACTGTCAGGAAATTTCTCCTTAGTTCTAGGTTGCTTCTCTCCTTGATTCGTTTCCACCCATTGCTTCTTGTCCTGCCCTCATTTGCTTTGGAGAATAACTTGACTCCCTCTTCTTTGTGGCAGCCCCTGAGATATTGGAAGACTGCTATCATGTCTCCCCGGGTCCTTCTCTTCACTAGACTAGCCATGCCCAGTTCCTGCAACTGTTCTTCGTACATTTTAGCCTCCAGTCCCCTAATCATCTTTCTTGCTCTTCTCTGCACTCTTTCTACAGCCTCCACATTTTTTTTTACATCGTAGTGACCAAAATTGAATGCAGTATTCCAAGTGTGGCTTTACTAAGGCATTATAAAGTGGTATTAACACTTCACGTGATCTTGATTCTATCCAGTGGTGAAATTCAAATTTTTTTACTACTGGTTCTGTGGGCGTGGCTCAGTGGGCATGGCAGGGGAAGGATACTGCAAAATCTCCATTTCCACCCCACTCCAGGGGAAGGATACTGCAAAATCCCCATTCCCTCCCTACTCCTGTGGAAAGAATATTGCAAAATCTCCATTCCCACTCCACTCTGGGGTCAGCCAGAAGTGGTATTTGCCGGTTCTCCAAACTACTCAAAATTTCCACTACCAGTTCTCCAGAACCTGTCAGAACCTGTTGGATTTCACCCCTGCTACAGCCATGGTATCTTTGGCCAGTTACTGTCAGATCAGCCACCTTTACCAGATTGTAGTAGTCAAGGTGAAATGAGAGGCAGGAATAACAGCTTGCGATGTTAGAACAAAATTTGGCGCTCCAACAAACCAAATTAGCTTTAGGAAAACAGATGATATGACTTTCTTTTGGAAAAGTTAAACTTACGCTGTTGCAAAGGAAAGCTAATCTTCCCTGGAATTTCATATATTTTTATGGTTATCGTTACATGGCTTCAAGCCAGGTTAATAATGCATGCCATGTTTGAAGGACCAGGCTGCCCCAGCCCCCTTCATGTGCCAGTAATGCAAGAAGTTCAATTGTCCTCAGGTCATTTTTTAAAGCCCTTCCAGATGGTGCAAAGTTTTCTCTTTTTCTCCCTTGTTTATTTTCATGGGTTTGGAGGGAAAGAATCTGTGACATGCTGGTGTGACTAGCAAAAATGCCGAAGACTGAACATGTCTCTCCTTACCCAGAAAGAGGGTTGAACTGAAAAATTCTCTTTCTTTGTTTATATTTTGGATGCACAAAGAACGGGGGAACATTTCACTTCTGGTGGGTAGGGTAAATTGCAGTGGTTAAAGGAAGGAATCCCAGCCATGCCAAAATTTTCAGAATAAACAAAATTAAGGTTAGGAAAACCAAACCTTTTCAACAGTGGCCAAAGAATATCACAATCACTTGGAGTTCTTGGACCACATAAATGTGTTGGTGGAACATCACAAGCCTTGATGTTCGGTCCTTTGTTAATTTACCATTAAGTCAAATTTCAAAACATATTTTTAATGGGATGAATGTCATGCCTGGAAGACTTATCCTCATGTACCCTGAAAACACCTCACAAAAAAGAAAAAAAAAATTAATGCCATGTTCTCATGAAGTTGCCTGCATCTGTTCCTTGGTCAACAGTTGAGGCAAAAATGAACTTTTGATCTTTGGATTTTAAAGTACTGTTGACCTTTGCCAGATGGGACATTTACCTAGACAAAACCTTGGTTGTTTTGGTTGTGGTTGCTGGGGAAGGGAAGTCAGGACCTCCTGTTGGCCACTTCAAACTGTTGTGGATAATCCTTGTCCTCCAATTACTGGGGTACGGAAAAAAGAGCCAACAAACTGACTTTTGACAATCAAAAGAATCTAGTCAATTAATGGTCAGCCCTAAATTGGCTCTAGAATTCAAGATCTAACTGAATCAACAGAATTCAAGAGGGATTGGAGTTAGAATACTTGTGGGAATGTAATAATAACTCTAGACACCCAACCTGTAGTTCTCAATGGAACTGCATCTACATGGAGGAAAGTATGCAGTGGAGTACCTCAAGGCTCTGTTTTAGGCCCAGTAGTCTTCAACATCTTCATCAATGACTTGGAAGAGGGGATAGATGGGGAACTCATCAGATTTGCAGATGACACCAGCCAACACTCCAGAAGATAGGCTTAAGATACAAGGATCTTGACATGTCAGAGCGGCAATCAGCCCCGTTACCTTACGTGGGGTAATTGCCCTCAATCAGAGGTGGAATCGTGACTTTCTCCTTGTGTATACTCTTGAAAAATAAAACCGGAATACATCTTCTAATTAAACTCATATTTATTGTAAAGAAAATAAAACATCTCACTATCTAAAGTAATTACATTTTGGCAAAGATCCCAGCCTGGAACCTTCCCTGGCTGGAGAACAAAGGAAAGTTTTTCAGAAAAAGAGAAAAGAATGCGGACATGCGCAGTGGATCAGAGATAAGGACTTGGCAAGCTATGGTAAGTCTGACAGTTCGGAAATAAAAAGCTCTGCTGATAAATACAAAAACACAGTGACATGACAGGCTTAAACATTGGGCACTATCTAAGAAAATGAAAATCAATGGTGAAAAAAGTAAGGTTCTACATTTAGGCAAGAAAAACAAAATGCACTATGATCTTGGAGTCCTAGTGGACAACCATTTAACTATGAGCCAGCAGTGTGCAGCAGCTGCCAAAAAAGCCAACAAAGTTCTAGGATGCATAAACAGAATCAAGAGTGAAATCCAGCAGGTTCTGACAGGATCTGGAGAACTGGTAGTAGAAAATTTGAGTAGTTTGGAGAACCGGCAAATACCACCTTTGGCTGGTCCCAGAGTGGGGAGGGAATGGGGATTTTGCAGTATCCTTCCCCTGCCATGCCCACCAAGCCACACCCACAGAGCCAGTAGTAAAAAAATTTGGAATTCACCACTGCCATGCACGTGCCGGAAACCGAAAGATCATGTGCTTTTATGGTTTCTGGCATGTACACTCCAGGAGTGAGTTCTACTTACCTTTACTACCTGTTTGCAGTGGGGCCACGCACTCGCGCTCACGTCACTCATGTGCAGGCATGCTCTTCTGTGAGTTTTGACGACGTCAGGATCGGTGGACGGAGCCTCCCACCGGTTTTACTACCCATTCTATAGAACCGGTGCGAACCAGGGGCAACCCACTACTGGTACATTCCCATTTTGGCACTCAGTGCCGAAAAAGTTTGCCAACACTGATATAGAACATAGGAAAGTAGAGTTGGAAGAGATCTTGGAGGTCTTCTAGTCCAACCCCTTGCTTAAGCAGGACACCTTATACCATTTCAGACAAATGGTTGTCCAATATCTTCTTAAGCACCTTGAGTGATGAAGCATCAGCAATTTCTGAAGGAAATTTCTCCCTTATTCCCTAAGGTTGGCTACCTCTTTAATGATCTTCCAACTGTTGCTTCTTTTTTTTTTTTATTGAAAAAGTTTTACAATACAATTTTAACCCCACAGTTACCCCCTCCCCCCCTTTCCCCCCGGCCCTCCCCCCCCCGACTTCCATTACATACAAATCATAAGTATATATCAATCATTATTAAACATTAGATATAGGTGAGATCCACGATATATATCATAACTCTAACAAAGATAAAATTAATCCACAATTCTAACTGGTAATTGAGAAAACAAATTAAACAAATAAAGTTTATGAAATTTATAAATGCCCCCTTAAAACTACACATATATAAAAAAAATTTCCCCCTTCTTTTTATTAAAGACAGCAGTATGAGCAAAGTATATAAATTTATATCAAGTTAATATCTAGAAAACAATATAATATATATTTAACATAATAATAACAATAAGAATAATCCTTTATTTCTTCAAGCTCTATCAAGAAACTAACCAAAAATTCTTAATTTAATACTTATTCTAAATATAATGTCATCAATCAAATACTAACTGATACTTCTTAATTTGATATTTATTCTGCATATAATCCACCCATTTCTTCCAGTCCCGAACAAAAACTTCATGGGTCCTATCTTTTAAATATGCAGAAATCTTTGCCATTTCCGCAAAATTAGCCATCTTCAAAGTCCATTCTTCTATGGTAGGTACACTATCTTTTTTCCAATATTGTCCAATCAGTAACCTAGCTGCGGTAATCATATATAAAATCAGTCTTGTTTCATTCGATGAACAATCCTTAACTATACCCAACAAAAACAATTGCGGAGAAAATTGAAGCTTCTTTTTCAAAACATTCTGCATAACCCACCAGAGTTTAATCCAAAAAGCTTTCACTTTCCTACAAGTCCACCAGATATGAAAGTATGTAGCATCCAAACAATCACACCTCCAACATGATTTTAAACTTAACTCTTGGCTTTTTCTGATTCCAAATAAATTCATTTAAACCTGACTGCCATTCAGCCAGTATTTTATCACTTTTAAGCACTGGGATCATTTGAAATAAAAACAGAAATCTAGGTAGAACGTTCATCTTAATAGCTGCTATTCTTCCAAGTAAAGATAGTTGCAGTTTATTCCATATTTCAAGATCCTTTTGTATCTTATGCCACAAAACCTCATAATTATTTTGAAAAAGTTTGATATTAGACGCTGCAACCTGAACTCCTAGATATTTCACCTTTGTAGCTATTTCAAAACCTGCCACCCTTTCCAGTTCAATCCTTTGTGGTTCCGACATATTCTTAACTATCATCTTAGTCTTTTTCTGGTTTAGTCTAAAACCTGAGACCAAACCATAGTCATCAATAATTTTTTTCATCTGGATGATTGATTCCAAAGGTCGTGTTAGGGTTACAACCAGATCGTCTGCGAATGCTTTCGTCCTATAGTCTTTTTGTTTTACAACAATTCCACTCAATTTATTCGAGTCCCGTAAAGAATTCAACAAAACTTCTAAAGTTAGAATAAACAACAGAGGAGATAACGGGCAACCTTGTCTAGTTCCTTTCTGTATCTGAAAATTAGTAGTTAAACTTCCATTAATAACCATTTGTGCTGTCTGTTCTTGGTAGATTGCCTCAATTGCTTGTATGAACTGATCTCCAAAATCCATTTTGTACAAAGTCTTTAATAGAAAATCCCAATTGACTCGATCAAAGGCTTTCTCCGCATCCAAAAATACCAGTGCCGCAGGGATCTGTTTACTCTTCTCAAGATATTCCAATAAATCTATAACTTGCCGCACGTTGTCCTTCATATATCTCCCCTCAATAAAACCTGCTTGATCACTGTGAATCACCTCTTGAATAACTGGCATCAGTCTGTTGGCCAAAACTTTAGCAAAAATTTTGTAGTCCGTATTCAGGAGAGATATTGGTCTAAAATTTTCTGGTTTTGAAGAGCCGTCTTCCTTTGGTATAAGTGAGATAAAAGCGGTTTTCCAAGAGGGAGGTATTTTACCACCCCCCCCCCCGTTGTATACTACAAAATAAGTCCTTAAGATGCTCTACCAGCTCAGATTGTAAGTTCTTATAGTATACTGCTATCAAACCATCTGTCCCAGGAGCTTTAGCTGTTTTCAGTTGTTTAATTGCAAACAAAATCTCTTCAGAGGTTATTAAACAATTAAGTCTTTCTCTTTGTTCCAATGAGATTTTTGTAACTCTCATCTTTCCAAGATATTTATCAATAAGATCCTCTTGAATATTATCTTTACGATATAAATTAGAATAATAGTCTAAAAAAGCTTGATGAATTGACGTCTGTTGAAAAGCCTGTTTACCTTTGTATTCAATAGATTCTATTACACGAGAACTTTGTTTCTTTTTTAAAGTATATGCTAACCATCTACCCGGTTTGTTGGCATTACAAAAAGTATTATGTCTAGCAAATTGTAAATTAGTCGCCGTCTGATCAGCTATCAATATTTGAAATTGTTCTTTCAAAAGTTTTATAGTTTGCTGTAATTTCTGATCAGTCGGATTTTTTATATGCAATTGTTCTTTTGCCTTTATTTCAGCCTCCAATTCTATTCTTTTCTTTTGTCGAATTGTCCTTTGCTTAGAGTTCATATAAATCAATACACCTCTCATATAAGCCTTACTTGCATCCCAGACAATTTCAATAGGTGTACCTTTGTTCAAATTCAACTGAAAAAATTCCTTCGAATGTTTTTTAAGATCCTCTATATTCTTCTCATATCTAAATAAATTCTCATTAAGTCTCCAGGATCTTCTCTCCCTCTTGCCAAAATCCATTTCCATCCATACAGGGCTATGATCAGACAGAGTTCTTGGGAAAATCTTAGTCTTAGTCATATTAGCAAATAAATCAGTCGAAGCCAGTATAAAATCAATTCTAGAAAAGGACTGATGTCTATCAGAGAAAAAAGTAAAATCCTGTTCCTTCGGATGATATATTCTCCATACATCCTTCAGTTGTAATTCTTCTTTCAATGCAGAAAAAGTCTGTGGTAATTTATTCCCCTTCTTAGCCAATGTCTTCTTATCAAGATTTGCATCAATCACTCCATTCCAATCTCCCATTATCAATAAAGATTTATAATTCCATTGCAATATTTTACTATGTAGTAATTTATAAAAGGTTTCTTGCTGCTGATTAGGGGCATAGATTCCTATCAAAAGAAACTGGACATTCTGTACATTTATTTCAACCGCAATATATCTTCCTTGATCATCCGATTCTATAAGTTTAGCTGGTATTCTTTTGGAGATATACAACACTAGTCCATTCCTTTTTGCCAAATTGGAAGAAATAAAGTGTACTCCGAATTTTGAATTTATCAAATATTTTTGGTCCTGGGTTCTGATATGAGTTTCTTGGAGGCAAACAATCTCATTTTTATATTGATTCAAATAATGAAATATTTTCCTTCTTTTCTGTGGGGAATTCAAACCATTCACATTCCACGATAAAAATCTAACTGCCATCTGAAGATTCACGAAGCTTGCCAAGGACTTGTCTAAGACTTCGTTCAACAACAGAAGTCTTAGGTCTTGCCCCTCCCACTGCTTCAGATTTTTGTGATGCCCCATTCATCCCTTTCACTTCTTGTGGCATCTGTTGTTTTTGCTTCTCTTGTCTCTGCTTTTCAGCTGCCCAGGTTACACGTTGATCTTTTGGTTCTTGCATCATCAATTCAAGGTCCGGATCCACCTCTCTTGTGGCTCTGGGATGTTTTATTCTTGGCTCTGGGAGGCCGATAAAGAAATCCTCCGATAAACCGCCTTCAGCTCCTAAGACATCCTCCGCTGCCATCACTTGGGGTGCCTGTTGTTCTTGTTCCTTTGAAGGTTCTAATATCTCTTCCTCAAAATCCTTGTATTGAAAGGCTCCTTCAACTGATAACAAAGTGGATGAGCATGGTGGTGTTGGAGATCTTTTAAGAATATTGTGGAAAAAATGTTCTGCTTTTGCCAACGAATTCAGACGGTATCTAACATCCTCATATCTCAAAATAATTCCAACTGGTGCATCCCATCTGAATGGGATCTGTCTCCTTTTCAATTCATTCTGTTGCTTCTTCTCCTGTCCTCTGCTGCTTTGGAGAGTGAGTTGACCTTCTCTTCTCTGTGACAGCCCGTCAAGTATGGGAAGACTGCTATCATACCACCCTACTCCTTCCCTTTGTTAGACTAGTTCCCTCAATTTTTCATTGTACAGTGTAGCCTGCAGACCCCTTATCTTCTTTGTTGCTCTTCTCTGCACTCTTTCGGACCTCAGGGACCACTAAATTCATAATTTTAAATCCCACGGACCACTAATATGATCTGCCTAATGACCGGCTAGGTGGGTGTGGCTAAGTGGGCATGTGACTGGGTGGGCATGGTCAACACGATGTCACTCATGTTGAGGGGCACCTCACTGGCCTCTACTCGCCCCTCCCCTCCCAGCACCTCCTCACCTGCCCGCCCAGGCTCCTTAGTGCCCCAACAGGAAGCAGTTGTTGGAGCTAAGCAGCCACCACAAGAAAGAGTTGGCAAAAGAGCTCAGTTCAAATTGGACCTGACCGAGAAGGAGGCTCAGCAGAAGCACCTCACTGAGGACTAAAGGAGCATAGGCTTTCCAAGCAGAGGGAAGACCTGTGGGAGTGCAAGGCCAGGTACTGGTCCCTGGAGGCTCAGCGGGCTGAGATGGTCAGCCAGTTCCAGGCCATGATGCAGTCTCACTGGAACAAGGCCCTCCGGCTCTTTGCCACCAGTGGCACTTTCCTTCAGCCTTCGCCCAAAGCTCCACACCAGGAGGCTGAAGCAGACCCCGAGTTGGAATTACTGCCCCCCATCCGACCCACGCAAAAAGACCACAAAGGGGAAAACTCTCTGCAGCAACACAAATGTTCATTCCACATATCTGTCCCAGGGGCCGTAGTTTGAGGACCCCTGATTTAGTGCAATATAAAAAATGCAAATAAGTTGGTGACAGCTGGTGTAGAACGTTAGCACCCACCCCTCTCCTAGAAGAATGAAATATTTTAGGAAAGATTAAAAAGGCAGAATATTATATTTCTCTGGATGAGAAAAGGGAAAACATGTTTTTAAAGACAAAGCAGCTCCCTGCCCTCCACTTCAGCTCTAGGGATTAAGACCTTCACCCTTAGGACGTGATAGGATTAGCTTCATTACCTCATCATCCAGCAAGATTCAACCAAGCCTGAGACTCAAGACAACCTACAAAGTTACCCCTGCATGGCTCCATGGGAGTCTGATAACCAATCAGGATACCTGCCCTTACACAGAAACAGGAAGCTCCAAGGAGGGGCCCAAGAGAGAGTATAAATCTCTCTCTCTCTCACCCATGTGCTCGATTGCCCAGGACCTCAAACCATGTGGTCCTGTCCACCTTTAAACCATCCTTTCAAACAGACTCCATGTTTCCAGTGTCTTTCTCCCCACTTTGGAATGGAACCCAGATGGACATTTCTTCCAACAGTAGTCTCACTTTTTCTGGTACTGTGATGTCCAGTATTTGATGGATAGAACTGAGAAAAACTCAGAACTTCTTGCTTATGAGAAGTAGGAAGAAAACCCTATTTTTAGAAATTCTAATCTGGGATTCCTCAACCTGGTGTATGCCAGGTAAGTTCCTTGGTGCTCTCTGAGCTTGGTTGTTTTCTTACAAACATTTCATTACCACACTAGGTAATATCATCAGTGCACTGATCAAGCTCAGAGAGTACCAAGGACCCCCACAGTCCAACCCTGAGCTACAAATATTCTCTTCTATCAGTAAATCATGCATGTTGGCACTGATATTTCTATCGCACAGAGAGTGCCAGAGTTGTGAAAGGCCACGAAAGAGATAATTGATCTAATCCAGTGCCCTACTCTTAAATATACAGTAAATCTATCATATCCTAGGAAGCATGGATGATGTTCATCCATCGTGTTCGAAGAGGACCTTGATATCTAACAGGTTGTCCATGATGGTGGCTGATAAGGCCTATACAGGCACAAAACGTTTTGCCACATGTCGGGCAGACATGTGTGGGTACCATTGCCGCAGCATTTGCAGCTCTGGCTTTGCGGACTGCTCACTTCTCTTGTGCTATGGTTGTCCTTCTGTTTTCAGATGTCTGGCAGCCTTGGTGGACCAGTGTGCATCGTGATGATTGATCCTGTGCCAGGGTTTCCCAGGAAGTGGTGTTGATATTCAGGGACTTGAAGGAGGCTTTTAACGTGTCTTTGTATCACTTCCTTTGTCCCCCATGCGATCACTTTCCTTGAGACAGCACACTAAAGAGGAGCTGTTTAGGGATGCGATGGTCTGGCACAGGGGTGAAATGCTACTGGTTTGGGCAGTTTGCCCGAACCGATAGTAACAAATGCTACCGGTTCACTGGACTGGTAGTAAAAAAATATAAAAGAAAAAGTTCCAAAAATCAGCTGAGTGAGGCGTGATTGTCGGAAATGGTTTTTTTTTTTAACTTTTTAAGCATTTTTTTCCTACCGGTTCTCTTTAACCAGTATTTAAAAATGCTTTAAAAAGTAAAAAAAAAAAAAAAAAAAAGTTCCGATGATCGTGCGTCGCTCAGATGATCATTAGAACTTTTTTTTTTAAACTTTTTAAGCATTTTCTTACTACCGGTTGGGTGAATAGGTACTAAAAATGCTTTTAAAAAGTTTTTTAAAAAAGGCTCCAATGATCGCAGCTGTCCCATGCGATTGCCGGAGTCTTTTTTTTTTACTTTTTAAAAGCATTGTTTACTACCTATTCGCACGAGCTGGTAGTAAAAAATGCTTTTAAAAAGTTTTTTAAAAGGTTCTCATGTGCGCCACAGCTGATCACCCCCAGCGCTGTTCTACTTACTTTCCCAAGCCTCATTTTGGTGTGCATTGCACTTGCGCATGTGCAGCTCACATTTGGTGCACACTGCGCATGCGTGCACACGGCACACATTTGGCATATGGCATGCATGCACGGC
This sequence comes from Masticophis lateralis, assembly GCA_030761175.1. Lineage (NCBI taxonomy): Eukaryota > Metazoa > Chordata > Lepidosauria > Squamata > Colubridae > Masticophis > Masticophis lateralis. Next base: position 88,148,540 of record JAUDYJ010000005.1, read on the forward strand.
CAGCAAACCAGTAGTAAACTGGTTCAGATTTTACCACTGGTCTGGCATCCTTGCAACATGGCCTGCTCAGCACGTCTGGGCTTTTATCAGCAGGGTGTGAACTGAGGGCAGGAAGCATGGAACCAATGAGATGAATCACGAGGTGGTGATGATAGCACTGGTGGAGATGATCACCCCAACAAAGCAACGTGATTTTGCTCCTTCAGAGAAATGGTTTGACCTTGACCTTATTAAGACTCTCTGTTAAGGCCTGTAAAATTCACAAGAGCCCCAACCCAGGAGGAGGCTTACAAAGTGTTATTTATATCACTTGTTTCAGCCTCTCAGGATAGTTGTAAAGTGCATATGGAGCCCTATTTACGACAAGCATGTGGGAGAACCCTGGAATTTGATACTCTGGAATTTCTATCCAGTTTGGTTTAGGGTATCAGTTTAAGCTTATTCTCTGAGGCGGCTTGAAATGCAATTTATGATAGGACTTATGGCTTGAAATGCAACTTACGATAGGATTTACGCACTCTTCTCAGGTATATAATTTTGCACGCCTTAAAACCAAATAGTTTCCCCAAAATGATGGATGTCTTTCATGCCAATAGTTTATTCTTTTTTTACAAGCTGCTTTTGCTGCTTTTCAGAAAATACATAAGCCGGGATTGTTACCAGAAAAGGCTATGTGGATTCATCAAAGTGATCAGCAGGAAGTGAGATAGGTTGAGAAGAAATCTTATTTATAGATGTATGGGTTTGTTTGGTTTTTGCCAATAGTTACCAAGCATTATCTATTTCTGAAATAATAATAATAACAACAACAACAATGGCAACAACGACAACAACACAACAAGAAAAACAATAATAACAGTAATAGTGTTTTCTTTCAATCAAATGTAATTTGGCCAAATTTATCTAAACACCAAATTCATTATCCTGCTTGAGTGCCAATAGATTTAACTTATTTTGAGAAAAATACGAAATCTATCCAATTCTGCCTTAAAACAGTCAGAGTCACTTTATTGGTGAGATGGGTGACATATAAATTCAATAAACAAACAGGCAAAGAAACACACAAACACATACAGAAATAAAATAATGCCCTTTTTGGCTATCAGTTTTGGAGAACAGCTCTGCAAATGCCTAACTGAGTAAATTTCACCCAATACCTGGTATGATAGGTATAACATTAATTCACAATAGTTTGCCATTTATTAACTGGAAACTCCAATGGATCCCAATGTTACTCTGTCCTAATTATTCTCTCAATCACATTCCCTGCTTCTATCTATCCATCATCTATCTATCTATCTATCTATCTATCTATCTATCTATCTATCTATCTATCTATCATCTATCTATCTATCTATCTATCTATCTATCTATCTATCTATCTATCTATCTATCATCTATCTATCTATCTTCTATCATTATAAATCAATTTTAAAAAAATATCAATCAGTCAATCATCTATCTATCTATCTATCTATCTATCTATCTATCTATCTATCTATCTATCTATCTATCTCCTTCTATATCAAATGGTTATCCTACTGTATGTGTAGACAGATATAGTATACTCTCATTACATGTTAGAACATGGCTTCCTTTTCCTCTCTATTGGCTGAAGTCAATGCTACTTTTTATAGGTTTAGCCCCATTGGTAAGTAGAGAGCCCTTGAAATAAGCATGGCTTAAAAAAGCCTTAGGTCAAATTTATCTATTGGCTTTCTCTATGGAAAGTCTATGCTCATTAGGTTTGGACAGTGCTAGAATAGCCTTCAAACAAAGAATTTGGGATATGGATCTCCCAATGCATTTAGAACAAGCTGTAAATTACGACCATTGGAGCACCAAAGTTTTGAAACCAGGAGAAGATGCTACATTTAAAGAGTGTACCATCTTCTGTGTCTCTATGTGTGCATGTGTGAAATCACAGGTCAACATATCCTCCCCTCCCCCCCCACTTTTTTAAAAGGTTTTGGTGCTTCAAGAAATCATCTTTTCCAAAAAGCATTCCCCAAAACTGAAATCAAGACAATTTCTTTTGGATGAACTCTGTGCTAGATTTGGCTGATTGAAAAAGGAATGTTGGAGCCATGGTGCTTGACTCAATGAAAATGTCAGGATTACAGAATGAGTGTGATTTACCTCACGGTGTTTCCTGGCAGCTTAATCACCTTAAGCATTTATTATTCAGTTTATTTGGTCCAGATGCTATTGGAACTTCTGAAGTTGTACTTCAGAAGTGGTTAGAGGTTTTGGAGGAATGAACTGCAGTTCCTAAGCCAGTAACCTTTTTCTTTGAAGGAAGTTGAAGGAAGCCGATAAAATGTGATATTATATTATTTTTACTGTGTTATTTACAGGACATCTGGAATAATCACCTTGATACACATTGAAAGGTTGTTTGTGAGATCAGCTTCCCATTAGAACAAAGCTAATACAACAAATTTTTTTTTTGACTTTGAATAAAGGTTGACTGAGCTTGGTTGCTTTCTTTCAGACGTTTAATTACCAAACTCGGAAAAAGGAAAATAATGACAAAAGAAGCAAGACTTAAATAAATAAAATAGTGGAAAGAAAGCAAATAAAAGTATATATATTGAAAGATGGCACACAAAACTGAAAGCAAATAAAAGTATATATATTGAAAGATAGCACACATATAAACAGACCAAACCCTTCTCCCCCCTAGCACTGATAATGTTATCTAGTTGGGTAATGAGAAGTCTGCAAGAATACAACCAAGCTCAGAGAGTACCAAGAAGTTCACAGTTCATTCAGCCCAGAGCTACAAATATTCACTTCTGTCAATAAAGTTTGACTTCAATTATCTCAGGCTCCATTTTCAGCTGCAACGGCCTCCTGCAGCGCTCTGCCAGTGAAAACGGAGCTCCTGGGCTGCAGAAAGATTGCAGGAGGCCATTGTGGCTGAAAACGGAGCCTTGATGAGTGACATCAAACTGGCCACGTTCCCTGTTCACCCCCCCCCCCAGGGCAAACCCAACCCTGATGTGGCCCTCAATGAAATCGAGTGTGACACCCCTCCTCTAGAAGCATTGAACATAGATTTTGAGCTATGTTGATACAGAATATCTTGATGTCCCAGATGGTTTCTGATATGAAATGGTTGATATTGTTGAAAATATGAGTTTATGAAGAGCTGCCTTAGAGCAGGGATGTCAAACTCAAGGCCCGGAGGCCAGATCCGGCCCACGGGGTGTTTAGATCTGACTGACTGGGTCATTCTGGAAATAGTGAAGGACCGGCCCCTGGTGCCTCTGCCAGCAAAAACGTGGCCCCTCCCGAGCTCCATTTTTGCTCGCAGAGGGTTGCAGGAGGCTGTCCCAGCCGAAAACTGAGCTCGAGAGCCCGTTTTCAATGGCAGAACACTTGGGCCTCCACAGGCGCCCCTGACACGAGTGATTTCAAGCTGGCCATGCCCACCCTGGCCACGCCCACCTCAGCCCTGAGGTCAAACACAACCCCGATGAGGCCCTCAATGAAATCGAGTTTGACACCCCTGCCTTAAGAGTTTCTTGGAAGCCCCTGACTGAAAATTGTTGGAGAGAAGAGCTCCACAGCTTGATCCAGTCGGAATTTCCAAGAAATTCGGTTCGCTCCCACAGAGAGGGCCTCCTCAGGGTGCCGTCAGCCAGACAATGCCGGCTGGCGACCCCCAGGGGGAGAGCCTTCTCTGTGGCAGCACCCACCCTCTGGAGTGATCTGCCTCCAGAGTTAAGAACAATCTCTGACCTCCCGACCTTCCGGCGGGCTTTAAAAACCCATCTTTTTCAGCTCGCCGGCTTAGCCTGATTCCTATAGTATTTTATCATTTTATCATTTTATTTTAATATGAAGTTAGTTTTAATTCTATGGCCATTTGTATTGTTATTTTATGAAATTTTAACTTTTGTATGTTTGTTTTTTAATTGGCTGTGCACCGCCCTGAGTCCGTAAGGAGAAGGGCGGTATATAAATCTAAATAAAGTAAAGTAAAGTAAAGTAAAAAAAGTCTTTGGCCACTGTTGGAACTAGCACCTTGCAAGTACCTACGGTGGAAACAGTGGAGTGAGCGGATGGACTTCCACAAATGGATTTGGGTTGAAAGTTCCACTTAACAGATAACAGATTAACAGAGTTGGAAGGGACTTTATACGTCATCTAGTCCTCCTCAAGCAGGAGACCATACACCCTTTTCTGACAAATGGCAGTCCAATCTCTTCTTGAAAGCCTCCAGTGATGAAGCTCCCACAACTTCCGAAGGCAGCTTCTGTTCCACGGGTTGATTGTTCTCACTGTCAGAAAGTTCCTCCTCATTTCTAGGTTGAATCTCTCCTTGGTCAGTTTCCATCCATTATTCCTTGTCTGGCCTTCAGATGGTTTAGAAAATAGCTTCACCCCCTTCTTCTCTTTGACTTGACCACAGCTGGAAGGAGAAAAAAGGTTGTCCAAAGCAGGGCTCTCCAACCTTGGAAACTTTTGATTGCTTTTTTTTTTTTATTTGATTTATATGCCGCCCTTCTCCGGAGACTCAGGGCGGCTTACAATGCATTAAGCAATAGCCTTCATAGTTTTGTATATTTATACAAAGTCAGCTTATTGCCCCCACAAACTGGGTCCTCAATTTACCTACCTTAGAAAGGATGGAAGGCTGAGTCAACCTTGAGCCTGGTGAGATTCGAACATGGAGTAATTGCAGACAGCTGGATGTTAATTAGGGTGCTTAGTCTGCAGAGCTGTCCAGGCATCCTATGACTATCATTAAGTGTTGTACTTTATGATTCTTGATGAACCGTATCTTTTCTTTTATGAACACCGAGAGCATATGCACCAAGACAAATTCCTTGTGTGCCCAATCACACTTGGCCAATAAAAAATGCTATTCTATTCTTAGGGAGCCTTGGTGGTGCAGCAGACTAAAGTGCTGTTAAGTAGCACTTAGCTGCCACCTGCCTGCAATTACTGCGAGTTCAAATTTCACCAGGCTCAAGATTGACTCAGCCTTCCATCCTTCCGAGGTAGGTAAAATGAGGACCTGGATTGTGGGGGCAATAAGCTTTGTATAAAAAAGAACACCGCTTGGGGAGGGGAGGTGGGGGACAAAAGCCCTACTAAGCAGGTATATACAAAAGTATGAAGGCTATTGCTTAACGCATTGTAAGCCGCCCTGAGTCTCCAGAGAAGGGCGGCATATAAAATCGAACCAATATTCTATTCTTTAAGACTTGTGGACTTCCAACTCCCAGAATTCCTCAGCCAACAAAGGCTTTGGGGACCCCCTGGTCCAAAGTACACGCTTGCTTTTAAACCCAAGAAAGTCCTTCTCGAAGCTCCCGGCAGACTCCGATTTAAAGCCAAGCCAGGCAAGGCTTGCATCCTGTAAGAAGAAGCGTCTACGGTTTTTTTTTTCGGGTGGGGGGGGGAGGGAGAGTAGGGGGAGAGAACCAAAGGAAAGCAAAGGCACTCAGCTCTCTTCCGATTGGCCCACCTCTTCCCCAACGTTCAAAGTTTTCCGAAGCCCGGAACTTTCAGCCACCAATCGCCGTTCCTTCTCCCGGCCCTCCCCTTCTTCCCTGCTCGGACCAGTCCCCCCACCCCAACCCTCCAGTTATTCCTATTGCGACGAGGTGGTGGTGCTGAAGGAGTGCGGGAGCCCTTCCCTCCGCCCCGGAGTAGGAGGGAGTGAGGATAAAGCCAGATAGCGGATCGGGCTCGGCCAGAAGAGGTGGAGAGCCAGGACAACAGCAGCAGCAGAGGCCGGAGGGTGGGCGAGAGGAAGAGGAGGAGGAGAAAGAAGAGGAGGAGGCAGAGCGCCTGCAAAGAACTCCGCGAAAGTGCTGCGATTCCCGCGGCGGGAGCAGCCCAAGTCGGTCTCCGCAGCTATGCCGGGGGCGAGCGGGGCGCTGCGGCTGCCGGAGGGTCCCGGGGCGCTTTAGGCAGAGTTGCGACGGGGTCGGATAGAAGATCGAGGACGCCGGGCAGCCGAGCGGCTTTTCCCCGCCTTCCTTCCCTCCTTCCCTCCTGGAGCTGGGTCCCCGCGAGGAGGACGACGCCCCCCCAGGAGAAGAGGGGGAGTCAGGAGAGCGAGCCCCAGGGGCTTGAGGAGGAGGAGGAGGAGGAAGAAGAGGAGGAAGAAAAAGAGGAGGAGAAAGAAAAAGAGGAGGAAGAGGAGGAGGAGGAGAGGGGAGGGGTCCCGTCCGCCAGCGGGTCCTTCGACGCGGGGCAAGGATGAGCCTCTTGTCAGCCATCGAGACCACCGCCGCCTCCGTTTACCAGCCGGCCCAATTGCTCAACTGGGTCTACCTCTCCTTGCAAGACACCCACCAGGCCAGCGCCTTCGACGCCTTTCGGCCGGAGTCTTCCTCCACGCAGCACCCGGAGCTCAGCTACCCCAGCAAGAGCAACGCCGAGCTGGGCACCTCCTCGCTCAATTCCAGCTACCTAAACAGCTTCCTCCAGCTGCAGAGGAACGAGGTGAGCGGCTCCCTTGGAAGGGCGGAAAAATGTTTGGTGTGTATATGTGTGTGTGCGTGTGTCTGGATGTGTATGTGTATCTCGGGGGGGGGGGGTACAGCCGACCCCTTCCCTCCCCCCGCAGAAATGCCTGCGGGAAGTCTGGAAGGGGGGGCTTAAGGGGGGCGGGTAGCGGAGCGACCGGCGGGATAGCGATCCCTCCGCTCTCAGCTGGGGGATGGGGGGGGGGAGGTGAGGGTCGGCCTGCCAAAGGCCACCCCGAGGGAGTTTGACTTTGATTGCTGGTCCTGCCAAAGGAAGGGAAGAAGAGCCGAGCGAACGAGCGAGCGAGCGGGACGGGGAGGGGAGGGGAACGGCTGGGAAAAGTTTGTGGAAAAGTTAGCTCATCCTTCAAAACTTTGGTACCGCCATGATGCTTTTTTTTTTACAGTATGTGGCTTTTCGTAAAGGATTGCAAGATCTTTCTTGCAGTCCTTTCCTTCCTTCCTCTCTCCTTCCTTCCTTCCTTCCTTCCTTTCTTCCTCCCTCCCTCCCTCCCTTTCCTCCCTTTCCTTCCTCCCTCTCCTTCCTTTCCTCTCTTTCCTTCCTTCCTGTCCTTCCTTCCTTTCCTCCCCCTCCCTTTCCTTCCTTCCTTTCTTCCTTCCCTCCCTCCCCCTTTTCCTCCCTCCCACACTCCTTCTTTCTCCCTCCATCCCTGCCTCTCCTCCCTCCCCTCCTTTCTTTCTTCCTTTCCTCCCTCCCTCCCTCCCTCCCTCCCTTCCTTTCCTCCCTTTTTCCCTCCCTTCCTTCCCTCCCTCTCCTTCTTCCTTCCTTCCTTCCTTCCTTCCTTCCTTCCTTCCTTCCTTCCTTCCTTCCTTCCTTCCTTCCTTCCCTTCCCTTCCCTTCCCTTCCCTTCCCTTCCCTTCCTTCCTTCTCTTTGCTGGATTATTTGAAATCTAGAAGGTATTTGGTGATTCAATCAGCAGATTTTTATCCACAATAAGGAAAAAATGACTTTGAAAGATATTTCTCTTCTTGGGAAGAAGATGTGGGATCTCGAAGTCAAATTGTTGGCTCAGTTTTGACTCTGGTCTTAAGGAAAGTAGCGAGGAGAAGAAATAACTGGTGGGCTTGAATGCATCAGACAATCGAGTAGCGGGATTGTGACTTGAACTGGGAACACAGTTTTCACATCGGTTTCCTATTTTGATCCCTGGGGAGCGAGTTATTTTGAGAGGCATGGGGGAGTATATCTGAAGAATGCCCTCACCTCTCAGACTCAAGGCAGACTTCACTGGAGCTTCATAACCTGGGTATTATGGTCAATAATTATCCAGGGCTTGATGAAAAGAAATACTGACATGTAAAATCTGTGGGGGAAGAAGGAGATGTGGGCAGACATGTTATCCTTGCAAGTCAACCTTTGCATGGGGCATGATTCATTTCTGAATCTCAGATAACCCAAGGGTAGCCCTTTCTGGATCAGGCCAAGGTCTATCCAGTCCAGTCACTGGGGGGGCCTCACAGTATCTTTTGGAATCCCTCAACCATCATTGGGCTAAACTAGATGGGTTTGATTCCCCCTTCAAGAATGTCTTGGGTCAGATGATAAAAATCATTAATGGGGAATGGATTTGGCTTCCCACAATGGCTAGTAGAATGCTTGGAGGATACTTGCAAGCAGAAAGTGGAGAGAAATTCTTCTTCCCACCATTGTTCTTCTGCAACCAGAATTTGGAGGCATGTTGTCTCCAGTCCAAAGATAACATTGAGTCTCTAGATGAGGGCTTCTTAGCCTTGGAAACTGGAAGATGTGTAGACTTCAATTCCAGCAGAAACTGGATGGGAAATTCTGGGAGTTGATATCTATTTGTCTTCAAGGTTCCAAGATTGAGAAACATTGGTCTAGGATCATGGTCTTTAAGAGATAGGTCCATAAGGGAAATTATCCAGACTACATCATTGCGTCTTGTGAGACTGAATTCCACGATTGTGTTAGGCAATTTTCTAAATTCCCTGTCAGTAAACTTCATGGGAAGACCCCTGATCCTGGTGGATGGAGAGAGAGAGACAAATGTCTCCCTATCTTCTCTTTCCATGCCTTGCAGGAATCTAAGGTCATCATCAGTAGGCTGATCTAGGAAGTCAAACAAACATCCTGGAGAAAAGCAATTAATTTAAAATTTAAATTAGTTTTGTTGTCAAGAAGGTTGATGTCCTCCCTCCCTCCCTCCCTTCATTTTTCTTCCCTCCCTCCTTTCTTCCTTTCTCCCTCCCTCTTTCGCTTCACTTTCCTCCCTCCCTCCCTCCCTCCCTCCCTCCCTCCTTCCTTCCTTCCTTCCTTCCTTTCTTTTTCTTTCTCCTGCCTGTTCCAGTATTGTATAAGCATTGGGAAAGTGTCTTAGCTACAATTACCATAATTCCCAACCAGGGCATCCAGTATTGCTTGGACATGTTATTGTCATTGTCAGCCATTCAGTCATGTCCAACCTTTGGCTATGGATCAGCCCTTTCCATTCCCCTCTGTCTTGCACTGCCTCCTTCAGATCCATCATTGGTGTCCTGGTGCTCAATAATTCAATAGCCTTTATTTTCATTGTACATCATGTATACAACGAAATTGGTGACAACCTTTATAGTGTCCAGTCGGATTTTCCTTTTTCCCCAGCGTGATTGACTTTTCAAATGAGTCAGCTCTAATGACATGACTAAAGTATGACAGCCTCTGTTTGGTGATCTTGGCTTCAAGTGGTATTTTCAAGTGATGTTCAGTCTAGGAATTCATGCAGTCCATGGGATGCATAATAGTTGCCTCCACCCCACAGATCAAAGGCATCCACCCTTCTCCTAATCTACCTTTTTCAGAGTCAAAAAAGGTACTCATGGCCATAACAAAATTGACAAAATTATTGCATCAATCTACATTTAGAGAGAATAGAATAGAATAGAATAGAATAGAATAGAATAGAATAGAATAGAATAGAACAGAACAGAACAGAACAGAACAGAACAGAACAGAACAGAACAGAACAGAACAGAACAGAATAGAATAGAATAGAATAGAATAGAACAGGGTAGGGTAGGGTAGGGTAGGGTAGGGTAGAGTAAGGTTGGATAGGATAGAATAGAATAGAATAGAATAGAATAGAATAGAATAGAATAGAATAGAATAGAATAGAATAGAATAGAATAGAATAGAATAGAATAGAATAGAATAGAAATAGGGTAGGGTAGGGTAGGGTAGGGTAGGGTAGGGTAGAATAGGGTAGGGTAGAACAGAACAGAACAGAACAGAACAGCAGAACAGAACAGAACAGAACAGAATAATAGAGCTGGAAGGGATTTTGGAAGTCTTCTAGTCCACACCCCTGCTCAAGCAGCAGACCTTTATACCAGGGGTCTCCAACCTTGGCAACTTTAAGATTTGTGGACTTCAACTGAATTCTGGGAGTTGAAGTCCACAAGTCTTAAAGTTGCTAACGTTGGAGACCCCTGATTTATTCCATCTCAGATGAGTGGCTTCTGAGTCTGATGTCTTTAACTCTTCCAAATGATATTCATGCCAGATATTGCAGTTCTTCCAAGTGGTATACTTCTTTTGATCTCAGGGCTGCAGTCACCACTTTAGTCAATTTTAGAGCCCAGGAAGATAAATTCCTTTAGTGTTTCGATGGTCTCCTTGTCTATCTGCACTCCCACTTGTGTCTTCTCTGCACTACCTTTGTCTTCTTGATGTTAAGGTGCAGTCCACATTTTTCACTTCCATCTTTGTTTCTCAGGATTAGCCACTCCAGATCCTCCTTGCTTTTCATGAGCAAACGTTGCATCATCTGCATGACAGAATTTGTTGATATTCCTACCACCGATTTTAACCCCCATGGACATTTGTAGACAAAGGCGATTGAAGAATAAGAATGAATTGCTACGTTTACAAGCTGTGAAAAGAGCGGAATCCCTTGTAGATTCTTGACCACTCTTCCTTTTCACAGTTTAATCTTGGTTGTGTGTCAATGTTGACCTTTGCACTCGGTTGTGAAACTTTTTCCCTCAAATCTTTTTTAACCCTCCCAGTGAAGTGGTCACTCTGCTAATGTTTGCAGAATGTCCTCAGGCAACGCAGGGAAATGACATCACAGGGTGGGCTGGATATCACAACAAGAGTTGTGTGCTTGATACCTCCTCCTCTGTGGGATATCTGTGTGGGTCAATTGTGTGGATTGTATGAAAGTGACTTGCCAAATGTGAGAAAGGATGGTCTCCAGCGGAGGAAGTAAGGACATGTTCTACAAATGAGTTGCTCTTTAATTTTAACCCACCAAAGTAACCAAAGAAAGTAGATCTGAGTAGACTGATTGGTAATGTACATAAGAGCCATTGTTTGTGTTCTTGGTTGCAATACTGAAGTAACGCTGGAGTAAAACTATGTCTTGGCCTAGTTTGCAAAGGTCAAGGATTGGTTAAGTTACTCAACACGATGCTTGTTGCATCCTCTACAGCAGGCGTGGGGAATAATGGCCCCTTTATGACTTGTGGACTTCAACTCCCAGAATTCCTGAGCCAACATAGCTGGCTCTGGAATTCTGGATGTTGAAGTCCACAAGTCATAAAGGACTGACTTGACAGGCAGAACTTTCCTTTCATTCATAAAAAACATATTCCATAATACAGCTGTTATTTATTGACATGCCATAAGCTGCTTCACTATTCCTGTGGCTACAGATTACTATGGCTCTCAACACGGGGAATTGCTCCATCTCTTTAAGTCTTCCAGAAGCTGGCATTTTCAAGCTTTTAAATCACTTGTTTTCCAATCTGGGTACCTTCCTGATTGTTTGAACTTCAACTCACGCCATGATGGCCGTTGCTGAGAGTCATGGGAGTTGAAGTTCATACATCTGGAACTTGTCTGGTTGGAAAACACTGCTTTAGAGTATATGAATGTTTCTTCTGCAGTCATACTGCTTAGCATGGGATGTTAGAACAATCAGGAAAATGAAACATTGCATGTTGTCTCAAGCTTGGGTTTTTTTTTTTTTTGCCACACCAGTTGTGACTGTCCTGCTCCATTGCTTACAAGAGGACCTCATGATACTCAACTCTTGTTGGACCTTGTCCACTATCAATAAAAGAGAATATCTGTAGCTCAGGGTTGAAATGAAGTTGTTTTCTTGCAGACATTTCATTACCAAACTAGGTAATATCATCAGCATTGATGATGTTACCTAGTTTGGGTAATGAAAATCTGCAAAAAAACAAAATTGTAACCAAGCTCAGAGAACATCAAGGACCCCTTGTCCAATATCTCACAAAACTCTCTAGTCTTTATAATCTTGGCTGGCCAAGTGCTTTCTTCAATTCTAGAAATGTTCCCAAACCTTGGCATATGTGTCCACTGCCCATTATAACAGTGGTCCCCAACCTTTCCAGCTTGGTGGCCCAGCATGTGTGTGTATGTGAGTGAGTGACAGGCACATGTGCGAACACATAGCTCCAAAGACCAGTTTGTTTGCTCCACGCCGGCACGACGTCACCACCGGAAGCCCATGCATAATTCTTTTGCGTGACTGGAGCTTTGCACACGAGTGCCAGCACTCTTTACTCGTGCAAGTGGAGCTTCTCATGAAGTTGCGCACTTGCCCATTTCTCCTGCAGCCTGGGTTTGAACAGGCCACGGCCCAGGCGATTGGGAACCCCTGCATCATAAGACACATTTCCAGGAGAATGATAAATAAAGTCATAGCTCTTATGGCTGCCAATCTGCAGCATTGTGGATTGAAAAACAAGGAAGGCTTCATGGAAAGAGAAGACCGGTCTGTTCAGATCCAAAGATCTGAAGTTTAGAATAGTGGGCCGTGTCTTCTTCCACATGGTCATTCTTCAACCCCACGCAGAGAGCAGATGGAGAATGTGGCTTCTGAGGCCAGGCTGCTGAAAGGATTAAGAAAATCCTTAATTTAGCTCAGCAGACTAATGCATTATAATTTAACTCCAGCTGTCTGCAATTAGTAAGTTCGAATCTCACCAGGCTCAAGGTTGACTCAGCCTTCCATCCTTTCTAAGGTAGGTAAATTAAGGACCCAGTTTGTGGGGGCAATAAGCTGACTTTGTAAAATATACAAAAGTATGAAGGCTATTGCTTAACACATTGTAAGCCGCCTTGAGTCTCCGGAGAAGGGCGACATATAAATCAAATTTATGGTTAGTCCTACCTGTTTCAGTCTCCCAGGCCCACTAGATCAGGGGCATCAAACTCGATTACATTGATGGTCGCATCAGGGTTGTGTTTGACTTTGGGAGGCTAGGATGGGTGTGGCCAGCTCGACATCACTCATGTCAAGGGTGCCTGTGGTGGCCGAGAGCTCTGCCAGCGAAAATGGACTCCCGAGCTCCGTTTTTGACTGCGACAGCTTCCTGCAACGCACTGCCAGAAAAAATGGAGCTTGGGAGGGCCGTCCCTGGCCCTTGTTAGCTCCATTTTTGCCTGTGATAGCCTCCAGAAACCCTCTGCCAGCGAAAACTTGAGCTCAATTTTTGCTGGCAGAGGCACCGCAGGCCGGTCCTTTGCTGTTTATGTGGAGGTCCCACAGGCCAGATCTAAGCACTCTGTGTGCCGAATCCGGCTCCCGGGCCTTGAGTTTAACACCCCTGCACTAGATAATCAATGTTTCCCATCACTGTCTGGAAATGAGAGACCATCTTGCAATCATACCTCTTGGCTTGGGTTGGCAATCTGCAATCCAGAGGTGGCCTATAGTATTCTCAGACCGTGACTTCAATATTCAGCAGCAACGTATGTAACCATAATCTGGTTATAATTTCATTTCAGTGGGGGTTTCTCTCAGTTCAACATTTTCATTGAGTTATAAAATATTGTAAAATACAAAAGTAAATAGAAAAACAGTGGGAAGGAAAAAGGGGAAGAGAAGTGAGGAAGGATAAGAAAAAAAAGAAAAAAAAAAAGAAGCGTTGACTTCTGACTTTCTCCGTTACAGTAAAATAAAGCAGTAACATCAAATCACAAATTTTTGCGTTGTTCATAATAATTATGAACAAGCCATTTCTGTAAAGATCTATCCATCTACTCAGTAAAACCCAAAATCAGAGTTGCATTCTTTTCTACTTCAAGCACGAAGTTCAGAAACAGTTTCCCTGTGGAAACTTTAATCAAAGTGGTCCATTTTGCCCTTTCAGCCAACTCCATCAACTGTAACCATTCATTCGCCCATGGTAGGGATCGAAGTGTCTTTCTTTTCAGTGGGGGTCTTTCCAGAGGTGGGTTTCATATACTATAGCAACTGGTTCGCTCAGCACCAGAAATGTGAGTGTGCGAGCACTGCCATCCTCACATGCATGTGACGTCAAACAACACGGCAATTCTCTCACGTGTGCCATCCACACATGCATGCAGCATTAAAAACACAACGATATAGGATGGGGTTGTGTTCGGGTAGGTGGTCGGGACCATTCACCTGAAGGTCGCCATTACCGGTTCGCCTGAACTAGTCCAACCTGGCTGAATACCACTTCTGGGTCTCTCAATGTTGGGAAGGGATTTTTTTTTTAAGGATGTTGATAGGAATGGAGGGAGAGCTATAATCCTTTCACAGGAAGTCACTGCAAAGACAGATGGGATTCTGTTCCTTCCTGCTTGTTAATCTGCCTGGATGAAAAGGGAAGAAAAACAAAAGGAATGGATAGCCTGATTAGGATGGAGCCACTATGGATGGAGTTATCCGGAGGCTTAAAACGCCCACGTTGTGTTTCATTCCCTTGTGTGGAGATGTGACTGAGAACAGGCCGTGAAGGAGAGGAAGTTCTACACTTTGGAGGAACCAGTCTAGATGGTCCTCTGGGAAGGCAGGTGCAAGAGAAAAGCAAGCCCTTTTATAAACTCCCTTGTGCCTCACTGGAGTGACTTTGGAATTACTTTGTTTGGTTCCACTCCAAATGAATCCTGGGCCTTTTTTGTAACCCTACAGCTGACTCGGTTCAGCTGTTCTCTTGGCACGCTTTCTGCCTATGACCCAGTTAAGTGCATCTGCAAATACAGCTGCCGTGTGTGTACGTGTGCGTGAAAACACTCCCTCTTGAGTGTCCCTCCCAGCCAATGTGTGGCCTCCTCAACTAGATAAATCTTGGTGGTGGCCTCATTTTAGCTGTTACCCACCGAGCGGGGAGCAAATATAAAACAACAACAACGTTAACAGCTTCTTGGTCCCAGTAACAGGATCTTAGTTGAAGATTTTTTTTCTCCTCTTGTTTGAAAGTTCCTTGCCATCTTTGCAGGTCAATCGGTCATCATCCAGGAGGATGAAGGAAAGGAAAATAAAGCTCTTATACGTTAGATGGAAATGTCTTAATTATCTAATGAAGTCACAATGTAAACAAAAAAATTGAGACTCTAGAACAGAGGTCTTCAAAACTTGGCAGCTTTAAGACTTGTGGACTTCAACTCCCAGAAATCTCCAGGTTAGCTGCCTGGTAGCTGAAGTCCACAAGTCTTAAAGCTGCCAAGTTTGAGGACCCCCGCTCTAAAAGGAGTGCAGAGAAGAGCAACAAAGAGGGGACTGGAGGCTAAAACATATAAAGAATGGTTGCAGGAATTGGGTATGTCTAGTTTAATTAAAAGAAGGACCGGGGTGACATGATAGTAGTGTTCCGATATCTCAGAGGCTGCCACAAAGAAGAGGGACTCAAGCTATTTTCCAAAGCACCTGAAGGCAGGACAATAAATAAATAAATAAACTTTATTGTCAACGAAATTTACTTGACACCCAAAGACCAGGTCCCACACACATAATCCCCAAACACACTCCCACCCACCACAATTCCCCACCCCTAAACCACCCAAACATCCACACAACAGACCAAATAATACTGTCCAACAGCTCACTGATGTTGGCCCTTTAGTTCATTGTTGAGTGCAATTATAGCTCTGGGATAAAAACTATTCAGAAAACATGCGGTCCAAGTTTTAATTGTTCTGTATCTTCTGCTAGAAGGCAACAGTCCAAAAAGATTGTAAGCAGGGTGGAAAGAGTCTCTGAGAATGTTATGCAACTTCCTCAAACAGCGAGATTAGAAGAGACGGGATTAGAGACAAGAAGCAATGGATGGAAACTAATCAAGGAGAGATGCAACCTAGAACTAAGGAGAAATTTCCTGACAATGAGTACAATCAGCCAATGGAACAACTTGCCTCCAGAAGTTGTAAATGCTCCAACACTTGAAGTTTTTAAAGAAGAGATTGGACAACCATTGGTCTAAAATGGTATAGGGTTTCTTGCCTAAGCGGGGGGTGGGAGTTGGGCTAGAAGACTTCCAAGGGCCCTTCCTACTCTGTTATTCTGTGCTGTTCTAATGAAAAGAAGAGGGGGAGAAACCTCCTCACAGAATGGCTCATTTTAAAAAGTCAGTCTCTGGCATCTCAATTTAAAATGTGTGCACGCTAAGAAAAACATGTCAAAAAACTTTCAGAAAAAAATATATCCTGCTGTCCTTCCAAAGGCTCATTAGATTCCAGAAAGTCTGTGAATTTTACTTTGGATTGAGGACTTAAAGGTACAGTCTCTCCACAATCCTAGGATACCTTTTAAAAGGACGACTGCAAAATTATGTGCAGGAACAGCGGGAGGAGAGGGAGGTTATGTGATGTCACATGAACAATTGCATGTGCGTTGAATGAATGCACAAAAGATCTTGGTGCAATGGTGCTTGTGTTATCAGAGCGGCTTCTCCGGTGGTGGGATTCAGCCGGTTCTGTCTGGATCGCACGAACTGGTATCGGCGACGGTGGGAGGCTCTGTCCACCCACCCAGATGTAATGTGCAATAACTGCACATGCTCACATTTGCAAATTGGTAGGGAAAGTTAAGTGAATCCACCTCTGGGCTTCTCAGCACATCCATGGTTGCAATCTTGCAAAGTTTAGGTCATAGGTACAACATTCCTCATACAACATTCCTCATACAACATTCTCATTTTACAATATTCGCTAAGTAACTACTTGAAGTTACAATAGCCCTGGGTGGGTGGGGGGGAGTGACTTGGGACTGGTCCTTGCACTTATGTCCTTCGTGGTATCCTCACAGTCCAGCTATCTATTTCTGATGGTTGCCACTGGAGACCTTTCTAGTGGACTTCCCAAAAGCAAAGTCAATGGGGAACCCACATTCATTTCTCGACTGCATGATTGACTTAAACAAGTGGCAAAAAAGAAAAAAAGTTAGTAAAATCTGGTACAATTCACTTCATAACCACTTTGCTTAGCAAAGAAATCATGGTAATAAATTGAGGATTTGTCTGTATTTGGTTCCCCCTGTTTTATCATTTTAATGGCTTTTTAGTAGAAGGAAAGCAGAGAGAAGGAGGAGAAAAGGAGGATGTATTTATTATTATGGTTCGTTACACAGCCAGATGTTCAGACTGGATTTGGCATTTTTATTCGCTATGGACTCCTTCCCAAGGATCTAGGATAGACAGATATTGATATATTTTGTGGTGTTGCAGATCTCGTCTCAGGATGAAAGAGGCAATTGGGCTTTCTGGTTTTTCTTTGAAGACATCTCGTTTCTTGGATGAGAAGCTTCTTCTTGAACTCAGGAAGCTTCTTCGATGAGAAGTGAAACGTCTTCAAAGAAAAACCAGAAAGTCCAATTGCCTCTTGAAAAAAAGCACCTTTGGGACAACCATGACCTGGATGGCTGAGAATCTCCATAGACACTTGCAGGATGAAAGCTGTACTGAGTAAGCTGCCTTTTGCAATTGACTGATGGCGATTTTCTCAATGCCAAGGAAGGTGTTCAAGTTGCTGCTCCAGATGTTTTGGGGTTGCACCCAAGGTGCTTATCACGACTGGTACAGATAGTCCTTGACTTACAATGGTTCATTTAGTGACCGTTCAAAGTTACAGCGGCACTGAATAAAGTGACTTAGTACCCCTTTTCACAGTTATGACCTTTCCAGCTTCCCCGTATTTATGATGGTTGCCATGTCCCAGGGTCACGTGATCACCTTTTGCAACCTTCTGACAAAGGCAAAGTCAACAGGGAAGCCAGATTTATTTATTTATTTATTTTATTAAATTTATATACCGCCCTACTCCTGAAGGACACAGGCGGTGAACAGCCACAAGATAAAGTACATAATACAAAAGTTAAAAAATCATTTAAAAATACATTAAATATTTTGGCCCGAGACAAATTTAAAACACCCCAATTTGTAAGACAAAACTTAAAATGACTATTTAAAAGGGAAAGTTAGGCCAGACCAGCCTGCTCGAATAAAAATGTCTTGAGGGTGCGGCGGAAAGTGCACAAATCTGGGATCGTCCATATCTCCGGGGGGAGCTCATTCCAGATGACAGGTGCCCCCACAGAGAAGGCTCTCCCCTGGGGGCCACCAGTCAACACTGTTTGACAGACGGCACCCTAAGGAGCCCCTCTCTATGGGAGCGTACTGGTTGATGAGAGGCTACTGGTGGCAGAAGCTGGTCTCGTAAGTACCCTGGTCCTAAGCCATGGAGCGCTCTAAAGGTGGTAACCAAAACCTTCAAGCATACCTGGAAGACCACCGGGACCCAGTGCAGCTTGCGCAGGAGGGGAGTCACATGGGAGCACCACATCGCTCCCATAACCACCCGCGCGGCCACATTCTGGACCAGCTGGAACCTCTGGGTGCTCCTCAAGGGGAGCCCCAGGTAGAGAGCATTACAGTAGTCCAGGCAGGAAGTGACGAGGGCATGAGTGGCCATACGTAACACTTAACAACCAGGTTACTAACTTACCAACTGCAGGGATTCACTTAATAACTGTGGCAAGAAAGTTCGTAAAATGGGGTAAAACTCACTTAACAAATGTCTCACTTAACAAGAGAAATGTTGGGCTCAATTGTGGTCATAAGCCAAGGACTACCTGTACTATCTTTGCTTTCTTTTGCCACAGTCGTTCTATTTCTATTTGTAGGTATTTTGTGAACAACTCCAGTTCTTTCTCTTCTCTTCTGCTGTCTCCAGGTGCTGCCAAGCCCGTTATCCAGACTTTTTTGTCTTTCTTATTGACAATGGTCTTGGGTGTTATGTGGCATATTACTATTGTTATTTTTTTAAAAAAAGAGAATCAGCAAGAGCAAAAAGCATTTAGAGTGTATAATTTAGGAGAAATATAACTATCTTAACATCCATGGTCCTGATCAAGAGGTAAATGCCAATGTTTCCTAAGAATAAATTGGGCACTAATAGCAGGCATTGAGAGTTCTTATAGCCAGGATGGCAAACCTTTGGCATGTGTGCCACAGGTAGCACGCAGAGACCTCTTCGTGGGCACATGAGCCATCGCCCCAGCTAAGCTGCACCGTGTATGTGCGCACGCCTCCCACCGGCCAGCTGGTTTTTGGGTTTCTGCTGTGCATGCGCGGTGGGTGGGGTGCATGTGCGAGGCACGCCAGCATGTGTGGGTAGGTGAGCCCAACACAAATGTTGAGCCCAACATTTCTCTTGTTAACCACCTGCGGGGGTGCTCGCATGCATAGGGCACATATAGGTCGCACACGCATGCGCAGGGGGAACAGCGCACCCTGGGTGGATCATGTGTGCATTGAATTATAGGTGTGTGCATGCCAGGGGTGACCAGGTATCTACTTACCTTCCTTACAGGTTCAGAAGTGCACACGCCACGCAGATCTTCTGAGCATGCGCACAGACCTTCTGAGCATGCACAAAACCTTCTGCGCATGCGCAGATGGTAAAAAAACATTACTTCCTGGTTAAAACCAGGAAATAATGACACCCGGGCAAGTGGGCGGAGCTTTGCTCCACCATCGCTACTGGATCGCCGAACCACCAGCCAAGATTGCTGCCGGACTGGGCGATCCGGTCCGATCTGGGAGCATTTCACTCCTGGCACACATGCGTTTTCGACACTCAGTGCCAAAAAAGTTAGCCATCACTGTGTTATAGGATAGTTCTGATTTACAAGTTTTAGGAGTCCTGTTTAGTAACCCTGCAGCAACACAGAGAGAAAGGGGGTCAGGCTGTTTTCCAAAGCACCTGAAGGCCAGACAAGGAATAATGGATGGAAACTAGTCAAGGAGAGATACAACCTGGAAATAAGGAGAAGTTTTCTGAAAGTGAGAACTATCAACCGATGAAACAGAAGTTGCCTTCAGAAGTTGTGGGAGCTTCATCACTGGAGGCTTTCAAGAAGAGATTGGACTGCCATTTGTCAGAAATGGTGTGGTGTCTCCTGCTTGGGCAGAGGGTTGGCCTAAAAGAACTACAAGATCCCTTCCAACTCTGTTAATCTGTAAATTAATTAATGATCACTAACTGTGGAACTATTTTCCTGATTTATTTTTAAGAAAATAAACTTTTGACTGCAAAGAGTAGGCATGGCCCCTGAAGACAGCATTGTGCTTCACCTCTGCCAGCACAGCTTAGAAAGTTTGCCATTTCTATTTTGGAGAAGTGTCATGGTGCTGTCACATGCTAATCATGTCATGCCATGTGGTTAAGTGAAAACTTTTCCTTTTATTCCTTTTGAGTCTTGGCACGCTCAAAACATTCCCCAATATAAATTTTAATTTATAGAAGAAATCTCATTGGCAATAATATATTTGGAAGCAGTGTTTTAATGCACAGCTAAATAGCAAAAAATCATTACGGGGAGCATTGCAATTCAAAGTTGCTATTCTATTTTTTGATGCTGGACGAATCATGCTTCAGTGTGTTTTTCCTTGAAAAGGAGATAATTATATGTTTACAATCGCCTTCCAATCCTCCTCCTGGAATTACTCTTGACTTGGGCTTCTAATTTTTGAAACGCCTGTGAGTTTTTGCCATGCAGAAGGTCATTCTGCATTCGCTAGGCAATTTAACCCAAAAACAATCTCTTTATTTTCCTGCTTCCCCCTCCCCAACCCTTGTCAACTGTATCCTGTCTTAGCGTAGCTGAGATTGAAGGTTGATGAGTGTCTGCACCACATACGGTAGGTGAAATATTTGGAAAGGGTCAAAATGGAGGGAGGGAGGGAAGGAAGGAAAGAAGGAAGGAAGGAAAGAAGGAAGGAAGGAAGGAAGGAAGGAAGGAAGGAAGGAAGGAAGGAAGGAGAGAGTGGGGGGGGGAAGAGAAAGAAAAAGGAAGGAAGGCGTCTGCACCACATAAAGTACATGAAATATTTGGAAAGGGTCAAAATGAAGAGAAAACAGGAAGGAAGGAAGGAAAGAAGGAAGAATGGCAACAGGAAGGAAGGAAAGAAGGAAGGAAGGAAAGGGAGGAAAGAAAGAGGGAGGGAAGGAAGGAAGGAAGGAAGGAAGGAGGGAGGGAAGGAAGGAAGGAAAGAAAGAAAAAGGAAAGAAAGAAGGAAGGAAGGAGGGAAGGAAGGAAGGAAAGAAGGAGAGAATGGGAGAGAAAGAGAAAGAAAAAGAAAGGAAGGAAGGAAGAAAGGGAGGGAGGGAAGGAAAAAAAGTGAGAGAAAGAAAGAAAGAAAAAGAGAAAATGGAGATAGGAAGGGAGGAAAAGAAAGAAAGAAAAAGAAGAAAGAGAAAGAAAGAAAGAGAAGGGAGGGAGGGAGAGAGGGAGGAAGGAAAAGAAAGAAAAAGAAGGAAGAGAGAGAGAAAGGAAGGAAGGAAGGAAGGGTTGGAGGGAGGAAGGAAAGAAGGAAGGAAGAGAGAGAGAGAGAGAGAGAGAGAGAGAGAGAGAGAGAGAGAGAGAGAGAGAGATCAGAGCAGACAGATTCTGAATGGGTCCCGTTCATGAGAACTTACAAAACTGCCTAGCAATGTCTGTGTATGTGACTGGCATGCTGACCAAAGCAACTGGATAGGAAAAATAAAAAGCACCATTATTCTCCCGTCTTTCTCTCCCTCTGACTTTTCCCACCAAAGTAGCTGCCTCCTTAACAAACCTCCTTGGCTGCATAAAAAGCAGCAGCGACACCCCACTTAAATCGCCAGCTGAAAGAGGAGCCCTTGTTCCCTTCCAAAGGGAGGGTTTTTTTTTTTTTAAAAAAGATAATCCCTTTCCGGTTCTTGTTTTTGTTATTATCTATCAAATCTGCAAAGGATCCTCATGGGCCCCACATGTTTCAACCAGCCTTTGGATGTCGTGGAAGAGCGGCTTGCTTGATATTTCTGGATCAAACCGTTATTGGACACTGTCGGAAATAAATCTGGCGATTGGGAAAAGGTTTTGGCCTTACTGCAGTCAGTCTGATCCGATGGTGTTAGGGATTCTGGCTGAGAGTGATCTAGGGTTTATTTCATCCATTAGTTGGCACGGACAGCCATCTTGCCTTAGAGAGAGCTTTTTTTTTTTTTAAAGACCACTTTTGGCACTCATAAATTAGGTGGAAAGGAAGCACAGAGCTCTGTCTCTGCCAAAACCTTTCCAGGAGAAAAACACCCCATTTTCAGAGTGGCGTCCCTGACGTGACAAGGGGAAAATAATAATAATAATTAAAAAAAAGTCAAGATGTAAAGTCTTCACCCTTCCTTAGGGGTGGTAGTAGCTGTCACCAGAGATGGTATTCAGCCGGTTCAGACTGGTTTGCCCGAACCGGTAGTGGAAATCACATGTCAATTAATCCTTCGTTGGGTAACCTTTAGCATGAATTACGGCCTTACAAGATCTTCCCATGGAGTGAACCAAGTCTTTTAGTTCTGCAGCTTTTATAATGTGAAACCAAGATTGAATGATGGCTTCTATTAACTGGGTTTTATTGCTGGGTCGCTTCTGACTAACAAGTTTCTTTAGTTGGCTCCATAGATTTTCAATTGGGTTAAGGTTTGGGCTATTCCCAGACCATTCCAGCAGTGGAATAGGATTATCTTGAAACTCAAAAAGAAAAAAGAAAGAAAGAAAAGAAAAAGTGGTGTGATTAACCATCAAACCTCAAAAATACACTTTTCCCCAAAGGTTTCCACAATTTTGGCCACTAGTGTAATAGGGTTCCCCCCCACAATCCAACATTTGCCCTCATTGGCTGTGAAATGTTACACAGGCAGTCTTTGGCTGTTACGATGCCTGAAGATTAATAGCATCGGTTAAATAGATAAAGAATGCATCGGACTGATAATATTTAGCATCATTTAAAATGAGTAAGCCAATTCTGGTGTTAATTAGTTCTAGGCAAATCTGCTGGAGGTTGCAGATGTTTCTTGGCAAGGAAACAATCAGATTGTGAGATATTACAAAGAACTACACAAGCAGGCAAAAGTTTCTGTCCACTTTAATTCAGGGCCTCTTGCCTCCAACAATCTGGGTCCTCATTTTACAGATCTCGGAAGGATGGAAGGCTGAGTCAATAGCAAGAACACTTAAGACTTATATACCGCTTCACAGGGCTTTACAGCCCCCTCTAAGTGGTTTACAGAGTCAGCCTCTTGCTCCCAACAATCTGGGTCCTCATTTTACTGATCTCTGAAGGACAGGAGGCTGAAACAATCTTGAGCCAGTCAGGATCAAACTCCTGGCAGGGGGCAGTGAGTTAGCCTGCAGTACTGCATTCTAACCACTGCGCCACCACTGCTCTGTAACAAGCAAAGTCAATGGGGTGGCGGGGGGGGGGAACAGATTCGCTTAGCCCCCACATATGATTCCTTTAACAACTGCACTGACTCACTTAACAACTGTGGCATAAAAGGTTGTAAAATAATGGGCAGCCCTTTTAACGACTGCCTCGGTTAGCAACAGAAACTTTGGGCTCTCAATGGGAAGGCCACACTTGGAATACTGCATCCAGTTTTGGTTGCCATGATGTAAAAAAAATACGTTGAGACTCTAGAAAGAGGGCAGAGAAGAGCAACAAAGAGGATTAGGGGACTGGAGGCTGACACATATGAAGAACGGTTGCAGGAATTGGGTATGTCTAGTTTAAAGAAAAGAAGGACCAGGGGAGACATGATAGCAGTGTTCCAATCTCTCAGGGGCTGCCACAAAGAAGAGGGAGTCAAGCTATTCTCCAAAGCACTCGAGGGCAGAACAAAAAGCAATGGGTGGAAACAAATCAAGGAGAGAAGCAACTTAGAACTAAGGAGAAATTTCTTGATAGTTAGAACAATTAACCAATGGAACAGGTTGCGTCCAGAAGTTGTGTGTGCTCCATCATTGAAAGCTTTCAAAAAAGAGACTGGACAATCATTTGTCTAAAATGATACAGGGTTTCCTGTTGAGCAGGGAGTTGGACTAGTAGACCTCATGGGTCCTCCCTAATCTATTATTCTATATTCTAAGAAAGTTATTCATTGAATACAACTATATAAAAAAAAATTCAATATTCCTAAAGCGACTTTTTCAACTCTATGCTTGGCCCTACCTTCTACATAACAAGTTGTGCTACCATCGATGGAAACGACTCAAACAGAGAAGCAACCTGGAATTAAGGAGAAATTTCCTGACAGTTAGAACAATTAATCCATGCAACAACTTCCCTCCAGAAGTTGTGAATGCTTCAACACTGGAGGTTTTTAAGAAGAGATTGGACAACCACTTGTCTGCCCTCGGGTGCTCTGGAGAATAGCTTGACTCCCTCTTCTTTGTAGCAGCTCCTGAGATATTGGAAGACTGCCATTATGTCTTCCCTAGTCCTTCTTTCATTATACTGAAGTCTGAAGGTATAGGGTTTCCTGCCTGAGCAGGGGGTTGGACTAGAAGAACTCCAAGGTTCCTTCCATCTCTGTTATTCTATTCTAGAATAGAACGAGAAGACCTTATTCTAATTTGAAATTCTACTTTGACTAAGGTAAAGATAAAGGTTCCCCTCCCACAGACATGCTATTCAGAGCCTGCACTGTCTGATGATGATTCTGTGGTCATGTGGCCGGCATGACTTACCACCAAAGGTACACGGAACGCTGTTACCTTCCCACCAAAGTTTTTCTACTTGCATTTTTTACGTGCTTTCGAACTGCTAGGTTGGCAGAAACTGAGACAAGGAACGGGAGCTCACCCCGTTATGCGGCACTAGGGATTCGAACTGCCGAACTGCTGATCTTTCTGATTGACAAGCTCAGCATCTTAGCCACTGAGCCACCGCGTTCCCTTTCTAATGTGACTACCTGTCATTAATTCATTTGGTAGGAGCTGAATCCGATTTAATGACATCGCACTAAATTCCCAGTGCTCTAACATGTGCAAAAAGGGTTGAACGAATGGAATATTAACATAGAAGAGAATGGTTGCTCCTTTTTTTATAATTCCACCAATTTTGCTCCTTTGATAGTCAGATGTTTTTGCCTGCCGTTTAAATTACATTTAGAACCTGGTGGCACAGGGGACTAAGTGCTGTTAAAGTAGCACTTAGTTGCCAGCTGCCTGCAGATACTGCAAGTTCAAATCTCACCAGGCTCAAGGTTGATTCAGCCTTCCATCCTTTCAAGGTAGGTAAAATGAAGACCTGGATTGTGCGGGCAATAAACTGACTTTGTATAAAAAATAACACCGCTTAGGGGGGCCCGAAAGCCCTACTAAGCAGGTATATACAAAAGTATGAAGACTATTGCTTAACGCGTTGTAAGCCTGAGTCTCCAGAGAAGGGCGGCATATACATCGAACAAATAAATAAATAAATAAATAAATAAATAAATAAATAAATAAATAAATAAATAATAAATTTCTTTTCGCCCCTCTGGCCGGCTATTCAAACAGGGCTCTTATCTATTTGCCTTTCTTTCTGTTCATCTGTTTCCAATATTTATTTATTTATTTGCTTTTTCTCTCTCTTTTTTTATAACTGTTTTATTTTATTTTAATTCAAACACCATCTTCCATTAAACAGAGTGTCATCTGGGTACATATATTTTGTGCAAATATTTTATACACTACAATTACAATGTACAGCCATATTTATCATTTTATCTATTCTTAACTTAATACTAATAGTAATATATACCTAATACTATAACAATCCTCTTCTTAAGTTATTTAACTTTGTCAAAACATTTTTTCCATTTCACTCTTCTGCTTTTTTCCACTTTTCATATTTATTCTCTAACCATCGATCAAATAATTCCCATATATTAAAATAATCAAATTGTTCCTTCTCTTTAATTTCAAGTGTTAACCTATTCATTTCTGCACATTCTAATATTTTCCTAATTACATTCTCATCCATAGGGATCTCTACATTTTCCCAATTTTGTGCAAATACAATCCTATTTTTTGCTCTCTGAACAGTCCAAGAAACAGAGCCCAGAAACTTATTAAAGTTATTTACCCTCCAGACAAAAGTCAGGGGGTGAAAAGCCTCTCTCTTCTTCTTATACTTCTTCTTATTCTTTTTTTTTTTAAAATCTCAGAAAGTAAATCAGGAAACAGACACAGAGAATCCACTCTTTCAGCTGAACATCGCCCGAGAGAAAATTCAGACAGTTAATGCATTTCCTTTCTCTGCTATTTTGTCTTCCCGACGGGTTAAGTAATCAGATAACCAAACTGCGTCACGAAAGCATTTTTTTCCCCCTGCTTCCCAAAAGCCCTGGAAAGTCAAACGATAAGCCAGAGATTGGAAAAGAAATAAAATATGAAGAGGGGAAAAGAAGTTTTGGACCCAAAAAACAAAGTTTGGAAATGCTGACTGGTTTCCGTTTTGCTGAAAAATAAAAATAAAATAACGGGGGAAGATAGACTTTATAGCTATCGGTTCAGTTTGTTGCCTCTGTCATGAAGTGCCGCAGAACTAGAAAATGATTTTGCCTAAATCCTTGCAAAATCACGTCAGAAAACAGAGCAGGGCGAAAGGAAATGAGCTGTGTCAATATTTGAGATCACTATTTGTTGGGACACATACAGATCGCCCTGGCAGTTGGATTGCAAACGTTGAAAAGGCTGGGTTTGACTTTTGGGTGTTGGCAATGAAATAATGACATTTTAACAAGGTTAGCTTTGTGCTTTGGGATCGAGGAACAGTTAGCTCATCATGTGAGGAGAAAATTAGAAAGCAGCAGTTTAGAAGATCCGTTTCCCCAGCTCTGTTCCTTGGTTCATTCTTCACCCTTTCCTGCAGATGTTGAGATCTTAATTTTATTTATTTATTTGGTTAGAATATTTATAGGCCTTCCCCATCTTAAGTGAATAGGCAATCATCCTGAATATACTTTGCAGAACAATTTTTGTTCCATTCTTCCCTCAATAGTTGTGGCAGTGGCACAACCGAACCTTCTCTGTCAAGGCTGTTCTTCCAAATCTTTATTCAGGGGGCACAGCAGGTTAATGCTCCCAGTCATGAAACAGAAAATAGGCCCAACTTAACTATAGATTGTTGGATATTGTTCACAATTGGACCATGTAAAGCAGGGGTGTCAAACTCAAGGCCCGGGGGCCAGATCTGGCCCACAGGATGCTTAGGTTTGGCCTGCAAGGCCACCCTGGAAACAGTGAAGGACTGGTCCGTGGTGCCTCTACCACTGACAACAGAGCTCAGGAGGGTCGCATGCCCCCCCCCCCCCGGGCTCCGTTTTTACCTGCAGAGGGCTGCAGGAGGCTGTCGCAGCCGAAAACAGAGCCTTGACTAGTTTGTTGTTTATTTTTATTTGATTTTTATACCGCCTTACAGCCGAAGGACTCAGGGCGGTGAACAGCCACAAGATAAAACACATAAATACAAAATTTAAAAGCAGAATAAAACAATTTGGCCCAAGACAGATTTAAAACACCCAGTAATTTAAAAAACAGATTAAAATTTACATTTCAAAAGGGAAAAAAGGGAAAAGTTTAGGCCAGGCCAGCCTGATAGAATAAAAAGGTCTTGAGAGCACGGCGGAAGGTGCACAGATCCGGGATCCTCTGTATTTCCGGGGGTAGTTCATTCCAGATAGTAGGTGCCCCCACAGAGAAGGCTCTCCCCCTAGGGGCTGGCAGTCGATATTGTTTGGCTGACGGCACCTGGAGGAGCTGCTCTCTATGAGAGCATACCGGCTGGTGGGAGGCTATTGGTGGTAGCAGGCGGTCCCGTAAGTAACCAGGTCCTAAGCCATGGAGCGCTCTAAAGGTGGTAACCAAAACCTTGAAGCGCACCCGGAAGACCACCAGGAGCCAGGGCAGCTCGCACAGGAGAGGTGTTACATGGGAACGCCATGTCACTCCCATCACCACCTGCTTGGCCACACTCTGCGCCAGTTGGAGCCTTCGGGTGCTCCTCAAGGGGAGTCCCATGTAGAGAGCATTGCAATAGTCCAGGCGGGAAGTGACGAGGGCATGAATGACTGTGCGTAAGGAATGATGACTAGTGATGTGAAGCTGGCCAGGCTCACCCTGGCCACAGTCACCCTGACCACACCACCCTCCTGGGGACACATTGGACCCTCCAATGTGTCCCTCAATGAAATCAAGTTTGATACCCCTGACATAAAGAAACATATAGGTCTCTACAGGTCTGTTAAAGGCAGACACACACATTGGGCTGGAAAAGGGCTCGGTATTTTATACTAAATGGAGAGCAAGGAAAAGATGGGGAATGAGATCTGGGTTGCCACACCTCAGCCAGTTCATTTTCCAGCAGTGGTGTCCACCAGGAAGGGCTTGACATTGGCGAGACTGCCAGTGGACTATTGCAATCAAATTCTTCCCTTTGTGAACATGCAGGCGACAGCAACATGTTGGGGACAGCCTCTGAGTACCTTCTACCTACCATCTTGCTGATTTTGATCTCCCTGTAAGCATCAGTACTTTCAGTGTAAGAATTGAGCAGTTTTAGGATAATAAGTTAGAGCAGTGAGATGTGAATTAACCTGTCTGGGGATAATAGGGTAGCTTAGAGCAGTGAGATGTGGCAAAGTAAGGTAGTGGAATGGTAGATATTTATTTCATGAGACATACCAATAGCACTTAAACTTACAGTATTTTTCAGAGTATAAGACATTTAGAAATTCCAGATTGAGTAAAATCATTGAAGAAATATAGGATATGGAATTGAACTATGAATAGAGGTAATTATAATATAAATAAGGATGTAATTTAAGATAGAGATTAATACAACTTTTGTAAATATGTTTGTTATGATAAGAGATACCGATATAGAAAAGCTGCTATAAGTGGAAAATTTTTGTTATGTTTTTATGTTTTTTCTCTGTGTTGTACTTTTGTACTGTGTTTTAAATGTTGGAATTTCAATAACTACTATTTTTTTAAAAAAAATTCCAAATTGGAGCTAATTCCACTGTCTCAACATCTGTTGGTGCATTTTTATACATAAATTAACATGTTTATTTAGAAAGGCAGAAGGCTTCGCCAGATAGTCAAGTTGATCATAATGAAACGATTAACTAAAAGCAATATTCGGAATAATTAGGCATAGTTTAGTAATATTGCTCTGATGGACAGTGAAGCTTCCATCAATTCACACTCCACCCTACCACAAATGAAGGACTGCAATTTCCCCAGAGGAAATTAAAATAAACAGACAAGCCCTAATAAAATGTTCAGATCTTCCAAGATATGAGTAAATATCTTGGATGGACTTGCAAAATGTCAGGGTTTTCGTAAGATCTCTCTGCGGTGCCTCTTGGAAACTTAGGAATGTGATCTTATTGTGAGCGAAAACAGGGGTGAAATCTACTTACCTTCCCAACCAGTTCGGAAGTGCATGCACTGACCCTCTGAGCATGCGCAGAAGGTAAAAAACAGATTACTTCCTGGTTAAAACCAGGAAACGATGATCTGGCAGGTTGGCAGAGCCTTGTGCTGCCATCACTACCAGTTCTCCGAACCACCAGCCGCCATCACTACTGGTTCTCCGAACCACCGGCTGCCATTGCTACTGATTTAGCTGAACCGGCCTGAACCGGTAGCATTTCACCCCTGAGTGAAAGTGACTTCATGGCCACAACCATGTAGTTGGTCATGAAATGGGACTATTTGTCTTTTTCTGGAATTCTTTTTAAAAAACATTTATTCCTGATCAAACCTGATTTCCTGATGATCTAAGCAACTCAAATCATAGTTTGTATCCGATGTGATCTGTAAGTGCAGGAACTAGGGTTGAACAATGTTAACAGTCTCTGGGTTTGTACATAGTGGTCTCTTGCAGCTAGATGGAGAAACTCTACAACCATGTTGTGTATCTTTGGCAAGTGTTAGCATCAGAGGTGGGTTTCAGCAGGTTCTGGCCAGTTCTGGAGAACCAGTAGTGGAAATTTTGACTGGTAAATACCACCTCTGACTGGCTCCACCCCCATCTATTCTCTGCCTCCCGAGTCCCAGCTGATCGGGATGAAATGGGGATTTTGCAGTAACCTTCCCCTAGAGTGGGGTAGGAATGGAGAATTTACAGTATCCTTCCCCTGCCAGCCCACCAAGCCACACCCACCAAGCCATGCCATGCCTACCAAACCACACCCACAGAATCAGTAGTAAAATTTTTTGAAACCCACCACTGGTTAGCAGATAAAATTGCCATTAAAAAAAATTAAAATGTTGTTTCTTTAAAATTGGATGGAATATATCTGTCTGCCTAGGCTGCTGGGCTGGCGGTTCTACTTTTGTGACTGATGGTGATGTAGAGAGGTAGGTTTCACATAATTTTAACACCAGTTCACTGCACACCAAAAATGTGAACGTGCACGTTCTGCGCATGTGCATGGCCTTCCGTGCATGTGCTTTGCTCGGCTTAGAAAATGTGTCTAAATAGGATGGCATAGCGCCGGGGCAGGTGGGCAGTGCAGGTTGCCACTACCAGTTTGCCCGAACCGGTCCAAACCGGTTGAATACCACCACTGGTGATGTACTAGATAAATGTCAGTCACATAGATTTACCGTATTTTTCGGAAGTATCAGATCAGTGGTGTGTTGCTCCCAGTTCCGCCCGGTTCTGCCAAGCCAGTAACGGTGACGATATGATGTCACTGAACCGGTTCTGGTGCCCCCACCCCCCCGCCGCCCCACCCCCCGCATTATTCTTACTTTTTATTTGACCCATCTCCAATCTATTGCTGCCTCCTGAGTCCCAGCTGATGCCTAGAGGGGAAAAAACTGTTTAAACTCTTGCCATGGGGCTTCAAAGGGCCGCCCTATAGCTGATCAGTGCTAAAAGAAAACAAATGAGTAGACCGGTGCCTGCAAAAATACATGAGTAGATCAGTGCTTGCAAAAATAAATGGGTAGACCAGTACAGCCCTGCAAGCAGTTAAAAGCCTGGTAGACCAGTACCTCTGCTAAATCCTAAAGAATTGTCACACGACCATCATGGCGGTGGTGAGGCCCCTCCTCAAGAAGCCTTCTCTGGACCTGGCTGTTTTGGCAAATTTTCGTCCTGTCTCCAACCTTCGCTTTATTGCGAAGGTTGTTGAGAGTGTGGTTGCGCGACAGCTCCCACAGTACCTGGATGAAACTGTCTATCTAGATCTGTGCCAGTCCGGTTTCAGACCTGGGTACAGCACGGAGACGGCATTGGTCGCATTGGTGGATGATCTCTGGAGGGCTCGGGACAGGGGTTGTTCCTCTGTCCTGGTCCTGTTAGATCTCTCAGCGGCTTTTGATACCATCGACCATGGTATCATGCTGCGTCGGTTGGGGGGTTTGGGGGTGGGAGGCACCGTGCTGCGGTGGTTCTCCTCCTATCTCTCCGACCGATCACAGTCTGTGTTGGCAGGGGGGCAGAGGTCGACCTCTAGGTGCCTCATTTGCGGAGTGCCACAAGGGTCGGTCCTCTCGCCGCTCCTGTTCAACATTTATGTGAACCCGCTGAGTGAGATCATCCGTGGTTTTGGGGTGAGTTGCCACCTGTACGCTGATGATACTCAGCTGTACATCTCCACCCCTGACCACCCCAATGATGCCCTCGAAGTAATGTCCCAGTGCCTTGAAGCTGTGCGGGTCTGGATGGGGAGGAACAGGCTTTGTCTCAACCCTTCCAAGACCGAGTGGCTGTGGATGCTGGCGTCCCGGTATAGCCAGCTGGTGCCATCGCTGGCTATTGGGGGTGAGTCATTGGCCCCCACAGAGGGGGCTCACAACTTGGGTGTCCTCCTGGATTCACGGCTGTCCTTGGAAGGGCATATGGCGGCCGTGGCCAGGGGGGCCTTTTATCAGGTTCGCCTGATGCGCCAGTTGTGCCCCTTTCTGGATTGGGACTCCACATGCACAGTCACTCATGCACTCGTCACGTCTCGCCTGGACTACTGTAATGCTCTCTACATGGGGCTCCCCTTGGGGTGCACCCGGAGGCTCCAACTGGTCCAGAATGCGGCCGCGCGGATGATTATGGGAGTGACAGGGCGCTCCCACGTGACACCTCTCCTGCGCGAGCTGCACTGGCTTCTGGTGGTCTTCCGGGTGCGCTTCAAGGTGTTAGTTTTGACCTTTAAAGCGCTCCATGGCATGGGACCGGGGTATTTGCGGGACCGCCTGCTGCTACAGATAACCTCCCACTGGCCAGTACGCTCACACAGAGAGGGCCTTCTCAGGGCGCCATCAGCCAAGCAATGTCGGCTGGTGGCCCCCAGGGGGAGAGCCTTCTCTGTGGGGGCACCCATCCTATGGAACGAGCTGCCTCCTGAAATTCGTTTGATCCCGGACCTCCGTGCTTTCCGAAAGGCCCTTAAGACTTATTTATTCCAACAAGCCGGCCTTGCTTGATTGATTTTAATGGGGTTTTAAAATTTTTGGTACTATTTATCTCTGGGGTTTTAAATTGGGTATTTTAAGGGGTTTGAGACTTTTATTTTGGAACGCCAATCGTTTTAATCTAATTTTAAATCCTTTTAATATTTGTATTATATGTGTTTTAATTTGGTTGTTCATCGCCCTGAGTCCCCCTCCAGGGGAGAAGGGCGGTATATAAATTGAAATAAATAAATAAATAAATAAGCTACGCCCACAAAATAAGCCACGCCCACAGAACCTATAGTAAAAAAATTTAGAACCCACCACTGTATAAGATGCACTTTTTCCTCCCTAAAAAGGGGTGAAAATTTAGGTGTGTCTAAACTGGCTCATACCCTTTGGCCTCTGCCTCCTAGCAGTTTACCTCCTTGCTGCAAGCAGCAAGAAGAAACAGCTCCTTTCAGCTTCAACACAGCCTAATTAGCACCAGTTGATTGGATCAACCTGCCGACTCTCAGCTGTTTTGCTCTAAGCTGTTTTGCCCGGGCCTCTGCTGCTTGCTGCAAGGAGGTAAATTGCTGGGAGCAGATTTTTTTTCTTATGCTAATCAAGCTATGCTGAAAACGAAAATGAAAGTAAAGCAGGCTATTTGCTGTTTGCTGCAACGAGGCAAAATTGCTGGGAGGCCGAGGCAGATTTCTTTTTCTTGTTTTCCTCACCAAAAAAGGTAGGTGCGTCTTATAGTCCGGAGCATCTTATACTCCAAAAAATACGGTAACTTCCAGTGAAGCTGATTATTGCTCATGTTGATTCACAAGAATCTAAATTCAGCACTAAATAATTTAAGTTTATACTCAGCACTAGATGATTGGCACTAGTTAAGAGTTAATTCCATTCATGGGGGGAGGTGACTTGGATTGCTTGTGGGAATGTAATGATTCCAAGCTGATTCCCTTCTTGACTCTACCCCCTGGCTCTGGCTCTCTTCCTCCTACAATAATATGGCAAATCTACATGTTGAATAATTTATATGATTTCTACCTTCCCATCTGCGTGGAGCCACAGTCTTGCAAAATATTTTTCTTGGTGTTTCTCTCTCAAAGTCATGAAGTAAGAGAACGGGCCTCCCGCAGAGCCAATTAATTTCCATCTTATTGAGCAACAAGGCTTTTTCTCCTGACAGATATTATGGTACAAAATAAATCAAGCTTTAAAAAAAATGTTTAATCCTCCCTGGAAATTGAAACTATTTATTTATGTGTGCTCTTTATTTTTTTTTTATTATTTTTTTTTAAAAGATGGCACTAATATGTCGTTTGACTAATCAAGGTCGTACGGAAGACTTCCTCACGCAGCTGGTACCACTGCTTGATTATAGCAATTTCTACAAATGCGTTATGGAAATGATTATTATTGGGGAGTGGGGGGTGGAATTGACATACTGGGAACTGATCAAGGAGAGATTCAACCTAGAAATAAGGAGAAATTTTCTGACAGTGAGAGCAATCTACCCACGGAACAGAAGTTGCTTTCAGAAGTTGTGGGAACTTCATCACTGGAAGCTTTCAAGAAGAGACTGGACTGCCCTCTTTCAGAAATGGTGTAAGGCAATGATGGCTAGCCTTTTTGCCATTGCATGCCAAAAAGGGGGGACAGCGGTGGGGTCACACGCACACATGCCCACATCCATAATTCTATGCGCCCTGCCCCCGCCCATACTCCCACCGCTTTTGGCACGCGATGGCACAGTGGGCCTGGTAGGCCCGTTTTTCAATCTCCCCAGGCTCTAGACCTTTCTAGGAGCCTGGGGAGGGCAAAAAACGACCTTCCCCACCCCCTCAGAGGCCCTCCGGAGGCCGGAAACAGTGTGTTTCTTGACTTCTGGTGGGCACAGAAGGCCCGAAATTCAGCTGGCTGGGTGCACGCATGCGTGCCAGACCTGAGCTCGCGTGCTCACCGATATGGCTCCGCGTGCCACCTGTGGCACCCGTGCCATAGGTTTGCCATCACGGGTATAGGGTTTCCTGCTAGGGCAGGGGGTTGGACTACATGACCTACAACGTCCCTTTCAACTCTGTTCTGTTTATATTGTTTTGGAAACTTTCTTGCCTTTCTGGATTTTCTGCATACTGATATATTTACTACTAAGTCGTTCGATCAGTGTGTGGCCCTGCTGTTCCTTGGGCAGAGAGTACATTTCTTCTGCTTTGACCTCCAGATGTACAGTATCTCTTTTAAGACCTGGCATTTAATGTCTCTCCGTTTAGCAAGGGTGTTGAACTGCCTTGAAATTATATATCAACAAAGCTCCAGGTCAAAATGGAATCGCAATCAAGATTTCTTAGCCAAACATTTAATCACCACAGAGTTGCTCTGTGGGAATGGCCTCCATAAGTGCTGCATTTTTTTTTTTTATCACATATTTTCCAGGCCTGCTTTTTTTTTTTCCTACTAAAGGGATTTAACAATGCCCTTGCTCTGCTCTCAACTCCCTCTGTCCCTCTCCTCTCCTAACTTTCAGAGTATCAGACATCAGTGGAAATGCTCTCTGGCTATTTTTAAATTGGAACACAGGCACAGTCTAAAGCGGAAGATCCAGAAATGGATCTGGATTTGTACACCTCTTGGTTTGGAAAAAGTTCAAAGAGCTGAACTCTTGACAATTTAACCACAATAACAACCAATAAGCCAGTGTGTGTTCTCAGGCCTCTGTGCGTGTGTGTGTGTGTGTGTGTGTGTGTGTGAAGTATAATTTGCAGAGTGAATGCTATTTTTGTCTCTTATATTGTACCCATGTGCATATGGCTTCTCTTGAGTAAAAATAGTCAATTGTTTAGCTTTTAGCGCAGGGTCCCCAATCCCTGGGCTGCGGCCCACTACTGAGCCTTGAGCCGTTCGGAACTGGGCCACGGAAGGTCCACTAAGACTATAACCTGTGGACTGGTCTCCTTCCCTCCCCCACCCCATGTTTTATTTGTATAACGTTCAATTACCATCAAATAGTGTTTGATCTGGGTATAATTATTTTTAAACAATCATATTAAAGAGATTGGACAGCCATTTGTCGAGAATGGCATAGGGCCGTGATAGCGAACCAATGGCATGCATTCTAGAAGTGGGACACAAAGTCCTCTCTGTGGACAGGTGCGCTATCATCAGCTGCTATTCTGAATTCCGGTACCAGCTGGTCTTCACGGGTACTGGAATACCAAAAATGGCCGAAAAACCAGGCCATTTTTTGGACTGCTTTCAGGCCATTTTCAGGCTGTTTTTCGGGCCATTTTCAGACCATTTTCTGGGCCATTTTCAGGCAGTTTTTGGCCCAAAAAATGGCCTGAAAAATGGCCCCCCATATGACCTGAAAACAGTCTGAAAAATGGCCTGAAAACAGGCATGCACGCACTGGCCAGCTGGTCTTTGGGTTTCAGGCACTCCGGCATGCACAAATGCACGCATATCCCAGTTTGGGCAGTTGGTGCTGAAAAGGTTCGCCATCACTGGCATAGGGTCTCCTGTTTGAGCAAGAGGGGTTGACTAGAAGACCTCCAAGCTCTCTTCCAGCTCTGTTATTTTGATCAAAGTGGGAGGGCGAGGGGATAATTGCTCCCTTTCCTTTATTAAAAGAAATGGGAATCAGAATCCTTGAAAGTCTATCTCACAGCACCTTAACAAACTAGGGTTAAGTCACCGTCTGTTTTCTGCCTGCTCCGGACTTAGAGAAGGGATGTAGAAAACATTTTGAATTGGCAACATTATGAGTCAGGAAAAACTGCTTTTTTGAGTTGAAATACATTGTTTTGACCATTCGGAATGACTCGTTCAGAGGACATTTGAGGGAGGAATTGGTGTTTTGAGCTGGAAACAATCCTAGGACTCTTGGAAGGAGCCGTTTTGGCCTTGAAAAAAACTCTTTCAAACACAACATGAGGTATTCCGAGTTTGAAATGGTTTGGATTCCAAGCACTTTGAGTAGACTTAAGTGTATTTAATTGCAATCCTTCCAGTAGAAACGGAGAAACAGTGATTTAAAGGTGTGGTGATGTTTCTTTAACACAGGACACAGTTATTTCAGTAAAGGATAATTTCCAGGAATCATATCAGGTTAAATTGATACCAAACATAGATATCAGGAGTGGGTTCTACTTATCTTTACTACCAGTTTGCAATGGGGCCGGGTGTGTGCGCTTGCTTCCCTCAGGTGTGCACACGCTCTTCTGCACATGCGCAGAAGCATTCTTATGACGTCGAGGTCAGGGGGCAGAGCCTCCCACCAGTTCTACTACCGGCTCTATAGAACCAGTGTGAGCTGGGGGCAACCCACCACTAATAGATATATAGCAGACATGTGTACACCAAGTTTTAATTCTTTGACTTTGGAGCCGTGGTGGCGCAGCGGTTAGAAGGCTAATTCAGCTCAATCACAGGAATTCGATCCTGACCAGCTCAAGGTTGACTCAGCCTTCCATCCTTCCGAGGTTGGTAAAATGAGGACCCAGATTGTTGGGGGCAATACGCTGACTCTGTAACTGCTTAGAGAGGGCTGTAAAGCACTGTGAAGTGGTATATAAATCTAAGTGCTATTGCTATTGACTCAGCCTTCCATCCTTCCGAGGTGGGTAAAATGAGGACCCAGCTTGTTGGGGGCAATAGGCTGACTCGATAAACTGCTTCTTGCCCCCCAACAATCTGGGTCCTCATTTTACTTACCTCGGAAGGACAGAAGGCTGACTCAACTTTGAACCTGGTGAGATTCAAACTGCTAAATTGCAGTCAGCCGGCAGTCAGCAGAAGTAGCCTGCAGTACTGCATTCTAACCACTGCACCAGCACTGGCTAATCACAGGACTCAAATACCAAACCATCACATCTGGTTTTAATGAATGTCATTGCGCATAGTCCTGAAATGTTAAAATCTTGGCACAAGAACCGGCGTTCATTTTGAAACCTTTACACATTTCTTAGAAGATAAATTGGGGGGTAGGGAGGGGGAGCATTTTCTCTTTTTTCCCCTCTCTTCAGGCTACCCCCTCCCACTCCTTTTTATACAAATTTATACAAGTTCTGTTTTTGGTGATGCTGCGTGCATGTGTGTGTCTGTTTGTGTGTGTCTGTTTGAAATAAACCTATCCAAAGAGTTACAAACGAAAGAGCTTGGAATGTAACCAAATTGTCACAATTGCTTTGATCTGCCTCAAATATCTATCTGCTGAGGTTGCATTCAGTCGGGAGATAAGTGAAGGTTACATCAGCAAATTGCTTACTCAGACTTGCTCTGCTCTATGTCCAAGGTTTGTTGAAACTGTAATCCCTCCTAGCCTCCTCCCTTCCCAAAGGACCCGGTTTGGCTGCAATATTCCAACATTCCCAATTTTCATTCCTTTAATTTGAAGGGTCAGGCGATGTCATAATTTCCACTGAAATCACAGGGGCTTATATTTCAGTTAACTCTGTCCCCTATGCTGGAAATTGGCACAAAAGGATGAGACGATGGACTCCTTTTGACAAGATTAGGAGCTCAGCACAACATGTTTGAGAAGCTGTCCTACTAGCGCTGTTCCTCCACCGTCAAAGACCGCTTGGAGAGATGCAATTGGGAAGCCTTGCGTGCCGCTCCCTTTGGAAGGAAAAAAAAAAACCTGTGTGATTTTGCAGGCCAAAATAAAGTCCATGAATTAAGTCCTCTACATCAGCAATAGGGCCGTTGGTGTATTTAAATGTTTTTTTAATCAAAGAATGATGATTGTTAAATGTCGCTGCTGGGTAATCTCCTGCTGGCCTGGTGTACAATAACATTAGGCGATAATGTCCTTTGTTGCTTTGTTTAGCTTGGTGTGATTTGCAAATCTCTCTGTTGTGGTTGGAGAGGCCTCATTCCAGGAGTGTGCGACCAATCATAATCATATCTTAAAATCTGGGGTTGGTTTTTATGGGTGAGCACAGCCACCAGAGGAATTAGCTTTTCTATCCTTTGTCAACGCTGAGCATATTTTGAAAGAAAGCAAGAATTTGCAACACCAAGGTGTAGGCAGTGCAGTAGAATAGAATAGAATAGAATAGAATAGAATAGAATAGAATAGAATAGAATAGAATAGAATAGAATAGAATAGAATAGAATAGAATAGAATAGAATAGAATAGAATAGAATGTGGGGTGGGATGTGGGTGGTAGAGTAGAGTAGAGTAGAGTAGAGTAGAGTAGAGTAGAGTAGAGTAGAGTAGAGTAGAGTAGAGTAGGAAGGGACCTTGGAGGTCGTCTAGTCCAGACCCCTGCTCAAGTAGGAGAACCTATAACTGTTATGGTGAACCTACGGCATTCATGTCTAAAGTGGCACATAAAGCCAGGTCACCCAGCACACTCAGCCTTGCCTGTTTGTCTTCTGGGTTTCTGGCGTGCATGTCCACACGACAATCAGTTGTCCTTCTCATGTGCAGCAGTGCCAAAAACTGGTGTGCGCATACGCGCCAGCCAGCTGATTGTTGGGTTCACATGTGTGCCAGAACCCAGAAGTTTGGCTTTTCCGGAGCACAATCCCTTTCTGCGTGCAGCAGT
The DNA here is from genome assembly GCA_030761175.1 of Masticophis lateralis. NCBI lineage: Eukaryota > Metazoa > Chordata > Lepidosauria > Squamata > Colubridae > Masticophis > Masticophis lateralis. The sequence goes on from JAUDYJ010000005.1 coordinate 88,187,067, forward strand.
GCTGAAAATCAGTCTGCACATGGACACCAGCCAGCTGATCATCAGGCGCTCATGGGTGCTAGAACTCGGAAGTTTGGCTTTTCCGGAGCATGGCGCCGACAAGCCCCGCCCCACACATGTGACATTTCCGTGCAATTGCCATCACTGTCTTATAGTATTTCAGATAAGTGACTGTCTAGTACTCCAGTCTCTTCTTAAAAACCTCCAGTGATGGAATGCCCATTAATATCTGAAATGAATTGTAGTCTGCCCACATGCCCAAGGGGGTGGGGGCTTGTAATGTGTTATTGTTTTATTTAAATATTGATATGGCCACCCGTCTTGTGGGGCACAATGCTGAGCAGCTGACGGCAATAATAAAAATGTAAAAATATTGTTTTAATAGACTGTATAAAATTATATACACAATTTTTTTTTAAAAAAAGTAAAAAAATAAAACCAGCTGCCTAACCCATGGATAACTTCAATGTTTACACAGATTCTGACTAACGTCTTCATCTAAAGTCCAATGAGGGATGAATTTTTGAATGAAATGCATGTGAACGGCGATTACCTTTTACACACAGTCTTAACTTCCCCCCACCCTTTAATCCAGCCTGGGCTGAGACATGCAATAATTTATCCTTTTGGTAGGTTTACCAAACCTACCGAAATTCCAGCAAAGGTTTGGGGTGGTGTGGTGTGGGGCAGATGGCTAAGATATATACGAAGAACATTTGCAGGCATTGGGTATGTCTAGTCTAGTGAAAAGAAGGACTAGGGGAGACATAATAGCAGTGTTTCAATATTTGAGGGGCTATCACAAAGAAGAGGGGGTCAATTTATTCTCCAAAGCACCAGAAGGCAAGACAAGAAACAACGGATGGAAACTAATCAAGGAGAGAAGCAACCTGAAATTAAGGAGAAACTTCCTAACAGGGAGGACAATTAACCAGTGGAATGTCTTGCCTTCAGAAGTTATGGGTGCTCCATTGCTGGAAGTTTTTTAAGAAGAGGTTGGACAGCCACTTGACTGGAATGAAATAGGTCTGCTGCTTGAGCAGATCCCTTCCAATTCTGTTATTCTATAAAGGTTTGGGAAGAAAAGAGAATAATAAACTGCACGATTGAAGACCTCCAAGGTCCCTTCCAGCTTTATTCTGATCGATTGATTGGAAAGAATGCCTTTCCACTCCCTAATCTCATCCCACCTAACTTTCCATGAATTCTTCCTTAAATAGCCTTTTTATAGGTGCCCAAGTTGGTGCCATGTTAGGCAGTTTGCACTAGAAGACCTCCAAGGTCCCTTCCCACTCTGTTATTCTATATAGGTTTGGGAAGAAAAGAGAATAATAAACTGCATGATTGAAGAATCCTTCTGAGTGATGTCTTACCACACAGATGGGGGGAAGTAATATTTTCTGCTGATGGCTCCAATTTGGATCTTAATCTGGATCTTTGCCCATTTTTTTTTACTTAAACCTCCCCCCCCACCCCCAACATAGTCAGTTACCCAGAGACAATTAACCATGTTTGAGTTTCCTCTTCTGAAATATAACATTGGCCTGGAAAGCTTTCTTTTCTTTGTGTGTGAAGAACAGGAACATGTGTGAGTAAGGGCGTGTGAGTGAAATCAGCCTGGAGAGGTGGAGAAAGGATTTTGGAAGGCTCCCAGTAGGTTGACATCTATAACACTTCCTCTGGTGGTTTTCTTGCCAATGATGAATTTCCTCCTGCAATATAGCTTCAAGAGGGATGATCTCAACACTATCCCCATAAATCATAGGAGACAACTGCAGATAACCATAAGACTTAGTCAAGCAGTCCAAAAATATTTCCATAATGGTTTCATAAATTGTTGTTGTTAGTTGTAAAGTTGTGTCTGACCCATCGCGACCCTGTGGACAACGTTCCTCCAGGCCTTCCTGTCCTCTACCAACCCCTGAAGACCATTTAAGATCATGCCGACTGCTTCAGTGACTCCATCCAGCCACCTCATTCTCTGTTGTCCCCTTCTTCTTTTGCCCTCAATCGTTCCCAGCATCAGGCTCTTCTCCAGTGAGTCCTTCCTTCTCATTAAGAGGCTAAAGTATTTGAGTTTCATCTTCAGGATCTGGCCTTCTAAAGAGCAGTCAGGATTGATCTCCTCTAGGACTGACCAATTTGATTGCCTTTCAGTCCAAGGGACTCGCAGGAGTCTTCTCCAGCATCAGAGTTCAAAGACCCCAATTCTTTGGTGCTCAGCCTTTCTTATGGTCCCACTTTCACAACCATACATTGCAACTGGGAAAACCATAGCCTTGACTATACACACTTTTGTTGGCAGGGTGATGTCTCTGCTTTCTGCTTTTTAGTATGCTGGTTTCATAAGTAGGTTTTCCCAATTCCAGCAGATGTTAAGAATGGGTGACTCACCCACTCTGTTGTGGGTTGATCTACCACATGGTGAGTCTGGCTTAGCCTTCTCAATCTCTGTCTCTTCCTCTTTAATCAGGAAGACTATACCTGGCTCACAGGAAGAAAGCACGGGGCCGTTATGTTTTCCAGCGCACAAACTCTAATCCAAAATCCAGGAGAGAAGTTTGTTGGAGAAGGCGAAAGGAAGCAGGCAACGCCAGGCAAACAGCAGGAAGGGCTAGGAGTGAGGTTCACCTGAAGGGCAGCAGGAACATTGCCAAGCATGTCAATAGCCTACGGTCAAACTGAGATTGCACAGAGCAATAACACAAAAGCAGACTCACTTGATCTCAGGTGACTGCAAGATCCTAGTGATGCTCTCTGGGTACTTTTTAGAGAAGCAGAGTTAAATTGCGCCTCCTTGCCTACTGTGATCCTCAGAACAATCTATTGCTAGGTGTGGTGGTCACTTTTAAAGGAGCAAATGTACAGTGGTGGCCAAAATTGTGGAAACCTTTTGGGAAAAGTGTATTTTCGAAACCAGCTAATAATACCACTTTTTTGGGGAGAGGTACCATAAAATGATATATCAATGGAAAGATAATTTAATTAAGAATGTAATGCAATAACTTTTATGAAGGATTTACTATTAGAATAGCAGTTACAGTATAAAGAAGAAAAGTGGAATACGTAGAAAAAAACCAAGATATACAAAAACTATCACCATAGAAAAAAGAGATATACGAAAATTATCAACATGTCAGTTAATACTTAGTTAGGGAACCTTTAGCATTACAATGTCTTCCCAGCCTTACAATGTCTTCCCATGGAGTGAACCAAGTCTTTTAGTTCTGCAGCTGTTCTAATGTGAAACCAAGATTGAAGGATGGCTTCTATTAACTGGGTTTTATTGCTGGGTCGCTTCTGACTAACAAGTTTCTTTAGTCAGCTCCATAGATTTTCAATTGGGTTAAGGTTTGGGCTATTCCCAGGCCATTCCAGCAGTGGAATAGGTTTATCTTGAAACAAGAAGAAGAAGAAGAAGGAGGAGGAGGAGGAGGAGGAGGAGGAGGAGGAGGAGGAGGAGGAGGAGGAGGAGGTATTATTAGCCATCAAACCTCAAAAACTTACTTTTTCCAAAAGGTTTCCACAATTTTGGCCACTATCTGTAAACCAACAAAGGCTTCTTTTTGCTCTCAGTTTACACAATGTAACTTTTTTTTTCTTATGAACTACAGTGGTAGAAATATAAGAAAAATGGCATAGAATCATAGAATCAAATTACTGGAAGGGACCTTAAAGGTCTTTTAGTCCAACTCCCCCTGCCCATCCCAGATAAATGATTGTCCGATCTTTTCCTGAAAACCTCCAGTGATGGAGCACCCACAACTTCTGAAAGCAAACTGTCCCATTAATTAATTGTTGTCACTGTTAGGGGAAAAAATCCTCCTCATTTCCAGGTTGACAAGCTCCCTCTGACAAGCTTCCATCCATTGCTGGAATCACCATCCCATGTCAAGGCTCAATCTCTCTAAGGAGCTTGCTTTGAATATTTCTAAAAGGGAAGGAATGTTTGACGTGACATTTTCAATTTGATTCAGGGTATGAAAGTGAAGCAGTGACTGATTTTGTTTTCTTGGGCTCCGACGGGTAACAGCAGCCATGAAATTAAAAGAAACCCTTGCCCTTTGGGAGGAAAGTTATGGCAAACCTAGCCAGCATATTAAAAAGCATAGACATCACCTTGCCAACAAAGGACTGTAGAGTCAAAGCTATGGTTTTCTTGTTAGTGATGTACAGCTGTGAGAGTTGGACCATAAGGAAAGCTGAGTGCCAAAGAATTGATGTTTTCGAATTGAGGTGTTGGAGAAGGCTCTCGAAAGTCTCTTGGGCTACAGGGAGATCCAAATCTGTCAATCCTAAATGAAATCAGCCCTTCTTTGAAAGAACAGATACTGAAGCTGAAGCTCAAATATTTCGGCCACCTAATGAGAAGAGAGGAGTCCTTGGACAAAAGCCAGATTGGGAAAGATGGAAGGTGAAAGAAGAAGGGAATGGCAGAGGATGAGATACAGGAGTGAGATTCAGCCGGTTCAGATCAGTTTGGGCGAACCGGATGCTAATTTTACATCTGGTTCGTCAAACTGGTAGTTGCAAGGACTGGCTGGCCCCACCCACCCTGCCCCTCCCCTCCCCTCCCAGGAGTCTCCACATGGCCTGTTTTGGATGCTAGGTAAGTGCAACACCTGTGTGGAGTCTCTGGGAGGGCAAAAAACAGGCCTCCCGGAAGTTCTGAAAGTCCGGAAACGGACCCGTTTCCAGCCTCCAGAGGGCCTCCAGAACCTGGGGGAGGTTGTTTTCACCCTCCTAGAAGTTCAAGAAAAGCCTCCAGAGCCTGGGGAGGGTGAAAAATGGGCCTCCCAGAAGTTCTGGAAGTCCGGAAATAGGCCCGTTTTCCCTGGGGGGGGGCATTTTTGCCCTCGCGGAGGGTCGAGGAAAGCCTCTGGAGCCTGGGGAGGGTGAAGATGCCCCCATGACATGGTGCAAGAGGCTGAGTAGGCCACACCCACCATGGTCATGCCTACCCAGCAACCGGGCAGTGAACCGATTGCTAAAGTATTTGAATCCACCCCTGATGAGATGGTTAGATGGTGTCATTGACACAATCAACATGAATTTGGGTAATATCCAGAAGGCAGTGCAGGATGGGGGGGAGGGCGTTGGCATCCTACAGTCCATTGGATCACAAAGAGTCAGACATGACTTAGAGACTGAACAATATAAACAACTGGAGTTTTTATAAGCATTCATGTTTCCCATCTGAGAATTGCACACCTGCAGGCATGTATTAACTCCAGGGTACCTTTTTGGAAAGTAGTTTTTTTAATTATTATTTTTTAAAGCTACAATACAAATAGAAACAAGAACTGAGAAAATTTAAAGAGAGACAGAGAGAGACAGAACAAAGTAAAAAAGAAAAACAAAGAAGAGCAAACCCCACTCCCTTCTAGAACAGAGGATGTTAGCTAGTTGGCTAATGAAACATCTTCAAGAAAACCGCCAAACTCGGAGGTCATCAAGAATCCACTCCAAAATAGTGACTTCCTATTTACTCTGCACAGGAGTGCAAAAAAAAAATCACAATCTCAGCCTTTTGCTTCATGTTTCAAGTCACTTCCTTAAGAACAAAGTCATTCTAAATCGTCAAATGTTAAAGTTTCGCTTTTTCCCACTTTTTGAGTACAAAATCCAGACGGGGTTTCCAAAGAGAAACAAAACTGCATAAATCCTTCCCTTTGATTAGAACAGGGGTGTCAGACTCAAGGCCCAGGGGCCAGAACCAGCCCATGGGGTGCTTAGATCTGGCCCATGGGGCCACCCTGAAAACAGTGAAGGACTGGCCCATGATGCCTCGGAAACGGAACTCAGGAGGCCTTCAGGGGTGAAATGCTCCCGGTTTTGACTGGATCGCCCGATCCGGTAGTGATGGAGGTGGGTGATTCGGAGAACCGGTAGCAAAAATCCCTGCCCCCTCCCCCCCCATTGCCCAGCTGAGCCGCACAATCATCACAGGCTTTTTTTTTTTTTTACTTTTAAAAACATTTTTTCTACAACCTCTTCAGGTGATCGCGCGGCTCAGCTGGGATCATCAGAGACTTTTAAAAGAAAAAAAAACCTTTTTTCTTTTAAATGCTTCTGACGATCCCAGCTGAGTTGCCTGATCAGCTTAGGCTTTTTAAAAAAGCCTCTGCCCTTTAGGCAACTCAGCTGGGATCGTCAGAGCCTTTTGAAAGCATTTTTTTACAACCTCTTCACCGAAGCGGTTGTAGAAAAAATGGTTTTAAAAATAATAAAAAAATAATGGGCCATGCCACCCAGTCACATTACCCTCTCCCACCAAGCCACGCCCACAGAACCGGTAGTAATAAATTTTAGATTTCACCACTGGCTGCGCACGATGTCAAACTCGATTTCATTGAGGGCCGCCTCAGGGTTGTGTTTGACCTTGGGAGACCGGGGTGGGCATGGCCAGGGTGGGCATGGCTAGCTCAGGACCCCGTTTTTGCTGGCAGAGTCCTCGGGCCACCACAGGGGCCCACGATACAAGTGATGTCGAGCTGGCCACACTCACTGTGCGCCCCCTCCCTCCCAGGTCCAACACAACCCTGATGCGGCCCTCAAAGAAACTGAGTTTGACACCCCTGGATTAGAACCGTCAGTTTTGCTGCCTCCTTTTGGAAAGTGAATTCAAAACGTTTCTTCTCGGGACTCAACCTGTTCTTCCATTCACTGGTTTGAGAGCTATATTATTGAACCTTTGAGGCAGTGGTGAAATCCAAATTTTTTTTACTATCGGTTCTGCGGGCGTGGCTTGGCGGGCATGGCAGGGGAAGGATACTGCAAAATCCCCATTCCCTCACCACTCCTGGGGGAAAGATATTGCAAAATCTCCATTCCCACCCCACTCTGGGGCCAGCCACAGGTGGTATTTGTTGGTTCTCTGAACTACTCAAAATTTCTGCTACTGGTTCTCCAGAACCTGTCAGAATCTGCTGGATTTCACCCCTGCTTTGAGGACTACAAAGGGAATAATTGTTTCACTATTGTTTTTCTCTTTATAAACTAGTTTCCTTTTGTTTTCTCTCCACAAACAATTATTTGTCTGAAACTGATCTGGGGGAAACTTTGAATGAAGATCAATATACTGTAACATGAATTCCTTGGTCTTCATTGGCAAGAGAGTTAAGACACCACAGCCAAGGAATACAGGTGGTCATTGAGTTACAACCATTCATTTAATGAAAAAAATGAGTTAGTTAGGACCATTGTTCATTCTTACAACCGTTGCAGCACATGATCAAAATTCAGACACTTGGCAACTGGCATGTATTTATGACGGTTGCAGGGTCCTGTGATCCCCTTTTGTGACCTGATCAGTAAAGTCAATGGGGAAACCAGGATTCACTTTACAACCGGGTTACTAACTTAACCACTGCAGTGATTCACTTAACAGATGTATAGCAAGAAAGGTTGTAACATGGGGCAACTCACTTAACAAATGTCTCAGTTAGCAACTGAAACTTTGGGCTCAACCGTGGTCATAAGTTGAGGACTATCTGCGTGCTAAATATTTTGACAGGCGCTCTTCCTTTCTGCACTCTGCACAACATCACAATTAATGTGCCTTGAAGAATCCACAAACGAAAAAGAAATGGTGATATTCATAAAGTCAAATGGAGCGGATTATGTTTTTCGATCTAATCTCCAGTTCTTGAGTCCTACTTGATGGAACTTCACTGAGCTCCTTAGAGTTGCAGTCCTAAAATAAACCTTCCTCAGATAAATTGCTTGAGTTCTGCAGGAAGTTCAGACAGAAGTTGCTTCCTTTTCTTGCAAAAGTTTTAATTGTGTATACTATACACAAACCATTAAAGGTTCTCCATTTTATTCCCTACCACTCAAGATGAAACTAGTGTCCTTCCACTGGCCAGAAATGAGAAAAACAAAGAAAAACAGAGAAGGAAGGAGCAGATCAAATGGTCTGTGAAATTAATCAGAGTCTTGTTAACTCTAAAGAGCCCAAAGAGGCTAACAGAATAGAATAGAATAACAGAGTTGAAAGGAACCTTGGAAGTCTTCTAGTCCAACCCCCTGCTCAGGCAGAAAACCATATACCATTTCAGATAAGTGGCTGTCCAGTCATTTCTTAAAAACTTCCAGTGATGGAGCATTCACAACTTCTGGAGGCAAGTTTTTCCACTCGTTAATTATTCTAACTGTCTGGAAATTTCTCCTTAGTTCTAGGTTGCTTCTCTCCTTGATTAGTTTCTACCCATTGCTTCTTGTTCTACACTCAGGTGCTTTGGAGAACAGATTGACTCCCTCTTCTCTGTGGCAGCTCCTGGAACATTGCTATCAAGTCACCCCTGGTTCTAGATTAGCCATACCCAATTCCTGCAATTGTTCTTCATATGTTTTAGCCTCCAGTCCCTAATCATCTTTGTGGTTCTTCTCTGCACTCTGTCTAGAGTCTCCACATCTTTTTTTTTTTTTTAACATCATGGCTGACTTTGTCTCTTGGAGATATCTGCCATCGCAACCTGTCCATGCTGATAACTCAGAACTCCTGTTGTGATAACCATCCTGACTATCTATTTCATTCACTGCCTTCCCCTTTTATTTCCCTTAGTCTGGAAGAAATAAAGGAAAGCAAGAAACAACCAACACTTCCTTGTTCAACTGCTGAATCTGTAAAAAAATAAAACAGAAAACAAAGGAATGAAAGCAAGAGAGAGGGAATTCTCCAGAGGTCTGGCTTTTGTGGCAGGCATCCCAGCAATTTATCTGTCAAAGGGAGGGAGTGGGGAGTCAGAGAGACTCCCCACTCCCTCCCTTTGACAGATAAATTGTCTCTCTCCCTCTCTCTCTCTCTCTCTCCCCGTCCCTCCCTCCCTCCCTCCCCATCTCTCTCTCTCACCCTCCACCCTCTCTCTCTTATTAATATAGTCTCATTAGCTCCATTTCCTCCATTTCTTTGACATTAGTATAACTCTTGTCCTGCAATGAGTTGGCCATGAGAAGTTGGTTGTGGCGAGATGGACAGGGCAACTTGGCCATGGCGAGTTGTCGTAGATGGGTCCCTATCTGGCTCCCTATCTAATTACTAATCATTCTCCTATCTGGAGAATGATTAGTAATTAGAAATCAAATATAAATAAATGTAGGGCATGTATGCAATACAATTGCATTCCTTGTTTTTATTTTGAAGGCAACAGCTGCCGTATTTTTCAGACTAGAAGATGCACCTAAATTTACAGGAGGAAAACAAGAAAAAAATTGCTTTTGGCCTCTGTGCATCAGATTTTTGCCCTCCCAGGCCCCCAGAAGCACTCTGCAGTACTCCATACAGTCCGTTTTTGCCAAAAACACACCCATTTTCACCAAAAAATGTGCCCGTTTTTGGCCTGCAGACTGCTTCTGGGGACCAGGGAGAGCGAAAACATGACATGCGAAGGGCTTGGGAGCCCAAAAATGCCTGTATTTGGTCTATTTATTTATTTTATTTATTTATTTTATCAGACTTATATGCTGCCCTTTCTCCACGAGGACTCAGGGTGGCTCACATCAATAATAACACCAGTCCAGATTAAAATTCAGACAATAAAAACTAAAATTCTCATTAAAACCCCATTCAGTCACCTATAAGAATATAAGACACACCTACATTTTCACCCAATTTTAGGGGGAGGGGGAAGGTGTGTCTTATACTCTGAAAAATAAAAATATTTTTTTTCCAATTTGTGTGTGTGTGGGCGCACGCGTGCCTACATACCTTCACAATAATGCCTTGGTCCTATTGGTTCAGTCCTCCACAACACTCCCAGTTTCTCGTGTGGCCTCTTGGGAAAATTATTTATCTACCCTTGGAAAGTCTTTGACAAAGAGAAGATTCGGCACTTTGGAGCCATCTTCTGCATATTCACCCTTCTTTGAATTCTCAGGATTTTAATTTCTTGGTTCAGCCAGAATCTGAATACATTTGTAAGGAAGTGCATTTTGGTGCTATGCCTTGGGCAAAAGTTTTGTTCGATTGAGCTTTGCAAACAGAAACTACAAGGTCCCTTTTTTCCCTTGACTTTGAACTGACACTGAAGCCAGCAGGCATCCCAAAGCAAGTGGGGTGTAAAAGCCAGGGAGCAATTAACAATGAATAGTTAAATGACCACAGGTTTTCTGCAGGAACAAAACAAAAACAGATGTGGATCTAACTTCTCTGTATGGTTTCTTTGCGTAAAATTCAGAACAGGGTGTTTAAGGCCATTTTAACCCGCCACAAATAAGCAATTACTTATTTTATGTGTTTGACCTTTCCTGCCGCTTTAAAATGTCATATATTTTTTTTTCAATACTTTTGGGTGCCAAGAATGTCCTGGCTTGTGTGTGCGTGTGTGCACATTTTTTAAAAAAACAAGGTTCTCGTCAAACTTCTAACCTCACAAGGATTGTTGAAAGCAAAAACATCAAATAATTGCTCTTTGTATCCGAATAGTGTTGCTTTCCCATTTCCTGAATGCACCAATTCATTCTTCTTCCTGCGGACTTGCAGATGGGGTGTGAACTTCAATGCCCATAATCCTCTGCCTGGAGTCCAATACATCAGAAGAGGAAAGCCAGTCTTGCTTATTTCAGCCAAAGAAATGTTGCCTCTGTTTGTCTGTTAGCCTAAATGGTCTCTCTAAGAAGACCACGGGGAGACGTCTGAAATTAAATCCAGGTGCAATTTACATTGGCTGTTGCAAGCTCAAAATTAACAGCAATCCCACCCCATAACACCACCACCCCCAGCCCAAAAGAATATTGTAACACACCTATCATGACAATGAAACATGAACTTCTGGTTTAATAAAATGGGCAGTGATTGTTTGATGCAGTTATGTATATTCTTAAAACAAAGCTTTTGTGTTGTGGCCTGCCAGTGGCCAGTGGAGCTGGCAGCAGAGTCAGACAGTGAGGAGGTTGGGGAGGAGCATGGGCCGATCATGGGGGATGGGGAAAGCTCAGATGAGGGCTCTGCATCTGAGGCAGAAAGGGAGATAGACAGCAGTGAGGCAGAGGAAGAGCTGGAGCCCGTTCCCAGTGTGCACATGCACAGAGCTGCCAGAAGACAAAAACAATTCAGAAAGCAGGGTCGACTTGGGAGTAAAGCCACACCTTGGAAATGATTGGCCCCTCTCATAGGAAACAAAAGAGGAGCAAATGGGGAGGAGGCTTTTGCAGGAAACAATTTGTTCGTTTGGTGGTTTCAAGAGTGGAAAGTTCTATTCATGACTCTAAGAGACTCTGTGCCAGGTTTTGCGTAACTCTTCATTTGGAAACAAGTTGCATGGCAGCTTGCCAAGCGAGATAAGGTCTGTGTTGATAAATATTCCTTTGAAAAACTGTTTGGAAAACCTTGCTGACTGTGAATGAACGTAATTCACAGTCATGTAAATAGAAGAGGTTTTGTTGGGACCAATTCCTGCTTCCTGCTTTTTAAGGGAACCTTGGTAAGAACCCTTCATTTACAAGGAAGAAGTGGATAAGAAAGCCTTGAACTCAGTCTGGTTACTGAAATCCCGCCGCAGATTTTTTACGAACTGGGCCCCAACTTTGGTTTTATTGATTTGATTTTTGATGGGAGTCAGATAAATAAATTCTGTCTCTCCCTCGATTATCATAGAACAAAGATTCACAGGGCTGGAAGGGGCCTTTGAGGTCCTCTATTCCAACCTCCTATACCATTCCGGACAAGTGACTAGCCAAACTTTTCTTAAAAACCTCCAGTGATGGAGCAACTACAAACACCAGAAGGCAAGCTATCCCATTGATGAATTGTTTTCACAGTCAGGAAATTTTATTTATTTGTTTGTTTATTGAATTTATATAGTGGTCCACTCACTCTCTGTGACTCTGGGCAGCTTACAAAAAATGAAAACCCAATATACAAGCAATAAAAACACCCCACCCCTAATGACAACGATCAACTAAACAAGCCACTTGATGGCAGTGGTGAAATCCTCCATGGGTTGCCACTGGTTTGCTGCCCGCACATGAGCACTGCGTGCCAAACGCGTGATTTGCGTGGAAAAAGGAGCCATTCGAAGGTAAGTAGAACAGCGAGGGGGGGAACAGCTGTGCCACATGATTTAAATTTGCTAGAAAGCAGGATTTCCTGTTTTCTAGTGAATATAAATCATTCGGCACAGCTGATCATTGGAAATACCAGTTCAGACAAACTGGTAGCTTTATTTTGCTACCAGTTCACCCAAACTGGTAGTGTTTATTACTACTGGTTCACCTGAATTGGTACAAACCGGTAGCATTTCACCCCTGCTTGATGGTCTCCATCTCACTCTAGAGTTCCCAGGCTCATGGGGCAAAATCAGATTTTCAGAGCGTGCAAAAGAGGATCAAAAAGGGGGGGGGGTCAATCTAATCTCTGTGGGGATGATGTTCTAAAGGAAGGAAGGGAGTCATCATGGAGAAGGCCCTTCTTCTGGGCCCTGCCAGATGGACCTTCTAAGTTTCTCCTTAGTTCCAAGTTGGAGCTCTCTTTAGCTTATATCCACCCATTGTTTCTTTTCCTGCCCTGTAGTTTGATTGATCTATGTCCCTATGATTGTAACTGTCATGATTTCAAATGTGGCTTTTGTTTGAATGCAGAATAAATCAAGGGTGCTCACCTAACTTTGGGATTGATCAAATCTTGCTAATAATTGATTATTATTTTTTTGAGTTTTTAGATATTGGGATACCAGGATATTAGAAGGATATTAATTTGTTACAAAATGACCCAGCAGGAGACAATAAAGTTTTATGAAGAAATGTTAGAAACAGCGACAAAGAACTATAAGAAGCAAATAGGAACATTTAAAGATAAAGATGTGAAACTAGAGGGCAGTCAACAAATGGTGGGAAAAGATGAATATGATACACAGAATACAGCTGAGAAAGTAGGAGTGGTGGAGGGGACAATGCAAAATAAACTACAAAAAGATAAAAATGAATTAAAAGCACAGAAAAATACTGAAAAGATAGCAATGACAAATACTAATAATGTTGATAAATAGACAATCCCTTGAGATCTTATAATAGAATAGAGGGGGTGGGGGAAGGAGGAGTTCACAAAAACAAAAAAAAGAGTTGTGGATGGATATTCAAAAGATGCAGCAGAAGGAGATAAAGGATAAGACAGAGGGAATAATCAGCTTGTGTAAAAATGTTAGAAAGACATATAGGATTCCAAGAGAGAAATATAAAAGAATCACCAAAAAAAAAAAAAATCAATAAATGATGAAATTCTAAAAAGGCTGAGAGATGATGGATAGAGAAACAATATTTTGTAAGGTAGTAACAATATTGAAAAACAATAGAAATAAGGAGAAAGTTTAAATTGGGAAAATAGTAACACACACAGACACACGTGTATGTGTGCATGTATGTATGTATATATACAGTACATATCTATATATCTGCAAGTTTTGGTGTATTTGGGTCTTGTGTAAGATTGAGAGTATCTTGGTGACGTTTTGACGAGGTCTCACTCGTCATCTTCGGGCTGGTGTCTTCAGCTTCGTGCTTTTGCGAGGAAAGCGTATATACTGTATATATAAAATAAATATAAATAATATTATAGATAAATAGATAGATAGATAGATAGATAGATAGATAGATAGATAGATAGATAGATAGATATAATAAAACTGTTTATTTTATATATATTTTATATATAATATATATACAAAAGAAAAAACACGAAGAAGGAGAAATGCTCACCTTGGGAAAAATAACAACTAGATTTATTTATTTTTTCTTTTCCAGGCCTTGAACAGCAGTCTGTATAAGAGTGCCTCTCCTTATGGCTCTCTTAATAACATTGTGGATGGCTTGAATTCCCTTACGGAACATTTCTCCGACATTTCCCTATCATCGGATGCCAGAAAGCCAAGCAAGAGACCTCCACCAAACTATTTGTGCCACCTTTGCTTTAACAAGGGACACTACATCAAAGACTGCCCACAGGTAAGGACCGTACAATCTTGAGAGACCTATTTCCCATTCCATTATTGACAAATGAGGTTGAACATATATATATAGTCTTTGACTTTAACTAATTACAATGGAGCCCAGAATTTGTGTTGCTAAATGGGATAGTTGCTGAGCGAGTTTTGCCCCATTTCATGACCTGTCTTGCCACACCATTGTTAAGTTAATCACCAAGGATTGTTAAATGAATCAAACTGTTGTTAAGTCAGTCTGGCTTCCCCATTGAGTTTGCCTGTCAGAAGGTCACAAAAAGATTGATGAGATGACCTTGGGATGTCGCAACCATCATAAATAGGAACCAGTTGCCAAAGCATCCAAATTTTGATCACTTGACTGCAACGGTTGTAAGTGTGAAAGATGGTCCTAAGCCACTTTTTGCAGTGCCATCGTAATTTTGAACGATCATTAATCGGATGGCTGGAAGGTATCCAGTGGTGGGATTCAAATTTTTCCACTACCAGTTCTGTGGGTATGGCTTGGTGGGCGTGGCTTGGTGGGGTGGAACCTTGCTGTGAGTGACATCAAGTTCACCATGCCCACTCAGTCACATTTCCTACCCATCAAGCCACACCCACCAAGCCACGCCCACAGAACCCGGTAGAAAAAAAAAATTGAACTTACAGCTATTGCAGCCTTTCTATCTATTTTCAGCCCAGGGTCTGAGGTGGCTAAACTGCATGCCACCCACTCTCCCTTCACCATGCACTACCCTGTTTCCCCTCCTTCAGAGGCCCTGGCCCTTACTCAGGGGTGAAATCTAAAATTTGTTACTACTGATTCTGTGGGCGTGGCTTGGTGGGGGTGGGTGGATAATGTGACTGGGTGGGCATAGCCAACTTTTTTTTTTTACTTTTAAAAGTATTTTTTTTTACAACCTTAAGAGGTTGCAGAAAAAAATGCTTTTAGAAGCCTCTGACAATCAGGCAAGGCAGCTGGGATCGCCAGAGGCTTTTAAAGGCATTTTTTTCCCTACAACCTCTTAGAGGTTGCAGGAAAAAAATACTTTTAAAAGCCTCTGACAATCAAGCAAGCCAGCTGGGATCGCCAGAGGCTTTTAAAGGCATTTTTTTTCTACAACCTCTTCAGCCAAAGGGGTTGCAGAAAAAAGTGCTTTTAAAAGCCTCTGACGATCCCAGCTGAGTCGCACGATCATTAGAGGCTTTTGAGGTTGTAGAAACCGAAGAGGTTGTAGAAAAAATGCTTTTAAATTTTTTTAAAAAAGCCTCTGATGATCAAGTGGCTCAGCTGGGCATGGGGGGGGGGAGTGCAGGGATTTTTTCTACCGGTTCTCCGAACTACCCACCGCCATCACTACCAGATTGGGTGATCCGGTCCGAACCAGGAGCATTTCACCCCTGCCCTTACTCAATCTCCCTACTTCCTCCCCCATGACCGCATCTTTCTCCATCCTTACCTTACCTTCCTTCTGTGGCTGGTTTCCAGGAAAGGCAAGCCAGGGCTGAACTGTCGCCACTGGGCTCCCCGTTAGCCTGCATTTGTTTGCCCCCCCCCCTTGTCACGAGATGCCTGCAGCCGCCGCATCTTTTTTTCAGTGCAAGAAGCCTCCCAGCTGCTGCCTCTTTGCCAGATGGAACCGAGTCAGCAGCGGCAGCTGGCTGCAGGCTTCTTGCGCGAAAAACTACAGGCCTCCGGTTCTCGAACACGCCGAAAAAGAGCTTCAGTCAGTCCCATCGCCGCCCTGTTCTTTGCGCCAGCCGCACATGCACATATCATTGCCTGCTGTGTCAGAGCAGTCCCTAAGGTGCAGCAGGCAATGGTTTGTGCGTGCATGGCCGGCACAAAGAACAGGGCTTCTCCAAGGTGCTTCAGAGCTAAAGAAGCTTCTTGGATGAGAAGCAAAACATCTTTAAAGAAAAACCAGAAAGTCCAGTTGCCTCTTGAAAAAGCACCTTTGGGTCAAAGGAAGGTAATGTGGATCCTTCCTTAGCTTCTTCCACAAAAGTGCGAGCCACAATCACTCTGGTTTGGACAACTGTGTGAAAGGGACGTTCAGATATTATTTTTCTCAAAGCTGTTCCTACACCAAAATACTTCCAAGTGAAAATATTTTTATGATTTGCCCAAGTTGAAGCTAATGTCCAAACTCTTCCAAGGTAACTCATGATTTCTCAGCAGAAACCACACTGTACTTGCCGCGGTCCAACATTGTCATGTCATAGTCATGCCAAGTTGAAAATTCTCAAGGTTGTTTAGTGAAATCTTTTTCTGTGAGTTAATCCAGAATCTTGGTATTCCAGGAGGGTTTAGAAAGCAACGGTGAAACCTCATGAGAAGTTGGTGATCTTCCGCACGATCATGAGGACTTTGAGTGAGATCTCAATCCCTCGATCATGAGAGATCTCAGGAGTGAGGGAACTGAAATTTTGTGAGGTTTGATGGTCCTCTGAGATTTTAGCCTCTGAATATTTCATACACATAAATCAAGCACATATTTATATCACTGAAGACATCCTGATGTCTTGTATAGGTAGTCTTGATCACAATTGAGCTCAAAATGTATATTAGTGGCCAAAATTGTGGAAACCTTTTGGGGAAAGTGTATTTTTGAGGTACGGTGGCTAATAATACCACTTTTTTTCTGGAGTTTCAAGATAATCCTATTCCACTGCTGGAATGGTCTGGGAATAGCCCAAACCTTAACCTAATTGAAAATCTATGGAGCAGACTAAAGAAACTTGCTAGTCAGAAGTGACCCTGCAATAAAACCCAGTTAATTGAAGCAATCATTCTATCTTGGTTTCACATTAGAACAGCTGCAGAACTAAAAGACTTGCTTCACTCCATGGGAAGATGTTGTAAGGCCGTAACTCATGCTAAAGGTTACCCAACGAAGCATTAACTGGCATGATGATAATTTTTGTATATCTCATTTTTCTATGATTGTAATTTTTGTATATCTCATGTTTTCTATGTGTTCCACTTTTCCTCTTTATACTGTAACTGTTATTCTAATAGCAAATCCTTCCTAAAAGTTATTGCATTACATTCCTGATTAAATGCATAATAATTAACTCAAAGAATCTTACATATGTTAGAATTAGTTAGATTTCTTTTTAAGCATGCTTAAAAATACTCCTTCCTGTATATGTGTACAGAGGCAAGGGAAAAATCTCAAACAATAGAAAATTGGAACCGGTGCTCAGGAGAGATAAGAAAGCTGACCAGATACATAATGATAAGTAACCAAGACAAGTAGCAGAAGAAAACAAGCAGCTGATGTAAAGTAATCTGAGCTTTCTGTTATTAGATAAGATTGCACTAATTTGAGGCTTAGTTGAATTAGGCATTTGCCCAATCAATTTTTTTCCCCTAGTGCAAAGTCAGTTAGCAAAGACCAGATGCAAAGAGTGGTGGGCAAAGTGGACATTTACTAAGAATTGAGGAATAGATAACGCCTGTGTCAGGGATGGGTTCTAAATTTTTTTACTACTGGTTCTGTGCGTGTGGCTTATTTTGTGGGCATGGTTTGATGGTGATGTGACAAACAATTCTTTAGGATTTAGCAGAAATACTGGTCTACCAAGCTTTTAACCGCTTGCAGAGCCATACCAGTCTACCCGTTTGTTTTTGGAGTGCACTGGTCTACCACCACACTGCCTTTACCACTGATCAGCTGTAGGGCGGCCCTTTGAAGTGCCACGGCAAGAGTTTAAACAGTTTTTTGCAGCTCTGCCACCACTGAGAGCATTGGAAACCGCTTTCAGGCAGCTTGGCCTCAATTACCAATCTACCACCACCAAGTGGTTTACAAGGAGTGGATTGGTTCTAGCCGATCAGTTGAGGGGCTTCTTGGCTTCTCAATTTAAAGCTAAGGTGTCTTGTTTCTTTTTTTCCTCTTCTTTGTCAAGTGTCATTTTTTCCTTCTAGTTGATCAGCTGGGACTCGGGACACAGTGAATAGATTGGGGGTGGGGCAAGGCAGAGGTGATATTTACCAGTTCTCCGAACTACTCAAAATTTCCACTACCGGTTCACAAGAACCGCGAAGAACCAGTAGCAACCCACCACTGCCCTGTGTATCTACTTAATTCCACTAAAAATTGTGGATTTTCAGGAAGTGTGAGAGGATGTCAGCCTTCTCGGTGCTTTGATGTGTGTTGGATTGTTTCCTCTAAAACAGGGATGTCAAATTCGCAGCCTGTGGGCTGGATGCATCACGCACTGGCCACACCCAGTGTTTTTGTGAAGGGGAAAAATTCAGGATACGTCACGTGGCGATGCTTTGATGACACGAGTTTGACACAGTGGTGAAAACTGAATCAGTTTGCTACCGGTTCGCTGGCTGTGTATGCATGTTAAGCACGTGCTGTGCACATGCACATGCACAGTGAGTGCCAAATATGCGCTGTGGGCACATGCACAGTGCACATCAAAAGGAGGCTTGGGAAAGTAAGTAGAAGCGCGGGGGCATCAGCTGTGGTATGTGATTTAACTTTGCTAGAAAACAGGATTTCCTGCTGTCTAGCAAAGCTAAACCTCGCAGCACAGCTGATCATCAGAAATACCGGTTCAGAGGAACAGGTAGCTTTTTTAAACTACCGGTTCACCTGAATTGATAGCTTTTTAATCTTACAAGTTCACCTTCCATTAATGAGATGTTTAGAGTGAGGTTACTCCTTCGCTAAGGGACCTATTTAATATTGATTGTGAGTGTGTGAGAGAAAGAGGGAAGGAGAGAGGATCCCACAGCCTCAGTTTTGATTTTGTCTCATCTTTTTTCACTTCGAATTTGGATAAGGTCCTTGGAAAACAAAAAAACGTATCACAAATGTTAAGTTCTTTACCAAACAGGCTTATTTAGTAGCCTCCTGCTGCTCTCCTTCTTCTCAACCAAGGTAGATTCAGGTTGAGATATTAGCATGTTGCTGACACGCAGATCAGCCAGCTGAAGAGCACAATTTTTCTTGCCAGGATTTTTGTCTTGAGCTTCTGCCAAACTCTGCTTCCTCAATTTTTGCCTTCTAGCTTTCTGAACCTGCATTAAATCATCTTGAAAGGGAGAGGGGGAAGAAAGGTGAGAGAGGGTGGGAGGGAGGAAGGAAGGAGAGAAAAAGAAAGAAAGAAAGACAAGAAAGAAGAAAGGAATAAGAAGAAAAAGAGAAATAGAAATAGAAAGAAAGACAAGAAAGAAGAAAGGAAAAAGAAAGGAAAAAGAAGAAAGAAGAAAGGGAGAAATAGAAATAGGAAGAAAGACAAGAAAGAAAGAAAGAAAGAAAGGAAGGAAGGAAGGAAGGAAGGAAGGAAGGAAGGAAGGAAAGGAAGGAAGGAAGGAAGGAAGGAAGGAAGGAAGAAAGAAAGAAAGAAAGAAAGAAAGAAAGAAAGAAAGAAAGAAAGAAAGAAAGAAAGAAAGAAAGAAAGAAAGAGAGGGAGGGATGGATCAAGCAAGTTTTGTTATTCAAATATCAACATGTGGTTTTGGGAGTAAAATATGTTGCTGTTTCTTCCCACTGTGTGTGCCAAACTGCTTGGAACTGTCTGCCTGACAATGACATTGTTTCTTTTAGTATTCAGCTTTCTATCTGGAAGATAATAGTTGCAAAATAATGTTCTTGTTATTGGTGGACTTGGCTTTTACACCCTATATTTAATGTTTGGAAAATCAGTGTTGGGAAGAAAACAAAACAAAACATTTCACTGACTTTGTAGGAAAGATCATCTAATTTCAAGCAGGAGGAAGGCAACCTGATGCTTTCTAGATGATTTTGGACTACAGATCCTATAGGCCCCAACCTGGCAAAAATCAGAGATCAGAGGCCATGGATCCTGCAAACCATACCTACCATGATGTAAACATGGTTCAAAATGATTTAAGAATAGACCCATTTTCCAGAAAAACAGAGAAGAAGGAAAGGGTGTTTAAACAAAACAACAACTGATAGTCTAGTACTGTGATGACAAACCTATGGCACATGTGCCACAAATGGCACACGGAGCCATATCTGTGGGCATGCGAATGCTGCCCTAGCTCAGCTCCAGCACATGGGTGCACCAGCCAGCTGATTTTCGGGCCTTCCAGGCCCACCGGAAATTGGGAAACAGACCATTTCCTGCCTCCAGAGGGCCTCCAGAAAGCCTCTGGAGCCTGGGGAGGGTGAAAAATGGGCCTTCCGGGCCCACCGGTAACCTTTTTGCCATTGTGTGCCAAAAGTTTCAAATTTAACTGACCTTCAGGGCCAAAGCAAATTCAAACTCAAAGGTGTCTTTGCAATAGAAACAGGTAAAATATATGGATTGAAAAGATCGGTTCAGTCCAACATAAAGCAAAGTTTTCCTCACTTTTATTTGTTTTCATGCTTCCTTCCTATTCGGGTTTTCTAGCAATTACCATTCCCCGAAGGATATTTAACAATGAACAAGGTCTTTCTTAAGGTGATAGACTGTCTCAGATTTATTTGGTAGAAATGGGCAAAACGGGCCTGGGGACCGATCATTTGGTTCTCACAGTGCTCAAAACACCTGGCATCTCGTGGGAAATTGCCAGTTTTCTCATTTGAAGACGTTGATTAATGCGACCGCAAAGCTCTGAAAAACCGGCTTGGTTTATAACCATGAAATAAATATTCTTTTTTTTTTTTTTTTTTTTTTTTTGCTAAATTATTGTAGGGCATTCAGATTATCTTTCCTTAAACCAGCAATTCGGTGGGTTTCGCCCCTTTTACCGCCTTTCTGGCCACAGTTGTTAAGTGAATCACCCCAGTTGTTAAGATGGTAACACGATTGTTAAGTGAATCTCATCAGAAGGTCGTAAAAGGGGATCATGTAACCCTGGGTCACTGCAACCATCATAATGGGGTAGTATATTTTAACTTTTTTAAAAAAATACATTTTTGATATTTTTCATGTGTATTTGTTGTTTTTCACTTGGTTGCTTGTCGTTGTGAGCCGCCCTGAGCCTTGAAAATAGGGCGGCATACAAATTCTATAAAATAAATAAAATAAATAACTAATAAATAAATATGTGCAAGTTGCCGAGCGTCTGGAATTTTGATCCCTTGACCATAGGGAAGCTGCAATGGTTGTAAGCAGTGGTGGTATTTATCCGGTTCAGATCGGTTTGGGAGAACCGGTAACGGTGACCTGCGGGTGGGCCCGCCCCGCCCTGCCCCGCCCACCTGTCCCAGCACTTTCTAAGCCGTGTGCATGCATGCAAGCCTTGTGCACTCACATTTTCGGTGCATGGCGAACCGGTGATATAATTATGTAAAACCCACCTCTGTTGTAAGTACTAAAAAATGGTGCTAAGCCAATTTTTTTCAGTGGCGTTGTAATGCCAAATGGTCACTTAATGAATGGTTATAAGTCCAGGACTATCTTCTTGTGCAGAGAAAAAACAAAATAAGAATTGCAGGTCAGTTAGCATTCCTTGTTCAGCCCACTGAAAAGTTATGTATGTGTGTATGGAATGTGATTTCACTCAACCAGGGTTGCAGAAAGATCTTGGATACGTAGAAAAAACCTAGCTTAAAGAAAAACAAATACACAAATACACATACACACACCCACACCCACACACACTTCTCCCCTTGGTTCTGAAATACATTTCTAAATGCTCAAGTGCTCCGTTCCTACTTCGGCAGGCATGAAGCTGCTAATAGGAACCAGATGTGAGGTTTAACCCCCCATCCTCCAAATTAAAAAAAACAAAACCCTCCCTTTTGGTGCATCGGGTTTCTTGGAGGAGAAGCTTCCTAGAAGAGCTGAAACTTTAGAATCCAATTAGTAACTAACACTGGAAACATTTCGAAGCAAAGCTGGGGGAGAGGGAACCGCGGAGAGCAAATCAAGGGTTTTCTGGCCATGTGATTCCCCAAGAGAGGAAGGAAGGAAGGAAGTGTGGAATTCTTGTCCAGGTTCCAGTCCACAAAGCTAATTCCTTTTGTTTTTGTTTTTGCTGTTGTTGTTGTTGTTGTTGTTGTTGTTGTTGTTAAGATTCCGACGGATAGGAGAACGTGTGTAATTTTATGTGTCTGTTAAAATCACACAAAGTAGACAACAGGCAATGCTGGGAAAAGGCTATGTTGTCTTTCTCGAGTTAGGACTGTCACAGTGCCATGCTTCCAACTAACACAGCCATTTGTTTGGACAGTGCAGTACGAGATAACAGTGGTACTTCAGTTGGTTCTGGGAAGTGTGATAAGTACAAAAAATGATGAGTACCTGACATTTGTACCCCAGAAGGAATAATGTAGTGCAGGGGTATCAAACTCAAGGCCTCAGGGGCCGGATCCGGCCCATAGGGGGCTTAGAACTGGCCTGCAGGGTCACCCTGGAAACAGCAAAGGACTGGCCCATGGTGCCTCTGCCAGTGAAAATGGAGCTCAGGCGGGCCATGTGTGGCCCTCCCGAGCTCCATTTTCTCTGGCAGAGGGTTGCAGGAGGCTGTCACAGCCGAAAACAGAGTTCGGGAGCCCGTTTTTGCTGGCAGAGTGTGAAGACACGAGTGACTTCGAGCTGACCACGCCCACCATGACCACGCCACCCCCCCCCAGTCCCACCACCCTGAGGTCAAACATAACACTGATGCGGCCTTCAATGAAATTGAGTTTGACATCCCTGATGTAGTGGGTTGTAAGGCAGCCGACAGCAACCAGTTCTAGCTTGTGGGTTGAGTACCAAACAAACAACGAGCACCAGGACAAAATTTTCACATCAAAATGTGTCGAGGATCGAATTTGATGAGGTTTCAAGCAATTGAGTACTCAAGGTACCACTGTATGCGATCCCTTGAAGTGGAAAAAAAAAATGGAGCAAAATTGAGAGCTGAGCTGATATTACTCTGACGCACACATTCCCTTTTCAGATATTTTGGGGTGTGTGTTTGCTTGTTTATTTCAATTGTCCTCTTCTGACCTTCGACACTGCTATGCATATAATAAGTCATCTAATTATGGAAAGGGGAAAAAATGTGGGTGAAACAGCCAGGGGAGGAATTTCAGGTAGTCCTCAATTTACAACAATTCATTGAGTGACCATTCATCGTTACCACAGCACTGAAAAAAAGGGACTTGTGACCATTTTTCATAGTTACAACTTATGATCATCCCAAGGTCATAGGACCCCCCCTTTGTGACCTTCTGAAAAGCAAAGTCAATGGGGAAGCCGCATTCACTTCACACCCAGGGTTACCAGTGGTGGTATTCAGGTGGTTCAGATCGGTTCAGACGAATTGGAAGTGGCAACATGCGGGTGGGCCTGCCTATCTGCCCCAGTGCTATGCCATCCTACTTAGCCATGTTTTCTAAGCTGTGTGCATGCGTGCAAAACACGGGCGCATGCAAAGCGCATGTGCCAAAGTCCGCACGCATCTCCAGAAGGTGCGAGAGAGAGCGAAGAGAGTGTGCGCACTCACATTTTTGATGCATGGCGAACCAGTGGTAAAATTATGTGAAACCCACCTCTGGGGGTTACTAACTTATTAACTGCAGTGATTCACTTAACATCTGTGGCAAGAAAGGTTGTAAAACAGGACAAAACCCGCTTAGCAAACATCTCACTTAAGAACAGAAATTCAGGGCTTAGAATTGTGGTCTACCTGTTGGTTGTTTTTCGTATTCGGAGTCAAACCAGTGTCAGAGATCTTTCCTTCTACGGTGCTGTAGCTGCAGATTTAAGATCCGGAGTGATGCATGCAAAGGCCAAGGTGCATGCATGTCTGAACACACGTGTTTGCAAGTATGTTTTGTTTCTTTCTTTCATGGCCATCCTGATGCCTCTGGCTTCTGAGCCAAGATCAGCAACTGTGCTGAATAAGAGACTGAAGCGGTTTTCTTTTTTTGAGAGGGGTGTGGGGTGGGACTTAGAGAGGGGAAGGCAATTGCCTGACATCTGGTGTAATACGAGATAGGAGAACCAAAGCTGGTCAGCCAGTGAGGAACTGAATGTTTGCATTGTCCAGAGGTTATCACAACATGGGACTGGTCCAACTCCTGTTTGAAATGGGGGAGGGGGGGAGGAATCCCGTGGATTTTTGTTCCACTGGCCATTCGCCATGATCTTGGCTTATCTATGCTGTAACAAGTTTTTGGTGAAGTTGTGGGAGCTTCATCACTGGAGGCTTTCAAGAAGAGACTGGACTGTATCTGTCAGAAGTGGTGTAGGGTCTCCTGCTTGGGTGGTTGGTTGGACTAGATGACCTACAAGTCCTTTCCAATTCTGATAATTTGTTAATAAATGGTGTAGGGTTTCCTGCTTTTGAGGTTGTTGGACTAGATCAGGGGTCTGCAACCTTAAACACTCAAAAAGCCATTTGGACCCATTTCCCACTGAAAAGAAAACACCGGGAGCCACAAAACTCTCCCTGTGCCTGACTATTTCTTGAGCGGCCACAAAACTAGCATATGTAGTTGAATTAAACATTCTGTTTTCCTCTGAAACTTTTCTTTTCTTGGATTTATCCATGGTTGGTCTACCGGGGGTTGAAAAGTTCAATAAATCGCGTGCTGGCAGGTGTTGCACGTTGCCGGTTGTGATGCATAATTTGAGTGACAGGGAGCCGCAGCAGAGGGATGAAAGAGCTCCAGAGCCGCAGATTGCTGACCCCTGGACTAGATGACCTACAAGGTCCCTTCCAACGCTGTTAATAAATGGTGTAGGGTCTCCTGCTTGGGCAGAGGGGGTTGGACTAAATGACCTACAAGGTCCCTTCCAACTCTGTTAATCTGTTAAATCTTCTAACCATCCCACGTAGTGGTATGTTTCCATTTCCGTGCCTTCAGTCTCAGTTCTACTTATGAACCCCTGCATAACAGAGGCTACAGCAGTGATGGCTAGCTTTTTTGCCATCGCGTGCCAAAAGCGGGGGGAGTGCGGGGTGGTCACGCACATGCGTGCCATCACCCATAATTCTACACACCCTGCCCCCCCCATGCAAGCACGCGTGATCTCCCCAAGATCCCTCCGCTTTGGGCACGTGATGGCAGGATGGGCCCGGTAGGCCCTTTTTTCGCCCTCCTCGGGCTCAAGAGGCTTTCTAGGAGCCTGGGGAGGGCAAAAACAGCCTTCCCCATCCCCCTGGAGGCCCTCCAGAGGCCGGAAATAGCCCATTTGCTGACTTCCGGTGGGCCCAGAAGGTCCGAAAATCAGCTGGCCAGCGTGCACATGCATGCTGGAGCTCAGCTAGGGCAACACTCGCGTGCCCACCAATATGGCTCCGCGTGCCACCTGTGGCACATGTGCCATAGATTCGCCACCACGGGGCTACAGATAGTTCTTGATTTACAGCAGTTCATTTAGGGACCGTTTGAAGTTACAACGGCACCGAAGAACTGACCGTTGACCATTTTCAACACTTATGACGGTTGCAGCAACCCCACGGTCACGTGATCAAAATTCAGATGCTGGGCAGCTGGTTCATACTTATGACTGTTGGTGTGTCCCAAAGTGATGCGATTCCGCCTTTGAGACCTTCTGATAAGCAAAGTCGATAGGGAAGCCAGATTCACTTAAAAACCGGGTTACTAACTTAACAACTGCAGTGATTCACCTAACAACACCGGCAAGAAAGGTCGTAACATGGGGCAAAACTCACTTAACAACTGTCTCGCTTAGCAATGGGAATTTTGGCTTCAATTGTCATAAGTTGAGAACGACCTGTATAGCTCTCCCGCTTTAATATAAAATCTATACAACACCTCTTACCAACAACATACACACAACACTCCCATACAACACACTGTCAAATTAACTACTAAGAATGTAGTTCTTCTCATCCTTATAGAACCTATCTCTTCCCACTTATGTTGCTATATCCATGTTGCTTGTATAAACAGCTTATATTGTTTTTATTGTTTCCGAGTATGATTTGATTGCTTATTAGTATCCTATGACTATCACTAAGTGTTGTATCTTATGATTCTTGACAAATATATTTTATTTATTCTTTATGTACACTGACAGCATATGCACCAAAAAGTAATTCCTATTGTGTCCAATCACACTTGGCCAATAAAGAATTCTATTCTATTCTATTCTATTCTATTCTATTCTATTCTATTCTATTCTATTCTATTCTATTCTATTCTATTCTATTCTATTCTATTCACACATGCAGCACTAGATACTGTAGTTAAAGTATTTCCTCCTTAGCTGGAGCAATCCCTACCTCGGAGTGTCAAAACCTGGAAATAGGAAATCAAACATTGTTTTAATTTATCGAATAGGTAGGAGATTGGTCTTCGGGGGAAATGCATTTCTTGCTTAGTAGCACTGAGTGTGAAACACTGAGCTATTCCGTGTTGTGGCCTGTTCGGAAGTACAACGGCTGCTGTAGCTTCTGCTTATACTACTTACAATAAACAAAAGGCCTCCCAGTGATATTGTATCAGCAGCTCAAGGCTAACCGGCAGATTGTGAAGCCTAAGTCTGTTTATGTTTCTTCCAAAAGACTAAGTGGTTCTAATCTAAATTAAGAAAATAGGTGGCCCTCCAAAAGGAAAGATGGAGACGCGGGGCACTGACGCATAGAGAAGGTGGGGGGGGGTGTACGGAGAGGCCAGGCCTCAGCTTTTTTTTTTTTAAAAAAAAGAAACTAAAAACCTCACAACCAAAAGAGAAAGCTTCCTGCCAGATGTGAGTTTTTGAAAAGAGAACATGGCTTTTTTTTCAGAATCGTTTGCTGATCCAGCAGTCCCACTGCTTCCCTTTGCTCTGCTGAAGCAGCTGAGGTTGAGCTTCGTATCCGCTCCTGAGGGCCCGTAGATAACCCCCCCCCCCCCGAGTCATCGTCTTTCGGCTGTGCTTAACAACAATTTAGTCAACTTGGGTGGGAAAGAAGCACAGTTAATTTATTGCTCCGTCTCCTTTTTTTGAGGGTGCAGGAATGGGCAAGTTCTTCCATGGTCCCTTTGCACTCTCATAGTCATTTCCCCAAGGAGAACCGAATGAGCTTCCATGCAGCACATACCCACCATGGAAACAGTGAACTCTATTCTCTTCCTGCATCGTTTTTTGAAATATAAAGTTCATCATGGAGTCTGAACAAAGAGAAGGACCAGGGATGACATGACAGCAGGGTTCCAATATTTGAGGGGCTGCCACAAAGAAGAGGGAGTCAAGCTATTCTCCAAAGCACCTGAAGGCAGGACAAGAAGCAGCAGATGGAAACTTATCAAGGAGAGATCCAACCTAAGGAGAAATTTCGCGACAAGTGAGAACAATTCACCGGTGGAACGACTTGCCTTTAAGAGTTGTGGGAGGTTTTTAAGAAGAGTTTGGACAGCCATATGTCTGAAATGGCATCGGGCTGTGATGCCGAACCTACGGCACGTGTGCCTAAAGTGGCACATGAAGCCATGACGCCTGGCATGCAGGGCCTTGCCTGTTTGTCTCCCGGGTTTCTGGCACGCATGCACGCGCGACTATCAGCTGATTTTTTAAAATTTGATTTAGATGCCGCCCTTCTCCAGAGACTCAGGGCGGCTTACAATGCGTTAAGCAATAGCCTTCATACGTTTGTATATTTTATACAAAGTCAGCTTATTGCCCCCACAAACTGGATCCTCAATTTACCTACCTTAGAAAGGATGGAAGGCTGAGTCAACCTTGAGCCTGGTGAGATTCGAACTTACAGTAATTGCAGACAGCTGGTGTTTAATTACAATGCTTTAGTCTGCTGAGCTATCCAGGCTCCTGGATTGTCGGGTGCGCATGCATGCCAAAACCCGGAAGTTCGACTTTTCCGAAGCGCGATCCCTTCGCGTATGTGGCAGTGCCAAAAATCAGCCTGCGCATGCATGCCGGCCAGCTGATTGTTGGGTACATGCGCGCTAGAACCCGGGAGTTCAGCTTTTCCGGAGCGTGGCCCCAACGAGCGTGCGAGCAGCATTTCTGCATGCGTGCCGAAAAAGTTCGCCATCTCTGGTCTAAGTTCTCCTGATTGAGCAAGGGTGCTGGATTAAAAGATCTCCAAGGTCCCTCCAACTCTGATATTTTGGATTCTATTCTGAAGCTCAAGTGAAGCTCAAGGCCCATTTTTTGTGAAGAATGTGGAATGGTGGCTTTAAGTTATAGAAGTGCAGATTCCAGTTACATTTGGGAGGGGGTGGGAAAGTTCTTTCTAACCCAGAGGTTTGACAAAGGAACTCATGACAAAGAGGTTGGTGTGCCATTGGATATATCCAAGAGAAGGGGGAACAGACATCTGTTTGAGATTGCTTTCTTTGAATTCCTGCAGGGGATTGGAATCTGTAACATAACTGTTCCTTCCAACTCTACAATTCAAAGTTTTATGAAACTTCCTTGCTTGCATTACTTGCTGTGGCTGGGAATACTGGCCAACACAATATATTTTCCCCAACCTATCCCAGCCAGTCTAGAAAAGAGCTCTACTCATTCCAAACTATTCTGACGTCGTCTTCTGCTGTCCATGCTTGATGGAAGAAAGTTGTTCCCTGAGTTCCCTGCATTTAATATTGTTTTGCATAATTTATTCTACTTTGTTTAGGGTTCATAAAGGACTTGGCTAGGGCAGGAATAGGGGAACTAGACAGACCACAGAAACCTTAGATCTCTGTGGCTTAAGAAGCTTTACTGTAACATTATTCATGCCTGTTCATATGTATCTTAACAGATGTCAGAGGCTAAAAAAAAATGTAACGTGGATTTTCAGAAAATTAATATTTCACTCTTCTTTGTTTTCGTGTCTGTGTAGAATTATAATACAGAGGCAGCCCTAAACTTCACCATTGGCTGGAAAAGAACCTCATAGCAACTTTCTGCTATGAAGCACATTATTGCTAATTTCCCAATTTCCCAAAGAAGTCCTAAAGAGAGAGAAGGCCAAACAAAGTGGCAGAGGAAATAGGAGAGTAAGAGAAGACTAAATAAAGAGAATGGGTTGAGCTCTTCAAAGCAGAGAACGGAAGGATTGTAACAGAATAACAGAGTTGGAAGGGACCTTGGAGGTTTTCTAGTCCAATCCTTTGCAAAAACAGGAGATCCTATACCATTCTGGACAAATGGATGTCCAATCTCTTCTTAAAAGCCTCCAGTGATGGAGGACCCACAACTTCTGAAGGATTTAAGTGTTCCGTCAGGAAGTTTCCACCATTGCTTCTTGTTCTGCCTTCAGATGCTTTGGGGGATGCCGTATTTTTCGGAGTATAAGATGCACCAGACTATAAGACGCACCTACCTTTTTTGGTGAGGAAAACAAGAAAAAGAAATCTGCCTCTGCCTCCCAGTAATTTTGCCTCATTGCAGCAAACAGCCTGCTTTACTTTCATTTTTGTTTTCAGCATAGCTTGATTAGCACAAGAAAAAAAAAATCTGCTCCAGCAATTTACCTCCTTGCGGCAAGCAGCAGAGGCCCCTGCAAAACAGCTGAGAGCAAAACAGCTGAGAGTCGAGAGGCCGATCTAATGAACTTGTGCTAATTAGGCTGTGCTGAAGCTGAAAGGAGCTGTTTCTTCTTACTGCAAGGAGATAACTGCTGGGAGGCACAGGCCAAAGGGTGGGGCCCAGTGGGTGAGCAGGGCTACATTTGGTGTATAAGACGCACCTAAATTTTCACTCCCTTTTAGGGGGGAAAAAGGGCCGTCTTATACTGCGAAAAATATGGTAGGTTGACTTGACTCCCCTCTTCTTTGTGGAGAAAATATCAGAGGATAGAAAGCATAAAAAGCTACAGATTTAAAGAAGGCCTTTAACATGAAAGTGTGTGTTGTGGTTTGAAGGCGAAACCCAATCCTTTGGTTGCAGGGTTGGGTCGTCAGTCCAACAAGAAGTTGAGCAAGAACATGAAGATGAAGATAGTTGGGTGGTTGCCTGGACTTCAAAACATTGATTACATAGAATGTTCTTTAGATGATGTTCAAGGAGGATATTTTTTCCCCCTTTGAATGAGCTTCAGACTTGATAGTTAAGAAGCTGTTCTCAAGACTGAATTGCTATATATTTAAAGGCAGGCTAAATGCTGCACTTTCTCTCTTGAACCTTTCCTGACCTCTTTAGGGTGGCCTGCCAAACTCGGTTGGAAAGCAAAGAGAGGCCAGGCTTGTTGTTGCTCCAGGCCAGGCTGAAACAAAAGAGGAGGGGAGAAACCCAGTCTTTCCCATGATATGTTGAAATATTTCCTTTATCCTGGCTCCGTCTGTAACCTGGAGGAACAGAATCGTGTGTGGAAAAAAGCCACTTTGACCAAAACTTTTGATCTTCGGTTGCAGATGATGGAATTCACATGGCTGGTTTTGGTCCATTGTTTACATGCTTCGGTTTTGAACAAATCATCTGCCCTCATTTAGGTATGTGGAAAGCTTGCTGGATCCTTAAAGGAAGTTGTAAATCTTAGCGGGAGTCAACTGGCTGGGCAGAATAAATTTTCCCAGCAGGCCATTTGCCATGAAAATTTGGGCAACTGTTGAAGATTTCAAACACTTCTTCTTGAAGACTTAAATCATTTGGGGATTTCTTCCTAGAAAACCCATAATTGTAAAAAAGCAGATCTCCAAATCTGGGCTGCAAAAATTCAGTTGACCAGTGGGTGGTGGAATTTATTGTTCCACCCCACCATATCTCTTTGCTGACATCTAGTGGTTGCATGTGGTTTTGCAAGCCTAATCTGATCCTAGTTAAGTCAGAGATTCTGTTAACATAGGTTAAAGGTAAAGGTTCCCCACACACATATGTGCTAGTTGTTCCCGACTCTAGGGAGCATTGCTCATCTCCGTTTCAAAGCTGAAGAGCCAGCGCTGTCAGAAGACGTCTCCGTGGTCATGTGGCTGGCATAACTAAATGCCAAAGGTGCATGGAACGCTGTTACCTTCCCACCAAAGGTGATCCCTATTTTTCTACTTGCATTTTTTATGTGCTTTCGAACTGTTAGATTGGCAGAAGCTGGGACAAGTAGCGGGAGCTCACCCTGTTATGCGGCACTAAGGATTTTAACCGCTGAACTGCCGACCTTTTGATCAACGAGCTCAGCATCTTAGCCACTGAGCCACCATGGCCCCCACCACTTCTGTTAACATACTGCATCTCAATATTATATTATTATGAATAAAAGCAGTATGAATAAAAGCCGTCGATCAGACTTGTCCTTAATCTGAGCAGTTCTCTAGATGTGTGGATGTCAGCTTCCCCAAATTCAGTAAGAACCGCACATATTGGGGATTCTGGAGTTGAAGTCCTCACATCTGGTGGTCACCCAGTTGTGGAATGTTCCACTAGATGAAACAATGGGAGCAATCATAGATCTATAGGGTTGGCAAGACCTTGGAGATCTTCTAGTCCAAAGCCGAGTCTTCATATTATCTTGGACAAATGATTGTCAAATCTTTTCTTAAATTTCCAGCAACAAAGCACCCACAACTCTAGAAGATAAGCTGTTCCACTGCCTAATAGGCCGTCATCCTGCCTTCATCATTGCTGACTTCAGTTCCTTTAATCTCATTTTTGCTGGGACTCATGTTTAGTTTGCCACAGACTTGTTGGACCTACTTTGCTAGAAAATTCACTGCCCTTATTCTGTTAGCCATCAATTATTGCAGGGGTGTCAAACTCGATTTCATTGAGGGCCTCATCAGGGTTGGCCAGGGTGGGAATGGCCACCTCAATGTCACTCATGTTGGAGTGCCTGTTGTGGCCCAGCGCTCTGCCAGTGAAAACAGGCTTCGTTTTTGGCTATGATGGCCTCCTGCAACCCTCTGCCAGCAAAAACCAGGAGCCTGAGTAGTGTAGGTGGCTAATGCCTCCTACTAAAGGCAGCAATTAACATCCAGCTGCCTGCAATTCTGCGAGTTCAATCCTAGCCAGGCTCAAGGTCGACTCAGCCTTCCATTCTTTCTAAGGTGGGTAAATTGAGGACCCAGTTTGTGGGGGCAATAAACTGACTTTGTATAAATATATACAAAAGTATGAAGGCTATTGCTTAATGCATTGTAAGCCGCCCTGAGTCTCCGGAGAAGGGTGGCATATAAATCAATTTTTTTTTAAAAAAAAAACAGACCTCGGGAGGGCCACAAGCAGAGGCACTGCAGGCCGATCCTTCACTGTTTCTAGGGTGCCCCTTCCCCCTGGTTCAGATCTAAGTACCCTGCAGGCCAGATCCTTCCCCTGGACCTTGAGTTTGACTCCCTTGAATTATTGGGTCCCACTCCCAGTCATCAAGGGAGCCTTCTTGCTCTTGAACCAGATTAATTTCACTCAGCTATGATTCTGATCCCATGCAGGTAGTCCTCAATTTATGACACAATTGAGCCCAAAATCTAGGTTGCTATGAGAGAAATTCGTTAAGTGAGTTTTGCCCTATTTTACAACTTTTCTTGCCACATTTGCTAAGCGAATCCCTGTAGTTATTAAATTAGTAAAGTGGTAGTTAAATCAATCTGGCTTCCCCATTGACTTCGTTTGTCAGAAGGTCGCAAATGACCCCGGGACATGGCAACTGTCATAAATGTGAGTCGGATGTCAAGCATCCAAATGTAAATCGTGTTACTGTGGGGATGCTGTGACTGTCATTAATACGTCATTACTATGAAAAATGGTCATAACTCAGTTTTTTCAGTGCCATTGTAACTTCAAACCGTCACTAAGCAAACTGTTGTAAGTCAAGGACTATCTATATATCTAACCTGAGGCAGTGTGGTAGCTCAGTTAAGGCACTGGGCTTGTCATCTGAAAAGCCGGCAACTCAGGTTCAAGACCCAAGTGTCGTGCAATCTAGCAGTTTGAAAGCATGCAAATGTGAGTAGATAAATAGGTACCACTTCAATGGGAAGCTAAAAGCGCTCCAAGACATCAAACTGGCCACTATGGAAATGTCTTCGGACAGCACTGGCTCAATGGCATTGAAACGGAGATGAGCAGCACCCCCTAGAGTCAGCAATGACTAGCAGAACAAAACTCACAGGATCTCCTTTTATATCTAACCTAATGAACCTAGAACAGTGATGGTTAACCATTTCTGGATCGAGTTCTTAAAGTGTGTGTAAACCTCCCAAATGCAATGTGCACGTGCCCCCCCATCCCCACATATGCACATGGCCCTCACACAGCCTCCCCATGCATGCACATGTGATCCCCCGCACACGTCTGTCCCCCATGCGTTGGCACATGCAGGCCCCCAGACATGCACAGCAGAAACCCAACAACCAGCTGGTTGGCGGGAGGCGCATGCCCATGCAGAGCACAACTGAACTGGGGCGACAGCTTGCATGCCCATAGAGAGGACACTGCATGCCACCTGTGGCACACGTGCCATAGATCTGCCATCATGGACCTAAAACATATATACGTACTTAAATTACAGGGTTTTCTGGTCCAAGTGAGTGCCAGAGATCTTACGGCGCTGAAATTTTCATTAGGTGTGGCGTTTGTTTTTTTGACTTTCCTCCACGCAGCTGTTTCTCCACTGGTAAAAATAGGTTGCTGCTAAATTTGCTTTGGCACCTGCTGCTTTACAAAATGGAGGAAAATGGAAGGTGGGGAAGGGGCTGTTGCTGGCAGAAGAGTTCAATGATAATAATTTTGATGATGGTCACAGTCCAGAAGCAGAAGACTTTTATACGTACACCGAAGAGTTTTGGAGTTTGGCTGGGTGGGTGGATGGAATAAGGGCATTTCCTTGGTGCTAACTGGCAGTGCTATTTGGTCATTCTTGAGTTGAGAAGAAACAATTCTGGCATGACGTGTGATGTTCAGTCACAAATGAGCCCCCAGTGTTTGTTGCTAAATGAAACACTTGTTAAGTGAATTTTCCCTCCTTTTACAGCCTTTTATGCCACAGTTGTTAAGTGAATCTGGCTCCCCCATTGACTTAGTTTGCCAGAAGTGACCCCGCGGGACACAGAAACCCTGTCATAAATATGAGTCAGCTGCCAAGTCTATTAATCACATGACTATAGGGATACTGCAATGGTTGTAAGTGTGAAATATGGTCACAAGTCAGTTTTTTCAGTGCCGTTGTAACTTTGGTCACTAAATGAACTGCTATAAATCGAGGACTATGAGTATTTATTTAGTTAGTTATTAAATTTATATGCCACCTATCTCTCTGTCCATTGTCCACCCTTCTTCTGTCTCTGTTGCTTATCTTGTGAGGCAATGCAAGCAGAGATGGGTGTCACATAATTTTACCACCAGTGTTGTGACCCAGGCTCACGTGGTTGATATTAAATGCAAAACAGTTCCAAAAAAACAAACAGATTTTATTAAAACAGCTGAGAATTAACTCATTCTCAGCGTATTCCAAATTAAATGAAAGTGAAGTCCTCAAAACACCAATCTTTAGTTTATCTCTGACCTTGGGATAATTAGGCAAACTGCCAAAGGCTTTTCCTGGCAACAGTTCAGGAGTAGAAGAAATAACTACAGCCAAACAAGAAGCAATTCTCTCAACGGTGTTTTCCAGCAAAGAGGCCAAGAGCCATTGCTGGTTTTGTAAGCCTTATGGGAGGGGCCAATCATCTCTTGGCCTTATTCCCGAGTCGTCCTCTCTGCTTTAGCTGCTCTTGCCTTCTGGCAGCTCTTCTCCCGCCTGCACTAGGAACAGGCTCCTTCTGTTTCTCTGCCTCTCTACTGTCAGCCTCTGGAGGCTCTGAAGTTGGCACATCACTCCCCAATGGCCCTGGCCCCATCTCTGCTTCCAATGCAGAGCCCTCATCCGGGCCTTCCCCAGCCTCCAGGACTGGCCCATGTTCTTCCTCAGCTTCATCACTGTCTGCCAGCTCCACAGGCTGCTGGTGGATCACAACAACCAGTTCGCTGCACACCAAAAATGTGAGCATTTGCCTTCTGCACATCCGCCCTGCCTTCTGCATGTGTGCTTTGCTTGCATGCGGCTTAGAAAACATGACTAACTAGGCTGGCATAGCGCCGGGGCAGATGCTACCCGCAGGTCACCACTACTGGTTTGCCTGAATACCACCACTGAATGCAAGGCTTCCTAAGTGACCCAACATAACATATACTTGCACATCTTAAAAGTTTCAAAACATGTTGTACAGGTGGAAACAACTTGACTCAATACAGCAAAAGATGACTTAATTTGATCTCCCAGATGGATTAAGTGCTGAAAGTCTAAGTGACCTCCTGGTGCTGCAAGTTGTAAGTCTAAACAAGCTCTTCTGGAACCAGGAAATGAATCATTTCCCAGCATTCTGATAAAGGAGCAAATAATTTTCTGAGCTGTGGAATCTTTCTTACATGCTCCATCAAAAAGCTTTCTGCTCAGCCTGTTTCAGAACCTTCTCCTCAATGCCTTAGAATAGGGGTCCCAAACCTGTGGTTGTGCAGCCCACTACCGAGCCATGGCCTATTCACAACTGGGCCACGTGAGTGGTGGGCCGGTACGCCCGCACAGCCACATGAGCGGCACCCTGAAAGCTTCTCGCTTGCGTGAGTGGAGCTGCACACGTGCCAGCCAACCGTTTGTGCGACCCGGTTCCCCTCTCTCCTCCCAGCTGGGCCGCCAAGTCACCTGCTCCCAATGCTCCAAAAGCAGAGCAGTGAGAGCAGAGAATGAGTAGGATAAACACACTCTGCTCAGCTTGGTTGACTCACCGAAGTTGCCTGCGCAAGACACCCAATCCAACTTTGACCCAGCCTTAGCAGAAACAAGAAAGAGACTCCTTTTCACAAAAAACCTCTCTTTATTTACCTCTTGTGAATTAATGGCATTCACCCACCAAAAGTCCAGGCAATAGTCCTTCAAGGAGTTAACTGCAGTAACAGACCTTATCAGTTCCTTGCGATAATTGCCAGGCTGTGAGCTCCCAGAGGAAAGGCTGCAAATTAAGCTCTGGCAAGTAATCTTTGTTGCACATAACACAATAAGCAAAATCTCCAGAAATAAGAAGTGTTATCTCCTAGGACAACCACTCCCCTTTTCTTCTATTTATTCCCCAGCCAGGGAGGGGCCGTTTAGCATCTACATTTGATTTGCTTCCCGACTCGACGCCTTATCCTCTGTTGTTCACCTCTCCTAACTGCTCTGTGCATACATGCATCTGGAACAGGCCCCAACTGTTCTTCCTCCTCACTCATCTCAGCCTCCAAAGGCAGATGCCTCTCCAGTGGCTGGGAAATGTCGGATGGCCCTGCCTTTATCTCTGCATCTGATGCAACACATCCATCACAGCCTTCTTCAGAGTCCAGAACTGGCCCAAGTTCTTCCCCAACCTCCTCATTGTCGGTTTCCAGCATGTGCATGTGCACCGGCCACCTGGCCTTCCGGTTTCTGACACGCATGCATGTGCAAAGACCAACTAGTGCACCAGCCAGCTGGTCTTCATGCACATATGTGCATCAGAAACCAGAGGGCAGGTGGTTTAGTGTTTCCAGGTCCAGGAAAACAGAATGTAGATTTTCACAATGTCTTGAAAATATTTAAACTCCTCAGAACATGATTGGAAACACAGTCTAAAGCAGTGTTGTCAAAACTTTTCGGCACCAAGTTCTGAAATGGGAGCGCATGCTGGAAGCCAGAAGAGCAGCTGCCCATTGCACATGCTCTCTTCTAATTTCCAATGCTCCAGTTTCTGGCACGGGCGCATCAGAAAATTTTCAAGGCATTGTGAAAATCTATGTTCTGTTTTTCTGGACCTGGAAACACTAAACCATCTGACAGCTACATTTATAAATTAAAATTAGTGATGATCCTTTAGCCTTTCAGCCAAAAGTGCTTTTTTTTTCAGAATGTGTTAAGAATGAATCTGCAGGAATCTTTGATGGGAAAGAGGCTACAGGAAGTCAAGATGAAATTAATAAACAAAATCTTATATCAAAGTCTGGAGGAAATATAGATATCATGAATAGCTTAGGATTCAATAGCTGCTTAGCACACCACTAGCAAATGTTGCAGAGTTATTCACCAGGTTAATTTAAATCAACCAAAGCAGTAACAATAATACATTTTTCCCTATTGCCTCTTCATTCTTTCACACTTCTCGTGTTCTTCCTTCTCCTTGAAGACTCTCATATCTCCCCCATATTCAAAAGCAGACCAAATCCAAAGATTAGATTTATTTTTTTATTTTTTGGAATTTGTAATACACTGCAGGATGCATATTTTAATTGCATTCCCTGGATAGTTCAGTGTGATAAAACATAATCCTGGCATCATGAAAGTCAACCACAGAGCAACGTTTGAAACGGGGAGAAAAAAAATAAATCTCTGCTGAGCAAAAGCCAAAAAATAATTTTAAAACATGGAGGAATAAAAACGATGTTGGTGAAGCCGTTAATGATATAAAAACAGGCTTGTAATGATATGTGTAGATCCCACCTATAGTGCAGATAGCTCTCAATTTCCAACAGTTCATTTAGTGACCATTCAAAGTTACAAGGGCCCTGAAGAAAGTGACTTATGACCGTTTTTCACACTTACGACAGTTGCAGCATCCCCATGGTCACCTGATCAAATTTCATACGCTTGGCAACTGACTCATACTTATGACGGTCATGTGATCCCCTGTTGCGACCTTCTGAGAAGCAAAGTGGGAGCTTCATCACTTGAGACTTTTAAGAAGAGACCGGACTGCCATTTGTCAGAAATGGTGTAGGGTCTCCTGCTTAGGCAGGGGGTTGGACTAGATGACCTTCAAGGTCCCTTTAACTGTTAAACTGTTAAAAGTCATGGGGGAAGCCGGATTCGCTTCACAATCACGTTATTAATGCAGTGCATGCAGTGATTTACTTAGCAACGGTGGCAAGAGGGGTCATAAAATGGAGCAAAATTCATTTCACAAGCGCCTCACCTATCAACAATAAACGTTGGGGCTCAACTGAGTTGAGGAGTGCCCCAGAGTGAGAGGGCCAGTGAAACTCATTGTCCCTTTTCAGCTAGCTGTGTGCGGCTTTGTACAATTTTAACAGTGTTGTTTCCTTTCTGATTGAGTTTGAGTTTGAGTTTATTACATTTCTATACCGCCCTTCTCCCGAAGGACTCAGGGCGGTTTACAGCCATGGTAAAACAGTCCAACACAAAAATTAAAACTATTAAAATAATTTAAAACTATTTGGCCGTAGTTTAAAACCCCTTGCTAAAACCCCTTTAAAACCAATTACAACCCATTTAAAATTTATCTATTCAGTCAGGCCGGCTTGGTGAAACAACAGAGTCTTTAGAACCCGACGGAAGGCACGGAGGTCGGGAATCCTTCTTATATCCAGGGGCAGTTCATTCCATAGAGCAGGAGCCCCCACAGAGAAGGCTCTCCCCTTGGGGGCCGCCCGCCGATATTGTCTGGCCGACAGCACCCTGAGGAGGCTCTCTCTGTGAGAGCGAATTGGACGGTGGGAGATATTCAGTGGCAGAAGGCGGTCCTGTAGATATTGTAACGCTTTCTAAATTTCTAACCACAATTCTTAAAAAAAAGAATTCTCAACTTTGTTTCTTGCCAGATTTTCTTGCTCTCCTCAGAAAGGAAATGGCTAATCTTTTTTGTTGTTGTTGTTGAATATATATTTTATTGGTACATTTTTTCATTAAGAACATAAAAAAATCCATGTGTATCTGAACAGCATGTTGTCTGGGTATAATTAATTTTAACTAAAGGTACAACCGTAACCATAATCATACTAGTAATCTTAATAAACATATCCATATTAATGATAAAATAATAAAACAATTAGTTTGTCCCTCTTGCAACATTTTCAGTACACATTTTTATTATCTCTTTGAATTCTTTTTAAATTCTAACCTCTGTTTTTGTTAGTTAACCATTGGTAAAATATATCTCATGTTAAAAAATATTCTGTTTCTTCCTTTTCTTTTATCTTAAGTGTCAATCTATCCATCTCAGCACATTCTAATGTTTTTTTATTATTATTATTACAATTTCATCTGTCGGGAGCTCATCATTTTTCCATTGTTGTGCAAACACTATTCTTGCTGCCAGTACTACATGCAAAATTAAATATGTATTCCCTTTATTATACTGTTCTGGTAGTATCCCCAGAAGAAATATTTCTGGTCTCAAGTCTATGTGTTGTTTTATTATTTTTTTAAACCAAGTATGTCCAGTATTTTTTTGCCTTTGGGCATTCCACCACATATGATAATATGAACCTGGTATTTGATTACACTTCCAACATTTAGCTAATAAGTTTTCAAACATCTTTGCTAGCCTCGCTGATGGTAAATGACATCTATAGAATATTTTGTATAGATTTTATAGGCTGTTGACATTTACAGTTTCTACCCCACAATTTCTGCCATTTGTCTAATTCTATTGAGTAACCAAAGTTTTTAGCCCATTTTATCATTGTTTCTTTCACTTGCTCTTCTTCCATTTTAATACTCAATAAAAAGTAAAAGTTCCCCTTCCACATATGTGCTAGTTGTTCCCAAATCTAGGGGGCAGTGCTCATCTCCGTTTCAAAGCCAAAGAGCCAACACTGTCCAAAGATGTCTCTGTGGTCATGTGGCCAACATGACTAAATGCCAAAGGTGCACGGAATGCTGTTACCTTCCCACCAAAGGTGGTCCCTATTTTTCTATTTGCATTTTTTACGTGCTTTTGAATTGCTATGTTGGCAGAAGCTGGGACAAGAAATGGGAGCTCACCCCATTACGCGCCACTAGGGATTTGAACAGCTGAACTGCTGACTTTTAGATCAACAAGCTCAGCATCTTAGCCACTGAGCCACCGTGTCCCTACTTAATACTCAATAAGTTGCTATAAATTTTTTAAATTAATTTTTGATTTGTCCCTATTAATATCTGGTCAGGTTCTGTTGGTTCTTCATAGAAAATGGCTGATCTTGACGGCCTCTTCATAGAGTGGTTTTTAGCTGTCATTTTGACAGAAGAACAAGATGGGCCCTTCAAGTTTCTAGATATCAGCCGATGTTTATCGGTGCCTTTTAAGGAAGGACTTTTGCTATCAAGCTGTCACAAGTCTACAAGTAATCTCCCTCACATTGTCAATTGCATTGTTCGAAAGATAACTGTTTCCTGGACATGCATGGGCCCTGTTTGTATCTTGTAACAAAACGTCCACTTTTAGCACTTCTCGTTCTTGTTAAACTGGAATCACCACATGCAGGTTAACTAGTGTTTAGAAAATGGTTCCTTTGTGCTGCTCTGTCTTTCTTTATACAATGCCTTCATTGTGTTCAAAAATAGTTTCGGGCAAGTGTATCAGCCTACACTGGAATCCACACTGTTTCTGATGCTGAGGTCAAAAATCGTCTCCTCACTTACTCGTGTCTTTGAGAGTCCAGAATTTTTCTAGTTATTTTACAGATTGGGACATGATTCAGTTGGGATTAGTGTTCCGGAAAGAGGTATCACAATGAAAAAAAGAATAGGGTAATTGATAGATATTTCCTAGACCAAGCCAAGTCCAAAAATGCCAGGGAATTTCTAGAAGCCTGGCACAAATCATCCATCAATAGATGACACATAGACATTAGTAACATCTCTAGATTAGACAAAAGAGACTTTTTCAAGAGTCAACTGGACTCTCTGGTTTTCCTTTGAAGATGTTTCGTGAAGAAGAAAAACATCTTCAAAGCATCAGAGCTGAAGAAGCTTATTGGATGAGAGGTGAAACATCTTCAAAGAAAAACCAGAAAGTCCAGTTGCCTCTTGAAAAAGCATATATTCGGTGATCTGAATGACTGAGAATCTCCATAGATATCCAAAAGGGACTATCACCCAACCGAAAAAAGAACAAAAGACCC
Source organism: Masticophis lateralis (assembly GCA_030761175.1). Lineage (NCBI taxonomy): Eukaryota > Metazoa > Chordata > Lepidosauria > Squamata > Colubridae > Masticophis > Masticophis lateralis. Next base: position 88,227,671 of record JAUDYJ010000005.1, read on the forward strand.
AAGAACTTCTCCACCAGCCATCAGCACATCAGCATAGATGAACTCCAAGGTTAACCTCAGACCATAATCCAGTAAACAATACCCCAATCAAGAAATTGCCAAAGAAGCCAACAGTAAACATCTCAAGCAAAGAATCTCTAAGACTGTCCCCATCAGCACTGACAGGCAAGCCACGAGAATATAAACTGATAGCAAACCCCACTCCTTACCAGCACTGATGATGTTACTTAGTTGGGTCATGAAACGTCTGTGTTAGGATATGGTGTGAGCTTAACAGGTTGTCGAGGCAATATATGTGTTCTGTGACTTTAACATGGATATGTATATTATGTGCAGTGGTGGGATTCAGCCGGTTCGCACCACTTCAGGAGAACCGGTTGTTAACTTTCTGAACAGTTTGGCAAACTGGTTGTTGGAAGAAGTCATTAGGGCAGAGAACCAGTTGTTAAATTACTTGAATCCCACCACTGATTATGTGACTTTAAGTTTTACTGCTGAATCATTGTAATGCTGAGTCATGCTGTAATTAGATAATCACTAGTTGTAAACGTATTTAAGAAGGGATCTGTAAATGTAGTCAACTGATGATATGCTACCATTGTGTGATGAGTTGCTACCATGGTGCTATCATCGTGGGTGGATTTGCTACCATCGTGGTTTGTTACTAGAGTGAACTTGTTATTCTAACCAACTACTGTTTGTATGGTAAGAAGATTTTTGTATCACTGGACTGATTTAACTGGCAAAGACTTGGATTGTTTAAAAGACTATGAAATTGTTTTTTCACTATAAAGTAAACTTTTGATAAACCAGTTTGCACATCTCTTATTCATTGCTCTCAGCAACGTTTCTCTGTGTTCTACACTCTGCTGGTTGGTAACACAACAATATCCTTAACAGTCTGCAAGAAAACAAGCAAGCTCAGAGACCCTTCAGATATTTCTTCCTCTGAGTAACCAGACAGAACATTTTTCATCTAGAAATTCAATACTTTCTTCTTGTGATGATACCCCAGGGGTGAAATGCTCCCAGATCAGACCGGATCGGCCGATCCGGTAGCGATATTGACCAGTGGTTCGGCGGTCCAGTAGTGATGGCGGAGCGAAGTTCCGCCCGCCCGGGTGTCATTACTTCCTGGTTTTAACCAGGAAGTAAGGTGTTTTTTTTATCTTCTGTGCATGCGCAGAAGGTCTCCGTGTGTATGTGATACACACACGTGAGTGAGGCAAATGCACATATATGGCACGTGTGCTTCCGAACCGGTAAGGAAGGTAAGTAGATTTCACCCCTGTGATACCCTAAAAGGAGGTATATTAGTGGTTCTAATAAATCGTTCATGAAGTCTTCCAAGACTGTAGAGAAGAGCAACAAAGATGATTAGGGGACTGAAGGCTAAACCATACAATGAACAACTGAGGGAACCAGGAATGTGTAGTATAATGAAGAGGAGGACTAGGGGTAATATAAGGGCAATCTTCTAGTATTTGTGGGGCTGTCATAGAGAAGAAGGGATCATTCTCCAAAGAGGGCAGGACAAGAAGTAACAAATGGAAACCTAGAACTAAGGAGAACTTTCCTGCCAGAAAAGCAATTGATCAATAGAACAGCTTGCACCCCAGAGGGGTGGGTGCTTTATCACTAGAGGTTTTTAAGAAGAGATTTGTCTGGAATGGTCTAGGGCTGTGATGGCGAACGCTCATCGGGGCTACGCTCCAGAAAAGCTGAACTTCCAGGTTCTAGCGCGCATGCATGTCCGATGATCAGCTAGCTGGTGCGCATACACAGGCTGGTTTTCGGCATTGCTGCGCGCACAAAGGGATTGCGCTCTGGAGAAACCGAACTTCCAGATTCTAGCATGCATGCCTGCCTGATGATCATTTGGCTGGCGCACATGCACCGGCCAGTTTTCAGCAGATCCCGCACGGGCGAAGGGATCGTGCTCCAGAAAAGCCAAACTTCCGGGTTCTGGTGCGCATGTGCACCCAACAATCAGCTGTCCTTTGTGCATGCACACCCCAGTTTTTGGCACTGCCGCATACGCGAAGGACAGCTGATTGTCATGTGTGCATGCATGTTAAATACCCGGAAGACAAACAGGCAAAGCCACATGCACCGGATGATGTGCTCCACTTTGGGCACATGTGCCATAGGTTCACTATCACAGGTCTAGGGTCTCCTGCTTGAGCAGGGGGTTGGACTAGAAGACCTCCAAGTTCCCTTCCAACTCTGCTATGCAAAGTTCTAGGTTCACCTTGACTCATGAATGACTTCATATTCATATCCTGGTAGATTTATTGGGAATAACACAAAGTTATTATTCATCTACTGTACTGTCTTTGGATTTTCCCATCCAAAATACTAACCTGCTTAGCTGAGTTCTAGGTTCAGCTTGACTTATGAATGACTTCATATTCATATCCTGGTAGATTTATGGGGAATAACACAAAGTTGTTATTCACCTACTGTACTGTCTTTGGATTTTCCCATCCAAAATACTAACCTGATTAGCTTCCTACTCCAGAAAATTTGGTCAGGCAGATGCTGCCACCTGCTGAGGTAATGGGATAAGATGGAGGTATAAAATAGAGTACAACCCAGTCTTATTTTTCTTTTCTTTTTTTAAAAAATGCCTGATGTGACAACAGGTTGCGAAGCCTGTTTTGTTTGTAACGCAACCAAACCACAGAAAATATATCATGAATAGTTTAATAAACAGAGGAACTCCTTCTACCCAAATCATCAAATGTGTGAGCTACTTCCCCTCCCTCAATCTCTTTCCTGGCATCACTTGTACATAGAAAAAGTCAGTGGTGGGATTCAACCAGTTTGGGCAAATCGGTTGTTAAATAGCTGGCTGGCTGCCCTTTCCCCTTCGAGAAAACAAGTAAGCTCAGAGATGCCTCAGATATTTCTTCCTCTGAGTAGCCAATGACAGAACATTTTTCATCTAGTAATTCAGTATTTTCTTCATGCGATGATACCTCAGGGGTGAAATGCCAGGAGTCCCCCTGCACCCCATTTTTATTCCAGGAGGCTGCAGAGAGGCCTCCTAGGCCAAAATGGGATGTGGGGAAGGACGGCACCTGTCCCATGACCCATTTTTGCTCTCAGGAGGGTGCCGGATGCCGAGTGCTGCCTGTCACAACCCCCGGCCATGCCTAGCATGGCCATGCCCACTCAGCCGGTCATTAGAGCAGAGAACCGATTGTTAAATTATTTGAATCCCACCACTGGAAAAAGTGAAACTGAATGAATTGGTTCAGAGTAGCTTATGAAGCCTATGTTCTGAGTCCAAGGGGTACCAAACAGCATAGGAACTTTCTTTTCTGTCTCATCTGCTGACAAAATTGTACAAGGAATACATAAAGTCAAAAAGCCAAGTAGCCTTTCTTCAACAGTAGATAAAATGTTCTCAGAGAGCCCATTACACTTTCCATCCTGTGCAGTTTTCTGTGGAAATAAGTCTCATCACACAGAATGGGCCTTCCTTGTGCAGGCCATGAATTGTACGTTGAGTATTGTTAAGCGGTTGAGGTTCTTGGAAATCTAAAATTAGATCTTGGAGAGAAAAGCCCGGAGTGATCTTTCCATTTATGTGTTGCATCTTCCGTTCTCTGGCCTTCAGAATTCAGAACTCTTGATGATTTCCTGTGAAGGCCTGGTTTCCTTTAAAAGCCTCGAATGGGGATTGTGGGTCAGTCTTTCTTCAAAACAGAGCTGTGATGTCAGTTGAGAGCAGAGGTGGTATTCAGCCGGTTCAGACCGGTTCGGGCGAATTGATAGTGGCGACCTGCACCTTCCCAGGCAGAATCCCATCCTATATCGCTGTGTTTTTGATGCCGCACACATGTACAGATGGCGTGTGTGACTGAATTGCCATGTTGTTTGATGTCACACATATTCGTGAACAATGCACACAAGCAAATTGCTGTGTTTTGTGACACCACACACATGCACAGATGGCACACGCTCAATTTCTGGTGCTGGGTGAAATCCCACCGAACTTGGTTGCTACAGTATGTGAAGCCCATCTCTGGTTGAAAGCAAGCCTATGGATTCTTCAGAAATCCTACCCTCAATTTATGTCAGGTACGAAGGGCATCTATGCAAAAATAGGCCTTACCAAGTTCGGAAGGATTTGCTGCCAGATCTTAGATAGTTAGCTTCAGATGGTTATTCTGAGTTTGAGCACATTCAGGTGAAACTTTCATGATGACCTCCATTTGGACAGCTGAGTCCTGATGATACCTAAGTGAGCACTTCTAACAGAATGGCCAAAGCTCTGAATGGACTATTGCAAGATACGGGATTGAGAAAGACAAAACAGTCAGTCGAGAAAAGTAGCATCTCTTCTTCTTTACTTTCTGTTTATAGAAATATAACCATGAGGGCTAGAAAGATGATGATGAATATTAGAATGAAAACAGTAAATACTAATCTCTATTGTTACTAGAGCCACTCTATCTATCTATCTATCTATCTATCTATCTATCTATCTATCTATCTATCTATCTATCTATCTATCTATCTATCTATCTATCTATCTTAACTGCTTGCAGAGCCATACCGGTCTACCTATTTGTTTTTGGAGCGCACTGGTCTACCACCACACTGCCTTTTACCACTGATCAGCTGTAGGGTGGCCCTTTGAAGCACCGCGGCAAGAGTTTAAACATATTTTTGCCGCTCCGCCACCACCGAGAGCATCGGAAACCACTTTCAGGCAGCTTGGCCTCAATTGCCAACCTACCACCACCAAGCAGTTTACAAGAAGCGGATCGGTTCTAGCCAATCAGTTGGGAGGCTTCTTGGCTTCTCAATTTAAAGCTAAGGTGTCTTGTTTTTTTTTCTTCCTCTTCTTTGTCAAGTGAGCCCTAATTTTTTCCTTCTAGCTGAGTAGCTGGCACTCGGGAGGCAGGGAATAGATTGGGGGCGGGGCCAGGCAGAGGTGGTATTTACTGGTTCTCTGAACTACTCAAAATTTACACTACCGGTTTGCAAGAACTGGGGAGAACCGGTAGCAACCCACCATTGCTATCTATCTACCTACCTACTTATCTCTCTCTCTCTCTCCTTCTCTCTCTCTCTCTCATCTATCTATCTATTGTGATATTTAAAAGAGGGAAGCATCTGCTAAATTGTTTTAGCATCTGCTAAAAAATTTGCTGTTAAAAAGGACCCACTTAAAAAACTGAAGCACTTAGGGGGGGAAAAGGCTCATATAGCTCCATGCTGCATCAAAATAAAAAACCAACGAATGGCTTGATTTGGGTGTGTTTTCACAAACAGTGTGGAAAAAAATATTTTGAATTAGAAATGTTTCAGGCTTGATCAAAGTCACGTTGACATCTTCTGCCATACTTTTGTTCCGAGTTCTGAACATTTCCAGGAAGGTCAAAAAGCAAGCCACCCATTTCCAACTCAAAACAACAGCCAGTGAGCTGGGAAAGTTAGTTTCCAAATATTAAACATTTTGCATTCCCTTTATTTTTTATTTTTTATATTTTTTATTTATTTTTTTGGTCTTACACTTTTGCCATTCTTATGAAAGATCTTTGTTATTTTGTGGCGCACAAAAACAAGTGCACCAAAACAATCCTTTCCAATGGTGTTCTACATATTTTAGCCTAGAGATGCCCATCTTGTCAGTTTTTTTAAACAAAAAATAATAATAATCAAAGAACAGTATAGGGTTTCTCTTGCTTGTCTTATTCTGAAATCTTTCACCTGCTCCTGCAATTCATATATACTGAAATTAGATCTATGGTCTGCTGCATTTTTCAGCCACCCCCTCTGGTCCTAGATTTTCCAGCAGCTGGCAGCACAAAGTGTGAATATAAATTTCCCATTGCTCAAACATTATATTAAAAGAGAGAGACTTTTTTCTTTACCTTGAAATCATACAGTATTAAACTTACTCATTTTCATTCATAGTCTTTTCCCAAATTGTTTCAACAATATTTTGCAAACCTTACGTGAGAATAGAATACAGTAGAGTAGAGTAGAGTAGGGTAGGGTAGGGTAGGGTAGGGTAGAGTAGGATAGGGTAGGGTAGGACAGGACAGGACAGGACAGGACAGGACAGGACAGGACAGGACAGAACAGAATAATAGAGTTGGAAGAGACCTTGGAGGTCTTCTAGACCAACTCTCTGCTTGGGCAGGAAACCGATACCATATCAGACAAATGGTTATCCAATCTCTTCTTAAAAACTTAAAAACAGGCGATACAGAAGCATAGCCAGTCGAATGAACAGGCTGAAAAATAGCTTCTATCCATGGGCTGTCAGACTCCTGAATGCAACATAATACCATAACTATTTAGTATGATAACATGTTCACGCTGGTGTAATATAATATAATGTAACGTTATGCACATGTATGTATATAGGATCATGTGTCTTGTTAGGATGATTTACTGGGTTGGGATTTCCTTCTTCACTTGAGGGTTATCAAGATGTATTTTGTGTCTGGGCGGGACTGAACTAAGGTGGCTCACCCAATCTCATTGTACACAGGTTGTGCATTGACAATAAAGGTTTGAGTTGAATTGAACTGCCCATGATTACTCTCTGCAGAACGGATCCTTCCATATAAGGAAGCTTAGCTTGGAAGCATGATCAGATTTCAGAGTGAGGTGGGGGGCAGGGATCCCACTTACTTTTTTTTTAAAGGCTTACCTCAGTTGGAGGTATGTTTAAAGCCGCTTCCTAATCTCACCTCTAATAATTCTCTCTCTCTCTCTCTCTCTCTCACACACACACACACACACACACACATTCATGACCAAAAGCTTTGGAATCTGATTTTTACATTCACTGCATTATGCAGGCACTTTTGCAACACAAGTCAAATTTAGGGGCACACTTCCAAGTGTTACCCACCCGTAGTAGACAAGCTAGCTCTGAGAAGCCGTATCTGGTATCAGTTTTCCTCCTACGCTCGCACAACGCATGTCTTTTTTCATAGTTCCAACGCTTTCATTAGTCTGTATTTATTTAACAGCTAGGGTCTGGCACCTGAAGCTCACCAAACAGTCTTCATGCTGAGGCCATTTAAAATATCTCTCCATTTAGTACTGACTCTATTCCTTCTCTCTCTCTCTCTTTCTCTCTCTGTCTGTCTGTCTGTCTCTCTCTCTGTTTCTCTCTGTCTCTGTCTCTCTCTTTCTCTATCTCCCTTATATTAAAATTTACCAATAATAATAATAATAATAATAATAATAATAATAATAATAATAATAATAATAATAATAATAATAAGAATCATTATTATTATTATTATTATTATTATTATTATTATTAATTAAATTTTTATACCGCCCTTCTCCCGAAGGACTCAGCCACAATAAAACAATATGAGATACAAAATTTAAAAACAATTTAAAAGAAATTAAATATTTTGGCCCTTCAATTAAAAACCCACAAATTTAAAATACCCCATCCGGTTTCTTGTTAAGCCAGTCCAGCCTGTTGAAATAACAAGGCCTTAAGGGCACGGCGAAAGGTATGCAGGTCGGGAATCATACGTATCCCCGGGGGCAATTCATTCCAGAGGGCGGGTGCCCTCATTAAAAAAATGAATTGCAATATAGCAATAGCACTTAGACTTATATACCGCTTCATGGTGCTTTTACAGCCCTCTCTAAGTGGTTTACAGAGTCAGCATATTGCCCCCAACAATCTGGGTCCTCATTTTACCCACCTCAGAAGGATGGAAGGATGAGTCAACCTTGAGCCTGGTGAGACTTGAACTTCCAAACTACAGCTAGCAGTCAGCTGAAGTAGCCTGTAGTACTGCACTCTAACCACTGCGTCGTGTCGGCTCTTCAATATACAATATAACTGAAGAGATAAAAACTAATATAAGCAAAAAATCAGAGAAAGAAAAGGGAGGAAGACAAACAAAGAAAAATGGGAAAGAATTATATTTAGAAATACAGGAAAGCAAAAGCGAAGCATATAAAGAAATGACTTCCATTTTATTTAGTAAGTTAAGTAATAAAAGGCGGAAGTCATTTTTTTAAAATAAATGATTTTCTTCCCCTATTAGTGTATATTTATTTGTTTGTGTATTCCAATAGCCTTTTCCCAAATCTTCTTTAAACCTTCCGGTCTAGCTTGGAAGATTCCCAATCAAGAATTAAACTGGTTTAACTAATAACAGATTTGGAATAGTAAGGTCTTAAGGGCCTGGTGGCTCAGCAGACTAAAAGCATTGTGATTAATACCAGCTGTCTGCAATTACTGTAAGTTCGAATCTCACCAGGCTCAAAGGTGACTCAGCCTTCCATCCTTTCTAAGGTAGGTAAATTGAGGACCCAGTTTGTGGGGGCAATAAGCTGACTTTGTATAAATATACAAAAGTATGAAGGCTATTGCTTAACGCATTGTAAGCCGCCCTGAGTCTCTGGAGAAGGGTGGCATATAAATCAAATTAAAAAAAAAAGGGCACGGTGGAAGGTACGTAGGTTGGGAATCATACGTATCCCCGGGACAGTTCATTCCAAAGGGTGGGAGCCCCCACAGAGAAGGCTCTCCCCCTGGGTGTCTCCAGTCGACATTGTTTGGCCGACGGCACCCTGAGGAGTCCCTCTCTGTGGGAGCGTCTTGGTTGGTGGGAGGCCATCGGTGGCAGAAGGCGATCTCGTAAATATCCGGGTCCTAAGCCATGGAGCACTTTGAAGATGGAGACCAACACTTTGAATCGCACCTGGAAGACCACCGGGAGCTAGTACAGCTAGTGTAGGAGAGGTGTTACATGGGTGCGCCGTGTCGCTCCCATAATCACCCGTGTGGCTGCATTCTGGACCAGCTGGAGCCTCCGAGTGCTCTTCAAGGGGAGCCCCATGTAGAGAGTGTTATAGTAATCCAGACGGGATGTGACGAGGGCATGAGTGACCGTGACTTGGAAGGAACCTTGGAGGTTTAGTCCTGCTCAAGCAAGAGACCCTATACCATTTCAGACAAATAGTTGTCCAATCTCTTCTTAAAAGCCTCCAGTGATGAAGCACCTACAACTTTTGAAGGCAAACCGTTCCACTATTTAATTGTTCCCCCTGTCAGGAAATTCCTCCTTAGTTATAGATTGCTTCTCTCCTTGATGAGTTTCCATCCATTGCTTCTTGTCCTGCCTTCAGGTCCTTTGGAGAATAGCTTGACCCCTTCTTCTTTGTGACAGCCCTTCAAATACTGGAATATTCCTATCACGCATTTCTCTTTGTTAGAGTAGATGTTCCTACAACTGTTCTTCATATGTTTTAGCCCCCAATCTCCTAATCGTCTTTGTTGGTCTTCTTCATTGCTTAGATCTTTTGAGATCATCCAAAGTCAGCTAATCACCTTGTTGGGCTTCCATTTTTTTGGTACACTTTCTCCCACTCTCAAAGACAGCGGTCTTTGCCTGCTTAGGTAATTTTTTTTAATGAACCTAAAGAACCGCTTTAAAAGGGTACTCTATGAAGATCTCAACAGTATTTATCAACCGCCATGCTACAAAATATTTACTATTAGCACGTAATTTTTACAAAGATCTGAGTAGAGGCAATCAAGAATTAAAACCTTGAACAGACTTGGTGGGCTTATGGTTCTTGGGAATGAAGGAAACTTTCCCATTTCTAGATCTTTAAAAAAGAATGATTTTAAAAAAACATGCAGAATAACTTTCTTCCTTTGACTCTGTCCAATTCTAAAAATACAGTAGACCAGTGATGGCTAACCTTTTTGTTGTCCATGTGCCTGCACCATAGTGCAGTGCGTGTGTGTCCCCCCGTGCCCCGCCCCCTGCACATGCATGTGCAACCCCCGCCTGTGCATATATGCATAACCCCCCTGTGCTCCTCCCATGAATGCATGTGCAACCCCCCCCACCCCGTTTTGGGTCTAGCAGGCCTCCCTGCAGCCTCCTGTGATCAAAAATGGGTTGTCTCCCCAGCACACCTCCCTGCACATGCATGACGATCCCCACTGCCCCCGCACATGATCCCCCCAGCATGCATGCGCATCACCCACATGCGCCCTGCTCCCCATGCATGCGTGGCAGAGACCCAAAAGTCAGCTGGCCAGCGGGGGTGGAGCTGAGTTGGGTGATGGCACATGTGCCTGCAGAGAGGCCTCCGCGTGCCACCTGTGGCATGCGTGCCATAGGTTCGCCATCACAGCAGTAGATTATCTTGACTAAAAGATAAACAATAGCTAACTTAACTGGCTGCCTATAGAAATCTACGACCTTATTCAGACAGCTGGGATATATATAGAATCCAAAGTTTGCCTAGAAAAATAAAGTTTAAAAAAATTGAAATGATCTAGTTTTTTTCCTACTTGGAAACAGCTTCTGTTTTGTTTTGTTTTGTTCTGCTCTGTTGTTTTGTTTTGTTCGAAACTGAAAAACAATGAAATTTTGATTTCAGGTTTTGATTATTACAATGATTATGGAAGGATAGAAATCACTTAGAATATTGTGAGTTTTATAAAGCAAAAGGCTGAGGTTGGATTGTTTTTGTTTTGTATTTTGCCACGTTAAAAAAGTAAGAAGTCACCCTTTTTCTTTCTTTCTTTGCCCTTCTCTATTTCTTTCTCTTAGTTTGGTAACTTTTGTTTCTTTTGGTACTTTGATGCGGAGTTTAATGAAAGATATTAAAAATAAATTAAAATTCATTTGAGAGAGAGGGGAGAGTTGCTTTCACTTGACTTTTTGATAAAATAGTGGTAATATTTTCCTTGGCCGCAGCAGAATTTCCCTCCGATTATTGTTGTCTTCCAGGCCACCATATCTGAGTGAATTTCTCACTCTGAGCTCAAAGATTCAGCGTTTTAAGGGTGAAAAATGCTTGATGCAATTGGCAGCAATTTCAGTTGTGCAGCTCCAGTTGAGAAGTGAGCAAATACAGATGTGCTATTGCATAAGGCCTTGAAATGTCAGCTGCACCCGAGAGACTCCCAATGGAGTAAATTCACAGAAATTGTTTTCCTGGGTTTAACGAAGCAGAGGCGAATCTCTCAGGTAGATCCTTGAAAATACGGACTTCTGATTCTTAAAAATAAAAAAAATTGGTCATCTTTTACCAGGACAGCTGCATTTGCTGAGACTCTTGGCTAAGGAAAGGGAGACCTCACACATAATGTTACATCCTGGGAAAAGCAAATGTTTTTGGCAATAGCCACAATAGCCCTTATAAATCAGTGGTTCTTCAATTTTTCCCTCTTTACCCCTTCTTATTCTCTCTCTCTTCCCCCCTCTCTCTCCCTCCCTCCCTCTATCTCTCTCTCTCCCTCCCTCCCTCCCTCTCTCTGTATGTATGTGTATGTGTGCTTTTGTTGACTAATCCAATCCCCTAATTATCTTGGTGGCTCTTCTCTACACTCTTTCTAGAATCTAGTTCTAGAGGGGATGCGGTGGTTCGGTGGCTAAGACCCTGAGCTTGTCGATCAGAAAGGTCGGCAGTTCAGTGGTTTGAATCCCTAGCACCACGTAATGGAGTGAGCTCCCATTACACGTCCCAGCTTCTACCAACCTAGCAGTTCGAAAGCATATAAAAAAGCAAGTAGAAAAATAGGGACCACCTTTGGTGGGAAGGTAACGGTGTTCCGTGCGCCTTTGGCGTTTAGTCATGCTGGCCACATGACCACGGAGACATCCTCAGACAGCGCTGGCTCTTTGGCTTAGAAACGGAGATGAGCACTGCCCCCTAGAGTCAGGAACAACTAACACATATGTGTCTAGTTCAGGGGTGTCAAACTCGATTTCATTGAGGGCCAAATCAGGGTTGTGTTTGACCTCGGGGGACTGGGGGAGCATGGCCAGTTTGAACATCACTCATGTCAGGGGTGCCTGTGGTGGCCTGAGTGCTCTGCCAGTGAAAACAGAGCTCGGGAGGGCCAAACTCTGTATTTTCTGGCAGAGGGTTACAGGAGGCCGTCGCAGCCTGAAGTGCATGGCCCTCCCAAGCTCCGTTTTCGCTGGCAGAAGCACCAAGGGCCAGTCTTTCACTGTTTCCAAGGTGGTCCTGTGGGCCAGATCTAAGCACCCCACTGGCCTGATCCGGCCCCCCAGGCCTTGAGTTTGATACCCCTGGTCTAATTCTTCTCCAAATATAAAGGTTTTTTTCTTTCTTTCTTTGGTAAATTTATTAAACACAACCTGGTTCTTTTTCAGGTTTATTTTTTAAGCCAAATGGTTCTCCTGGAGCTCTTGTGTTTTTGTAGCCCTTCTGAGTGAATGAAGATAGAAACAGTAAATGGTTTCTTCCCCCCCCCCCCCTTCCTTGTAGCAACTTGGGGCATTTCCTGCCAGACTTGCGACTCTGCCTTAAGTACTGACCTTTGATCTACGTATGGCATCCTATAAATATTATCAGCTTGTTGGCATTATTGGGATGAATCCGCCTCTGAGATCACTCAAGTGGAGGGTCTGGGGAGAGACGGGGGGGGGGGAGAGCCCTCTGGGGATGGCTTAATAAATAATGCCCAAATTTGGAAGAATGCAGAGATGACTGTTTCTCCATCTCTGGGGTCTGATGTGCTCATGATCCACCGTCCTATTAGAATAAAGTTAGATTTGTTCACGATGAGTATTTCTCTCCTATGTTAGACTCTGTGATTTGAGCTAGAGTAAACTCTTTGGGCAGTGGTGGGATTCAAATAATTTAACAATCAGTTCTCTGCCCTAATGACCAGCTTGGGGGGGGGCATGGTGAGGGGGGCAGGGTTGAAATGCTCCCGGTTCAGAGAACTGGTAGCAAAAATCCCTGCACTCCCCCCGCCCCGCCGCCACCATGCCCAGCTGAGCTGCAGGATCATCAGAGGCTTTTTTTTTTACTTTTAAAAGCATTTTTTCTACAACCTCTTCTGACGAAAAAATGCTTTTAAAAGTAAAAAAAAAGCCTCTGATGATTGCATGGCTCAGCTGGGATAGCCAGAGGCTTTTCAAAGCATTTTTTTCTGCAACCTCTTGGCCGAAGAGGAGGTTAAAAAAATGCTTTGAAAAGTCTCTGATGATCCCAGCTGAGTTGCCTGATCAGCAGAGAGGTATTTTTTTAAAAGCGTCTCTGACGATCCCAACTGAGTTGCCTGATCGGCAGAGAGGTATTTTTTAAAAAGCGTCTCTGACGATTCCAACTGAGTTGCCTGATCGGCAGAGAGGTATTTTTTAAAAAGCCTCTCTGACGATCCCAACTAAGTTGCCTAATCAGCAGAGAGGTATTTTTTAAAAAGCCTCTCTGACAATCCCAGCTGCGTTTCCTGAGCGGCAGAGGCTTTTCAAAGGATTACATTAGAAAAAATACTTTGAAAAGTTTTTTTTTAAAAAAAAGTTGGCCATGCCCACCCAGTCACATTACCCCCCCCCCACTAAGCCATGCCCACAGAACCAGTAGTAACAAATTTTACATTTCACCCCTGTGGGGGGGCCACCCCACCACCCAGTGCCCCATTTTGGGTCTAGTAGGCCTCCCTGCAGCCTCCTGGAAGCAAAAACAGGTCACATGGTGGTCGCACAGCACCCCCACACCCCCACACATACAACATGTCCCATTTTGGGCCTAGTAGGCCTCCCTTCACTTACTTGGGAGCCAAAATGGGGTGCATAGGGACTTCTGGAAGGGGCAGGGAGGGGAAATACCACCTAGCAATTTAACAACTGGTTTGGCCGAAATTGTGCAAACCAGTTGAATCCCACCACTGTCTTTGGGGCAGTACCAGGAGAAGCCAGCTCTTCTCCTTATGGTAGGAACAAGAGGACTGGGTCAACACTGCAGTTGATAAGTTAGTCACCCGGTTGTTAAGTGAATCACATTTCCCCATTGACTTTGCTTGCGAGAAGATCGCAAAATGGGATCACGTGGCTGTCATAGACATGAGTCAGTTGCCAAGCATCTGAATTTTGATCAAGTGAGCATGGGGATGCTGCAAAAGTCGTAAGTGTGAAAAATGGCCATCAGATAGATTTTTCCCTGCCCTTCCTTGTAACTTTGAATGGTCACTAAATGAATTGTTGTAAATAGAGGGCTACCTGTATTTATGACGGTTGCAGCATCCCAGGGTCATGTGATACCATTTGTAACCTTCCCAGCCGCCTTAGCATGCAACAAGCAGAGTCAAAGAGGGAAACCAGATTTGCTTTAATGATTGCATGATTCTCTTAATAACAGTGGCAAAAGAGGTCATAAAATGGAGTGAAACTCATCTACAACCAAGGAAATTTGGGGAGGGGTTCAAATATGGTCATATGTTGAGAACTATTTGTAATGACATAATCTATAATGCTATAATTTCCCATTGGCAAACATGTATTGCCCCATGGTAGCCTCAATTTCAATATAATTTTTTATCTTTTCTACATTTTTTTTAAAAAGTTGGCCAGAGAGGTGGAATTCAGCCAATTCAGACCAGTTTGGGTGAACCAGTAGCTCCGAAAATCAGCTGACACCACCCACCCACCTCCGCCCTGTCCTATCCTTTATTTCCTGCTTTCTAGCTTATCTCAATCACGCAGCACAGCTGATTCCGCCCCCCCTCACTGTTCTACTGACCGTTGCTGACGTGGAAGCAAGGTGAAATCCAGTAGGTTCTAATAGGTTCTAGAGAACTGGTAGCGGAAATTTTGAGTGGTTCAGAGAACTGGCAAATACCACCTCTGGCTGGCCCCGGAGTGGGGTTGGAATGGAGATGTTGCAATATCCTTCCCCCAGGAGGGGAGGGAATGGAGATTTTGCAGTATCCTTTCCCTGGAGTGGGGTGGGAATGGAGATTTTGCAATATCCTTTCCCTGCCATGCCCACCGAGCCACGCCCACAGAACCAGTAGGGAAAAATTTTGGATTTCACCCCTGCGTGGATGGTAAGCAGCTGAGCTTCTAAATGCTCCATTTTCAACGCAAAGCGCATGCTCACCAAACCGGTTGTTAAACTGGTAGCATCCCACCAGTAGTCGGCCACCTTGATTAATCACATCTATAGAATAAAATACATTTGTCTCCTCTTGCAGAAACCTCCTTGGAGCCATGATTGCAGGAAGAGCAATGGGGCTGATTTTGGCCCAAATCTATAAAGACATTGCTTCATGAACATATTTTAGGATGTTGGATTCAACAATCTATGTCCCATATGCCATAATTACACGCACAGCCATGCATGCATGTGTTTTAATTTTGATTTTACTAGCAGGCAGATGTTTCAGTTATACTTAGACATTTTCTAACTATAGAGAAAGAGCAATGATCTTTCTTTCTTTGTGATCTTATGTTTGTAATTAAGACAAGAGAAGTTTGTTAAGTTTTTATAGCCAGATATACAGAGCTAAGGGTGTGTAAACCCTCAGACTTCAATCAGCTTAAAAAAAGCTAACTGTGAATTAATATTGGGCTGTAAGCTTCTTTTTTTAAAAAAAGGAATAAAGTAAAAAAAAAAAAAGTCTTCTCCAAAACCAGGCAACTCCCAAACCATCTGTTTTCTAATATTTTGCAGACATGCACATTCGTAGACAATTGATTCCATCTTTCTTCCCTGAATAAAGATAACAACCACAAGTCTGCCAGAGTTTAAAAGAGAGTTAGCCAAGACACAAAAGGAATGTTTGTGTTTTTCAGAGACGTTAAATGCATGCAGGTTTTACACATGAAGCAAAGGAGCTCGTGCTCTATGAATATTTCCTTCTTTCTATCTTCTTCTCTGCCCAATCGATTTCTCTCTCTCTCTCTCTCTCTCTCTCTCTCTCTCTCTCTCTCTCTCTCTCTCTCTCTCTCTCTCTCTCTCTTGTTAGGCTAATAGGATGGCCAATATAGTCTCCCAGTTTTAAAAGTTGGAATCCTGGTTTTCCTGTATTACATAACAGAATAATAATTGGAATGGATCTTAGAGGCCTTCTAGTCGAACCCCCTGCTCAGTCAGAGACCCTACACCAAGCAGTGGTGGTATTCAGCCGGTTCTATCCACTTTGGTGGTATTCAGCTGGTTCTATCCAGTTTGGTGGTATTCAGCAAGTTCTATCTGGGTTGGTGGTATTCAGACGGTTCTATCTGGTTCGGTGGTATTCAGATGGTTCTATCCAGTTCGGTGATATTTGGCCAGTTCTATCTGGTTCGGTGGTATTCAGCCGGTTTTATCCGGTTTGAGTGAACCGGTATGGGCCAATGTGGGATATCCCGTCCACCTGCGTGGAGATCATGATGTCCCATTTTTCCACGTTTTTGAGGCTCTGTGCATGCGCAGATGGCCTTGTGCATTTGCAGAAAATGGCACGTGCAAGCAGAGAGAGTGCATGCGTGCACACACACACCCTTGCAAACTGATAGGGAAGGTAAGTGAATGCCATCCCTGACACCAAGGATGTCAAACCCATGATGACACATTGTCATCACGTAACATATCACAACTTTCCTGGGGGTGGGCATAGCCAGTGTGTGATGCATCTGGTCCATGGACTGTGAGTTTGATACGCCTGCCATACACCATTTCTAACAAATGGCTATTCAATTTCTTCTTAAAAATCTCCAGTGATGGAACACCCACAACTTCTGAAAGCAAGCCATTCCACTGGTTTATGGGTCTCACTGTCAGCAAATTTCTCCAGGTTGCTTTTCTCCTTGATTACTTTCCATTCATTGTTTCTTGTTTTGCCTTCTGGTACTTTGGAAAATAAATTGGCCCCCATCTTCTTTGTGGCAGCCCGTCAAATATTGGAACAGCTGATTATACCGGGACGCTGGAAGCTATTAGGTCACATTCATAGTCCATCAAATCCCATCCTGTTTTGCACAACGGTCAACATCAAGGGTGTCAAACCCAAGGCCCGGGAGCCAGATCTGGCCCGCGGAGTCTTTAAATCTGGCCCATGGGGCCATCCTGGGAACAGTGAAGGACTGGCCTGCAGTGCCAGTGAAAATGGAGCCTGCGAGGGCCATGGGTGACCCTCGCAAGCTCCATTTTTGCTGGCAGAGGGTAGCAGGAAGCTGTTGCAGCCGAAAACGGAGCTCAGGACTCCGTTTTTGCTGGCAGAATGCTCAAGCCACCACAGGTGCCCCCGACACAAGTGACATTGATCTGGCCATGCCCACCCCAGCCCCCCAAGGTCAAACACAGTCCTGATGCAACCCTCAATGAAATTGAGTTTGACACCCCTGGTCTACATCCTTTCCTCTAAGAACTTGTGTGCTCATAACTAAAATACAAATAGGCCTAAAAAATAAAGAGAAATGGCAATAGGTTTCCCATATTCAAAAATAAATACTTTCCTTAAACACAGGAGGAGGGAGAAAAGAGAAAAGTGCCAGGAAATTAAAAAATATTTTCATTTTTTATTTAAAAAAAAATCAAACAATCATTGCTTCAGTAAACCTATATAGGCTCAAACATTGAATTTATTTATTTATTTATTTATTTATTTATTTATTTATTTATTTATTTATTTATTTATTTATTTATTTATTTATTTATTTATTTATTTATTTATTTATTTATTTATTTATTTATTTATTTATTATATTTCTATACCACCTTTCTCCCACAGGACTCAAGGCGGTGTACAGTCAAGAAAAAATAAAAGATACATAAACATGATAAAATTGATAATTAAAATTATAACATAGTTTAGCCCAAATTAAATAAAGCCCAGAATTAGATAATATTTTAATCATTCCCAGTTATCATGTTTAGCCCCGCCTGATTAAACATCAGGGTCTTGAGGGCACAGCGGAAAGCATGGAGATTAGGGATGTTTCGTATATCAGGGGGCAGTTCATTCCAAAGGGTTGGAGCCCTTACAGAGAAGGCCCTCCCCCTGGGAGTCACCAGTCAGCACAATTTGACTGACGGTACCTGAGTAGTCCCTCCCTATGAAAACGAACTGGTCGGTGGGAGGCTATTGGTGGCAAAAGACGGTCTTGTAAGTACCCAGGTCCTAAGCCATGGAGCGCTTTAAAGGTGATAACTAACACTTTGAATCGCACCCAGAAGACCACCGGGAGCCAGTGCAGGTCGCGTAGGAGAGGTGTTACATGGGCGCAACGAGATGTGCCCATAATCACCCGCGCGGCTACATTCTGGACCAGTTGGAGCCTCCGAGTGCTTTTCAAGGGGAGCCCCATGTAGAGAGCATTGCAGTAGTCCATACGGGAGATGAGTAAGGCATGAGTGACTGTGCGCAAGGCATCCCGATCCAGAAAGGGACGCAACTGGCAGATCAGGCCTGATAAAAGGCCCCCCTGGCCACGGCCGTCAAATGCTCTTCTAAAGATATCCAGGAGGACACCCAAATTGTGGGCCCTCTCTGTGGGGAGCAAGGTCTCAACCCCAATTGTCAGTGATAGTACCAGCTGACTATACCGGGATGCTGGAAGCCACAGCCACTCAGTCTTGGAGGGGTTGAGTCTGAGTTTGTTTCTCCCCATCCAGATCCGTATGGCCTCCAGGCAACAGGACATCACAGTAAGGGCATCGTTGGGGTGGTTTATATTATAAAATATAAAAATAAAGAGAAAGTCCATTAGTAAGCACATTCTTAATGGAGAAACAGAAATAGTGTTCCATTCAGAAAACATCATCTGAACATTATTGTCTTTAAAAGAGGAGTTTTCCATACACCTATCAGAGGACATTGGTTGTCAGTCAAACTACAGGGGTCCATGATATTTATTCCTTTCTTTAGATCAATTTACATAGCCACCAACCTTGTGAAATCTCACTGAACTTCAGCTGACAAAAACTGAAACACTGCAATAAACTGTTCGAAGAAATGTCCAACTGGGTTCAGTTCCAGTGGGGAAGAAAGACATTGGAAACTGATTGGAAAGATGGTTTTTAATGGTGGACATGACCACATGGTTTGAGATCCTAGGGGGAAAAAGGGAAGAGATGCCGAAAGTACCCTGGTTTTATGCCCTCTCTGGGCTTTTGAATTTGAGCTTATCTTCTGATTGGTTGCCAGACTCCCATGGGGCCATGCAACGGCAACTCTGTAGGCTGTCCTGAGTCCCAAGCTTGGTTGACTCTTGCTAGGTGATGATGTAATGAAAGGGCTTTGGGATTCCTATTGTGGCTCTGCCTGAAGGAGGTAGACCCCTCTACACCGGCCGGCATTTGATGTAGGAATAAAACAATCTTTTCCTTCAAATCCCTAGTACAGGTCTCCTGCCTGAGCAGGGGATTGGACTAGATGACCTCCAAGGTCCCTTTCAACTCTGTGACTGTTACCTCCTAGGTGAATATGCAGCAAAATTGCTGTTTCTTCCCAGAGCAGTTTTCCTCTTTGACATATTGCTTGGGGTGGCCTTTTCGCTGGAGCATTTGGGAACGTCCTTCCACTTATGACTGTAACTTTGTTGCTTGTATCCTTACCATTTATATTGATATTGTTTCCTGATTGCTTATTTGTACCCTATGATTATCATTAAGGGTTGTACCTTATGATTCTTGATGAACGTATCTTTTCTTTTATGTACACTGAGAACGTATGCACCAACTCAAATTCCTTGTGTGTCCAATCACACTTGGCCAATAAAAAAATTCTATTCTACTCTATCCGGCATAACTTGGCTTGTTACACTGAAACATTGGTTGCCATTCTTTTTTAATGGACAGAATTCAATTCTAGGCTGGGACTTTTTGTCCAGGCAGGCTGAAAAGACTCACATCTGTTTGTTCAAATGATAAATTCCCACAGCGACAAGTGAGGTTTGGTTGGAGCTTCCACGATTACCCACCAACATTTTGTGGGACAAATGTTCTGTTTTTTTTTTTTTTCAATGGACTCTGATATAAATATTTATCCAGAGATTTTGAAAACTCCTGTCTTTGTTTGGGCTTGTCTTCTGATCCCTAAGCATCACATTGTTTGGTAATACTTGTCCCATGAGATGCTCTTCTTAAAACGCATGATATTGCACAATACCGTGCCTTCCAAACTAGATTTCCAGTAACTAACTCTGCAAGTTCCTGGAGATGGATAAAAATAGAAGGATGTGCACAAAGCACTGGATTGTACAAAGGGCAATAAACCCAAAGGTTTCCAATGAAGGACTTTAGGAAGTATCAGCGATGAAATCCTCTGAAGCCTGCTACTGGGTCTGTAAGTCCTGTACTGAGGCCGCGCACATATGCGCTTTGCACACATGCTCACCTGCACAGCGCTAAAAAAGGAACATTCTGAAGCCTTCCAAGTCTGCAAAGGGAAGTAGAACAGTGGGGGGGGGGGAGGGAAATCTGCTGTGATTTAGATTAGCTAGAAAGAGGAAATCCGACGATTCTAGCTAATAAAAATCATACGTCACAGCTGATCGTCACTCAGCTGATCCTTGGAAATACCGGTTCGCCCAAACCGGTCCGAACTGGTAGCATTTCACCCCTGGGAAGTATCTACTACTTCCAACTTCAGTCTAATCAAGATGTGGCTGAAATTTAGAATGTTCCTTCAAGTTAGCAGGCAAACATTTGAAGTTTGAAAAGAACGAATGAGGGAAGATTCTCACATTTTGGCTCTTGCATCCATATCTTCTCCTTTTCCCTCTCTTTATCATTCTTTCACTTTCACATGTACATAAAAAGATTACCCAGAACCATTTTAAAAAAAGAAAAGAAGGACTAGGGGTGACATGATAGCAGTATCCCAGCACTTGAGGAACTGCCACAAAGAAGAAGAGGTCCACTTACCATACTTTTCAGAGTAAAAGACACAATTTCCCCCTGCCTAAAAGTGGGTGAAAATTGCCTTGTCCACCTGCTGGCCCCCACCCTTTGGCTGTTTTCAGCCTCTACGCTTTGTGTTTTCAACCTCCACATGCTCCATTTTAGACCTGTTCCAGGCTGCAGGGGTCACCACAGCACATCGCTGCCGATCGCTGCCGATCACTGCCTCTGTGCATCATGTTTTTGGCCTCTGAATGTCTCATTTTCAGCTTCCGCACACCCTGTTTTTGGCCTCTGCATGTCACCTGGAATTGGCCAAAAATGCAATGCATGAAGCGAAAAATGGGGCATGCAGAGGCTGAAAACGCGACACGCAGAGGCGGTGATGGGCTGTGGCGATCCCCGCAGCCTGGAACAGCTGATTGGCGGTATTCCGGGAGGCCGATCCAACCGCCAATCAGCTGCCATGCTGAATCAGGCTGTGATAACATGCTGAAGCTAACCAGGCTGTTTGCTGTTTGCTGCAAGGCTGCTAGCCAGATGAATACCGATGGATGCCGGTAGGCAGAGGCAGATTTTTTTTTCTTGTTTTCCTCCCCAAAAACTAATGTGCGTCTTATACTCCAGAGCATAGTATACTCTGAAAAATATGGTATTTCCCAAAGCACCAGAAGGCAAGACAAGATGCAATGGATGGAAACTAATAAAGAGAGAAGCAACCTGGAATTAAGGAGAAACTTCCTAAGGACAATTAACCAGTGGAATAGCTTGCCTTCAGAAGTTGTAGGTGCTTCATCCCTGGATGTTTTTAAGAAAAGACTGGACAGCAACGTTTCTGAAATGGTATCGGGTCTCCTACTTGAGCAGGGCATTGGATTAGGAGACCTCCAAGGTCCCTTCCAGCCCTATTCTGGTTGAACATCTAGTCTAGCAATCTAGAATCTAATCCAGCCATGTTTAGCTTGTGCTCATGTGCTCGTTTGATCCTCAACGTTTGCCATACATGAGCTCTGCAGGAAGTGCTGCAAAAATCGGAAAACCTGTAAGCAATGCTGCTGTGAATGGACAAGGATTTTTCTTTTCCACTCAGACAAAATCAAGAACAAGAGCTTGGACTCTCAAAATCCACACTGCCATTAAACGCTTGGTGGAACTTCTCACTGGAAAGGTGGGAAATCCGTCCCGCAAAGCTAGCAGAAACACAAATTGGGTTTTCGCTGAGCCATCTGTCCCTCGCTGTGTTTGGTTTCGAGCATTGCCAATGGTCATGCTTGAGTGTTAAGAGGTTCTTTATGGCACAGAGCCTGAAGAAGATCAAGAAACTTGACTGTTGATCCATGTTAAGCACATGTTTGGAGTTAGGTCTCCCTACCTGGATTTCTCTGGCCAGAAGAGACCTTACTCAAGTTCACATAATCCGTTCTTATGTATAGCTAGTCCTCAATTTACGTCAGTTTTTTTAGTGACCGTTCGAAGTTACAACAGCACTGAAAAAAGTAATTTATGACTGTTTTTCATACTTACAACCTTTGCTCCATGATCATCAGAGGTAGGCTTCATATAATTTAACAACTGGTTTCCTCAGCACCGAAAATATGAGCGCATGTGGAGCTTGCATGCAGGCACATGGCTTGCACCCATGTGCGCGGCTTAGAAAACTTGGCTAAATAGGACGGCATAGCGCCGGGACAGGTCCCACAGGTCGCTACTACCGGTTCGCCCGAACTGGTCCAAACCAACTGAATCCCACCATTGATGGTCATGTGATCAAAATTCGGACATTTGGCAAACCATTGCAGTAATTCGCTTCACAACCACGGCAAAAAATGTTGTAAAATGGGAGCAAAGCTCACTGAACAACGGTCTCACTTGCAAATTTTGGGCACAATTGTGTATTTAATTTATTTTCTCCATCACATTTCTATCCTGTCCAGAATTTCCTAGACAGAGATGCCCTTTGCACAGTCACTCAAGCTCTCATTGTCTCTTGGTTGGATTCCTGCAGTGCCCTCTACATGGGGCTGCCCTTGGGGTGCACCTGAAGGCTCCAGCTAGTCCAGAATGCAGCTGCATGGGTTGTTATGGGAGCTTCCCACTACTCCCGGACAACACCTCTCCTGCACGAGCTGCACTGGCTGCTGGTGGCCTTCTGGATCTGCTTCAACATGCTGGTACTTACCTATAAAGCTCTTCATGGCATAGGCCCGAGGTACCTGCAGGACCATCTTCTACTGGCCTCCCACCGCCATGTGCATTCTCATAGGGCTGCCCTCCTCTGGGTGCCATCTGCCAGACAATGTCGGCTGGTGGCCCCCAGGATGAGGGCGTTCTCTGTGGCCGTACCGACCCTCTAGAATGGTTTACCCACCGAGCTCCGGACAGCTCCTGATCTCCGCATTTTCCATACTGGCTTGAAGACATGGCTCTTTCACCAAATTCCCTGACCGGTTATGGGGTTTTAATTTTGAGGTTTTTAAATTTGGACTATATTTTAGTTTTTATCACAGTTGTTTTAATCCATGTGAGCCGACCCGAGTCCCATGGGAGAAGGGCAGCATATAAATTTTAATAATTAATTAATTAAAGAAAAATTAAGAAAACAACTACATCTGCAGCTTTTGAGATGCTGCTGGACTAAGGAATCCATGCATTGTTTTGTTTAGGTCTTCAAACATGTTCAGATGAGAACTTACTCAAGGTCACATGAGCCATTCTTAAATATATATGTTTTTTTCTGTTCTCCATCCCATTTCTCTTCTCCTCACAACTACAGGAAAATTAAGAATCTTTTTTTTTAAAAAAAAAAAAAACAACCTTCTTTTGAAACTACATCTGCAGATTTTGAGATTTTGCTTTATGGTCAATGCTGGACTGAAGGTTGGACTTAATGTCTTCACTCCCTTTCCTGTCATGAAGAGTGATTCTTTCCTTTTTGGCAAAGCTCGCGAGACCCTTGGCTTAAAATTACCAGAGAAACTGAAACACAGCCAACATTGAAACTCTGGACTACTAGATGTTACAGCATGTAAAGATATATCTTGCACTCTGTAACATCTTATTTTGGAAAATATTAAAGGATTAACATCTATATTCATGATGGCAAACCTATGACACATGTACCAGAGTTGGGTGTGGGCATTCGCGCCATTGTCCCAGCTCAGCTGGCTGGTTGTCAGGTTTCTGAGGTGCGCATGTGCGTTGGCCAGCTAGTCATCAGGTTTCTGAGGTGTGCATGCATCCCAGCCAGCTGGTTGTCAAGTTTCTAGTGCTCTGGGGTGCATTCCAGGTGTGCAGCCATATGTGCACCTTCCTGTTTGGGCATTTCCTTCCTTCCTCCCTCCTCCCTCTCTTTCCCTTTCCCTTTCCCTTTCCCTTTCTCTTTTCATTTTCTTTTTCTTCCTTCCTCCCTTCCTTCTCTCTCTTTCTCTCTCTCCCTCCTGTCTCTCCCTCTCTCTCTGTGTCCCCTCCCAAAGAAATAAAAGTCATCCTCCCCCTATTACAGACAATGCAAAAAATCATCATTTGAATAAAGGTTCAAACTAGTCTCTTCTATAGAGTCATGTTTTTTTTTTATTGAATAACAAATGACCACCTATAAATTATATGCCAATAATTTCTGAATTACAGTAGTGGACATTTTATTTACCTATTCTATCTGTCTGGTGATGAAGACGCTGACCTCCCACTTGGAAGGTTGAGAGTTCAATCCTAGATAGCAGCTGCAGACATTTCTCTCTCTTAGGGTGCAAAGAAAAAAAAAATCTGCTGTGAACTCCCCATGGCATCAGGAAGGGCATCCACGCAGTAAACACTCAGCTCCATCCAGTCGCCCTGATTCTACCCCAAATGAAGGGATTACAAGGTTGTAAAAAGGGTTGATGATTTATCCCACAGGTAGAAGCACATTTGCACATTTGTGTGCAAATGAAACACATTTAGTGTGCAAATTGGGCCTGGTGGCGCAGCAGCTTAAAGTGGTGTTAAAGTGACACCAGCTGCCTGCAATTACTGAAAGTTCGAATCTCACCAGGCTCAAAGTTGACTCAGCTTTCCATCCTTTCAAGGTAGGTAAAATGAGGACCCAGTTTGTGGGGGCAATAAGTTGACTTTGTATAAAAAAGAACACCGCTGGGGGGGGGGGGCGAAAGCCCTACTAAGCAGGTATATACAAAAGTATGAAGGCTATTGCTTAATGCATTGTAAGCTGCCCTGAGTTTCCGGAGAAGGGTGGCATATAATTTATTTTTTTTAAAAAAAAAAAGATTTTTGTTGTCTTCCATGTCTCTCTTCCTTCTTTCGGGTCTTCAGTTAATCTCCGATGCCCAAGCTTAGGTAAAGGTAAAGGTTCCCCTCGCACAGATGTGTTAGTTGTTCCCGACTCTAGGGGGCAATGCCCATCTCCGTTTCAAAGCCGAAGAGCCAGCGCTGTCCGAAGATGTCTCCGTGGTCATGTGGCCGGCATGACTCAATGCCAAAGGCACATGAAATGCTGTTACCTTCCCACCCATGGTGGTCCCTATTTTTCTACTTGCATTTTTTATGTGCTTTCGAACTGCTAGGTTGGCAGAAGCTGGGACAAGTAACGGGAGCTCACTCTGCGGCACGAGGGATTTGAACCGCTGAACTGCCGACCTTTTGATCAACAAGCTCAGCATCTTAGCCACTGAGCCACTGCGTCCCTCTTGATCTTCCTAGCCATACCCCATCCCTGCAACTGTTCCTCATATGTTTTTGTCTCCGGGACTTTAACCGTCTTAGTTGCTTCTTCAGATTGCAGAGCTTTTCTTGGCAGCTTTTGGCGAGCCCATCCCTCAGCAAACCCACAGCATTGCAGATTCCCACAACATCCTGGATAGCCGGAACTAAGAGGGTTATTTTATACATATACATATACATATACATATACATATACATATACATATACATATACATATACATATACATATACATATACATATGCAACAAAAGAAAGAAACATTCTTATCTGAGCTCTTAAAAACCAAGTCCCCCCTCCCCCAAATCCTTTCAATCTATTTTGTGTGGGCTGGAAGCAACGGCATCATTCCTCTCTCTCTCTCTCTCCTTCATTCCCTTCAAAAACTTTTCCTGAACACTTGCTCTGTTTTCGATCAAACAAGTGAGAAAGAAGCCTGGGCTGAATAGGGCTCTGTTTCCACTCCTCGAGATGGGTTTCTCACTCTTGCTGTTCTGAAAATGTGTGGAAGCGTTAAAGAAAAGACAGCTGCACCCAAGAAACGCCAGTAACCCTCTAAGCTTCCTGCCCCTTTTCTTCCCCGTTCAAGCCTGTGGGGCGGTGGGAGCCCTTCAAATCAATGCGCGTCTATGTTTCTGTTTAGTTCAGAAGACAATCCAGCTGCCAAGTTTCAAGAATAAACAGTACTGGGAACTTCACAGAAGACGATCGCGTTTGCCTCTTCTCTGTGGTCAGGTTTGAAGGGACAAATGGATGTTAGTTGAAGAGGGGAAAAAGAATTCCAGGGTATAATGTTTCGAGTTCTACGAAATAAAGCCGATCACAGTTGGCGTGAGCTACTGGGATTCAATTATTTGTCCCCTCCGGATTAGTATCAGTTAAAGAACCTGTTTAGAGTCTTGGTTGGATATCTATTGGTGACCATGATAGGAGTGGAAGAGAGAGCGAGAAAAATATGATTTGAGAGGATTGATTTATTGGCATCTAAGCTTTCTTAGATGCCAATAAGTTTTCGCAGTGGCTCAGCGGCTAAGACGCTGAGCTTGTCGACTGAAAGGTTGACAGCTCAGTAGTTCAAATCCCTAGTGCTGCGTAATGGGGTGAGCTCCCGTTACTTGTCCCAGCTTCTGCCAACCTAGCAGTTTGAAAGCACGTAAAAAATGCAAGTAGAAAAATAGGGATCACTTTGGTAGGAAGGTTCCGTCCACCTTTGGCATTTAGTCATGCCATCCACATGACCACGAAGACGTCTTCGGACAACACTGGCTCTTCGGCTTTCAAACAGAAATGAGCACTGCCCCCTAGAGTCGGGAAGGACTAGCACATATATGTGTGGGGAACCTTTACCTTTACCTTTAGGAAGATCTAGAGGTGACATGATATAGTATTCCAGTATTTGAGGAGCTGTCACAAAGAAGAGGGTGTTATGTTCTCCAAAGCATCAGAAGGCAAGACAAAAAACAATGGATGGAAACAGATCAAGGAGAGAAGCAGCCTGGAATTAAGGAAAAACTTCCTAACAGTGAGGACAATTAGGCAGTGGAATGGCTTTCCTCCAGAAGTTGTGGGTGCTCCATCCCTGGAGATTTTAAAGAAGAGACTGGACAGTCACTTGTCTAAAATGGTATTGCGTCTCCTGCTTGACTAGAAGACCTCTGAGGTCCCTTCCAACTCTATTCTGATTGAGATGGATACATAGATTATGGATTATGCAACATCTTACCGACTTTGACTGAGCGGATTGGACTTCTTAAGTCTTTGGGTCATGCAGGTTACATGACCAGGGAAATGTCATCAGACAACCCTGATTGCCTCCTAAGAAACAGAGATGAGCAGTAGTGGTTTTTGTCTTACCTTCGCTACCGGTTCGGAACTGTGAGCGTGCGCTCGCGCATAGCACTTCTGTGCATGCGCATCACTTCTGTGCACGTGTGTCACTTCTGTGCATGCGCATCACTTCTGTGTATGTGCATCACTTCTGTGCATGTGTGGCACTTTTGTGCATGCTCAGCACTTCCGCGCATGCGTGGCACTTCTGCGCATGCATGGCACATCTGTGCACGTGTGTCACTTCTGTGCATGTGCATCACTTCTGTGTATGTGCGTCACTTCTGTGCATGTGTGGCACTTCTGTGCATGCGCACCACTTCTGCGCATGCATGGCACTTCTGCACATGTGCAGAGCATCCTTGATGATGTCCGAGTGGGAGGGCCGATCCTCCTGCTGCCGCCGCCGCTACCAGTTCACATGAACCGGGGTGATCCGGGAGAAACCCACCACTGGAGCACCACCTCTAGAGTCAGAATCGACAGGACAGAGGAAACCTTTAGTTTTTGGGTGGGTTGGAAACACCAAGCTGTAGGCTAGATGGGAAATTTAAAAGGCCAAAGAAAGCGCTTCCGTATTAGATCCAGGAACCCATTTGGATGGACCATCCAATCACCATCCTCAATGTACGTCCACAATGGAGCCCAAATTTTCTCTGGGACATTTGTTAAAGTGGGCATGGCCCTATTTTACATCCTTTCTTGCCACAACTCTTAAGTGAATCATCACAATTGATAAGTTAGTAACCTGGTTGTTAACTGAATCTGGCTTCCCCATTGACCTGGCTTGTCAGGTTGCAAAATATGATCACATGATCCCGGACGCTGCAACCATCATAAATATGAGCCAGTTCCCAAGCAGTTGAACTTTGAACACATGATCATAGACAGGGGTGCTATTCAGCAGGTTCTGACAGGTTCTGGAGAACCGGTAGCAGAAATTTTGAGTAGTTCGGAGAACCGGCAAATACCGCCTCTGGCTGGTCTCAGAGTGGGGCGGGAATGGAGATTTTGCAGTATTCTTCCCCACCACGCCCATCAAGCCACACCATGCCCACCAAGACACGCTCACAGAACCGGTAGTAAAAGCATTTGAATTCCACTACTGATCTTGGGCATGTGAAAAATGGTCAATGGTTGGTCACTATTCCAACTCCCTGCTCATTCCAGACAAGCGGCTGTCCAGTCTCTTCTTCAAAGCCTCCAATGTTGGAGCACAACTTCTGGAGGCAAGCTGTTCCACTGGTTAATTGTTCTTGCTATCAGGAAATTTCTCCTTAGTTCTAGCTTGCTTCTCTCTTTGATTAGTTTCCACCCATTGTTTCTTGTCCTGCCCTTGGGTACTTTGGAGAATAGCTTGACCCCAGTGGTGAAATGTAAAATTTGTTACTACCGGTTCTGTGGGCATGGCTTGGGGGGGGTAATGTGACTGGGGGGGTGTGGCCAACCTTTTTTTTACTTTTAAAAGCATTTTTTCTACAACCTTAAGAGGTTGCACAAAAAAATGCTTTTAAAAGCCTCTGATGATCGCATGCACGGCTCAGCTGGGATTGTCAGAGGCTTTTAAAAGGATTTTTTTCTACAACCTCTTTGGCCGAAGAGATTGTAGAAAAAATGCTTTTAAAAGCCTCTGACGATCCCAGCTGAGCCGTGTGATCATCAGAGGCTTTTTTTTTCTTACTTTTGAAAAGCATTTTTTCGGCCAAAGAGGTTGTAGAAAAAATGCTTTTAAAAGTTAAAAAAAAAAGCCTCTGATGATTGCACAGCTCAGCTGGGCATAGATGGGGCAGGGATTTTTGCTACCGGTTCTCCGAACCACCCGCCACCATCACTACCGGATCAGGCGATCCAGTCCGAACTGGGAGCATTTCACCCCTGGTTGACCCCCTCTTCTTTGGGGCCACACCTGAGATATTGGAACACTGCTATCATGTCACCCCCCCTAGTCCTTCTTTTCACTAAATTAGGCATATCCTATTCCTGCAACTGTTGTTCATGATTTAGTCTCCAGTCCTCTAACCATCTTTGTTGCACTTGTCTGGACTCTTTCTAGAGTCTCAACATCCTTTTTTTATTGTGATGACCAAAACTGGATGCAGTATTCCAGGTGTGGCCTTACCAAAGTCTTACTTCGGTACTTACGTACTAACACTTCACGTGACCTTGATTCTATCCCTCTGTTGATGCAGCCTAGGATCGCATTGGCTCACTGCAGCAGACTGCTGGGTCATATTTATAAGATTCCTGCTATTGAGCTAAGTTTCACCTAATCTGTATCTGTATATTTGTTTTTCCTTGCCTAAGTGCAACATCTTACTTTTCTCTGGATTGAATTACATTTTGTAAGAGAGGGCCCAATGTTCAAGTCTGTCAAAGATTCAGATGGATCTTGAGCTTATCTTATCTGGGGTGTTGTTGGCTGTTCCTGCCAGCTTGGTGTCATCTGCCAATTTGATGAGTTCCCCTTCTAGTCCCTCATCTAAATCGTTTATGATGATGATATTGAAGAGCTATGCGTAACTAGATGGAACACACTAGTTCCATTTAGCTGTTTGTACTGCCTATTAGCTGGAACAGGAGGAGAAAATGATTTTTTAAAAAATGAAATCTGGCAGGATAGAATGCACACCGATTTGGCGCAGTGGTTAGAGTGCAGTACTGCGGGCTACTTCACCTGACTGCTAGCTGCAATTTGGCAGTTCAAATCCCATATTGGCAAATATAGCCTATAACTGTGATGGCGAACCTATGGCACAGGTGGCCATATCTGTGGGCACGCAAGTGTTGCCCTAGCACAGTTCCAGCATGTATGCCCGTGCCGGCCAGCTGATTTTCAGGCCTTCCGGTGCCACCAGAAGTTGGGAGCCTCCGGACGGCCTCCAGTGGGGTAGGGAAAGTTGTTTTCGCCCTCTCCAGGCTCCAAGAAAGCCTCTAGAGCTTGGGGAGGGCAAAAAATGGACCTACTGGGCACACCGGTAACCTTTCTGAACACGGTGGGTCACACGTGCATGTGCAGAGGGGCAGGATATGGGGGGCACATGACACACACCCCTGCTTTTGGCACACGATGGCAAAAAGGTTAGTCATCACTGGTCTATAAGGACTATAAATTCAGGGGACTTAGAGATATAAACTTGGGACTGATTAGATCTTACCGTTAATTGGTTTTAATGGTGTTTATAGAAAGTTGAGATGTTGAAAATGTGGCGGAACACTGAGGGACTATATCAAAATGTTAGGAGTTAATAAGTATGTAAAAGAATATATTACAATTGTAATGAGCACATTAAGGTTAGAAGTTGAATGATAAAAAATTTGTATAGGTAATTGTATTATTACAATAATAAGAGCTGAGGTGGCGCAGTGGTTAGAGTGCAGCACTGGAGGCTGCAATTGATGCTAGCTGCAGTTCATCAGTTCCAATCCCACCATGCTCAAGGTTGACTCAGCCTTCCATCCTTCCAAGGTGGGTAAAATGAGGACCCAGATTGTTGGAGGCAAAATGCTGACTCTGTATACCGCTTAGAGAGGGCTGTAAAAGTACTATGAAGCGGTATATAAGTCTAAGTGCTATTGCTAGACTGTATACACACACTGAGCCACAAAGTTTGAAAGTCATGGTAGAAGCTTACTATGGCCTAGCAAGCCAACTCCAAATACTTGTGTGAAAGAGACCAATGAAGCTAGCTGCATTTGTGATCACAGCTCGACTTGACACATCCTTCAGAGGGCTGCCACCAACTGGTTGTAAATACCAGACAGGAAACATTTCCCAGACCTAAACAGAGAAAGACAACATCCCATTTTCTAAAGCCAGTTGACAGCAGCAGGGTCAAACAAAGCATCAAGATTGCAGGGAACAAAACCCAGGATATGATTATTATCTTTGCTTGTTGTACTGTTTGCTCGGGTTAAAGTTTGTTTGTTTGTTTATGTAATGCTAAGGGACAGGATGTGTCTGATGGAAGCATCTTCCATGAGAGTTTTTGGAATGACACTGTAGAACCACATTTCATTGTCTAAAGCTTGCCTCCTGCTTAATTTTCTGGACTGAAAAAGAGGCAGCTGCTGCAGACATGAAGATCTCCAGAAAGTTGGACATGGACCAAAGCAGAAGACAAACCAACCTATTACTAGGGAAATAGAGCATAGAAATAATCCTTATTCTTGTAATTCATTCCACTAAGCATACTACTCAGTCCTTCAAGGTAGTCCATCGCATTAACAGAAACTTGCAAGTATGAAAGTATCTCACTCATCCTTGACTTCTTCCTGTGAAAAAGGTTCCTTCTGCAGTGCTTCCTCCCTCCCTCCTCAAAATCTCATTTATCAGACTTTTATCAGGGTGCAGCTCTCATTCCTGACTTCCAAGGTCATTTCCACATGCCATTAT
Source organism: Masticophis lateralis (assembly GCA_030761175.1). Classification (NCBI taxonomy): domain Eukaryota; kingdom Metazoa; phylum Chordata; class Lepidosauria; order Squamata; family Colubridae; genus Masticophis; species Masticophis lateralis. The sequence continues at coordinate 88,259,218 of JAUDYJ010000005.1, forward strand.
AGGGACTCAGTATGGTCCAAAGAATCAGGACCACACATTAAATTCCAATTAAGCTAATTTATTGCTCTTGCTCATACACACGAATCTAGTCAACTAATGCAATAAGAGTTAAGGGAATTCAAGAGAGATTGGACGTAGAAAGTTTGTGGCAATGTAATGACTCCAGGCTGATTTCTCTCTTGACTCCACCTTCAGGCTTTGCCTGTTCTTATCCTACAGTATGGAGATTGCAACCTATGGATCATATACAGCCATAAAGATGTGGTCAGCATTCTTATGTTCTTCTTGCAGCTTCAGGAATAGACCTACCACATGTATGAAATTCTTAACAAGGACCAGATGGCCATAAATCCTTTTGCTCTCATTTATTGGTCAACTGTATTTTTTCAGGTCTGGTAGCCACCTTCTCTGAAGGACACAGCAGTTTGTAAATATAGCAGCCAATCTCCAAAAAGGACTCTAGTTAGAAATATGAGAGACAGTCTAATTCAAAGGTAGAGGAATGATACATACTATTTTTAATTTTTGCAGAATTGGTTACACAATTGTTGCAGACATTTGTTGTGCTTCTACTATTTATTTATTTATTTGTTTGTCAAACATGTACAAGATAGCAGGTATAAGTATGAACATAGACATGAATGAAGGAAATGAATACAAATAAATGGGGACAGTAGGACAGGGACAGTAGGCACGCTGGTGCACTTATGCATGCCCCCTTCGCAGACCTCTTGGGAATGGGGTGAGGTCTACGGTAGACCGTTTGAGGTTGAAGCTGTGAGGATTTGAGGCTGTAACAATGGAGTCAGGTAGTGAGTTCCAGGCATTGACCACTCTGTTGCTGAAGTCGTATTTTCTGCAATCGAGTTTGGAACGGTTTACCTTGAGTTTGTATCAATTACCTGTGTATTGTGGTTGAAGCTGAAGAAGTTATTGACAGGTAAGACATTGTAGCAGACAAGTTTGTGTACTATGCTTAGATCGGATCGCAGGTGGCTCAGTTCCAGATTGTCCAAGGCCAAAATTTCAAGTCTGGTGGCATATGGGACTCTACTATGTGTAGAGGAGTAGAGTACACTTCTCGTGAAATACCCGCTCAATTGTATTAATGTCCGATATACAGTGTGGATTCTAGGCAGATGAGCTGTATTTGAGAATTGGTCTGGCAAAGGTTTTGCATGCCTTAGTTAGCAGTACAATATTACCAGAGAAGAAACTTCACAAAGATTAGGTTAACAACTCTTAATGCCATTTTGGCAATGCTGTTACAGTGAGTTCTGGGGCTTACTAGACTCTCCTTTAGTCTTGTTGGAAGAAAAATACAAGCCGGTTCCAAGCTGGGAGAAAGATGCTGGAAATAAAATGGAGGCTGGCTGTAGGAAAGGAGGTCCCTGTTTATTTGGTTTTCTGGAAACAACAGTAAAAGCAGCATAGTTCTGGGGTGGCTGCCCAAAATACGGTTGGGATAGGTGGGCTTTTATGCATTCTCTGGAGTTTTGTGATTGAGAAGCCTGTTCCTGTATAAGAATGTGTTCTTCAATATTTTAATGGCTGTTGCCAGATTCCTATGCGGTCATGTAGGGGTCATGGCTGGTTTTACAGACAAAAGGGGAAATGCAGATCCTAGGTGTTTATCTGAGCTAATCTTGTCAGCTCTGGCTTGCCTAATTGTGTTGCTTATTTGGAATCTCTTTGCTTATGAATAAATTGGGCCCAGGCTTTCTGAACGGATACAAAATCTCCATTCCAAAAAAACAGTCTCTTCAAGCTTCTGGTTGAGGCTGTTTTCCTATGGCAGGAAGATTAGGGCTGCTTTCTGCCTTTGTTAAGATTTTTCTCTGCCTCTTTTTAATATTAAGAATAAAGAATATTTTAATCAGTGAGGTGGGGAGAGCTTCCTATAGCCCCAAATACTTTTCCTATACAAAGTTTATCTCTATAATGACTGGAATACTCTCTTGTTTTATAATGCCAAACCCTAGATCTGTATAGCATCCAGAGGACCTGCTATGTGTTAATAGTTTAAACCAGGGTGTCAAACTCGATTTCATTGAGGGCTGCATCAGGGTTGTGTTTGACCTCGGAGGGCTAGGGTGGGTGTGGCCAGGGTGGGGCGTGGCCAGCAAGATGTCACTCGTGTTGGGAGCACCTGTGGTGGCTCGAGTACTCTGCCAGTGAAAACGGGCTCCCAAGCTCCATTTTCAGCTGCAACAACCTCCTGCAACCTTCTGCCATTGAAACCAGAGCTTGGGGAGGGGGGGCATGCATGGACCTTGCAAGCTCCGTTTTCAACTGGGAGGGTGTCCTGCAACCCTCTGTCAGCACAAATGGCGCTTGTGAGGGCTGCACACGGCCCTCCCGAGCTCCATTTTCACTGGCAGAGGCACCGAGGCCCAGTCCTTCACTGTTTCCAGAGTGGCCCCACGGGCCAGATCTGAGCACCCCATGGGTCAGATCTGGCCCCCAGGCCTTGAGTTTGACACCCCTGATTTAGATAGCTATTAGTGTAAATTTTCTACAGGCAGTCCTTGACTTATAACCATAATTGAGATCAGGATCTTGGTTGCAAAGCAAGGTGGTTATTATGGGATTCACTCCCAAATTTGAATTACTATTACTATTACTACTATTATTATTATTATTATTATTATTATTATTATTATTATTATTATTATTATTTAATCTGTAGTGAGATCCACAGCCTTTGAGTCTGGTTAATAGCTCAGCAGCTTGAGTCCTAACCAAGGACCTAGGAACTCTTAAGGTATCAACGGAGGATGTAAGCTGTTCCGAGTAAGGTGGTTTTTTGTGGAGTCAAAATATTCAAGTCCGTAAATTTAGAATTTTTGAATAGCGGGGTAGCCCTTTGGGTATTGCTCCAAGGGCTCCAATTATAATCGGGACAACACATGATTTCTTTTTCCACAGTCGCTCAACTTCAATTTGCAAGTCCCGGAACTTTGTGATTTTTTCTTGCTACTTATCTTCAATCCGTGCATCCCCAGGTATTGCAATGTCAATGAACCATACTTTTTTCTTTTCAACTACTGTTATGTCAGATGTGTTGTGGACCAAGTGCCTGTCAGTCTGAATCCTAAAGTCCCACAAGATTTTGAGTTTCTCATTCTCTAAAACTTTCTCAACCTGATGTTCCCAGTGGTTTTTGCTATACTCAAATCCAAACTTCTGGCATAATAATAATAATAATAATAATAATAATAATAATAATAATAATAATAATAATAATATTTTGGTGCTATGGTTATTAAGCAGATTGTTGCAGTTGTTAAAGTGAATAACGCAGTCGTAAAGAAAATCTGGCATTCCCCACTGACTGCTTGTTAGAAGCTGACTGGTTAAGGTTAAAAATAGTGATCACATGACTCCAGGATAGTTCAACTGTCATAAGTACATGCCAGTTGTCCAAATTTTGATCACACAATGATAGGAATGCTCCAACAGTTGTAAGTGCAAAAACTGGTCATAAATCTTTTTCTCCCCATGTTGTAACTTTGAACCGTTGCTTAACAAATGGTTGTAAGTCAAGGACTACCTGTATTAGTAAACCACCCCGGTGAACGGATAGTATGCAACCGATCATCATGATGATGTTTGGAACCGATGTAAAAATAAGGAAATTAACAACAGCCTTTCTAGAAGATGTTCTACCAAGCCATGGTGGCGCAGTGGTTAGAGTGCAGTACTGCAGACTACTTCTGTTGACTGCTGGCTGCCTGCAATTTGGCAGTTCGAATCTCACCAGGCTCAAAGTTGATTCAACCTTCAAGCCTTCCGAGGCTGGTAAAATGAGGACCCAGATTGTTAGGGGCAAGAGGCTGACTCTGTAAACCACTTAGAGAGGGCTGTAAAAGCACTGTAAAACAGTATATAAGTCTAAATGTGATTGCTATTGCTACAATTGCGATCCTGAGGCAAATTCCCCATTGCCAACTTGCCACAACCAACTTGCCCTGGCCATCTTGCCACTGGACAACCCACTCTCGCACGGCAAGAGTTACACTAATATCAAAGAAATGGTGGAACAGAACAGTGGTGGGTTGCCCCCGGTTCAGACCGATTCTATAGAACCGGTAGTAAAACTGGCGGGAGGCTCCGCCCACTGACCCTGAAGTGATCTGTGTAAGCGATCCCATTGCAAACTGGTAGTAAAGGTAAGTAGAACCCACCCCTGGAACAGAATCATTAAAGAAAGGATGCAAAAGGAGGGACAGAATTTAATGTTCGTGGTAAAAATTAAAATCTTTTTTAAAATTTATTTTTAAATTTAGCCTGATTTAGCCTGATCCCTGCTGAATTTTAAAATTTTTAGAGTTTTTAGAGTTGATGTATTTTAATATCTATTTGTTTTTAATTTTCAGCCAAATTTATATTTGTTTTATAATATTTTAACTTTTATGTATTGGTTTTTTACTTGGCTGTCTACCGCCCTGAGTCCGTAAGGAGAAGGGCGGTATATAAGTCAAATAAATAAATAAATAAATAAATAAATAAATAATAAATGATTAAATAGAATTGTTACATTGTCCTGCAGCAAGTTGTCCCGTGGCGAATTGGCCACGCTGAGTTGTCCCACAGGGTGTTGGCCATAATGAGTTGGCTGCAATGAGTTGGCCGTGGTGAGTTGGCCACAGCAAGCTGGCTGTGGCAAGTTGTCCTATTTCCAAGCAGAGTCCCCCTAAGCATAACTTAATATACTGCTAGGTATTTGTCAATATTCTTCCTGCCACCCCTTATTTATTTATTTATTTATTTATTTACTTACTTACTTACTTACTTACTTACTTACTTACTTACTTACTCCCTAATAAAAAGCAAACCCAGTAGGTTTATCAATTCAGCCGTGTGGCTACTAAATACTGGCTGTTGAAATGTATTTGGCTGCAGAATGATTTACTGGGGGTTTATGTCAGCCCTGAGCAATGCAAGGAGGGAATTCATAGATCACCAAACCCTGAATGTAAAAAAAGAAGAAGAAAAAAAAAAGAATTGCAAGTGAACAGCAGGGAGGAATATCATCCAAATAAAACTGGTGTAAACCTGAGGGCTCTCTTCCCCTGCCCAACAACTGCTCAGAGTATTGTCTCTGAGCTTATAAAACCAGGGCATTAATAGCGTGGTAAAAAATGAATGCTCTCATTATATTTCATGTCTTGTCTGCTTCGCCCATTTCTCTGTGAAAGGGATTCCGGTACAATCATGTCTCCTTTCTTTAAACTTTGGCATTTATTTATTCCAGCAATACCATCTGCAATTATATATATATATCTTAGTCTCCCAATGTGCAGCAGAGGGTCTGCTAGCTGCCAGAAAAAAAAGCCTAGAAACTAGTGGATTGTGATTTCACTGAACTAGAGCTGCATAAAAATCTTGGTTTATCTAGGAAGAACCTGATTAAAGAGAAATACATACAAAGCCTACGAAAAGGAAAGAAAACAAATATGTATAGGTATAGGTATAGGTATAGGTATAGGTATAGGTATATTTTTTTATTTTATTTTTCTTTTCTTTTAATTTGATTTATATGCCACCCTTCTCCAAAGACTCAGGGCGGCTTACAATGTGTTAAGCAATAGCCTTCATACTTTTGTATATTTTATACCAAGTCAGCTTATTGTCTCCACAAACTGGGTCCTCATTTTACCTACCTTAGAAAGGATGGAAGGCTGAGTCAACCTTGAGCCTGGTGAGATTCAGACTTACAGTAATTGCAGACATCTGGTGTTAATCACAATGCTTTAGTCTGCTGAGCTACCAGGCCTGGCTGTATATATATACAACTCTCTCTCTCTCTCTCTCTCTCTCTCTCTCTCTCTCGAGTTCAGCAGTTCGAATCCCTAGTGCCGCATAACAGGGTGAGCTCCCATTACTTGTCCCAGCTTCTGCCAACCCAGCAGTTCGAAAGCACGTAAAAAATGCTAGCCACATGACCACAGAGATGTCTTCCGACAACGCTGGCTCTTTGGCTTTGAAACAGAGATGAGCACCGCCCTCTAGAGTCAGGAATGACTAGTACATATGTGCAAGGGGAACCTTTATCTTTACCTTCTTTCAAAAGTTCACCCAGCAAGATAAATTGCTCACTCACACTTTTCACATTCCCAACACTGATTTGAAACCCCCTTGTACATTTTTGAAATTAATGTACTGCTTTAAAAAATCCTGATAACTCTTGTATTGATATAAATCTTTTTCCTTTGTCAAATGTAATGTAATCCTCAGAAGGAAAATTCTATAAAATATTAGCAAAGAACGCTAAGATTAAGAACACATGGATTCTGTTTAACTTTCTAAATTTTTTGTTTTCTCCCAACCGCAAAGCTAAAAAAGTTGGCTTCAAGTTTTATATCCTACCTTTATTTGGGACAACTTGAGGCAGCAATCATAAGACTCTGCCCTTCTATTAACCTCACAAGAAGAACACTGTGAGTTGTGTTGGTTTAAGAAAAGATAGTCAGCCAAAAGTTAGCTTGACTGCCATGTCTAAGGAGAAGTACAACTCACAGTCACCTGGTTTTCAATCTAGTTGGCTTTCATAACTATTGCCTCAGACTGGATGGTTTGTTTCTATACTGATGATATGACCTAGTTTGCTAATGAAACATCTGCAAAAAAACAACCAAGCTCAGAGAATGCCAGTACCCCACAGTTCAACCTTGAAGTACAAATAGTCTCTTCTATCAAGTATATTGATGACATATTCACAACAAATATCAAACTAGTTTGCTATTGCCTACTTGTAGGTTGTTTTGGGAAACGGTGGCTCAGTGGCTAAGATGCTGAGCTTGTCGATCGAAAGGTCGGCAGTTCAGCGGTTCAAATCCCTAGTGCTGCGTAACAGGGCGAGTTCCCGTTACTTGTCCCAGCTTCTGCCAACCTAGCAGTTCGAAAACACGTAAAAAAGGCAAGTAGAAAAATAGGGACCACCTTTGGTGGGAAGATAAGAGCGTTCCGTGCACCTTTGGCATTTAGTCATGCCGGCCACATGACCACAGAGACGTCTTCGGACAGTGCTGGCTCTTTGGCTTTGAAACAGAGATGAGCACTGCCCTCTAGAGTCAGGAACAACTAGCACACATGTGCAAGGGGAACCTTTACCTCTACCTTTTAGGTTATTTTGAATTTCTCAATTTAACTGTGCCCTGAGACTTCCTTATATTCTCCCATGAGTATTAAGGAGTTCTGACCTTGATTAGCCAGTTAAGTTTCAGCCATGAGCTTACAGAAATGGAGAAATGTTCCCTTGCCTCTAACATGAGTGTGGTCTTTCTTGATAAGATTTGTGAAACGTGGTTTTTCCCGAGCTGCTGAGATTCCAAAGAAAACAGGAACCCTGTTGGATGCCAAGGTAAATTCAGAAATGGCAAAATCAAACCCTCTCAATCTCCATTTATCAAGACCAGAGACCATCTCAAGGAGATTAACAAATTAACAGAGTTGGAGGGGACCTTGTAGGTCATCTAGTCCAACCCCCCAACCAAGCGGGGGACCCTACACTTGTGATGGCAAACCTATGGCAAGCATGCCACAGGTGGCACGCAGAGACTTCCCTGCAGGCATGCCAGCCATTGCCCCAGCCCAGCTCCACTGCACATGCATGTGTGCCTCCCGCCAGCCAGGTGGTCTTCGCATCTCTCTGCTGTGTATACGTGGGGGGGGCCTTCCCCGATCTCCACAGGTTCCCCCCACCCAGTCTGCCTTATCTTTCTACTCCATTTTTGCCTCCTGCACCAACCTGGAAGCCAAAACCGGGCATGGGGGGGCTGGGGCGCATGCGCTGGGGATGCACATGCATGCATGGGGTGGAGTGCATGCATGGGGGTTGCTCGCACTGCATTTTGGGGGTTTGGACATGCACGCGTGCATTCACGCTTTGGGCAGTTGGCACCAAAAAGGTTAACCATCACTGCCCTCCACCATTTCTGACAGATGGCAGTCCAGTCTCTTCTTGAAAGCTTCCAGTGATGAAGCTCCCACAACTTCTGAAGGCAACTTCTCTTCCGTGGGTTGATTGCTCTCACTGAATTGTATTGCAGGTTTCTCTACTTTGGGTGGGTCCAGTGACAGACTTCTGAGTGGCACCTTCATTTATGGAACAGGCTTCCCGAGAAGGTCCCAAAATTTTTGACATTTCACTGAAGCAATTGAAGTCCAGCATGGACCATGCATTTGGCTTATTAGGTTAATTTTATGGGCACTGAACCTCTTTAGTTCTGGGAGATTGGTTTTCACTGTTTATTTTTGGTTTCCATAGTTCCATAGTTCCAATAAAGACATTTGGCCTTATTGTGCCCCACCCAAAGTCCACCAGGGTGGAGATGGGTCATAAATATATATTTTTTTACATAAACAAATGATAAATATTTCGTTAAGTCACATCTGGCTACGGAGTGATAGATAAGGGATTGTGAGGGAAGCTGCAGAGGTTTACAGAGAAATATCTGAAAAATTCTAGCCAATATTTAAAAGAGAAAAAGAAATTCTAGTTCGCACATTAAAAACGGAAAAGCAGACTGGATTTTCTAGGAATTTAGAAGGGTGAATTGAAGGGTGGAAATTGGAAAGAAAGCATATATTAATAGAAAATCGGGGCTGCTCGGATACCAATAGGGGAAATATTGGACAACAAAGGAGAGAGAATGGAGTAGAGGGTAAGATAGGAGGGGAAAAGAAGAGAGAGGAATAGAAGAAAGGGAAAAGGAGAGGAAGAAAGGGAGGGGTAAAAAGGGTAGGAGAGAAGGTTAGAAAGAGGGGGAAGAAGGGAGGAGTGGGGAAAAGGAACGGGAAGGAAAGAAAGAGGAAGGAGAGGAAGAAAGAAGAAAGTAGAAAAGGATAGAAGAAGACAGGGAAGGGAAAGAGAAGAGAAGGATTGCTGTAAAATAAGGGAGAAAAAAGTGTAGAAAAGCAACCCCGAATATAATTTAAAAATCTTTTTTTCTTTAGAAAATATATATGTGTGTGTGAGTAATTATGAATAAGTGAATGTACATTTACAATATGTTTATAAGAAATAAAACAAAAAACTTTTTTCAAAAAGGAAGAAGAAGGGTGGATCTGGGCCTAACGTCCTTTCAGAAGATCTGGAATGATGCCGAGTGTTATGTCAGTTATAAACTATTTAACACTTCATCAATTCCACCGCCCCCCCCCCCCCCATTTTTCCATGTTCATTTTTCAGAGAACAATTTCAGAAATTTACCACCATGGTAATTTATTTCTGCAGTAAGCCAGAGGTGGAGAGGAAATAAGGAACACTTCCAAATGCCCTAATGTTTATCCTGGTCTGCAACAGGAAGGGAATTAATCATATTTTTTTTTCTAAAATAGCAGAAAAGAAATATTGAACTTAAAAGCTATTGGCTAAACTGGCAAGAGAGCTCATAGTAAGGAAAATTAGAGTTTCTAGAATTTCGAAAGTTGCGTATTTTGGCAGCTGTTGAAAGCAGGAGGAATTGAAAAGTTGCCAAGATTTTTCTTAAAATTGCCCTCTGACTCATATGAGATGATTCATTTTAAGGTGGCAGATCCAGTTCATGTTATTCATGTACTACACTGTTGAAATTGCAGAATGGATATCTAGACATATAAATTCCTATATATAAACTGCATATATTCACCTATATAAATATACATTTATATTCAATTAAGCCAATCCATTTACCCAATCTTTTAAACACACATCCATAGCTTTTGGAGAAATGTTGATCTTTCAACAATGGCTACCAACTTGCCTTCCACTGAGGACCTGTATACTGCACGAGTCAAAAAGAAGGCTGTGAAAATATCTACAGACCCCTCGCATCCTGGACATAAACTGTTTCAACTCCTACCCTCAAAACGAGGCTATAGAGCACTGCACACCAGAACAACTAGACACAAGGACAGTTTTTTTCCCGATGCCATCACTCTACTAAACAAATAATTCCCTCAACACTGTCAAACTATTTACTAAGTCTGCACTACTATTAATCTTCTCATCGTTTCCTTCACCCATCTCCTCCCACTTAGGACTGTGTGACTGTAACTTTGTTGCTTGTATCCTTACGATTTATATTGATATTGTTTCCTGATTGCTTATTTGTACCCTATGACCAGTGGTGGGATTCAGCAGTTCGCACCAGTTATTAACTTTTTGAGCAGTTTGGTAAACTGGTTGATGGAAGTAATTATTAGGGCAGAGAACCGGTTGTTAAATTACTTGAATCCCACCACTGCCTATGACTATCATTAAGTGTTGTATCTTACGATTCTTGATGAACTTATCTTTTCTTTTATGTACACTGAGAGCATATGCACGAAGACATTCCTTCTGCATCCTTCTGCATCCAATCACACTTGGCCAATAAAGAATTCTATTCCATTCCATTCCATTCCATTCCATTCCATTCCATTCCATTCCATTCCATTCCATTCCATTCCATTCTATTCTATTCTATTCTATTCTATTCTATTCTATTCTATTCTATTCTAATGTTTTGAACAACTTCTAACTTTCCTGTTCAGTGAGGATCAGTCATAAGGTACTGTCAACCGCTGAACTAAATCTGAATTAAAGTTTAGGAACTAGAGGAGTCAATATTGGTTGCATTGAGTACAAGTCCACTATGTAAAAAGGGCAGGGTAAGGGTGACATTTACAGCACTCTCTAAGCTGTTTAAAGAGTCAGCCTTTTGTCCGAAAACAATCCGGGTCCTCATTTTACTGACCTCAGAAGGATGGAAGGCTAAGTTAACTTTGAGCCGATCAGGATCGAACTCCAGGTAGTGGGCAGAGTCAGCCAGCAATACTGCATTCTAACCACTGTGCTACTATGGCTCTTATATTTACCTGCAAAGGGAGATTTTTAAACAAAACAAAACTCCTGATTGGACAAAGTGAGAACAGTGTCAAATCTCTCCCCAGGCTTTCCTTTGGCAGTTGCTGTATAGCGAAAATTTGAGAACCCCTCTGATAGACAAATGTTTAACTATTAATGGTATCTTTTTTTTCTTGCCAACCTAAATACTAATGAAATCATCTGATTTCTTTTGGGAGAAGGGCAACGCAAAGTCACCGATCATTTTAGAAGACTGCAATATTTCAGACTTTGATCATCCTTGAGTTAATTGGAGGGCCTGGGACAGCACTGCGTGTTTAGTTGGGAAGAACACGGCATCTTCTTAATTCCCAAACCAGTTAAAGAACTCACTACCAAGTTTGGAGGGAAGAAGCCACTCTGGCTTATACAGGCTGTGGGTCCCTCTTTCTGATGTTCATCCTAACAGTGTAGAGAAAAATATTGTCCATGGGTCAGATGAGATAAGTAGGACAGAACTAATGCTTAACGCTGCTTAGAAGCCAAGTATTATCTATCTATCTATCTATCTATCTATCTATCTATCTATCTATCTATCTATCTATCTATCTATCTATCTATCTATCTATCTATCTCTATCATCTATGTATCAATCTATCTATCATCTATCACAGTGATGGCTAACCTTTTTGCCATTGCGTGCCAAAAGTAGGGGGAGCTGGGGGGGGGTCATGCATGTGCGTGTCCACACCCATAATTCAATGCTGCCTTGCCTCTTCCCCCCCCGCATGCCCCCCTGAGCGACCCCCGCTTTTGGCACACAATGGCAAAAAGGTTACTGGTGGGCTCAGAACGCCCATTTTTCACCCTCCCCAGGCTCCAGAGGCTTTCTTGAAGCCCGGGAAGGGTGAAAACAACCTTCCCCACTCTCCCAGAGGCTCTCAAGAGGCAGGAAACGGTCTGTTTCCTGACTTCTGATGGGCATGGAAGGCCCAAAAATCAGCTGGCTGACGTGCACATGCTCACTGGAGCTGAGCTAGGGCAGTGCTCGCGTGCCCACAGATACAGTTCCACGTGCCATCTGTGGCACATGTGCCATAGATTTGCCGTCATGGATCTATCATCTATCTTCTATCTATCATCTATCTATTATCTATGTATCATCTATCTATCTAACTAGCTAGCTAGCTAGCTATCCCATCTATCATCATCCATCCATTATCTCTCTCTCTGTCTCTCTCTGTCTCTGAGATAAGCTGTATCAATGGCAGGGTTGAGGTGTGTATTTCCTAATTCCAAAATGAAATCTGGCAACTCAAAAATCACAAGGGTGAAAAGTGGGGGAGATAAGTTCTCCATTTTCACTTTGTCTTCCCCCTATATTTTTGGCCTACAGCCAGAGATTTCACCATGGTTGTCTCTGCCATCTGGAAGCCATCAATAGAAACAATAGAGCGCTAGGAATTGGAAGCGGTATCTCAAGTCCCCTGGGATTTCACTCCAGAAAACATGAGAACATAAACCATTGGACACCATGTGGTCCATTACTTCAAACTAACAAATCTATGTGCCTTCCTCTTTTCTGTTTTGCTTGGCACCACATGACCCTTTTCACAATGAAATGCAGCTGTTGGAGAAAGAGAGTCATTCGGGGTTTTTTTGTCTTTAACCTCTTCCGTGCCCTCTACGTTTCTCTCCACTACAATATTAAAAGTGGCCTGTGACCCCCTAACATTCAACAATGATGTGAAATGGTCTACTCTGTTTATAATCCATTTTTGCTCTGGTTCGTTTCTCCAACCTTTCTTTCTTTCTTTTTTCCTCCAACACTCTTTCCACAAACTGAACATATTAATTTTGAAAGCTATTTATCAGGAATGTTTCTCATCTTGATAGGGGTCATGGACACATGATAACATTTATCCAGAAGCCATCTGGTGGAACAATGAAGGCTAGATCCAAGGAGGTCCATAGATCTCTATTACCATCCACCATTCTCTATGGACCTTAGCCCAATCTTTCTTTCTCAGCCAACTCCACCTAACAGGGCTGCTGTTGAGGTAAAAGGGAATCTTTATGTAAGTTATCGTCAACATTTATTGCAGCAACTTTGTCCATCCTTCTTTAGACTCAAACCCTTTTTTTTAAAAAAAAAAAAATCAACTTAAAACCCTGCATGGCCTATTAAGCCTGTTTGATAGAAACTGATGAAAAATACAATGTACCAATGATATATTTATTCGGTATTGGTACATGTAGATAAGGCTCTTTCTATCTATCTATCCATCCATCCATCCATATCTATCTATCATCTACCTACCTACCTATCTCTATCATCTATCTATCTATCTATCTATCTATCTATCTATCTATCTATCTATCTATCTATCTATCTATCTATCTATCTATCTACCTATCTATCTATCTATCTATCATCTACCTACCTACCTATCTCTATCATCTATTTATCTATCCATCTGTCTGTTTGTCTGTCTACCTATCTATCTCTATCATCTATCTGTCTGTCTGTCTATCTGTCTGCCTATCTATCATCTATCTATCTATCTATCTATCTATCTATCTATCTATCTATCTATCTATCTATATCTCTATTAAATGTATATGCTGCAATCTCCCTGATAAGGTGACTCTGGGTAGCTTATAGATCCTAAAAAAAAAAACAAACAAACTAAAATTTAAAACTATGCAAAAAAAAAAAAAAAAGCAGAACCAAGAAACCAGAACCAACAGACGGATAGCATCAGGATGAGGTCTTCTTAGCCATCAACTATCTCCAGTGGTGAAGAGCCCCTCCCCATGGCCCCGAACAATATAATCTTATCATCAATTCAAATCCTTTCCCTTCCTTCTTTAAATAACAAGCTTCTAACCCAAAGGGTCAGCGAGACGCAGCTTGTGAGCCAGCTAAAATAACAGAAAAGGAATTTCCTCGATCAATATCAATTGACGGCACAAATCTGTCCCTCTAACCCTTAAAGACATTCTCTTCACCTTCAGTACTTTTTGGCAGGGTTCGTTCTGACTCTTTGAGAGGAGGGGAAAATATATGCAGGATTCTGGATTTCATAGGAAAGATGCTCTGTGTTCAAGGTACAGTCCTGGAGTTGAGCATCTGGGCTTCCCTTGAAATATTTAAGTGAGACAGAGCAACCAAAGGAAGCCAAAGGTTTTAAGAGGCAGTCATGTAGCAGTTCAACATGAAAATAGTTGGTCAGAGACTGGCCTAGAAATAGCTTGCCTCTGGAATTTGTCTCTGCTCCATCCCTAGAGGTTTTTAAGAAGACAGCCATCTGTCTGGAATGGTATAAGGCTGTGATGGCAAACCTATGGCACACGAGCCATTGCCCACCTCAGCTCCACCGCGCACACACCTCCCGGCTCTAATTTTCAGCGCTCCGCCGCACATGCGTGGGGGGTGGGGCACATGTGGGAGACCCACACGCATGTGCGGGAGATGGGAGGTTGCAGGGAGCTCAGGGGGTGCAGTGCGCCCCCCCCCAGTCCATTTTTTGTTCCAGGAGGCTGTAGGGAGGCCTGCTAGTCCAAAACAGACCGCCGGGGACAGGTCACGCACGCATTTGCGGGGGCACAAGGGGCCACGGGGGTCATGTGTGCATGCACAGGGGCAGGGCGTGCGGGAGGCATCACACACACATTGCATTATGGGTGCATGCAACAACAAAAAGTTTAGCCATCACTGGTATAAAGTCTCCTGCTCGAGAAAGGGTTTGGACTAGAAGACCTCCAAAATCGCTTCCAACTCTGTTATTCTTTAAACCCAAAGCAGGAACGGTGCCCCCAAAAGACAAGCATCTGGCAGGTTTTATTCCCCTAATCTAGTTAAGCTTTAAGGGCGGCACTTATTGCTTGGAGAGGACTTCAAAAGAGGGAGAGTTATTTTTCTTACAATTGTGATCAAGGAAAGGACGGTTAAGGTCTCCTTATTCTATTTGGCCGAGTCTTAAAACAACAGCCGCAAAAGCCTCCAGACAAGGTTAGTGACCTTCATGGTAGTTTGCTCCTAAAAAAAAATAAAATCTGGGATTTCTGATCCAGAAGCTTGTACCATAATAGCCTTTGTGGTGTGTGTGGCCAAGGAGAAGTGGGGAGACTTCTGCCAGAGAAAGGGAAATTGAAACTAAATCCCCATGAAGGCATCTCCCATTAGAATAATGTGGTTTTCTTTTCTTTTCTTTTCTTTGTAGGAAAAAACCATTCTGCTTATTGATAAACAGGTGTGATTATTATGTGCTTTTTAGTTGGGCGGTATGAGCATGTATACATGCAACCATAGTATTTTTTAAAAAATAAATAAGGAAGAAAAACCAATTGTAAGAAGGTTGAATTCTGATGTGAAGAATTCACATAATATGTACAGTGAGACCTTATGCACCGGAGACAAATTCTTTGTGTGTCTCCAATCACACTTGGCCAGAAAGAATTATATTCTATTCTGTTCTTCATTCTGTTCCGTTCCATTCCATTCCGTTCCGTTCCATGCCATTCCGTTCCATTTCATTCCATTCCATTCCATTCTATTCTACTTCCCATACATTTAACAATTTCCTTTTTTTAAAAAAAAACATACTGAAATGTACAATTTATTGACTTTTAGAAGGGCTGTTCAACTCAGTGAGAATTTTTGGAATGATTCAAGGATATCACACTGAAGAGTGCTAGAATTTTAGAATTTTTTATTGGCCAAGTGTGATTGGACACACAAGGAATTTGTCTTGGTGCATACCCTCTCAGTATACATAAAAGAAAAGATACGTTCATCAAGAATCATAAGGTACAACACTTAATGATAGTCATAGGGTACAAATAAGCAATCAGGAAACAATATCAATATAAATCGTAAGGATACAATTCTATTGTCAGCCTTGGAAGCCATATTAGGCCGGAAGCTTCAATGCTGCCACCTCCCCATGTGTGGGAAAGTAGGAGGGGGATTTAGGAGAGGGGAGTTAGTAGAGATAACAATAATAGTTTTTCCTATCGGTCAAGGTCAGGGTGGTCCAGCATCTGAAGGAGGAGTGGTCAAGGGCTGGGCCAAGGCGAAACCAACAGTGATAGGAGCATGTGACCAAAAGGGGAGAAAGGGGTTGGTTTTGGGAGCTTTATATTATTAAAGGAAAGCCTGGGTTTTTCAGATTCGGGATTTCCCAGATGTGCCAGTTTACCTATTGCTAGTAAAGAGAACTTTGGAAAATTTCTGCTTCCGCATCTTTACTGGGAGTCCACGGTTTTCTGGAATGCTGACATCTATTCTATTCTATTCTATTCTATTCTATTCTATTCTATTCTATTCTATTCTATTCTATTCTATTCTATTCTATTCTATTCTATTCTATTCCCACTTCAAGGATTAAATCCATATAGATAAGATGCCTTAAAATCTTATGTAATAAGAACTTGGCTCTTGATTTTTGGTTCTTTTTGCTTTTTATATTATTTATTCAAGACAGATATTTATTGTACAATAAGAAGTGCAAGTGAAATGCAGATGTTTAGTTCAGTTCAATGGTCATTCGTGGAATGAATTTAGGGTTGGTTAAAAAAAAAAAGAAGAAAATAGATGGTAAAACATATAAATATTCCAGAAAAATGATCTGTAACTTAAACATATTAGGAGGGAAGTATAAACAGTGTGTATTACTATTTTCCAAAAGCACGTTTGTTGAGCAATTTAAGATAATTGGACTGAGCAATTTAATGGGAACTGCCAAACTGTGTTTGTCTGGCTCACTCACTAAGTTAACTCCAGCGTGTGCAAGTTTAATTTCATTTGTTTTATCCAGAAATCACTTCAAGTCTATCAGCAATTCCAGAAATTGAATTAAGGTGTGCCTTCCCACAAAAAAAAAAAAAAATCTATTCTATTCCATTCCTTTGTATTCCATTCCATTGTATTCTATTCCAATTTGTCTTGAAACACAATAGTTAATCAAAGCAAAGCAGATCAAATAAACAAAAGATTACAGAATTATATCCATGGAGCCAATTGTTAGTGTCGGAAACTGCTCTGCTTTCATTCTATTGCTTGTTCTCACTTTGTTCACCTAAGTTCTGTTAAGAAAATATACATCAGAGTTTGATGCCAGGGTTGATAATATTCTATGCCCTACTAATATTCTTGTTGTTGTGCTCACATTGCTCTAGTTCCTACTACTGATTTCATCATTTTATTACAGAGCCAATTGTGCAGTTTTGTACGATCCAGGGGTGGGTTCTACTTACCTTTAATACTGGTTTGTAGCAGGGCCGCTCATGCACAAGCACATTTTGATGACATTGGGGTCAGTGTGCGGAGCCTCCCACCGGTTTTACTACTGGTCCTATAGAACTGGTCCAAACCGGGGACAACCCACCACTGGTACGATCCCCTGCAGCCGATGAGGTGATTAAAATCATACATTAGAGGCATTTTGCTGATTAAAAAACAAACAAAAGTCCAGATAGAAATGTTTCCGACTCTACTTCATACATAAATGTATGTGCATTTCTCCAGTGAGAAGGTGAATGCCTTCCGTTCCAAGAGGTTAAACCAGTAATGTGTTCCACTTACCTTCGCTACTGGTTCAGAACTGTGAGCACGCGCTTGCTTTGCTCACACGCAGCGCTTCTTTGCATGCGCAAAACCTTCTGCGCATGCACAGAGCATCTGTAATGGCATCTGGGCTAGTGGGCGGAGCCTCCCGCCGCTGCCACTACCAGTTCGCCCAAACTGGGGCGAACTGGTAGAAACTCACCACTGAGTTAAACCCACAATCAGTGCAAAAAAAAAGAGCTTTTCACTAATGGGTAAAAGTAAAAGATAAAGCTTCCCCTCACACATATGTGCTAGTTGTTCCCAACTCTAGGGAACATCTCCATTTCAAAGCCGAAGAGCCAGCACTGTCCAAAGACGTCTCCGTGATCTTGTGGCCAGCATGTCTAAATGGCAAAGGTGCACAGAGCGCTGCTACCTTCCCACCAAAAGTGGTCCCTATTTTTTCTACTTGCATTTTTTACGTGCTTTCAAACTGCTAGGTTGGCAGAAGCTGGGACAAGTAATGGGAGCTCACCCCGTTACGCGGCACTTGGGATTTGAGCCGCTGAACTGCTGGCCTGTCGATCGACAAGCTCAGTGTCTTAGCCAATGAGCCACTGCATCCCTACTCCATATATATCTCTCTCTCTCTCTTCTCTTTGTCTCTCTCTGTCTCTCTGTCTCTCTCTCTCTGTCTCTCTCTCCCCCTCACTAACAGGAAAAGTGAGCAAAAGAAGAACCCAGCCATTTTCTTTGTGTATAATGTATTTATGTGGGGGAAAAGAGACAAATCAGAGAGTGAGACTCCGATACAAAGCTGAGATTTAAATCCTTGCTCCACTAAAAGCGGATGGTAGAGTTTTTCTACTGATTATTGGCAGGCCGCGAACTGATCTGCACCTTTGGCTAACATCCGAGCACAGCTGGACTATGTTCCTCTTGGAAAAAAAATGATTTCAGAACGATGTGGACTTCGGATCTATGTTTATTGTTTGTTCTCCCTTTTATGAGAGTCTTTGGGTTAAAAGCGGGGAGGGGGGGGAAGAAGACTCGAGGGGAAAATGTGATCCAAGGGTCTCGGTTGTCAGTTGTTTTCTTTGTTGCTTCCACTTACTCAAAGGAATGCATCGGAAGAGTAAACTGGGGATCTCCATTAGCAACTTCAATCTATCATTCGTTCCTTTGTGGTGCTCAACAATGTTGAATTGCATCGAGATGCTGATTACGCCTCGGGAAGATATTTTTAAAACAAACAAACATAAAATCGCCATTTGGGTCTCAGATTTTGGCATTGGGCTCTGGGTTCTTTTTTGGGGGGAGAGGAAAGGGGCAGAAATGGGTTCTACTTACCTTTACCATCAGCAACGGTATCGTGCATACGTGATCCATTTGCTTCTGTGCATGCACAGATTGCCGATGACGACATTGGGGGCGGTGGGTGGGGCCTCCCACCAGTTTTACTACCGGTTCTTGTGTACCGGTCCGAACCGAGGGCAACCCACCACTGGAGAGGGGGAATACTGGAAGGATGAGTCATAGACCGAACTCTTAGTCCCAGTCTTTTGAAAGCATCCCAATTTTGCACTTTGAGAACTTGATTAGATGACGGTCCAAAATGGCTAGGAAGCAACGCAGGTGACGAATTACCCATTTTTCTGGAGCGATGCCCAATAAAGTTAGTGGGCAACCAGAATGAGTGAGCAATCTACCAGGCTTTTCTTGAAAGTCTCTTTCTTTTCCTTGTGGCACAACTGTAGCCACGTTGCATCTCTATCCTTGCAGTTGCTTTTTTTTTTATCCCTGTAAAATGTTAAAGCTACCAAAGTGCTACCTAACCAATAAGAAATTTATCTGCTAAATCAGCCAAACTGTGCATTATGAATAGTTGGCATTGCCCTTATTGGGCTGAGGTTCATATCCTGACTCATCAATGAAGCTGGCACAGAAATATTGGACAAGTCATTCGTAACATAACAATTGAAGATGTAAAACGTCCTTAGAAACTGTCCGTTTCTGGTGGCTTTATGGATACATCTTGCTAGCTTCTTCTTCCAGGTCTGTTTTCAGGAGGGAGAGCTACTTATTACACTCCCATGCTTTCCCTGGGAAAGTGATGGCATGGATCATGACATTGGTGGCAAACTTAAGACTCCAAGTGGAGAGAGGGGGAAAGATTTGGCACAGTAAGGATATTTTCAAATTGAGTGGAACATCCCCTTGGACAAACCTTCTAGGGTTGAGTTTTGAATGTGAAATAGTGCTGGAGGGTTGAGGCCCTAGATAGGAACAGAGGTGCCTGGATACAAAGGCAGCCTTAGCTGTGGAAACTCACAAGGTATTTTGGAAGTCTCCCTCGCCCAGCATAGTGGCAGGGTTGTTGTTGAGGTGGAAAGGAGGGGTTGTAGGTAAGTGAGTGAGAAGGAAGGGTGGGACGGAGGGAGGGAGAAAAGAAAGGGAAGGAGGAGGAAGGGAGAGAAGGGAAAGAAAGGGAAGGGAAAGGAAAGAAGGAAAGGAAAGGAAAGGAAAGGAAAGGAAAGGAAAGGAAAGGAAAGGAAAGGAAAGGAAAGGAAAGAAGAGAGGTGAGGGAGGAAGGGAGGGAGAGAAAGAGGGAAGGAAGGAGGAAGGAAGGAAAGGAAGAGAAAAGGAGGGGAAGGAAGAAAGGAAGGAAGGAAAGAAGGAAGGAAGGAAAGGAAAGGAAACTTCTGGTAAGGAAAGAAACTGGAATGGAGGAAGGAAAGTAAGGAAGAGAAGGAGGGGACGGTGGGACAAAGCTGCCCAAGGAATTTCCATGCCATCAGGACTTGAACAGTCCTGGAGCAACAACTTCAACTTCTACCACGTGTTTAGCAAGAAACAGAGGACTCACAACTCTCTGGCTCTTGATGACATCATGGTTCCTAGTTGGGACAAAGCAACAACTTGAGGTCTTTCTGGCCTTTGGAAAGAATAATTGAGACTGTATTCTACAAAACGTTTTGAATGAACTTTGGGAAAAACCAGCTACGGGGCGGGGGCAAGGTTGAAAATGGGCATCGTCTCTGACACTCTGTGGTTTTGAATTTAGCCCAGTCTCTGTGACAAGTGGCAGCTCTCTTGGAGTTCAACACGTACAGACCCAGGCCCACTCGGCAGGCCGAGATGCACAAAGCTAGCTCCTGTTTCAATAAATGCTGCCTTTGTTCCCATCGAATGCCAATGGGGCTCAAAGAATGGATGACATTTCTGTGTGGCACAGGAGGGGTGTCAACTCGGGGTGGAGTAAGGGAAGAAAGAGACAAGAAAAAGAATCCATCTGTTGAGATTTCACCCTGACAAGGCCACCTTTGAAAGCTTGTCTGCTCGGTGGCATCAAAACATTCCAAGCATTGTCTTGGCTACTTCTCTTTCTCTCTCTGTCCCTCCTCCACAGCACACCTGTTTCCTGTGGAGACTTTTCAGACCACCACCTCCTCCTCCTCCTCCTCCCTCTTCTTCTTTTTCTCCTCCTCCTCCTCTTTCGTCTTCTTCTTTTTCTTCTCCTCCTCCTCCATCTTCCTCCTCCTCCTCTTTCTTCTTCTTCTTTCTTCTCCTCCACCTCTCCTCCTCCTCCCCCAACTTCCCTTCTCCTCCTCCTCCTTCTCCTCCTCCTCCTTTTTCTCTTCCTCCTCTTCCCTCTTCCTCTTTTTCTTCTCTTCCTCTTCCTTTACTACCACCTTCCCTCCTCCTCCTCCTCCTCCACTTTTCCTTCTCCTTCTCCTCCATCTTCCCTCCTCCTCCTTTCCTCCTCCTCCTCCCTCTTCCTTTTTCCTCTCCTCCTCCCCCTCCCCCTCCTCCTCCTCCTCCTCCTCCACTTTCCCTCCACCTCCACCTTCCCTCCTCCTCCTCCTCTTCACCTTTCCTCCTCCTTCTCTTTCTTCTTCTTCTTTCTTCTCCTCCTCCTCCTCCACCACCTTCCCTCCTCCTCCACCTTTCCTCCTCTTCCTCTTTCTTCTCCTTCTCCTCCTTCTCCTTCTAATTATGGAAGAGTAGAAGAAAGGAACAGCTGTGAGGAAAACCAAAATAACCCAGAGGTGTAATCCTCAACCAAGGCCGGAAATGGAACAAAGGCTTAGGCCTGTTGGCTTCATTTGTCAAAGGGATGGTGTCAGTTAGACATGGGTCGTTGGGAGAATTGGTTTCTGAAAGAAAGTCGGCAGAAAGAGAAATTGGGCTTCCAAAAACAAGAGTGAGCGCTTGGGATTTGTGACACCACTTTCCCATTGGGCAGAAAGGCAGCTGCTAAACCGTGTTAGGGAGAGGTGGATTCTGTAGTCGAAAAAGCTTTATCAGTTCCTTTTGACACTAGTACTAAATGTGCAAAATTAGCTAATTGAGTCCATTTTGGTTATTTCTGCCATATAAGAATGGAGTTTGAGGCTACCAGATACAGAGTGCAGAACCTCAGATGGCCACTAGATGGAAGGATATCAGAACTTTAACTAACCCCACAATTACCTCGAGTTAACCTCAAATGACCTTTGGAAACTTAAAGAACCCAGAATTACCCTTGGAAGCTTGAGTTGACCTCAAATGACCTCTTTGACCTTATTTGACCTCAGTGTTATCCCTGGAAGCTTGAGTTATCCTCAAAGGGCCCTTGAAACCTTAACTGACCCTAGAAGTACCCCTGAAAGTTTGAGTTGTGGCCACAATTACTCCTGGAAGCTTGTGTTGACCCTATAATAATCCCTGGAATCTTTAGCTGATGCCATTAAGACCAGGGGTGGGTTCTACTTACCTTTACTACCAGTTCACTTTACTACCACACACGCTTCTGCGCATGTGCAGATCACCCATGATGATGTCATGGCAGGTAGGCGGAGCCTCCCACTGGTTTTACTACCCGTTCTATAGAACCAGACCGAACCGGGAGCAACCCACCACTGCATAAGACCCCCTGAGAACTTGAGTTGATGCCAGAAGTTGATGCCTGGAAAGTTGGCAGATCTGATCTTCCAGTGACTTTGCCCATTTCCTCTGGGTTAACTGGCTGAAACCTCTTGGACCCATTTCTCATCTTTCACCATGTCTTCACCTTCCTCTTCCTCTTCATCTCTCAGAGCTCTTCCACAGAGCAAGGAGTTCCTCTGTATCAGAGTTTCTCAACCTTAGCAATTTTAAGCTTTGTAGACTTCAACTACCAGAATTCCCCAGCCATCTGGGAGCTGGAATACAGAA
The DNA here is from genome assembly GCA_030761175.1 of Masticophis lateralis. Lineage (NCBI taxonomy): Eukaryota > Metazoa > Chordata > Lepidosauria > Squamata > Colubridae > Masticophis > Masticophis lateralis. Next base: position 88,281,780 of record JAUDYJ010000005.1, read on the forward strand.
TAACAAGAGTTTGAAGTGACCTTGGAGGTCTTCTAATGCAGCCCCTTGCTTAAGCAGGAGACTCCATCCTTCTCCATTCTTGACAGATGGCTTTCCTATCTCTTTTTAAAAACCTGTGCAATCTCTGTTTGAAGACCTTCAGTGATGGAGCATCCACAAATTTGGAAGGCAAGCCATTCCACTGGTTAATTGTTCTCATTGTCAGGAAACTTCTCCTTAATTCCAGGTTCCAGCTCTCCTTTATAGGTTTCTGTCTGTTACTTCTTGCCTTGTCCTTAGGTGCTTTGGTGAACAGGTTCACACATCTTAACATTGCCAGGTTTGCAAAACACTGGTCTAAATCAGGGAGACACTATTCAATAGTCTTCTTGTCTCCATGAGGTTCTCCTATACATTTGCTTCTCTTTGGATAGTAGTATTTCCTCCCAACAGCAGTGTAAAAAGCTTAAAACAACCCTTCCCCTTTAAGAAAATCAAGCCAAACAACAACAACAACCTCAGAGAAGCTCCGGAACCGGAAGTGACAGTAAATCTAGGCATACTGCCCAGAATGTAATAAGGGTTAAGGGAGAGGCAGTTTCTGTAAGCAGGGCAATAAAGATTAGGCTAGGAAACAACACCAGAAAGTTGTAATTCCTTAGAGGTAAAGTGGGAAAAAAAGAAAAAGAGATTTCTTCTAACAACTGGTTCTCCTAACTGCTTAACAACCAGTTCTACTGAACCGGTTGCAAACCAGTAGAATCCCACCACTGGATATATTGCAAAATCCAACCTGGTAAAAACAACAGATGGATTCATGGCAGAGTCTGAGTTTGATTTGAATTTGAATTTGGGAGGAGGGAACAAACCAGAATTGTTTAGTAATGACATGCACACCAATACACACACTCAGGGGTGGGTTCTACTTACCTTTACTACCGGTTCGCAATGGGATCACACGCGTGTGCTTCCTTTGCTTGTGCGCGCGAACCTTGCTTCTGCGCATGCGCAGATTGCCAATGACGACATCTGGGGTTGTGGGCAGTGCCTCCTGCTGGTTTTACTACCGGTTCTTGCGAACCAGTCCGAATCAGGAGCAGCCCACCACTACACACTTTTCAAGCTATTTGCTTAATTAAAATCTGTTGTGGCAGCCACCAGTTAAATGAACATGTGTATTTACTGAGACTGTGTGTGTGTGTGTGTGTGTGTGTGTGTGTGTGTGTGTGTGTGTGTGTAAAATCTCTATTACCAGTTCCTTCCCCCCTCTCTTTTCTTCCTAAGTTTCTATTTCCTTTTCTTCTTCTTTCTTTCTTACCTGATTGGTTTCTCTTCTTGCTTGTCTTTAGGTTTTCACTTTCATTTCTCCTCTCTTGTGCTTGTTTCCATTTCAATTTCTTGCTGCCTACTTTCAGTTTGTAATTGAAACAGGTTACAGCCCCCCCCCCTGCTCCCTCCCTGTTAGCTTCCTTGGCTCCAGACACTTTAAATAGACCCAAACTGGTTGTCTGTGGTCTGTTTCTGGATTCTCCAGCCAACCAGTTTGCTGAACAGCTTTCAGAGTTTCCTCTGGAGGTCTGAATTCCTTCTGTCTCCCTTCAGCTGGAGGTCCTGTGGTGCCTTCTCTCCCAATAAATTTCACTTCTTCCACTTCTTCTTCTGAAGAACACCTTTTTAAAAAGTCTACTAGCACCATGCCTGTCGCCAAATGTTTTCAGAAACGGGTCTCAACTTCTGAAAAGGTAAGGAGGGCACAATGGGCTGCTGTGAGCCACCGTCTTGAGAGAACCTGTTATACAAGGTTGTGATGAGATCTGCAGTGGCTGAAGAAAATGGGGCAGTGGGAAAAGTTATTTGTCTCCCCACCCCTCATGTCTTTTTTTGTCATTTGGGCTTTTCAGAATAACAGAATTGGAAGGGACCTTGGAGGTCTTCTAGTCCAACCTCCTGTTCAAGCAGCAGAGCCTATACAATTTTCGACAAATGGTTGTCCAGTCTCTCTTCTTAAAAACCCCCAGCTATGGAGCACCCAAAACATCTGGAGGACCGGTTGATTGTCCTCACTATCAGGAAATTTCTCCTTAGTTCTAGATTGCTTCTCTCCTTGATTAGTTTCCAACCATTGTTTCTTGCCTTGCCCTCTTGGTGCTTTGGGAAACAGGTTGAGTCTCCTCTTTATTTGTTTTATTTCTCAAGATATATATATTTTCAAGATATTCTTTCAAGATGTTTTTCAGATATCTTGGCTGGGAACTTTGCAAGTAGTGCCGTGATGGCGATCGCCCCAGTTCAGTTCTGCTGCGCATGCACACATGCCTCCCACTGGCCAGCTGCTTGTTGGGTCTCTGCCACGCATGCACAGGGGGCCGGGGCACGTGTGAGGGCTGTGCACACATGTGAGGGGAGTAGGGCATGTTTGGGGAGTGGGATATATGCAGGGACCACATGCCTGTGTGTGGGCGGGGTACGTGCGGGATCCATGCAGACATGCGCAGGGGGCAGAGGACAGGGGGCATGCAGAGTGTGTGCATGCATGCATGGGGGCGGGGCACGTGCAGGGCGGGGTGCGTGCGGGGCATGTGCAGGGGCCACATATGCATGTGTAGGAGGCAAGGCAGATTATCCCCAAATGAGTTTTTTTCCCCCAAAGATCCTTACCTGATTTATAGGTTTCACGAACAGAAATGTTGGCAAATGGAGTAAGGTGGTTTTCGAAATGATAGACAGATTCATAGCGATAGATCTATATCAAAGCAGTCATGATAAAACATAGTTTCGATGTTCAGAGATAGTACACTATAGGGATGTATATTGGGTGGGATAAGAACTTAGTTGATGCATTGATTCACTTAGCAACTGAGGTAGGAAAGGTCATAAAACAGGGTAAAGCTCTCTTAACAAATGTCTCACTTAGCGACAGAAATTTTGGGCTCAGCTGTGGTCGTAAGGCGAGGACTAACTGTTTTCTAACCTAGTAAGAGGACAAGTTATATATTGGGGATGGGGGATTAGGGTTACGGTTGGGAATTCCTCAGCTAAATTCTGGGAGTTGAAGTCCATGGGTCTTAAAAGTTACCAGAGTTGGAGGCCCCTGATCTAGGCAATACGGAATGATATTTTTCTTGATCCCATGAACTTGTTGTAAATTCAGTTGAATCCTGACAAATGCTGCGGAAGAAACGGTTGCGGGTTACTGTGCAGCAGAAAATAACCTTGGTTTGCTTCCTCTCCCATCCGCTAGGATTGCTGTAGCAACATGCTAGCATGTTTAAATCAAAATGCCCAAGGCAATATGGCGGCCATAGTTGTGAAGGCAAACCCAGAGAAAAGCTAAAAAACAGGGGAAGGAAAGCACTTCAGACATGGACTTGAGGGGACATGATATGCAGGTACTGACCAATGAGCATTGATCAGTTTGCAGCCCATACAAGTCATTTTCTTACTGTGTAGATTCACATATAACTATATATAAGCCAGGTGGAGCAATGGACTAAAGTGCTGTTAAATAGCACTTAGCTGCCAGCTGCCTGCAATTATTGCAAGTTCGAATCTCACCAGGCTCAAGGTTGACTCAGCCTTCCATCCTTTCCAGGTAGGTGAAATGAGGACCTGGATTGTGGGGGCAAAAAGCTGACTTTGTATAAACTACTTGGGAGGGGCCAAAAGCCCTACTAAGCAGGTAGATAAATAGGTACCACTTCAGTGGGAAGCTAAAAGCGCTCCAAGAGAGCCTGACTAGCGTAGGGGGCTAATGCCTCCTACTAAAGGCAGCAATTAACATCCAGCTGCCTGTAATCTCTGCGAGTTCAATCCTAGCCAGGCTCAAGGTCAACTCAGCCTTCTATCCTTTCTAAGGTGGTAAATTGAGGACCCAGTTTGTGGGGGCAATAAGCTGACTTTGTATAAATATACAAAAGTATGAAGGCTATTGCTTAACGCATTGTAAGCCGCCCTGAGTCTTTGGAGAAGGGCGGCATATAAATCGAACCAATAAATAAATAAATAAGTAAGTAAGTAAATACATACATACATACATACATACATACATACATACATACATACTCTTAGACATGGTATCATGATGCTCAGAGGTGGGATTCACATACTGTAGCAACCAGTTTGCTCAGCACCGGGAATGTGAGTGTGTGCCATTCGCGCATGTGTGTGGTGTCACAAAACACGGCAATTCACTTGCGTGTTCCATCCGCACATGTGTGCTACATCAAACAATACAGCAATTTGCTCATGTGCACCATCCACACTTGCATGCAGCATCAAAAACACAGTGATAGAGGACGGGATTGTGCCCAGACAGGTGGGCAGCTCCAGTCCAAACCGGCTTAATACCACCTCTGCTGATGCCCAACTAAACCTGGAAATCAGTATAGCCTCAATCTCAGATTAATTTAGAAGGGAAGACAAGGTTTATGATCTGGAAGTAACCTACTCTCGGTTTCTTTATTTACAGTCTGCTTATCATCATATGCTGCATAACCGTTGCAAGGATTCTATTAACATACTGTATTTTTTTTTAAAATTAGATTTATATGCTGGCCTTCTCCGAAGACTCAGGGTGGCTTACAATGCGTTAAGCAATAGCCTTCATACTTTTGTATATTTTATACAAAGTCAGCTTATTGCCCACACAAACTGGGTCCTCAATTTACCTACCTTAGAAAGGATGGAAGGCTGAGTTAACCTTGAGCCTGGTGAGACCCAAACTGGTGCAATTGCAGACAGCTGGATGTTAATAACAGGCTTTAGTCTTTTTGAGAGAATAAGATGCACTGGAATATAAAATGCAACTTAGTTTTTGGGGAAGAAAATGGGGGGGACGACTGCCTACCAGGTATTCATCTGGCTAGTGTCCTTAGTCTGGTCAGCTTCAGTACATTAGTTTGCTGGGGTTTTTTATCCCCTGCTTGGGGATAAAAAACAACTTCTAAGGCACAGCTGAGAGGAAGCAGCAATGAGAAAAGCAGGCAAAGCACGGGGGAGGGGTGGGTGGGAGAAGATCACTTCAGTTGGCTAGTGCCTAGTTAGGGCTGGAAAAAAAAAGCTTCTAAAACACAGCTGAGAGTCGGAGCAAAACATGGAGATCGCTTCACTTGCTAGGGCCTTGTTAAAGCACAGCAGAGAGTTGGGAGAGCAGGCAAAGTTGGGAAGATCACTCGCTAGAGCCTCATTAGCACCTTGTTAGGGCTGGAAAAAAAGTTTCGAAAAAGCTACATTCAGAGTATAAGACGCAGCCAAATTTTCAGCCTCTTTTAGGGGGGGAAAAGGTGCATTTTATCATCTGAAAAATATGGTATATCATTAGAATTTTCTAAAATTCCCTACAGCCGTGTCCAATTCTGAAGAGGCTGCCTGGACAAGGTTTTTTTAGAAGTGGTTTGCCATTTCCTTCTTCTTAGGGTTGAAAGAGTATGACTAGCCCAAGATCATCCAGCTGGCTTTTGTGCCCAAGATGGGACTCGAACTCACGGCCTCCTGTTTCTAACCTGTGTGCCAAACTGGCTCTCTAAATTAATGCTTTCTCAATTGCAGCATTGTATCTGATGTCCTTTCAGCTTTTTTGGTTTTCCTCTTAGATGACAGGGATCATTTGGGGAATTGACAAAGACAATCATTTGATCACCGACTTCTTCCCTGCTTGGTGAGATGCCTTGGGTTGGAAATCCCTATTTTTCTTGGAAACAACTCCAGCTGTTCCATTAAGCACTCCGCCAAAGAAAAGATGCTTCAGGGCTTTTTTTTCGAATCTAAACGATGATGACCCAAAAGCTAGACAAGCTTAAAACCAGGAAATAATGATACCTGGGCGGCGATCACTACCGGATCACTGAACCACAGGGAAAAATCGCTACCAGATCGGGTAATCCGGCCCGATCTGGAAGCGTTTCACCCCTGAATTACATAGAAAAGAAAAACTGAAGGAAAAAACAAGGATTGGTGAATGCAAAGGAATTGCAGGAACTACTGCTAAAGTCCAAGGGTTTTAACTTTTACATTTAGCGCAAATATTTTGTGGCTGAAAAGTGGGACAGCCAAAAATATTCATCCCCACCTCCCCCCACCCCCCACCCCGCCGGGTGAAATTACCAAGGAAGCCAAGGAATAGGGAAAGAAAGATGGCTAATTGCAGGAAGGGAAAGCTTCGCTGCATTTTCCGGCAATTGGAAAAATGGAAGCAGCCATCTTTTGAAATGCATCATAGAGTTGGAATCCCCTTCAAAGAAATTCCATCATTAACAATCTCTGAAGGCCAGTTTTGTTTCAATTCCGACTTTGAAACTGATCAAAGGAATGTATTTTTCACTATATTTTGTTCAAATCTGGCCTCTGCCAGCTACAGAATATCTTTAAATATTTTTTCTTCCTCTCTCTCTCTCTCTCTCTCTTTCATTCTTTCTTTGTTTCTTTCATTTCTTTCTTTGTTTCTTTCATTTCTTTTTTTCTTTTTCTATCTATCAATCTATCTACCATCTATCAATCTTCCATTAATCATCCATCAATCTACTCTCTCTCTCTCTCTCTCTCTCTCTCTCTCTCTCTCTCATCTATCTATCTATCTATCTATCTATCTATCATCTATCTATCTATCTATCTATCTATCTATCTATCTAATCTTTCCTGCCTCCTTTTCCTCCCTTCCTCCCTTCCTTCCGCCCTTCCTTCCTCTCTCCTCCACTCTCTCTCTTGGTATATCTTGCCTGTTGACCATAGGGAAGAGCTGAAAACCAAAGATTGTAAAATATAGAATCCAGTTCACCACTAGAGGATGGCAGAGAGATGCAAAATCTTACTTCCAAACCACGTTTGGTAAATTGAAGTCTTGTGGACTTCAACTCCCAGAATTCCTCAGTCAGCCAACTGGAGAATTCTGGGAGTTGAAGTCCACACATCTTAAAATTGCCAATCTTTGTTTTTCAGCTCTTCCTTATGGTCAATAGGCAAGGTATACTGTAAACTGAAATTATATCTCTATTAATAAATACACTGGAAGGATAATCTATATATTAAAGAAGGAAAGATAGTAAATGCTGCTGTCCTTGATTGCTCTTAAGATCTTTGGATCCTTCCTGAAGCAGTTTCCAAAATATATCATGTTATTGCTCCTATATTATTCTGAGTATTCTCAGTCCTTCACACGTCTTTGACACATTGATAATTAACCACAATGTGTTTATCTCCCCTTCCGCATTTTTAATTCTATTTATTCTTCTATAGAGCAGGACACCCCTGCTCTAAACTTTTAGCTGACACCTGTCAGTCCCAGTTGAACTTTCCTTAAAATCTTTATTAAGCCAACTCAAAAAGCATAGATGAAAAGAAAAAAAAAACCCTCTATTTTCTTGAAGTCAGAAATGCAAGGAGAGATGTATTCGGGAGAGCTGAAAAATAAACAAACCTGCAGAAGGCAAACAGTTCTGAAAATTGCATGTTCCTTTCAGTTTCCAAACAGATTGACCTTGTTATAACGTAGCTGCTGTTCTTGTTCTTGTTCCGTTAATGCAATCGGCAAAGAAAATGCATTTTTATTTTCTACTAGCTGATAACCCAGCCAATCCCATATTAGACAGGAAGAGCAACTTCACCCTGAGCCCTGATTTCAAGAATTGAATTAGTTTAAAATGTTTTCCCTTTGGCCCCAGAAGTGTCAAGTAACATGAGACCACCTTGTTGTTTTGCTAGCTGATCCATGATCATTTGGTATGCTTTTTTCTGATCTTGATTTAGAAGTGGCTTCTTGTCCGCTATATATGCACTAAGTTGTTGGACGTTGTAGTTCTTTTCTCGTATGTAATCTGTGTGACGTATGTCGTGCCGGTCTCGTAGTGGTGCCGGTCTCGTAGTAGTGCAATACATTTGTCCTCAAGACTAATCAAAGCCTTGTTGAAATTGTCCGGACCAAATGTAATTTCTAATGTTGGATTTTCCCCCTTACCAGAAGCAGCCCCCTTGTGGAGTACTGTGAAGCCGTTACCATAGCAACTCTGCTGTGCTGCGCAGCAGAAGCCATTTTAAGGCAGTACAGTAGAAGCCATTCTAAGGCACAACAAGCTGTATCTTAACAGAACACACACCCCGAGGGGTGTTAGGAGTGTTTTACCCCCACAGTATTTGTTTCCAGAGAGTAAGTCATCTGTGTAGATTCTAGCCTTCACTAAGGCTGTTTTCTCTCTCTTTTTGTTCTCAGGCTCGTCCAAAAGGAGAAGGCTTGACTCCATATCAAGGGAAGAAACGCTGCTTTGGAGAATATAAGTGCCCCAAATGCAAGAGAAAATGGATGAGCGGGAACTCGTGGGCCAACATGGGACAAGAATGTATCAAGTGTCATATCAATGTTTATCCTCACAAGCAGGTACAGATAGGGTTCAAAAGAGGGTAGAAATAGAAGTTTAAGGGATGTCCAGGTCAAAGACGCCTCCATGGATGGTGGCCATCAGAGGTCCTAAGCACAACTCAGCTGTGGAGTTTCTCAACTTTTCCATTGCTTAACAGACAAGTCATGAAACTTCAGGGAGTGCTGAAAACCCAAGGGTAGGAAAGAAAGAGTTAAGGGAGTGCTGGCCACTGTGGAGATGAAGTGACCAAAGAGGTGCTCCTGCAAAGCACCTCTTTGGTTTCCTAGAGAGCAGTTCAATTCAACAAGAAACCATTTATGTCCAACTACTATTGAGCAAGGCATACATAGTACCTTGCTCAATAGTAGTAACTGTGAGAGGGATCTTGGAGTCCTAGTGGACAATCATTTAAATATAAGCCAGGAGTGTGCAGCATCTGCCAAAAAAGCCAACACAGTTCTAGGCTGCATCAACAGAGGGATAGAATCAGGATCATCTGAAGTGTTAATACCACTTTATAATGCCTTGGTAAGGCCACACTTGGAATACTGCATTGTTTTGGTCGCCACGATGTAAAAAAAAATGTGGAGACTCTAGAAAGAGTGCAGAGAACAGCAACCAAGATGATTAGGGGACTGGAGGCTAAAACATAGGAAGAACGGTTGCTGGAACTGGGTATGACTAATTTGATGAAAAGAAGGACTAGAAGTGATATGATAGCAGTGTTCCAGTATCTGGGGGGCTGCTACAAGGAAGAGGGGGACAACCTATTCTCCAAAGCACTTGAAGGCAGGACAAGAAGCAATGGGTGGAAACTAATCAAGGAGAGAAGCAACCTAGAACTAAGGAGAAATTTCCTGACAGTGAGAATAATTAACCAGTGGAACAACTTGCCTCCAGAAGCTGTAAATGTTCCAACACTGGAAGTTTTTAAGAAGACACTGGTTAACCATTTGTCTAAAATGGTTTAGGGTTTCCTGCCTAAGGAATAGTATAATAGGTCCCCTACAACTCTGTTATTCTATTCTATTCTATTCTATTCTATTCTATTCTATTCTATTCTATTCTATTCTATTCTATTCTATTCTATTCTATTCTATTCTATTCTATTCTATTCTATTCTATTCTACTCTACTCTACTCTACTCTACTCTACTCTACTCTACTCTACTCTACCCTATTTCCAATTCGGGGTTTAAATCCATATAGAAAAGATGCTTTAAAATCTTACATGATAAGAACTTGGTGGCTCTTGATTTTTGGTTCTTTTTGCTTTTTATATTATTTATTCAAGACAGATAGTTGTTTTATTGTACAATAAGAAGTACAAATGAAATACAGATGTTTAGTTCAGTTCAACGGTTGTTCTTGGGATGAATTTAAGGCTGGTTAAAAAAGAAGAAGAAAATAGATGGTAAAACATAAATATTCCAGATAAATGATAGCCCAATTTGTATTTTAAACCTATTGGGAGGGAAGTATAAACAGTGTGTATTATTGTTTTCTGAAAGCACATGTTTATTGAGCAAGTTAAGGTATTTGGACTGAGCAATTTTATGGGAACTGTCAAACTGTGTTTGTCTGGCTCACTCACTAATTTAACTCTAGTGTGTGCAAGTTTAATTTCATTCGTTTTATCTAGAAATCACTTCAAGTGTGTCAGCAGTTCCAGAAATTGAATTAATGTCCCGTTCCTCCCCATCCCCTACCCCCCAAAAATCACTTGGGCTCGTGTAAAACTTGTTTCCATTAAAAGCCTTCAGTTTTGGAGGGAAAGAGAAGAGAGATATTATTTTATTTTTAACATATTCCGTTGCCCCAATTTAATTGACAGTGAGAGTAGAAATATTAAACTGAACAATCCCTTTTAATGCTCTTCACACAATAATCTTGTTTAATGCAGGTTAAATCCTAACCTGCATTATTCTTAGGACATATGGCTGGAATTTAATTTAATGAAGCTTATCAGTCACTTCAAGTGGGATAACTACAGTGGTGGGATTCAGCTGGTAGCTAAATTGCTGGGTTGCCCCACCCCACCCCTTCCAGGAGTCCCCTCACATCCCATATTGGCTCCCAGGTAAGTGCAGAGAGGCCCAAAATGGGGCACAGGGGTTTGTGGTGCCCCCCCCATGGCCCGTTTTTGCTCCCCGGAGGCTGCAGGGGGGCCTACTAGACCCAAAACGGGCCGGGGAGTAGCACATTCCCTCCCCCTGTGGCTCGTTTTTGCTCCCGGGGGGGGTTCAGGAGGTCGCGTGCTGCCTCCACCTATTGGAGGTGGAGACCTGATGAGCGCTGTAGGCAACAAAATTTCATTTTAATGTATGCCGATTAGTGTATATTCAAAGTGACAATATAGTTAGTCTAAGATTAAGCCATGGCACTGATCTCCTGCTAGAACCTCCAAACGAGTTCAAGATGTTGACCTCAAAGGATTTACAAATGGTAAGTCCAATGAATGAACTCCAATCAGACAAATGTAGTGACGATTAATCGAATGCTTTAGATTAACCTTCTTGTGGAGGTTCTGTAGGCATTTCCTGAGCCGCTGCTTGAAAAAGACCCTTGTGTCTGACCAGATTCAGAGATGTAGCAGCAAAATGTGAGGACTGGGTTTAATCCCTGTGCTTGCCTCCTCCATGCAGAGACCGTTGGAAAAACCTGATGGGCTAGACGTGTCGGATCAAAGCAAAGAACACCCTCAGCATCTCTGCGAGAAATGCAAAGTCCTGGGCTACTACTGCCGCCGTGTGCAATAAAGAAACCCACGGAGATTTGGGTCTGCCCCCACAGATCCTGTGGCGACAGCCAAAAGGGAAGGAGGAGGAACCACCGTCGTCTAAGAACCTTCATCCGTCACCAATATTGCCTAACCTAATCATATGCCTTTCCTTTAACTGAATGTAACACTATTCCCTGTGTATGTACGGACTCTGTACTACGGACATACAACTTGCATCTATAGGTCTATGTGGTGTGATGCGTATTCCTTCCTTAAGGATCTCGCAAAACAAGCCATGCTTTCATATGAGTGGAGACCAACTGACCACTGGCTCTTGCTGGACTATACCCACCATACTCATGATGGATTTCCACCACTACGGTGGTTTCCACTGATTGTTTACACAATTCCAGTATTCTACCCCAAGTGATCTAATGCTGTTTGTCAAGAGAGATCTGGAACCTATGCTTGGATGAATTAAGGGGTGGGGTGGGATGGGATGGGATCAGGCAGACATGATTCAAGATGCATTTTATGGGGGCAGTCTCTAAGTCTAAACGCTATTGATAAATGCTTATTTTAGCTAATGCTGCCAACTAGGATTCTTTAAAGCTAAGGTTTTAGGAGGAATTAAGGATGTGGTGCAAATATTCAGTTTTCTTGACTGTGGACATGGTGTGGAAGTTCTACTCGCTTGCTTGCTTTCCAAGAGTCTCGCAGGGCCGCTGAAGAGAGGCTTTTGGTGAGCTTTAGGATATTTTTTTTTTAAATCTGAAGGCTGAAAAGAACAAGTGAATAATTGTCTGACGAGTGGTTTTCATGGAAGCGTGATGATGGTTGAACATGTATAGTGGAACAAGAATGTGTCTTTCTTGTGTAGCAACTTTGTGCACGTTTAGGTCAATGGGGGTCCCGCTAAAATCCAGGAGACCTAGCTTGCATAAATGCACTTATTTTTTAAAGGCTGTTTTTTGTTTGCCCTAACTTCCCGTGTAACTCCCACCTTTTTCTTCAGCTACCAATGGTGGCTCAATTTCCTCTCCTCAGGCTGCATAACCAACATAGGTAGCCAATAAGAGATGCATCATTTTGTCTTCAACAGACAAAGACTTTCCGAATTTGGCTCCCCCTCTCCACTTGTGCCTGTCTCTCTACCATCATTGTCCCCCAAACACATAATTTTGGGTGGAGTTTGGCCTCCATCAACAATTAATGGTGGGACCAGCCAGAGTTTCATCTTTCTTTCATGCTATTCTTTCTCACATGAATGTTCTCTCAATGGGTTGGACTGCATGCCCATGTAATCCTTGGCCAACTAGGGTGAAGGAAAGTTTGATTCATTTAGAGAAGAAAGTCTGAAAATCTTTCTCTCTCTCCCTCTCTTTCTCTCTCTCTCTGTCTCCACTGACCCACATGAGGTTTTAAAAACATGGTAAGAGAAGTCAACAACTGATAAGGAGCTGTACAATGGCGCATCAGAGCAAAATACAATTGGAAGGGACCTTGGAGGTCTTGTAGTCTAACCCCTTAGTCTGGACAAATGGCTGCTCAATCTCTCTTAATCCCTCTCCAGCGATGGACCTCCCACAATTTCTGAAGGCAAACCGTTCCACTGATTTAATTGTTCTCACTGTCAGGAAATTTCTCCTTAATTCTAGGTTAGATCTCTCCCTGATAAGTTTCCATTCATTAATTCCTGTCTTGCCTCCAAGCTTTGGGAGAATAGATTGTCACTCTCTTCTTCGTTCATCTACAGATTGCAATTTATTTCAATTCTTGCATGGTGCCATAACTTTTAGAACAATGTCTAATAAAAATGTGTCTAGGATCAAGATTTAGCCTTCAGTTTAGAACACAGAGAAATGTATTGTAGGAGTCTGTTTACACACTTCCGTTGGCCAAGATCAACTAAATGGGTAATCCCCATGGGATCATATCAAATCCAGTGGAGGTCAATTGGTACCTTCAGCTGATGGTCTATTATGATGATTAAGACCTTTTCTTGATCGCCTCTTGATGGGAGTCTATAATTTCAATTGGCCCTGAGTTTAGAACACCAGAAAAAGAGGATAGATTTTACTTACTGACACATAATGTGATATGCCATACAATAGACTAAAATTTCATGTTCATGATAAGATGCCCTGTAGCTTGACAGAAGGAGAGGTGTCCCACTTTGACCTTCCTCAGTACTGAGTGGCAAATGATCTCTGAAAATGGTTTCCAGAGTCCTGTGGAAGTTAAACCAAGGGTAATTTTTAAAAAGATAGTTATTAAATGAACAACTGGAAAAAGTATTCTTTTTAACCGTTTTTAATTCTTAGTAAAGATAAATCAAATCAGATCTAATTCTGATCCTTGGTTTACTTACAGAAAGAATAACAGAATTGGAAGGGACTTTGTAAGTCATCTAGTCCAACCACCTGCCCAGTTTTTACTGTTTTTAAAAACTCAGTTGCCATTCTTCCATGCCTATCCTGGAAGCATCTCAACCATGGTTCTTCTTACTTGCCAAGTTTCTGTCCTGAATAATAGTTGAACTTCTTTTTAAAAAATTACCTTCATTTAAAATGCTGCAGTTGAAGTATTCTAGGTATCCCCTGTTTGTTTCAATAGAAATCTAGTGTTAGGCATGAAAACCATACATTAAATTGAAGTTAAGATTCATTGTTCCAGTCTACAGATAAGAATCTCGTCAACACTAAATTGACGCTAGATAAGGTCAATGGGATTGGATTTAGACTGTTTATGGAAACACAAAGACTGTAGGCCAGGGATGTCAAACACAAGACCCAGGGGCTAGATCCGGCCTGCAGGGTGCTTAGATCTGCCCCATGGGGAAATAACAAAGGACCGGCCCACAGTGCCTCTGCCAGCGAAAATGAAGCTCAGGAGGGCTACATGAGGCCACCCAAGCTCCGTTTTTGCTGGCAGAGGGTTTCAGGAGGCCGTCACAACTGAAAACGGAGCTTGGGACATTATTACGTTATAAAAGTTACGTTATACAAAATCAACCAAGACCATTGCCAGATCATCAAGAAGAGTAATACCATGCTCTGTACTGCAGATAGCAAAGAGGTGCTTTGCATCTGGAAGCATTTCAAGATACTGGTAGCACCTTAGAGAAATGGATGGCCTGCCTTGTTTTGCCAAACTACAAGAGTTCAGCAATGTAAGAATTACAGGGAGATATTTGACAGATCTAGCTCTCTACCTATTCTTAGTCTCTTTCTATAAATTCCAAGTCAACCCATACCTTTCTGCCATAGAACTTAAAGAGCAGTGTTCAAATGTAGCCTGCTCCAGATATTTCCAAATACTGTCCAGTGATATGAGATCCTCCAAGTCAGCATTACACCAATGTCTTGATAGATTGGACCTGTTGGAGATGTTTGTCTAGCACATTTGGGGGAGAAAAAAATCTTGACAAATGTTGCCAACACCAAGAATTATTTTCCAGATGTACAGTAGTGGCCAAAATTGTGGAAATCTTTTGGGGGAAAGTGTATTTTCAAAAACTAGCTAATAACACCATTTTTGGTGGGAGTATTTCATAAAATTATATATCAGTGGAAAGATAATTTAATCAAGAACATAATGCAATAACTTTTATGAAGGATTTGCTATTAGAATAGGAGTTACAGTATGAAGAAGAAAAATGAAACACGTAGAAAAAACAAGATATACAAAAATTATCACCATAGAAAAAATGAGATATATAAAAATTATCACCATGTCAGTTAATAGTTGGGTAACCTTTAGCATGAATTATGGCCTTACAACATCTTCCCATAGAGTGAACCAAGACTTTAAGTTCTGCAGCTATTATCATGTGAAACCAAAATGGAATGATGGTTTCTATTAACTGGGTTTTAATGCTGGGACACTTCTGACTAACAAGTTTCTTGAGTCGGCTCCATAGATTTTCCATTGGGTTAAGGTTTGGGCTATTCCCAGGCCATTCCAGCAGTGGAATATGATCATCTTGAAACTCCAAAAGAAGAAAAAAAGTAGTGTTATTAACCATCAAATCTCAAAAATACACTTTTCCCAAAAGGTTTCCACAATTCCGTACATGGAACATATACACCTTACAATTTTTTGTGAACCATGTTTCCTTCTTCAAACCAGTGGGGAATTCCTGTATCTTAATATAAATATTTGCAGCATCTTGTTGTACAGTAATGGAGTGAACTTCCTAATTTAGGAAAGTCGCTAAATCTGTTTAGGCTTCCATGGAAACCAAGTGCATCTCTTTCTGGGGGTATTATGAAACTTATTAATCTGCCTTAAGCCATAGGTAGAAAATGATTTTATTTTTATTTTTTTTAGCTTCAAGTAAATTTTCTTGACACAGTTAGATAAAATTCATTAGCAGTTGGGTCATCATTTGTGTTGGATCCAACGGTTGTTTGGAAACGACGCCTTTAAATCCCATTATTGTCAGTGGGTTTATTATAAAAATGAATAGGCGTAGATGAATTCATGATTAGGACCATTTCTGGATCAGTTCTTGTTTACATAGCAACTCCTCTGAATTAACCAAGCTGAAAGCTTTCCTCTGCATTGTTTACATGATTAAGGACTCAATTAATTGAGTCCAAAAAAAAAAAAAGAAAAGAAAATCAAGATTAATGGTATTATAACATGTTTTAAGAAAAAGATATAAACCAGAGAATCTGGATAATTACCCTGTTTCCCTGAAAATAAGACATCCCCTGATAAAAAACCCAATTGTGCTTTTGAGCTCATGCGCTAAAATAAGCCCTCCCTGAAAATATTTAAATGCATGTGCAGCCGGTCCTCCCCATTTCCTCTGGTTACAGTTAGGGAGACAGAGCTGGAAATCAAGTAAGACAGCAAGAGGAGCCCCGTCTTGCTCCACACGTCCCAAAATAATATGACCTCCCTGAAAATAAGACCAAGCACTTATTTCGGGGTTCAAAAAAAATCTAAGACAGGGTCTTATTTTCGGGAAAACACGGTAGACTCCTGAAGTCACATTACCCTTTCTAGCATTGTGTTATTATCCAGAGCAGGAAGAATGCAAGTGATGGCTTTTGAAGACTTGAACTTTTGTGTTAAAGTTCGTTCATTTTTCTTTTTAAAGTAGGAGTAAGAATTGAATAATAGGAGAAATACAATACAAATAGCCTTATATTAAACCAGCTGCAGGTTTTGTTATTCGTGTTGTTGTTTTTGAGCACTTATAAAATATTAACCAAAATCTTTCTAGTTGTTGTCATACCTGCCTACATAAAATTCCCCAAAAGTATACTAGGAGAACAAAATGTAGATAAGATTATTATTATTTTTTTTCAACTGATGTTAAAAAATGAAGGCCAGTTGAGCACAATTCATTTTCAATAGCAGGCGGATTGTTTTTAATTTCCTTAAGAGAATAACAGAGTTGGAACGGACTGTGGTAGTCTTGTAGTCCAACCCCCTGCTTAAGCTTCATGTAGGTTTAATACGTTATGCTCAGTGGTGGGATGCTACCGATTTAACAACCTGTTCAGTGAGCATGCACACATGCCTAAGGCACTTGTGTGCAGCGCTGAAAATGGAGCATTTAGAAGCTCATCTGCTTACCTTCCAAGTCAGCAACAGTAAGTAGAACAGCAAGGGAGGGGGAGGAATCAGCTGTGCTGCACGATTGAGATGAGCTAGAAAGCAGGAAATAAAGGACAGGATAGGGTAGGGGTGGATGGGCAGGGCCAGCTGATCATTGGAGCTACCAGTTTGCCCAAACCGGTCTGAACTGGCTGCATACTATCTCTGGTTATACTAAAAGAGCTCTTCTGGATAGGATTCTGCAATTCGATTAAGGTCAGTGGCAGACAGAACTCAGAATGTATGTTTTGTGCATGTGAGACTCTAGGAAACACCCTGACTTTAAAGACAGCTGAGAAAAGAACTCTATCAAGTTCCTTGATAGCAGGAATTAATAGCAGCGCTATTGATGGAACAAGCCAGTTGTGTATGGTATGATTTTAAGTATCTGTCGAGACCATAAAAGGGTTGATTTTAAACCAGATTGTGAAGTTTTTCATTCAGGGTTGCAAATGACCCACATGAAAGAGCAGAGGAGATCCCCTGCAGTGGGGCAAGTGATGTCCTACGTGCCTTATATTGAATTCCTCTATCAGCCTTGTGACACTGCAACCCAACAGTGAGTAGATTCTAATTCGGCCTTCTAAGAATATTTCATGCCACATCGTCTTGTAAAACAAGGTTACCCCTGACTTCCAGGGCCGTGAACTGGGACTGGGCATGCCAGAAACTGGGCCACACAAGCAAGCAAAGCTCCATCCGCGGGATGCAGGCACACCCCCTCCAGTCCATGGGAAAACCTCTGTCCATTGGAACTGGTCCCCTAGTGCCCGAAAGGGTTGGGGGGTGGGGCGCTGTTTATAAGACATGATTTAAATCTAGCCAAAATTTCAGTGCTCTTTCCTTTCATGTCTGCAAAAAAAAAAAACCACTGCCTCTAGAAATATTTCTGTGTGATTGTAGCACTGATTGAGCCTGACCGATGTGGTTAACTGAACAAAATGAAGGCTTGTGTTTTTTTTTTTAAGGATAATTGACAAAAGGGACAATCGTGTGCAGTTCATAAATGTAGTCCATGGATATTAATGTTTACTCTCCCTTGTTATGAAATATTTTACAGTTTTACTTGCCGAAGTGTATTTATCTTGAGTTATACTTGACATAGTGTTCCTCTTCATTTTTTTTTTTTTAATACTGTGTGTGTATTTTGGAGAACTTTTTAGATGTTTAAAATTTTTGAATGGCTACAAATATTTCTTTGTAATACTGAATTGTTATTGGAAGACTTTGCCGTAACCTTTCTGTATATATTTGAGGGTCTTTTAAAATTACTATTGTTAGTTTTGCTTGAGGCTTTTTTAAAAAGTATTTTTACAACTCTGAAGCTTTCAGAAAGGGTCTTAGTTTTCTATACTATGATACTAACAGAGCTAAGAGTTTTCTTAAGTATTATACAAAATTAAGGATGTATCCTCAAGAAAATATTTATGGAAGGAATTTTTTTTCTTTTCTTTTTTTTTTTTTTACTGTGCCTTTGTCTGTATAAAATATGCAACCGAGCTACATTAAGAAGGAAATATTGTCTACATAGAATATTATATGAAAGTTGATACATAATTCTGACAAGAAAATGAAGCCTTGCAATTCTTTTAAGCCATATTGTTCTTCTTATTGCTTATATTTGGATGAAAATATCAGTATTAAGTAACCAGTGTATTATTTGGGTGTTTAGAACTTATATTAATATGCTTATTCAATTTATTTATATGTGTATTATGGAAAGTATTATTGCCTTTTTAGAAAAGCTAGGACTGATTTTGTAAGAATCAGGTTGTTGGAGTTAAGTTTTTCCACTTAATGGCCTTGAGTGAAACACACTAACAATCCAGACCGAAGACATGCACTTGGGCTGGGCCTAATGACTGCCACATCTGCCCATTGTCAGCAGAAACTCTAGTGCAAAGATAAGAACTGAAGCGTAAATGCTCTATGGATATTTTTCACACATTCCACTTAAACGCACACTTAGGATCTTTCTGTTTAAAAAACAACAACAATCATTTCTGTTAGAAATTCTGTTTATATATAGCACCACAAAACAGTAAAGCAACAGTCACCATGTGTTTTACTGCTCAACTGTTCAACTGTAACAGGAAACAGGAAACTCTTACTTAAAGCATAGATTATATAGTATAGACCCAAACTTGTAAACACTGCCATCTACTGGCTGAATACTACTGTAGTTGTTGCATAGACATACATTCCAACAATGAATTCCAACAATTTCCATATCTGAAAGGTCAAATTTTAGAAAGTAAAAAGCACATACATGAACAAGATTGGTCTGTTAGACAGTTGAGCACCACTCTTCGTGGCATGTGCCCTCTCTTGAGGAGAACTCCAGGTGTCTTGTGGTGTAAGGTGTGAAATGATCCAAAGAGTTGCTGTTTCTGAAATGCTATAGTATGATTGGATGTGTTTATTATTTTTTTTACACTGCATCATAGAGATGAGCAGAGTATGCCTTGCCCTATCCAACGATAACTGTTGAAGAAACATTTCACTGAGGTCTGGGAAGCAATAAGGCTGGCGTTAAAGCAATGCACTCAGTCATTGGCTGCAAACCGGGAAAGTATTGCGGCAATATAAGCATTTTGTGTTTATTTTTATTTAGAATGCATAACGTGATACAGTATGCATGTTAGAATCATGTATATTATATGCATCTTATTCTTTACGGTTTCCCATAGTTCCATTATATTAAGATTGTTTGTTTGTTTGTTTCTTTTAAACCCTGTTTAAAACGAGCTCGGGCCTGCACTGAGCTCTTAATATCTCTTACAAAAGTTATTTAGAGCAGCAAACTACAATATATGAAACTAATGTTGTCGTTATATTAATTTCTGCCAATTTCAATTAGTTTAATTACTCACTTTAAAAAAAATTTCTAGCTGTACTCATTTGAGTTCTCAGTTGTATAATTTTTCTCTTCTTTAACTGGTCGTTAACTTGTACAGCTTTTTTTTTTTTTAATGAAGAAAATAATAACTTTTCTATGGACATGGGCCTCAGAGAAGACAGGCTTAGCTCAGCCACCAAAGTGACAACTTGACTATAAAAAGGGTTGTGGAAAAGACTGTCAAAATTCTGCTGTGGATTGTCCATAAAATGGCATTCCGACATGTGCCTTAATTGCTGGATAGTATTAGCTTGTCTTTAGTGTTATGGCAATTTTAATGCTGTATTAAAATACTGCAAACAAACAAGGAATACCACTGTTTTCTCTGCTTTGTGTCTTTGGAGCTTTGCATGGGTTTCTAGGTTGTGCTGAACCCAGAATGGAATTGGGGAATCCTAGAAGGAAAAACCATGAAATCCAGATGTGAAATTGGAGACTGGAGCATAGGTAGTCCTCTAAACCACAAAGTTATTAAGTGAGTTTTGCTTCCATTTTATAAGCTTTCTTGCCACGACTTGTGAAGTGAAACTACTCCAGGGGTGAAATCCAGCAGGTTCTGACTGGTTCTGGAGAACTGGTAGCGGAAATTTTGAGTAGTTTTTTTTAAAAAAAATTGATTTATACGCCGCCCTTCTCCGGAGACTCAGGGCGGCTTACAATGCGTTAAGCAATAGCCTTCATACTTTTGTATATTTATACAAAGTCAGCTTATTGTCCCCAAAAACTGTGTCCTCATTTTACCTACCTTAGAAAGAATGGAAGGCTGAGTCAACCTTGGGTGAGATTCAAACTTACAGTAATTGCAGACAGCTGGTGTTAATCACAATGCTTTAGTAGTTCAGAGAACTGGCAAATATCACCTCTGGCTGGCCCCAGAGTGGGGAGGGAATGGAGATTTTGCAGTAACCTTCCCCTGCCACGCCCACTAAGCCACACCCACAGAACCAGTAGTAAAAAAAAATCGGTCAACAGTTCCTACTAGAAATTCTTCATCCATCTCCAAAAATAAGCATACACAACAATACACAGGCAACACTTATCTGTTTCCTTTTAATTGGGCTTGCCTATGAAAGAACATCCTTTCTTGGCCAATGGAGAAGACAGCATCACTTTTAATTTGTCTCAGACTGTTTCACTGGTGCAGAGGTGATTCTGGATTTCACAACTCAAGGCTTCTGCTACAGAGGGTCTTGTCAGATTCCAAATGCCCCCAAAGCATCTTACAGGTGAACTGTCCCTCACGTGTCAGTATTTGAAACAGAAAATAATAAAAATGGTGTGCATATGTTGAGTTAATGCAATGGTACCTACAGTACAGTAATAAATAATGGAATCAGTTAAGCTGTTGACTTAAGACTGGAGAAGTCCTGCTTCAAACATACCCTAAGCCCATTATGGCAAATCTATGGCATCTATGCTATAGGTGGTACACAGCGCCCTCTCTGTGAAAACATGAGCCGTTGCCCTAATTCAGCTCCACCATGCATGCTTGTGTGCCACACAGCCAGGTGGTCTCTGGGTCTCTGGTGTGCATGCGCATGGTGCATGGCATGTGGGGGGTGACACACATGAGGTGTGTGGTGCATTCACGGGGCTCATGCACGCATTGCATTTTGGGGGATCGGGCACATAGACACTTTGGACATTCGCTCCAGAAAACATTAGCCATCACTGCAGAGGTGAAATGCTCCCGGTTCGGACCGTATCGCCCGATCTGGTAGTGATGGAGGCGGGTGATTCGGAGAACCAGTAGCAAAAATCCCTCCCCCCCCCCGCATTGCCCAGCTGAGCCCGCAATCATCAGAGGCTTTTTTTTTATTTTTAAAAGCAATTTTTCTACCACCTTTTTGGCCGAAAAATGCTTTTAAAAGTAAAAAAAGAAAAGCCTCTGATGATCGCATGGCTCAGCTGGGATCGTCCAAGACTTTTTAAAAAAGGCTGAAGAGGTTGTTAAAAAAATGCTTTTAAAAGCCTCTGAGGATTCCAGCTGACTTGCCTGATCGCCAGAGGGTTTCTTTTTCTTTTTAAAGCCTCTGACGATCCCAGCTGAGTTGCCTGATTGGCAGAGGCTTTTTTTCTTTTAAATGCCTCTGATGATCCCAGCTGAGTTGCCTGATCGTCAGAGGCATTTAAAAGAAAAAAAGCCTCTGCCAATCAGGCAACTCAGCTGGGATCGTCAGAGGTTTTAAAAGCATTTTTTTCTACAATCTCTTTGGCTGAAGAGGTTATAGAAAAAATGTTTTTAAAAGGAAAAAAGCCTCTGCCAATCAAGCAAGTCAGCTGTGATTGTCAGAGGCTTTAAAAAGAAAAAGAAACTCTCTGGCGATCAGGCAAGTCAGCTGGGATCGTCAGAGGCTTTTTTTTTAAAGCCTCTGGCGAT
Source organism: Masticophis lateralis (assembly GCA_030761175.1). Taxonomy (NCBI): domain Eukaryota; kingdom Metazoa; phylum Chordata; class Lepidosauria; order Squamata; family Colubridae; genus Masticophis; species Masticophis lateralis. The sequence continues at coordinate 88,303,720 of JAUDYJ010000005.1, forward strand.
CAGGCAAGTCAGCTGGGGTCATCAGAGGCTTTTAAAAGCATTTTTTTTTACAACCTCTTCAGCCACGCCCATAGAACCGGTAGTAACAAATTTTACATTTCACCACCGCATCACTGCCCTAAGCCATAAAAATTGCCTAGATAACTTTGGTCCGGCCACTCTTGTCTCAACCTCACCTCCTTGATATTTGGGTGATAAGGATCATTATTTTATCACCCAAATACAGAAGAAGTGCAAAGAAGAACTAAGAGGATTAAAGGCCTGGAGACTAAAATGTACGAAGAATGGTTGCAGGATTTGGGTTTGACTAGTCTAGAGAAAGGAAGGACTGGGGGCGGGGGGCGACATGATAGCAGCATTCCAGTTATTTGAGGGGCTGCCACCCCTCAAATATTCAGCACCAAGGACCCCTCATTTCCAACCTGAGCTGCAAACATTCTCTCCTTTTAGTAAAAATAATGGTTTGACACCGTAACCCAACATTTGTCCTGTAGGAAGTTAGCACATACCCCTCTCCTAGGAAAATGAGATATTTTAGGAAATATTAAAAAGGGCAGAATATTTATCCTAAAAGAGAGGCAGAAACTCAACCCACCCCAACCTTTGTCAATGGGTCATTAAGGCCTGGGCCAGTCTATTCTACATAACAAAGTTCTACCTCCTTCAGGCAGAGCCATAATAGGGATTGTCCAAAGCCCTTCCATTATATCATCATCCAGCAAGAGTCAACCAAGCCTGGGACTCAAAAGACAATCTACAAAGCTACCCCTGCATGGCCCCATGGGACTGACAACCAATCAGAACACAAGCTCAAATTCAAAGCCAGAGAGGGTATAAAACCCAGGGACACTCAGTATTTCTTCCCTTTTTGCCCAGGATCTCAAGCCATGTAATCCTGTTCATCAATAAACCTTCTTTCCGAGCAACTTCCATGAATCCCCACTTGGAACTGAACCCAGATAGACATTTCTTCCAACAGTCCCAATCTTCATTGCCTACCCTGAAGGGATCATTGTTCACATAACATTTTCAATCTAACTGCTATAAGCACAATGTCTTTGCTGATCACAAAAAAGCTAGGTGACAATCATATGAAGCCAGGTTTAAAAGCAATCTACAGAAGTGACCACAATTGAGGAAACCTTTTGGGAAAAGTGTATTTTTGAGGTTTGATGGCTAATAACACCACTTTTTTTTTTTTTTTTGAATTTTGAGATAATCCTATTTCACTGCTGGAGTGGCCTGGGAATAACCCAGACCTTAACCCAATTGAAAATCTATGGAGCCGACTCAAGAAACTTGTTAGTTGGAAGCAACCCAGCAGTAAAACGCAGTTAATAGAAGCAATCATTCAATCTTGGTTTCACTGTAAATAGAAGCAATCATTCAATCTTAGTTTTACATTGTAACAGCTGCAGAACTGAAAGACTTGGTTCATTCCATGGGAAGATGGTGTAAGGCCGTAATTCATGCTAAAGGTTACTCAATTAAGTTATCACTAAATTATCTAAATTATCAGCTAAATTATCACCCACTGACATGGTGATAATTTTTGTACATCTCATTTTTTCTACGTGTTTCACTTTTCTTCTTTATACTGTAACTGTTATTCTAATAGCAAATCATTCATAAAAGTTATTGCATTACATTCTTGATTCAATTATCTTTCCACTGATATATAATTTTATGGTACTACTCCAAAATTTTTTTTAAAAAGTGGTGTTATTAGCTAGTTTTAGAAAATATACTTTTCCCAAAAGATTTCCACAATTTTGGCCACTACTGTAAATGAGCATAGGGATCTGTGTTGCATCCCAGTAATTGGTACGCTCTGAATGGGATTATTATAATTTATTTCCACCACTGCCAGGGATAACAATAATTGTGTTTCCCGGGGATAACCCAGGATACAACACAGCCTCATATCTCTGGACCTCTCTGGAGGAGGAGGGGAGCCCTGTTGAGGATGGAAATAAAAAACTCTGAACACGACAGATTTCCTGTCAACTTTAACAGGGTTTGGAGACAGGCAGTCTGAACACTTTTGGAAAGGAGATAAAGAGAACAAAAGACTCAACCCTTCTCATCGAAAACAAAAAAAAACAAAAAGAAAACTTATTTGACAAGAATATATTTCTCTTCAAAATTCGAGTTCCTGCACTTAATTTCTCTTGTACACAGGGAACACCGCTTCGTGAGGAAATCCAACGAGGTCAGTACTGTGAAGGCGTAACAAAGTTCAAAAGTTAAGCTCCTGGGCATGGGTGTCAACCAGTGGTGGGTTGCCCCCAGTTCACACCAGTTCTATAGAACCGGTAGTAAAACTGGTGTGAGGCTCCACCCATTGACCCTGATGTTATCAAAACGCTTCTGTGCATGCAGAAGCACGGCCCCATTGTGAACCGGTAGTAAAGGTAAGTAGAACCCACACCTGGTGTCAACCTCAATTTCATTGAGGGCCGCATCAGGGCTGTGATTGACCTCAGGGGACCGGCTAGGCGTGGCTGACTGGGTGGGGGTGGCCAACTGGGTGGGCATGGCCAACTGGGTAGGCATCGGCAGCTTGACGTTACTCCCCAAACTGCTGGCATGTTTCCTCTTCTCACTGGGTAGACCAGGACAGTCCTGTGGACCGGATCCAACCACATCACAGCCTGGATGTGGCTTGAGGCCTTGAGTTTGACACCTCTGCTCTAGGGATATATTGATATTATATATCCATACCATGGGTGGGTTCTACTTACCTTTACTACTGGTTTGCAACAGGGCTGCGCTCATGCGCAGAAGCGTCCTAATAACATCGGGATTGGTGGGTGGAGCCTCCCGCCAGTTTTACTACCGGTTCTATAGAACTGGTTCGAACCAGGGGAATCCCACCACTGATCCATGCATTTATTTTGACCATTCATTCTTGCCCTCAGTTGTTATCCTAACTGTAGGATATCCTACAGTTAGGATAACCCGGGGGGGGGGAGTGTCCTGAATGAATGTGTCATTCTTGGTTCGGAATGAGATGAATTCCTTTAACATTCAAATGATCCAAATGATGCAAATTTATAGAAATCTCTGTATATTCCCTGTTGTTGCCATAGTTGGAGAGGTTTAACTTCAAGACAGTTGCTGGCCCCAGATAACTTTTAGAATGAATGAGCTGGAAGGGACCTTGGAGGTCTTCTACTCCAGTCCCCTGCTCAAGCAGGAGAGCTTATACTATTTCAGATAAGTGACTGCTTAGAGACTCTTCTTAAAAACATCCAGTGATGGAGCACCCACTTTTTCTGAAAGCAAGCTGTTCCATTGGTTAATTGTCCTCTAGGTTAGGAAGTTTCTCCTTAATTCCAGGTTGCTTCTCTATTTGAAGCTATCCGGATTTTCACAGTCCAGATCTGGGAACTGATTTCTTCATAAGTGACAAGTCATTGGGATGGGGAGAAATAGAACAGAAAGTAGATGGGCAAAATTTTGAGATTCGTTTGTCCTCTTGCCAGGGACACAAGAGAATTGAAGGGTCATTGGTGGTCTCTGAGCATGGCTGTTTTCCTGGAGACGTTTCATTATCCAACTAGGTAATATCATCATTGCTGGTAAGGAGTGGGGCTTGCTCTTGGTCCACTGAGAGCTCTCAATTGGTTCTCCCTGAGAGCAAATCCCACTCCTTACTTATACTGATAATGTTACCTAGTTGGGCAATGAAACATCTGCAAGAAAACCACCAAGCTCAGAGAGCACCAAGGACCTTTCAATTCAACTCTGAGCTGCAAATATTCTCCTTTATTGGTACATAAGAGAGTTGCATAGGAACTACCTTCATGCGTAAAAAGTGACTAGGGGTGACCTGATAGCAGTGTTTCAATATCTCAGGGGCTGCCACACAGAAGACAGGGGTCAACCTATTCTTCAAAGCACCTGAAGGCAGGAAAAGAAGCAATGGATGGAAACTAATCAAAGAGAGGAGCAACCTGGAATTAAGGAGAAACTTCCAAATACTGAGAACAATTAATCAATGGAACAGCTTGCTACCAGAAGTTGTGGGTGCTTCATCACTGGAGGTTTTTAAGAAGAGACTGGACAGAGATTTATCTGAAATAGTATAGGGTCTCCTGCTTGGGCAGGGGGCTGGAGTAGAAGACCTCCAAGGTCCCTTCCAACTCTGTTATTCCATTATCCGTTAAGTGAGGTTTCCAGGCATCATCTCAGATGGGGATCAACAAACTTTTTTATGGCTGTAGGACCTCTTTGTTTAAAAACAAACAAACATCTGGGAATTGCTGATCAAGAGACAAAGCTCTAATGACACAAAATTGGCAGCACACACACACACACACACACAACCTTGCTGTAAAATCATTTAGATTTAGATTTAGATTTTAGATTTTAGATTTTATTAGATTTATATACCGCCCTTCTCCTTGTGGACTCAGGGCGGTGAACAGCCAGAATTTAAAAAACAAAGTACACAAAAGTTAAAATTTAAAATAACAAATATGAAATTGGCCGATAATTAAAAGTTCAATTTAAAATTAATATCAAAAATTAAAAGTTCTAAAAAATTTAACAGGGATCAGGCCAGGCCGGCAAGCTGAAAGAAATGTGTTTTTAAAGCCCGACGGAAAGTCCGGAGGTCAGGGATCGTTCTCAACTCTGGAGGAAGATCGTTCCAGAGGGTGGAAGCTACCACAGAGAAGGCTCTCCCCTGGGGGTCGCCAGCCGGCATTGTCTGGCTGACGGCACCCTGAGGAGGCACTCTCTGTGGGAGCGAACCGGCCGGTGGGAGGCAATTGGTGGCAGAAGGCGGTCCTGTAAGTACCCTGGTCCTAAGCCATGGAGCACTTTAAAGGTGATTACCAACACCTTGAAACGCACCCGGAAGTCCACCGGTAGCCAATGCAGCTCTCGGAGGAGAGGTGTCACATGGGAGCGCCCTGTCGCTCCCATAATCCCCCGCGCGGCTGCATTCTGCACCAGTTGGAGCCTCCGGGTGTACCCCAAGGGGAGCCCCATGTAGAGAGCATTGCAATAGTCCAGGCGAGAAGTGACGAGGGCCTGAGTGACTGTGACATTTAGGCAAATGTACATGATTTTGTCTTTATTTTTGCCCATACTTTCTTCTGGAACTCCATCATGTTCTTGCAGAACCAATGAATCTCATCTGAAAAATTCTGTTCTAGGGAACTGGACCTTACAATGTTGCGGTTTTGCTGCTGTTGTAATTTCTGCCCTATTATTGCCTGTGAAGGAAGTCACCCCTCCTAGAAGAATGGAATTTTTTAAAAGGCATAATATATTTCCCTAAAGGAGAAACATGTTTCTAAAGACAGAAACTCAGAGCTTCAGCTCCCTGCCCCTGGCAGATATTTGGTGCACATTAAGAAAGACTGGGCCAACCTATCTACAAAACAAAAGACCTCAGCTCTAGGGTGATGGGATTAGCCCTCACTCAAGAGCCAAACCAGGACAAAGCCATTAATGAATTGCCCACAGAACACAAGGATCTTCATTACATTATCACCCTCCAAGTTTCAACCAAACTTAACTCAGACAACCTCAGCTATGATCCCTGCATAGATCCATGGGTGTCAGGTTTCCAAGTGATGAAACCCATTCAAAAAAGAAATATGCAAAGTCTATCTTCAAAAACAAATTTATTTTATTTAGGTAGACATCAAATTGGCAAAGTCAATTGTAATTCCGGATCTGACAAAAACCGGAATTACACCACATAATATTGTAAATTAGAAACACCCCACAAAAGTCACATTCTCCAATAAAAGCAAAAGCAACATTGCCCGTTGTCTTTAAACTCCACCTCCAGCTCTCAGCAAGGACAGCCTCTGTTCCCACGGGAAAGACTGTCACCTAGCCAAAATATAGAGCTAACTAAAATAGCTACACATATGTCAATTTTTGGGTTTGACAATGGGAGTCTGACAGCAACCAATAGAATACATTTCTTGCATAGGAACAGGAAGCTCAAGGGCAAGGCCCAAGAGAGGGTATAAATAACCCTCACTCTTCACTCCATGTGGTCAACTTGACGGTTCTGCTTAGTGGTGGGTTTCTACCAGTTCGCCCCGGTTCGAGTGAACCAGTAGTGGTGGCGGCTGGAAGCTCCGCCCACCTGCCTGGAAATCATCACGGACACTCTGCTCATGCTGGTAGCAAAGGTAAGAGGTATCCACTACTGGTTCTGCTCCATTAAATCATCATTCCAATCAGCCTCGATGTTTCCAATGTCTTTCTCCCCACTTGGAACTGAAGCAGATGGATATTTCTTCCAAAACCTGTCAACCTGCCTCTCAAAAGAGATGGTGAGGTTAATTTCAAAGCAGACCAGAAGACCATCTGCAGACTGTATTTCAAGAAACACAATGAAGACTTAACATCAGTTTGTGAGAATGGGTAAATGGCTTCTGCTTTTGCTTTTTCTTTCTTTTCTTCTGATGGTCTCCTCCTTTCAGAAATGGAGAAAATACCTAACATAAATATATTCAAGGAACTGTGCAGTCTCAAAAAATGGAAGAAAAGTCATTCCAGTGTTTGATGTCATGACACCTCAGAGAGCTCATGGAAACACCAGTGTTTCTCAGCCTTTGACAATTTTCAGAGATGTGGATGTTGACTCCCAGAATTTCCCTGTTCTGGCAGTTGAAATCCATACCTCTCAAAGTTGCCAAGGTTAAGAAACACCAGCATATAAGATGTGTGTTGCAACTTTGCACAGACTTTCTGATGAAGTCCTGAGTCCTTGAAAACCTGGTGGAACGTCTGAGTTGATGCCGCTCTCAAAAACAGACTCTTCCTGCAAGCAATATGTTTTAAACATTTCAGCCGCCGAAACATTATCAAAAGCAGCTCGCTATTAACAGTTGATTTTGGAGGCTTCCAGAAAGAGAGCTGCAGACCGAAGACAATTATTCACACATCTTTCCACAGAAATTCTAACAGTTATTATATCATCCTGTTTTGTACTGAACTGTTTACACCAGAAGTGAAGTCGACTTCAAGGAAGCGTCTTGTCTGGCAATTGCTCTGCCTTCCCCCAGCTAGGTAAGCATGCGTGACGAATATTTTCCACAGCACAATTGCCCATCTCACAATTGCATAATCCTTGAGGAAGATACAGAAAAAGAATTCTGTGAACCGTCTTTTTTCTGGGCCAAAGATGATTAAAACATGTAAACACATCCAGTGGTGGGATTCAGCCGGTTCTGGCGAACCGGTAGTAAAAATTCTGGCTGGCCTTGCCCACTCTGCCCCACCCCACCCACTCTGCCCCACCCAGTCACATGACCACCAAGCCACGCCCACCAAATCACGCCTACAGAACCAGCAGTAAAAAAAATGAACTCCACCACTGCACACATCCATGCACATATTGTAACTCTAAACCGTTGCCTCCTGGCCAAAGGATGGGCAAACATTCTTTAAACATAGTTCTCTCCTCTTGGAGCAATTGGGAGCCAAATACCAGTTTGGAGTTGTGTAGCCAAAAGACGCAAAAGCGATCCTGACTATTCCCTCTCTTGCACGCACACACACCCACACACTCTTGTTCTTTCAATATTCAATTTTCCATTCTGACTTGGCTTTTTCTTCTCTGCCCAGCTGATTGCCAGGATAAGTTTCAAAGGATCATTTGCAAAGAGTTTATGAGATTCAAGAGATTGTGAAATGAATCAGGAACCTAGAACCTAGAACCATAGGGCTGGAAAGGATCTGGAAGGGAGCTTGGACCTTCTAGTCCAGCCCTCTGCTCAAGGCAGGAGACCTTATAACATCCCAGTCAGATGGATGCCCAGTCTATTTTTGACATCCTCCAGTGATGGAGTACCCACAATTCCAGGAGTCAACCTGTTCCATTGATTAATTGTTCTCACTGTCAGGAAATTTCTTCTTAGTTCTAGATTTGATCTCTGTTAATTTTCCATTGATTACTTCTTGTCCTTCCCCTCTTGTACTTTAGAGAACACATCAATCCCCTCTTCTCTGTCACTGCCCCTCAACGACTGGGAGACAGTTGTCATGTCTCCCCTAATCCTTCTTTTTGATAGGCTAGATCAGTGATGGCGAACCTTTTCAGCACTGAGTGCCCAAACCAGAACACGTGTGCATGTGTGCGCACTGGCACCAGAAACCCGAAAATCAGCTGGCTGGCACAAGCATGCCTGTTTTTTGGCTGTTTTTGGTCATTTTCAAGGCCATTTTTGGCCCGGAAACCAGCCCAAAAACTGCCTGAAAACAGTCTAAAAACAGCCCAGAAAACAGCCATTTTGGGGGGCATTTTCAGGCCAAAAATACCCCAGAAAATGGTCTGGTTTTTTGGCCATTTTCAGGCTGTTTTCCAGTGCTCTGGCGCCTGCGAAGACCGGCTGGCACCAGAAACTTATTGCAGCTGGCGATAGGTTCACTATCATGGGGCTAGACATACCTAGCTCTTGCGTCTCTACTTTCTGTAATCTTGGCCAAAGCAAGAAAGCCCCAGGAAAGAAAAAAAATAGGCCATGTCCATTTCCAAAATAAAACTCCCAATACATCAACTGAAATGTAAGCATGAGAAACACCCTTGATTTTCCTGGGAATTTTAATTATGCAACCACCACTATTAAGTCATATTTGTTTTTCTTTAAATGTAAGTCAATTATCAAAGAGAGGTCATTCTGTCCCAAGGCAGCAAGGATTCTATCTTCTATTGCCCTCTATTATATTATTTGCAGTAAATAAATATACCCTGGGTCATGTGCAGACGTCCCCGATGAGTTTGGTAACAACTCCACCTCCTTCAGTTTTGAAGCATTAAATGTACTGTTCAGTTTCTAAACCTGGGAACATTTTATTTTTAACCAAATATTTTGTTCTTCTCTCCATCTGTCCAGTTTCAATCACCACAATAGAAAACAAAGTGCTGAGACCTTAGAAAGAGAAGAAAGAGCAACAAAGAAGATAAGAAGCCTGGAGACCAAAGCGTAGGATGAATGGTTGAAGGAACTGGGTATGTCTAGTCCAGGGGTCAGCAACCTGCAACTCTGGAGCTGCATGTGGCTCTATCACCCCTCTGTCGCGGCTCCCTGTCACTCAAAACATGTGCCACAACCACCAATGTGCTACATCCACTGGCATGTGATTTATTGAACTTTTCAACCCACAGTAGGCCAACCAAGGATAAATCAAAGAAGTTTCAGAAAAAAACCAGAACGTTTAATTCAACTACATGTGGTCGTTTTGTGGCCGCTCAAGTAATAATAGTCAGGCACAGGAAGGATTTTGTGGCTCCCGGTGTTTTCTTTTCAGTGGGAAACGGGTCCAAATGGCTCTTTGAATGTTTAAGGTTGCAGACCCCTGGTCTAGTCTAACACAGAAGGACCAGGGGTGACATGAAAGCAGTCTTCCAATATTTGAGGGGTTGGCACAAAGAAGAGGGGATTGAATTATTCTCTACCTGAGGGCAGGACAAGAAACAATGGGTGGGAAATCAGATCCAACCTAAAACTAAGGAGAAATTTCCTGACAATGAAAAAAATTAATCATTGGACTGACTCGTCTTCAGAGGTTGTGGGTGCTCCACACAATCCCATCCCTTACTAGCATTGATGATGTTATCTACTTTGGGCAAATGAAACACCTGCAAGAAAACAAACAAGCTCAGAGAGCACCAAGGACCTCTCAATTCAACCCTGAGCTGCAAATATTCTCTTTTATTGGTACATAAGACAATTGCATAGGAACTACCTTCAGGAGTAAAAAGTGACTAGGGGTGACATAATAGCAGTGTTTCAATATCTGAGGGGCTGCCACAAAGACGTGGGGGGGGGGGAGTCAAGCTATTCTCCAAAGTACCTGAAGGCAGGACAAGAAGTGACGGATGGAAACTAATCAAGGAGAAAAGCAACTTAGAACTAAGGAGAAATTTCCAGACAGTGAGAACAATAAACCAGTGGAATAACTTGACTCCAGAAGTTGTGGATGCTCCAACCCTGGAGGTTTTCAAGAAAAGATTGGACAACCATTTGTCTGGGATGGTATAAGGCAGTGATGATGAACCTTTTCGGCACCAAGTGCCCAAACTGGAACGCGCGTGCATCAGAGGTGGGTTTCAGCAGGTTCTGACCAGTTCTGGAGAACCGGTAGTGGAAATTTTGAGTAGTTCAGAGACGTGGTAGTAAAAATTCTGACTGGCCCCGCCCCCATCTATTCTCTGCCTCCCAAGTTCCAACTGATTGGGGAGGGAATGGAGATTTTACAGTGTTCTTCCCCTGCCACGCCCACCAAGCCACACCCACAGAACCGGTGGAGCACCGAAAACCCAAAGACCAGCTGGCCAATGTGCACATGCCTGTTTTTCAGCTGTTTTGGGCCGTTTTGAGGGCTGTTTTCAAGCCATTGTTGGGCCATTTTCAGGCTATTTCCCAGGCTGTTTATGGGCCTAAAACAGCCTGGAAAATGTCCCAGAAAATGTCCCAAAAAACCAACCAAAAAATGGCCCCAAAAATGGCCTGAAAACACGCCAAAAATGGCCTGAAAAAATGGCCCCAAACCAGCCTGAAAACGCCCCAGAAAAGGCCAGAAACCAGCCCAGAAAACGGCCTGAAAACGGCCTGTTTTTTGAGCATTCTTGGCCGTTTTCAGACCATTTTCTGGAGCTCCAGAACCCTCAAAAACCAGCTGGCTGGAGCGCCAGAAACCAGAAGAGCAGCTGTCGATGGCATGTATGCCCACAGAGAGGCCTCTGTGTGCCACCTCTATCATGCGTGCCATAGGTTCGCCATCATGGGTATAAGGTTTCCTGCCTTGGGCAGGGGGTTGGAGTAGAAGAAGGCCTCCAAGATCCTTTCCAGTCCTGGGATTCTCTCAAAGCTTTCAGCCTTCCCCTAACCCTAAAAGGTGCAGGAATGTTACAATTGATATTGACACCTGTGAATCATTTCCTGAAATGTATATATTTTTTATTTTTATTTTTATTAGATTTATATGCCACTTCTCCGGAGACTCAGGGCGGCTTACAATGCGTTAAGCAATAGCCTTCATACTTCTGTATATTTATACAAAGTCAGCTTATTGCCCCCACAAACTGGGTCCTCAATTTACTCACCTTAGAAAGGATGGAAGGCTGAGTCGACCTTGGGCCTGGCTAGGATTGAACTCGCAGTAATTGCAGGCAGCTGGATGTTAAATACTGCCTTAGTAGGAGGCATTAGACTCCTACGCCACTCAGGCTCCTTTTTTGCAGGTAATCCTCAACTTACAACCACAGTTGGGAAGACATTTGTGAAGTGAGTTTTGCTTCATTTTATCACCTTCCTTGCCATAGTTATTAAGTTAGTAAGACGAGGTTGTTAAGTGAATCCGGCTTCCCCATGGACTTTTTGCTTGTCAGACGGTCGTAAAAGGGGGATCACATGAGGCTGGGGACACTGCAACCGTCATAAAAATGAACTAGCTGCCAAGCATGTGAATTTTGATCATGTGATCATGGGGATGCTGCCACATCGTCGTGTGAAAAACGGATGTAAGTGTCAAAAACGGTCCCAATTCTTTTTTTTTCAATGTCATTGTAACTTCAAATGATCACTAAATGAACTTTTGTAAGTCAAGGACTACCTGCATTGCGCAACTATTTCCCAAAATATTTTGGGCAAGCTGCTATTTGATGGAACAATTAATGTCAATATATTTCAATGTTCCATATATTTCAATAGATTCAGACTCAATAATAATAATAATAATAATAATAATAATAATAATAATAATAATGATACCTAGGACATTGGCAGCAACCCGTATCAACCATTAGCACCAATCAATGGTAATCGTGATGCATTTTTGAATGTTCAGTTGACTGAGTTTCATTTTTAATGAATAAAGATAATAATAATGTAACAGTGATACCCGTTGTCATCGGGGCACTTGGTACCATGTCCAAGAATTTTATAACATACATCAGCAAATTGCAGCTTTCTGCAATAACATCAGCAGAACTGCAAAAAACTGTGCTACTTCGCACAAACTGATTACAAAGCTAGACATGACTGAGTTTCTAAATTAATCCACTGATCGTTATGTAAAAAATACGACTTTCCTGTATCCAAAAAGTCATGGGAACATAAAGTGGAAAAAGTTATAGAAAATGAGAAGGTGAAGATCTTGTGGGACTTTCGAATATAGACGGATCGTCACTTGGAACACAACACGCTAGATATCACAGTTGTCAAAAACCGAAACATACAATTTATTGACATCGCGGTACCAGGAGATCCCAGAGTCGAAGAAAAAGAACTGGGAAAAATCATGAAATATTGTGACCTGGCCATCGAAACTACATGGCTATGGATGAAACATGTAACAGTGATACCCATTGTCATCGGGACACTTGGCACCATGTCCAAGAATTTTATAAGATACATCAACAAATTGCAGCTTCCTGCAATAACACCAGCAGAACTGCAAAAAACTGCACTACTCGGAACATCGTACATCTTAAGAAGGTACTTGGTTGATATCTAGGACGCTGGCAGCAACCTGAATCAACCATTAGCACCAGTCAATGGTATTTGTGATGCATTTTTGAATATTCAGTTGACTGAGTTTCATATTTAATGAATAAATATCATAATCATAATCATAATCCTGCATTTTGCTGTTCTTATTCTTTCCTTTAAAACTTGCCTGAAGCAATTGGGTTATAAGTGTAATTTTTTTAAAAAAACTTTCAAATCCTTGCAAAATAAAGGATGAATGGAAATTATTGTAGGACAGCAGTCTTGTTTTGGAGTCAGATCTCGAGATTATCTCACAACTTTAGGGAGATATTTCATCTGCTCTGCACAAGTGTGACTGAAACAGGGACATGTTGTACTTTAGCGGCTGAAGAGAAGGAAAAAAAAAATGTGCCAAACAGGTGCACAATTTCTCTTGCCTTGACATGGGTCCGCTTGCAAAGAAAGACAAAGGGCTCTCAGTGAAATTTGTAAAACCTACCCCCGTGAAAGGACATTGTGCTTCGTTACAATCAATGGTTTTGTTTATTATAAAAATATCTTGTTTGGGTCGATGCGAGTTGATATATGCAACTCTCAGGGCAATTATTTCCGGTCTCATTTTCTCTCTCTCTCTCTCTCTCGCCTTAGCTCAGACTGCCAAAAAGGGAGAAATGTCAGCCGACATCCCAGATAAATTGCAGCTGTTGTTCTCTTTAATAAAGAATACTCCAACACAGAGGTGTCAAAACACAGAGGTGCTTAGATCTGGCCCGCAGGGCCACCCTGGAAACAGCAAAGGATTGGCCGGTGGTGCCTCTGTCAGTGAAAACGGAGCTTGGGAGGGCCGTGTGCAGCAGTGGTGGGTTGCTACCAGTTTGCCCCAGTTCGGGCAAACTGGTAGCAGCGGCGGCAGGAAGCTCCACCCACCCGCCTGGACATCTTTGCACTTGCACAGAAACTTCTGTGCATAAGCAGCACATGCGCGGGCATTCATCCACGAGCAAACCAGTAGCGATGGGATTTGAAACCCCTTACTGGTGTACAGCCCTCCCAAGCTTTTTGTTGGCAGAGGGTTGCAGGAGGTCATCAGAGCTGAAAATGGAGCTCGGGAGCCTGTTTTCGCTGGCAGAGCACTCGGGCCTACATAGGTGCCCCCAAGATGAGTGACATTGAGCTGGCCACACCCCCTTGACCCCCCAAGGTCAAACACAGCTCTGATGTGGACCTCAATGAAATCGAGTTCGTTCATACCCCTGCTTCAACACTTCAACTGGTTGAATTGCATTAGAATAATTTCTCATTGCGAGTCAATGTTAAGCAATAGAATAGAATAGAATAGAATAGAATAGAATAGAATAGAATAGAATAGAATAGAATAGAATAGAATAGAACAGAACAGAACAGAACAGAACAGAACAGAAAAGAACAGAACAGAACAGAACAGAACAGAACAGAACAGAACAGAACAGAACAGAATAGAATAGAATAGAATAGAATAGAATAGGTTTAGTTGGAAGGCACCTTGGAGGTCTTCTAGTCCAACCCCCTGCTTAGATAGGAAACCCGACACTACTTCAGACAAATGGTTATCCGACATCTTCTTAAAAACTTCCAAAAGCTCAATTTAACTACTGCATTAATCTATTTTCTGCATCCACCCGCTAATTTAATCTAGAAATGAATCTAATGGGCCTGGCTGTTCAGATTTGGAAGGACAGGGAGCTTGTTTTCCAGTCAGTGCTGATTCTTGGCAACTGCCTAGACAATTTCTTGCAGTTAGTTAGTTAGTTAGTTAGTTAGTTAGTTAGTTAGTTAGTTAGTTAGTTAGTTAGTTAGTTTTTTGAAAGATTTCAAAGGAACCTTCCTCCTAGGGCTAAGAGAGAGAGGGGGACTGGTCACCCAGCTGGGTCTAGAACTCACAGTCACCTGTTTTTTAGTGGGGTACCTTAAACACGACACCCAACTGGCTCTCTATGGTTGCACTGTATACTGAGCAATAAAGAAAAGGAACACCTAACCAAGGACAGACCCATTCAAATATAACAGCATCTGTTTTCTCCCTGATCTGATGAACTAGAATTATAGAATCATAAGGCTGGAAGGGACCTTGAAGGTCTTCTAGTCCACTTCCTGCTCAGAACAGGAGACCTCGTATCATACTAGTCAAAGGGATGCCCAGTCTTTTTTTTTTTTTTTTTTTGAAAACCTTCAGTGATGGATCACCCACAACTTCTGAAGGCAACTTCTGTTCCATCAGTTGATTGTTCTCACTGTCAGAAAGTTCCTCCTTATTTCTTGGTTGAATCTCTCCTTGATCAGTTTCTGTCCATTATTCCTTGTCTGGCCTTCAAGGTGCTTTGAAAAAATAACTTGACCTCCTCCTCTCTGTGGCAGCCCAAATATTGGACACTGCTATCATGTCCTTCTCTTCACTAGACTAACTATGCCCATGTTCTTCATATGTTTTAGTCTCCAGGCCCCTAATCATCCTGGTTGCTCTTCTCTGCACTTTTTCTAGAGTCTCAACATCTTTTTTATAGTGTGGTGACCAAAACTCGATGCAATACTCTAGGTGTGGTCTTACTAAGGCTTTATAGAGTGGTATTAGTTCCTCACTTGATCTTGATTGTATTCCTCTGTTAATGCAATTTAGGATTGCATTGGCTTTTTTGGCTGCTGCTGCACACTGCTGGCTCATGTTTAGCTGGTTGTCCACTAAGACTCCAAGATAACTTAATAATGATCTATTAATATTTAGCATCTGGGGATGGATTCAGCCAGCAGTCAATGTCTCAGAAGCAATATTTCACACACGATGCACAATCTGCATGCACAATTCTGGAATTTGGAGAAGAATGTTATTAACATCCAGCTGCCTGCAATTACTGCAAGTTCGAATCTCCTCAGGCTCAAGGTTGACTCAATCTTCCATCCTTTCTAAGGTAGGTAAATTGAGGACCCAGTTTGTGGGGGCAATAAACTGACTTTGTATAAAATATACAAAAGTATGAAGGCTATTGCTTAACGCATTGTAAGCCGCCCTGAGTCTCCGGAGAAGGGCGGCATATAAATCAAATAAAAATAAAATAAAAATAAATAAACAAAATAAATCTCATGTCAAATTTCCATTTCTTTCCTCCGTCCCCCTCCTTTTTAAAAATTTTTTTAATTCTGTTCAATTCTCTGCTTTTGCAAAACAATGCAGGCAAATAACAGAACAGGTTCACCTCAGCAACATTTGACAGATGATTGGCAGCTGATCCTAGCTTGACAAGAACAGTCCACAAACTGGTCAGAGTTTGCCAGCCACATGTGATGATGTGGTCAGAGATAGAAACCATATGCTCTCTGAACAGAATCTTTGGCCTACTGCAACGGTGTGAACATAACACGTTCAACATTAATTGCGAGATAAATCACTAGCCCTTTAAAGAAACACGGATTATATTTCAGGATTCTCTGTGGGGGGAAATGAATTTTTCTCCCCCCCAAAAAAACTCTTTCATAATTCATGAAACACATCATTGCTAGGACACTTCAGCCAAGAAACATGACTTCAAAGTGAGCTATTTTATCTGCTGATCTTGCTTCTCGGGCACAGGAAAGGTTTCAATTAAACAACTCATTGATTAAAAATGCAATTGCTTTGTCCTTCTCAAAGGTGCTATGTTATTTCGCGTTGGAACTGGGTTGCCTTTGGAAGCAGAGCGGTGCTAATTAAAACGGTTCCTCGCAGTTTACATTAAAATACACACATGCACATTAAAGCACACAAACTCTCACACATTTCGGCATAGTTACTTCTGCTCATCGTCTCAAAGGGTTGAGCTGAGCTCTATAATCTCTCTTGAAACGGGAGATTGAAAACAACATTTACTCCGGAAAAAGATACGTTGAACATATCCCCAAGAGCAAAACTGGGATTACATTCAACTACGAACAAATGTAAAAAACAAAACAAAACAGACATTTTTCTTTTAATTAGATTTATATGCCGCCCTTCTCCAAAGACTCAGGGCAGCTTACAATGCGTTAAGCAATAGCCTTCATACTTTTGTATATTTTATACAAAGTCAGCTTATTGTCCCCACAAACTGGGTCCTTAATTTACCTACCTTAGAAAGCATGGAAGGCTGAGTCAACCTTGAGCCTGGTGAGACCCGAACTGGTGCAATTGCAGACAGCTGGATGTTAATAACAGGCTTTAGTCTGCTTATTAGCCTTTTGAGTTATCCAAGGCTCAACAGGCTAATTTTCATTGATGTCTCACTCATCTCAGATACAAAGAAGCATCATCTTCAAAAGGAGCTTCCCACTAACTTTTTAAAGTACTCTTTTTTTTAAAAAAAAAGCCCAATTTAACAGCAATACAATTTAGATTTTTTTATACCACTTTATAGTGCTTTACAGCTCTCTCTAAGCAGTTTACAGAATCAGCCTATTGCCCTCCACAATCTGGAAGGATGGAAGGCGGGATCCGCCTTGAGCCAGTCAGGATCAAACTGCTGACAGCAAGCAGAGTCAGCCTGCAATACTGCACTCTAAATCTAATTAATAAATAACCACTGCGCCATCACGGCTTCTAACCACATCGCCCTTATTTCCTAGGCATATGCCTATTTCCCCACAAATCCATGGCATTAATTTGAAGCTAAATCTACACAACCAGTGTGAAAATGCAATATTGTAAATTTAAAAATTGCTTAAAACAGGGCTGTCAAACTGGATTTGTTCAAAGGCCAAATCAGCACTGTAGTTCTCCTCTGCAGGCCAGCGGGGGGAGGGTGGGGGGGTGGGGTGGGATGGGATGGACTCCTCCTGCAGCACTTTGCCAGCCAAAATGGGGCACGGAGGGGACGCATGCAGCCCTTGTGCCTCATTTTCAGCCTCAATGGCCTCCTGCAACACTCTGCCAGCCAAAAACAGGCCATGATATGTCCGTGCGGCCCTTTTTGGCTGGGAGAGTGCTGCAGGAGGCTGAAAACAGGCCACGGGAGACACACGTGGGCCAGATTGAAGCACCCCATGGGCCGAATCTGGCCCGTGAGCCTTGAGTTTGACAACCCTGGCTTAAGAGAACATCTAGCGAAATTATTCCTAACCATGTCTTCCCATTCCTGTTCTCGAGTGGAGAGAACCAACCTAGAATTTAGGAGAAACTTCCTGACAGTGAGAACAATTAACCAGTGGAATGGTTTTCCTTCAGAAGTTGTGGGTCCTCCATCACTGGAGGTTTTTAAGAAGAGATTGGGCAGCCATTTGTCCTGAATGATATTGGGTCTCCTGTTTGAGCAGGGGGTTGGACGAGAAGACCATCAAGTTCCCTTCCAACTCTGTTGTTTTGTTATTAGCTGGGGATATTTGAAGATCAAACAGTTGGCAAACATGCATTGACAAGGCAAATTCAGAGTGTACATGTGGAACAAGTGCTGGTGAATAAATGTTGACAAGTCAGTTCTGAATGTTCTTGCATAGCAGCCTCTTTCCAATTATGGACCAAGTGTGTAATGTGTAGCCTGGCCTTAATTATTACCTAAGACAAGAAAAAACATCATCCAGAGTTCATAGAAGCCCATTGCCTGACTCCAAGGAAATAGGACAAATTGTTCAAACCAGAAGAATCAGAAATATTCTCACCACTTTGTAAGATTTTTGCTTCTATTAGTAGGATATTTATGAAAGTGGGGTTGGGTTGTTTTTGTAGACTTTTTATATTCCCGGTACTTTATGAAGCTTCTTTCAGAGAAATTAAATATTAGAAATATTTTCAAAATATACTCTTAAGGGATTGTAGCCTGTATACTAGATATTTACAGCCGTGGAAGTTTTTTTTTCTAAAGCATACTTCAATTTTTGAGAACATTTTCTAAGCAGTGGCACAAAATGGACAACTATTGGGGCCCACCAGCTGCCAGGGAAACTGGTGGCAGACTCAGACAATGAGGAGGTTGGGGAGGAAGTTGGGCCAATTCTGGAGTTTTGATTCTGGAAGGCTATGATGGATCCTCTGTGTAGGACACAAAGATAGAGCCAGGGCAGGGGTGAAATCTACTTACCTTCCTTACCGGTTTGGAAGCCGCAGAGACCTTGTGCGCACGTGCAAAACCTTCTGCGTATGTGCAGAAGGTAATGAACACATTAAGGAATGACACGCAGGCAGGTGGGCAGAGCTTTGTTCAGTCATCATTACCAGATCACCCGAACCAGTGCAAACCGGGAGCATTTCACCTGAGCCAGGGCCATCTGACATTTCCCAGACACTGGAGAGGCAGCTGGCTTTGGAAGCTGAGATAAGTGGGGAGGAAGAACAGCTGGGGCTTGTTGCAGATGAGCATATGTGCAGAGCCATTAGGAGAGGAGAACAACTGAGGACAAGGAATTGACTCGGGAAGCAAAGCACATGTGGATGCTGAATGGCCCCTCCCTGGCTGGGGAATAAATAGAAGGAAAGGGGAATGGTTGTCGTAGGAGACAAGAGTTTGTATTTCTGAAGATTTTGCTCATGGTGTTTCGTGCCACAAAGACTGCTTGCCAGAACTTAATTGGCAGCCTTTCAGTTGGGAGCTCACGGCCTTGCAATTATCTCAAGGAACTGATAAGGCCTGTTACTGCAGTTAACTCTTTGAAATCTTGCCTGGACTTTTCGGTGGGTGAATGCAATTAATTCACAAGAGGTAAACAAAGAGGGGGTTTTCGTGACAAGAAGTCTGTTTCTTGCTTCTGCTAAGGCTGGATCAGAACAGACAACCACACACACAAAGTCTTCTTGGGGCTAAGCTCCTTCTTGTGCAATGTAACCATGTAGATTTCTTCACACCGGCACAACGATTTGTCATTGCCCACTTCTGCCATTCTTTTGCTTCCTTCCTAATTTAGCCATGTCAAGGTGGTATCCCAATCAAAATCCTGACCATATCCAACCAACCTGTCTAGCTTTTAGAACATAGCTGGAGTTGTCTAGCTGGGGTTACCAGCTTGGTCACCCAGAAACATGGAGGCAAAATAAAAACATTTTGAATGTGAGGTTCCCCAAGGAACAAGTGGCATCTTTCCTTCGAGAGGAGCAAAAATTGAGCTGGTCACACCAAATGTGAGCTGCAGCAGCTCCCTACAGATATGGAAAGTCCACAATGGAGAAAGCTGATCTATCGATAGATCTCTGCTTCTTCCACTAAATGAGGCTGTACTATCTCATTCCCCCAAAGCCCTATTTCTTATCACAGTTTGGTTCTTGGCAGAAATCACACCTGGCTTTTCATTTGGATCTTGTGGAATGTCAGTCAGACAATAAAGCTACAGTATTTATCCACTTTTCAAACTTATGAGTCTAAGATCATTCTTTTGGCACCATCTACTGGTAGAAGAAGACCACAACGACATAAAATCTCTACTACCTACAGCTAGAGAAATGATGCTTAATACATACTTCCATACATGTATGTATGTACGGTATATACAGTATGTATGTATGTATGTATGTATGTATGTATGTATGTATGTATGTACGAATGAATGAATGTATACATACATAGATATATAACAGAATTGGAAGGGACTTTGTAGGTCTGGTCCAACACCCTACCCAAATAAGAGACCCTACACCATTTCTGACAGATGGCAGTCCAGTCTCTTCTTGAAAGCCTCCAGTGATGAAGCTCCCACAACTACTGAAGGCAACTTCTATTCCATGGGTTGATTGTTCTCACTTTCAGAAAAGTTCTCATTTCTAGGTTGAATCTCTTCTTCTTCATTTTCCATCTGTTATTCCTTGTGTGGCCTTCAGGTGCCTTGAAAAATAGCTTGACCCCTTCCTCTCTGGGGCAGCCCCTCAGTCCCAATATTGGAACACCACTATCATGTCTCCCCGGTCCTTCTCTTCACTACACTAGCCATGACCAGTTCCTGCAACCATTCTTCATATGTTTTAGCCCCCTAATCATCTTTTTTGCTCTTCTCTGCACTCTTTCTAGTCATACATGCATACAATGTTGGTATTGGAAGGAACTTTTTGCACCTTTTCTGATTAACAGGACTTAGTCCTAGTTCCTACTTGCTTTAGTGTATGGAAGAGTTAGCCTAGACCAGCATTTCTCAACCTTAGCAACTTTTAAATTGTATGGACTTCAATTCCCAGAATTCCCCAGGCACTCCAAGTCCACATCTCTTAAAGTGCTAAGGTTGAAAAATACTGGGCCACCCGGAACAAAAATGGGGAAGCAGATGGATTTTACAGAGAACAGATTCTACATTAGAACTGAAAAGACATACAGAGTTTGAGGCATGGAAATACTGTTTAAACACTGGAATAATTATGGACAGATAAGGAAATGAAGAAATAAAATTGATAAATTTAAAAGCAATACCTAAATGTTGAAATATTTAAATGAGATCTAAATAAAAGCAGGAGGTGTCTATGGAGAAATATGAAGTTAAGGTGGTTAAAAATGATATTTCTGTAAAAGTAAATTTGATGTAACGTTTTAACTTTAAATTGCAAACAAAGTTGAGAAAGATAAATATGATTAACTGTTAATTGTTAATGATGAAATAATTAATTGAATGATATAATAATACACAGATGGAAGTAATTGGGATTGAATTTAATATATATTGAATGATGAAGAAATAGGTGGGAAACACCCTGGAAGAGTATATTTGGAAATTGTTGATTAATAGATAAATATATTGGAAAGAAAATACTTAAAATAAGACAGGCTGGTTATCAGCCAAACAAGAGGTGGAGATGTGGAGGAAAATATGCTGGAAATCAGCCTAAATAAAGGATGCTGGAAATCAGTCAAACAATTGTTGGGAGTAGGGAGTTAAAATGCTGGAAATCAGCCAAAAATAGTTGGAGTTATGGAGGAGAATATGCTGAAATTCAGCCAAAATAAGACATGCTGGAAATCAGACAAATAACAGGTGGAGCTATGGAGGATAAAATGCTGGAAATCAGCCAAAAAATAGGTGGAGTTATGGAGGAGAATGTGCTGAAATTCAACCAAAACAAGACATGCTGGAAATCAGACAAATAATAGGTGGAGCTATGGAGGATAAAATGCTGAAAATCAGCCAAATAATAGTTGTGGAGTTAGAGAGAATATGCTGAAATTCAGCCAAAACAAGATAAGTTGGAAATCAACCAAAAAACAGGTGAAGTTAGGGAGAATAAAACACTGGAAATCAGAAGTGCGCGTAAATGTAAATAGAAATGAAAACTTTTTGTATCTATAAAAAATTAATAAAGTATAATTAAAAAAAAAACACTGGAAATCAGCCAAACTGAATTACATTGGGAATTAGCTAAATAATAGTTGGAGATATATATAAAGAGTGAAAAAGAAAATGTTGGAAAACAACTAAAATGAACTGGAAATTTTGAGATCTTTGTATAAAAATTTAAGATTTGAAGACTGGATGGGTCTAGATACTAAAAAGCAAAGTAAGAATTTTGATCAATAAATGGAAAATAAAGATTAATGTTGTATATATTTGGAACTTAAGATAGGAGGTGATAAAATAGTAAGGTAAACATTTAGATTAAGAGGTTAGATTATTTTTTTTAAGGGAAAAAACTTTTGTATTTTGATATTGTCGTTAAAAGAAGTAATGGAGAAGAATTTGGAAATAACTGGATTGATTTTTGATATAATAAATGGTTTAATTAAGATGCTAGAATTTGTGTTATAAATATTTGTTTTTATTTGGAATTAAAAGATGTAATGGTGAAAAAAAATTTATGAAAATTTAAGCGAGATTACCTACCTATGACTTTGTCCTTGAAAGATATATTTTATGTTTATGTTTGGAAAAAAGAAAAAATATTTTGCAAAAAAAGAAAAAAAAGAAAAATACCAGGCCAGAAAATGTCATCAGTCACACTTCGTTGGAGACCAGTGTAAACATTTATTTCTTTAATAAAATGTAACAATAACGGTCACAATTACTCCAAGAAAGCAAAATTAATACCTAAAATAGCAACTAGCAAGCTTTGATGCTATAAAATAATTTCTAAGTCTTAAATTTCACTTTAACCCCTCACAATTTATGCATATCCTTACTTCAGAATGTCACTGGAAGGAGAAGATCTGTACTATATTGCTTTCAACATTGCAGACATATTCTATATATATATTAGGAAACCTACAAAATCTGTACTGAGACAAAAATAGAAAACACTTACTTCACAGTTCTGTACATTGGGGAAACAAAACCACCACATCACAAATGCATGGCGCAACATAGGAGAACAAACCTATCAGGACAAGGGTCAACAATCCATCTGCATTTGAAAGACCACTCTTGAAGACAGCAAAGTCCACATTTTGGACAGAGAGGACCGTTGGCTTGAAAGAGGGGTCAAAGAGGACATGTATGTCAAAACTGAACAGCCCTCTCTCAAGAGGGGGAGGGATATGATATCATCTATCTGCAGTCTACAACACAGTTCTTTCAACAGTTCCAAGAAGGGTCCACTCCCATTTGCACCACTCAGGTGACCTGAGGACACAGACAAACCTCCAAGTGGCCTCAACGATTCTCTAAAAGGATGCAAATGACCAGCTGTCTGCAAGGAATATAAATCATCTTAAAAAGAAGTTGCTTTTATGTTTCTTTACGGGACTAAGAAACTGCTTCTTTTTAAACTAAGAAATACATAAAACCATCTTCTCCTATCAAAGGTATTTAATATATTACATACTTAAACAAACATGTTATAAAAAAATACCATTTATTATCGATAGAGAACATGAGCCAACAAGTTCAAAAACACTTCAAAGAATGAGAAAATCATGGATCAAGATATCACATTTGTTCTTTGACTTTTCCACATAAAGGTAGTCTCAACCAATGACCACAATTAAAGACCAAGGAAAAGCAATCCATCATGATGTGACTTCACCCCCACCCCCCATTTTATGACCCATTTTCACCACAGTTGTGAAGCCAGACATCACAGGATTGTGATCTGTGACTTTTCTTGCGGGCTTCCACATGGATGTTGTTGGAAGCCAACTGTGATGATGTGACTGCAAGACACTGCAACCGTTGTGCGTGAGCCAGTTGCCAAGCACCAAAATCACAGTCACATGGCCTGTGGGGGGCATAATGTGACGGTTGTAACTTGGAGGGTGAGTTGGATGTCATTTTATTCAGCACTGTTGTAATTTTGAACTGTACAAATGGTCGTTCAATCGAGAATACGTGTATATTGCAGCATTTTCAACCTTCAGCGAAATGACCACTAGAGAGTTATAAATTCACATAAAGAGGGTCATCACATTTCAAAATCTGATAAAAAGAC
Organism: Masticophis lateralis; assembly: GCA_030761175.1. Taxonomy (NCBI): domain Eukaryota; kingdom Metazoa; phylum Chordata; class Lepidosauria; order Squamata; family Colubridae; genus Masticophis; species Masticophis lateralis. The sequence continues at coordinate 88,327,498 of JAUDYJ010000005.1, forward strand.
ACAGATACATGGCTTCAATTTTTAACTCTGCTCGCTTAGTGGAGACAGGTGCAAACAGTTACAGACTATAGCATGGGTATATTCAGCTTGCCTTCGGCAGAATTCAAGATGGCTGCTCACGTCAAGTTCCTAATAAACCCCCAACATGCAAGGACAGATGAAGAGTTATCTTCTATTTCCTGTTTTGCAGCTCTGACGGCAAATTCCATTATTGTAGGATTCTGGTGAAATCAGAACCTATCTTCCTGAGATAAAGACGATGGTACCAGTGATGCTACATGCTACATCTAAGTTGTGAAACTGAATGTGGAGATCTAGGACAGTAATCTGAATTAATTCCCCCTCCCCACCCACCCCAAAAAAGGGACAATGGGAAATCCGTTCTGAAAATCATGGCTCACGCTATGAACCAGCGAACCATCTTGGGTTTAGAATTTCTGTTTTAATTGGGCGCAGCAAGCTTAAAAGCACAAATAATTGAATTAGCAATCCAGTTCATCTACTTGCAGTCTCAAAAGCTGTGCCTAACAGCTTGGCAGCTATTTCATCTACTTTTAAATAAAGCAAACTGCAATTCAGCACTGGTTCTGATACAGAATTTTTAAGAGAGAAATATACCGTTGAGCATATACGTCAGCTATCATGCTATATTTACAATGGTGGATGTACCGGTGGGTATGCAGAGCTTTCCCTGATGCTTGAATTCAGTCATTCAAAGCTGCATCTGAAATAAGTAACCCCCCCTTTTTTTTTTGCAAGTTAATAAAAATATTCCGGTTGTTCTGGTACCATATTCCTAAATTCAGAGCAAATTCAGATTCCAAGAGCATCACATTCCTTGCAAGTGCTAATTCTAAGCGGCCGAAACAAACATCATTTTGTTCTTGTTATAGTTCCAGGCACAGGAGCAGTTTCAGGAAATCTGTAGGAAATCCATTAATTCCACGTTTCAGCTTGGCGGGTTCTTCAGTCTTCAAGTCACGGAAACATGAAGGGCTTTAACTGAGAGGCAATATATTCTTTTTAAAAAGTTTGTGTTTTTAAAGGGGAAGAAGCTACTATGAAGCCATCTTGACTTAATGGCCTACAGAAACCTTTCCCTTGAAATGGGAAAAAAATTCAAGTACCAATTTAACCAGCGGCAGGATAACCTTTTAATACAATCCAACTAGCTAAGGTTTTCACATTTTCTGCTACTAAAGCTACTGTGGATAGAAAATTTAATTTAGGTATTGAAAAGTGATACAAGCTATTGAAATTAAGAGTTCAAGGTGGTTCAAATTGGACTTCTTCGTGTACTTCAGCGGTGTCCGAGGGGATTAACTGAGAAATCTCTAAGTAAATAGTTTTGAGGCATCTCGGATTCTTCAGAGAAGACATCTTGAGGTCACAGGTTGAATAATATCACAGCTGGCCACAGTCGGTAATGACTATCTTCTTTGAAGTCTTTCCGCTCTTGGACCCAAAGCTTTCAATTTTTTTCACAATGTCCATGCCTTCCTTGACGTGGCCAAACACAACATGCTTTCCATCCAGCCTGCAATATGAACAAAAAAAAAAAAAAAAAACCAGACAAATCACAGAATATTAGTATAACAGAGCTTGGAGGGACTTTCAACAACCCTGGCCCAGGGGTCTGCAACTTTAAACACTTAGAGAGCCATTTGGACCCATTTCCCACAAAAAACAAAACACCGGGAGCCACAAAACCCTTCCCGTGCCTGACTATTTCTTGAGCGGCCACAAAACTAGCTATGTAGTTGAATTAAACATTCTGTTTTCTTCTGAAACTTTTCTTTTCTTGGATTTATTCATGGTTGGCCTACTGGGGGCTGAAAAGCTCAATAAATCGCGTGCTGGCAGGTGTCACACATTGGTGCTTGTGACACATATTTTGAATGACAGGGAGCCGCAGCAGAGGGTGAAAGAGCCACATGTGGCTCCAGAGCCGCAGGTTGCTGACCCCTGCCCTGGCCTATACCATTTCAAATTGGTCATCCAATCTCTTCTTAAAAACCTCCAGTGATGGAGAACCACAACTTCTGAAGGCAAGGCATTTCTCTAGTCCTCACTGTTAGGAAGTTTCTCCTTAATTCCAGGATGCTTCACACCTTGATTAGTTTCCACCCACTGTTTGTTGTCTTGCCTTCTGGTGCTTTAGAAAACAGGTGGATCCCCTCTTCCTTGTGGCAGCCTCTTAGATATTGGAACACTGCTATCATGTCACCCCAATTCTTTTTTTTTCCCCACTAGAATAGACATATCCAATTCTTGCAATCATTCTTCGTATGTTTTAGTTAATATTGATGTATAAAGTACTGTTGTGAAGCTACTTCTGTGACAGCCTATTAAAAACAGACGTTTTAAGATGATCCACCTAAAAGAAACTTTTGCAACTTCCCTTCCTGTTTTTATTTTAAAACAGCTATTCTCCACGAGATAAAAAGCTGAACTAACGTGAGTTAGGAAAATTCTGGCAGCATGCCAGAATTAGCAAGCCTTAATTTGAAACCATCCAGCAAACAATGAGTGAGATAACATGGTTTGGAACAATGTTGCACTATGAAGGCCTCTTCAAAGTAGGAAGGTAGTTATGATTGGAAACAAAATAAACAAAAGTGTAATTCTAGCAAAGCCACATTGATAATTTACAGCACAACAAATCCAAAGAAGGCTGTCCTTAAGAAAGTTTTAAATTCAACGTGAGACAGGCAAATGCATTTCATTGTTGGGGATACAGGCTGAGAAATCCTCAGAAAAATGCTGCATTGACCGTAAATATGAGTCAGTTGCCAAGGGTCTGAATTTTGATCACGTAACTGTGGGGATGCTGTAATGGTCGTAAGTGTGAAAAATGGCCATAAGTCACTTTTTTCAGCATAAACCACTTTGGTCACTAAACGAACTGTTGTTAAGTCGAGGACTACCTGTAGTTAAGGGTGAAAAGGCAAAAGACCCCCTCTTTTGGTTTGTTTTCACTTCAGAATAACTTTTTACCAACTTGGTCTGCCCCAGATGTGCCAGGCTAAAACTCTCACCGAGGCTACTGTTTGCAGACAAGCAGGAGGGTTAAAATTTAAAAAATTAAAAAATTAAAATTAAGATCGGCCCTGGAAAAATTAGACAAACGCTGAACTTTGGTAGGAAGGCTAACTGAAAGGCAGGATCGTCAGAAAAAAATGCTTTTGCAACAGAAAGTTGAAATGTTGACAGAGCTCAAAGGGTGGTCAGCAGGGCAATCCCTTCTCCCAAAAGTCTAAAAATCATTGATCACAGGATGGTCTTTGACTAAGCTCTAGCTGAGCAAACACAATCAAAGGTAACTTGACGGACAGTAGGCTTTTACTGAACACTAGGAGTACCATATTTTTCAGAGTATAAGACGCTCTGGAGTATAAGATGCACCTTAGTTTTTGGGGATGCCTACCAGCATCCATCGGTATTCATCTGGCTAGTGTCCTGTCAGTGTGTGAGAGACTTGAGGGCTGTTTGGAAACTGAAACAGTATTTGCTGTGTGAGCAACAAGGAAGGAGACAGCAAGGAGCTGGGCGTGGCTCAGGTCAACTGTACTAAAGTTGCATGCTGTGATGATCTCTGAAACTAAAACTGAAACTCCTCCCCTCTGCTTGTGTTTTGCTTGTATTGGAAAACATGCTTTTGGTATTGTATATTTACTTTATATTATATATAAAGAGAAATTATTGAATCCTGTTGAATCAGTTACTTGTGTGTGCTTTCTGGATGTGATTGCTGCTGCAAACTCTGAGTCCTTGCAGCAAATAGCAAACAGCCAAGTCAGCTTCAGCACATTATTGCAATCTGATTCCGCATGAGCAGCTGATTGGCGGGTGGATTGGCCTCCTGGAATACCCCCAATCAGTTGTTCCAGGCTGCAGGGATTGCCACAGACCATCGCCTCCTCCGTGCCTCACATTTTTGGCTACATTCGGTATATAAGACACACTCTAATTTTCACCCTCTTTTGGGGGGGGGGGGGTGCATCTTATACACCGAAAAATATACTAATTAAAAAAGAAATCAAAAGGCTCAGATTCCCCTCACCCCCCCAAACCTGAAGCTCTTCTTTGTGACAACCCCATAAATATTGGAAGACCTATCATATCACACACACACACATCGGTCCTTCTTTTCATTAAACTAGACACACCCAATTCCTGCAACCATTCTTCACTAATGTTTTCGTCTCCAGGCCTTTAATCATCTTAGTTGCTCTTCTCTGCACTTTTTTTTCCAAAGTCTCAACATCTTTTTTTGTAATGTAGTGACCAACACTCATTAAGGCGTAGTCTCATTAAGGTTGGAAAGAGATTTTATGCATGAAAAAGTTAACAATTAAATATTGGAAGACAGCTATCATGACACCCCCTGGTTATTCTTTTTGTTGTGGCCCACTAGTGGCCAGCAGAGCTGGCAGCAGTTTCAGACAGTGAGGAGGTTGGGGAGGAACATGGGCCGGTCCTGGAGTCTGGGGAAGGCTCTGATAAGGGTTCTGCGTCGGAGGCAGAGATGGGGCCAGGGCTGTATGACAATTATCAGTTGCCTTCAGAGTCAGACATCAGTGAGGCAGATGAACAGCTGGAGCCTGTTCCCAGTGTGAGCGTACGCAGAGTTGCCAGATGAAGGGAACAGCTAAAGAACAAGGGTCAACTTGGGAGTAAGGCCACAGGTGGATGATGAATGCTCCCCCCCAGAGGGAATAAAAGAGGAGCAAAAGGGCAGTGGAGTTTGCAGGAGACAATTAGTTCGCCTAATTGGTTTGTGACTCTCCGAGACTCCTTGCCAAATTTTGAAGATATCAGCCCGGCAGCTCTCCAAGATAAGGTCTGTGACTGTAAATTCTTCCTGGAAAGACTTTGTTGAAAATGAATGAGAGGAATTCACTGTTTGTATAATAAAAAGGGTTTTAGTTGGGACCAGGATTCTGCTTCGTCCTTTTTGGGGAAGCTTAGGTCAAAACACTTTTCATTAAAACAGGCACAACCAGTTCCTACAACCGTTCTTCATATATTATAGCTCCTAGGCCTCTAATCATCTTTGTTGCTCCTAACAGAATACAGAGTTGGAAGGGACCTTGTAGGTCGTCTAGTCCAACGCACAGGTGTAGGAGACCCCACACCATTTCTGACAGATGGCAGTCCAGTCTCTTCTCAAAAGCTTCCAGTGATGAAGCTCCCACAATGTCTGAAGTCAAGCTGCTCCACTGACTGAAGGCAAGCTTGTTCCCATTTTCTCTGAACTCATTCTAAATCTCAACATATTTGTTGGTATTGGGCTGACCAAAACTGGATGCCCTTATATAAGCATTAATCAATCGAACTGAGTACATTAAGAACACCCCGAGTCACATTTTATGCATCCCTTAATGCTTACCAATCTGTTTTGGCCGTGCAAATGAAGAACTGAGATCCATTCGTGTTGGGGCCAGCATTGGCCATTGACAGGATACCTGCAAAGAAAACAAGAGGGCGATTTAACTTTGCTAAACAAAAGTAGAGAATAGCCAATCACAGAGAGAGGTTTTCACATGAAGCCTCTTCTTTGGTGGGTTTTACTTTGGGGGTTCTTGTATTCAAGCTTAAAAGAAAAGGTAAAGGTTCCCCTCGCACATACGTGCTAGTCGTTCCCAACTCTAGGGGGCGGTGCTCATCTCCGTTTCAAAGCCGAAGAGCCAGTGCTGTCCGTGGTCATCTCCGTGGTCATGTGGCCAGCATGACTAAACACCGAAGGCACATCGAACACTGTTACCTTCCCGCCAAAGGTGGAAACTATTTTTCTACTTGCATTTTTTACGTGCTTTCGAACTGCTAGGTTGGCAGAAGTAACAAGAGCTCAAGTAACAGGAGCTCACCCTGTTATGCGGCATTAGGGATTCGAACCACTGAACTGCCGACCTTTTGATCAACAAGCCCAGCAACTTAGCCAGTGAGCCACTGCAGTTTTCAAACTTAGGGAAATATATTTCCCAATAAGTCACAATGAGCCCATTGTTGGAGCTAAAACTCACAAACATTTGCGGGGAAGAATCAGATAGTAGCGTTTGTCAGAGAACCTTCATAAGAAGGACCAATTAAATTTCTCCTTTGTGCCAGAATCCAGTACCTCTTCCTTCTTTCTCTCACTTTCTTTAAATGTTAGAATAATTTACTCATGCCTTTAGAAATATGAAAGATGGACTCCCAAATTCTGATTGGCAAAAACCACCTACCCACAAGACTTGTCAACATGCCACCTTTGAGAAGTTATGAACTCCATCTTCCATCAGTCAACATCCAAAATGTTTGGTAAAGACCCAATTTTATCTAAGCATTTTAGATATTGATAGTGTGATTGGCATAAGTCTAGAATCATACGAAGAATTATATCTCTGGTAGTATAAAATGAATACACAATGCTGTATTTCCTTCCTAATACATGAGAACAGATACTTGTGTCAAGTCACGAAGCCTTCCTGACCTGTTCTTGAGTTGCAATAGGCAGGGGGATAGGGAACCGAGCCTCACAGCTGCAGTGGGCGAATCACACTTCAGTCAAAACAAAAGTACATTCCAGCCATCTCTATGTAAAGGCCATCTCCACGGAGACCCAAATTGGCCAGAGGGAGGGACTCTACAACCTGCGAAATTGCTTTGTTGGGGAATGTGACTGATGACACACTTTGGGGGGAAGGGGAAACAGGGTCAGAGCCGGGGCGTGAATTAAGTGAGGTCAGAGTTGCCTTCACTTGGAATGTGCTAACATGACCTTCTAATAAATAACTGGATTTCTTTTGAAGCCTGGCATGAGTCTCATGATTTAATTAGGGCATCGGTCAGAATCCTGACAACTTGGTGATTGCCAAGTTTAGGGTTCAAGGGAGGTTGAATTCAATTTGCTTGTGGCTACATAGGGATTCTGGACCGATCCCTCTTTTGACTCCTTCCCTAGATTTTGCCATACTCTTCCTTTTACATCTCAGAAGTGGCTCCCTAAACAATGAAATAAATTTAGAGACTTCAGTTCTATAACAAACACGTGCCAACATCCAGAAGGATGGATTGGAAAACTTGCTTACCGGGTCCAACATGTTTAAGAATGAAATTTTCATCTGGAAAGCGACTGCCATATATAGATTTTCCTCCCGTACCATTGTGATTCGTAAAGTCACCAGCCTGGGAGGGAAAAAAAAAAAAAAACAAGTTTCTGTCTAATTACATACATGTATTAAAAAAACGCAATCCTAGAAGACTGAAATATTCAGCAATTTGATGTCCTTTATCTTTATAACAAAAGTTTTGCTAAATGAGAAGATTCACTGTACAGCTACCGTAGGTAAGAAATTTACCGTATTTTTCAGAGTATAAGACATACTTTCCTCCCCCCCAAAAAAGAGGGTGAAAATCTGGGTGCATCTTATACTCTGAATGTAGCCCCACCCGCCTCTCAAACGGAGGTTTCTGAGGCTGAAAAAAGCCTCAGAAACGAAGCTTCAGAAAAAGAGCCTCAGAAAAAAAGCTTCAGAAAAAAAGCCTCCTCCAAAAAGAGCTTTAGAAAAAAAGTAATTGGCTTCAAAGTCCCGGAAATCAACTTAATGCATTATGTGCAAAATCTGTATGCCTCATTCCCAAAACTTAACATGCCTGGGAGCACACCTATCATTTAGTGAAGCTGACAGATCAAAGCCCTGTACCTTTAATTGTTTTAAATAGCTCTGCCACCCAGACACAATGTTAATTGTGGAATGATAAGCCATTATTACAGCTTTTTATAATAAACACTTAAATGCAACTTACTTTTAAGTGGCAATACTTCAGATGACAATGCTATTTAGAAAACCTGACAACAGAATTCAAATATATCCAGAATGCGGGATGTATCATACATTTCTACTGGACCACTGATGATATTTACAGATGCGGTCATTTATGAATTATCTAAGCTCTTATCCTCATGTTAAAGTATTTAGCCAATGGAATGGGGATGGGGATGGGGATGGGGATGGGGATGGGGATGGGGATGGGGATAGAATAGAATAGAATAGAATAGAATAGAATAGAATAGAATAGAATAGAATAGAATAGAATAGAATAGAATAGAATAGAACAGAACAGAACAGAACAGAACAGAACAGAACAGAACAGAACAGAACAAGGAGTTGGGACCTTGGTGGTCTTCTAGTCCAACCCCCTGCCCAGGTGGAAAACCCTATACCATTTCAGACAAATGGTTATTCAACCTCTTCTTTAAAAACTTCCAGTATTTTTAAGATCTACAAAACTGATTACATTTGTATGCAGGTAGTCCTCAATTTACAATTATTCATTTAGTGATTGTTCGGTACTGACAAAAGTGACATATGGCATCTCCCACACGGTCATGTGATCAAAATTCGGACGCTTGGAAACTGGCATGTACTTAGATGGTTGCAGCGTCCCAGGGCCCTCTTTTGCAACCTTCTGACAAGCAAAGTCGGTGGGGAAGCCAGATTCACTTAACAGTCGTGTCATTAACTTAACAGCTACAGTGATTCACTTAACAACCGTAGGAAGAAAGGTTGTAAAACTGACAAAACTCACTTAATCATTTTTTTCCTGTGAAAACATTTTGCTTCTCCTCCAAGACACTTCAGAACTGAAGAAGCTTCTTGGATGAGAAGCGAAATGTTTTCAAGGAGGGGGGGAACCCCAAGAAAATCCAGTTGCTTTTTGGAAAAGCACCTTTAGGACAACCATGACCTGGATGATGGAGAATATCTCCGTTAGATATTTATTTGTGGTTAGTGACAAGAGAAGAGGATCTGTGATGACCCGGGGCGTGGCATGAATGCAACACAGCCAGAGAACCAGTATGAGTCCCTTTATTGGCACCAACTTTGCTCCCAATGTCCCGTTTATTCTCCGGCCTGGAGAAAAGCTCTCCCACAAACCTGCAGCAGCTTCTGGCTGCAGATACTCCAATCCAAATGCTGTAAGCAGAATGACTGCAATCAATCATTCCAGCAGGGCAAGATAATGAGCCCCAGAAGCAAAGAATCACGGAAATAATTCCAGCAAGAAGGTAAACACACAGAAGCACAGCAATAATTCAAACAGTTAGGAGGAATGCCAAGAGCACAGGCCACAGCTCTCAACATTAGATGAATTCAGCGTTTGTTCCGACAAACGCCTCTCCCAACTGCCTCTCCTTTAAATTCCATCCCCAGGTGTGCCTTGTGAAGGAAATCGGAGCCCTCTCCTTCTACGTAAGCCACACAACCCACATTGCTTTCTTTTGCGTTCTTCCCTGCACGCCCTAGGATGAGGCGGGGCTGGGCCTTGGTCTTCATCTGAACCCCCTTTCCCTTATTCTACCTCTCCACTGCTCTGCCCAGCCTGGCTTTGCCCTTCCCCAGTTTCCTCCACAGTCAACAGAGCCACTCTCCCACTCTCTGTCAGCTGTTCGTCTTCCGTCTCAGATTCAGACTCCCGACGGGGGCATGGCAGGACACAAAGAGATCTCTTCTTCCGCATTCAGTTTCCAAGCTTGATGACTGAAAGTGATCTTCCTTCCTATTTCGAGCCGTTAAGGTGCCTTTCACCCTATTACCCTGTTTCCCCCAAAATAAGACACATCCTGATAGTAAGCCCAATCAGGCTTTTGAGCGCATGGCAATAAGGCCAAGCGATTATTTCAGGGTTCTAAAAAATATAAGACAGGGTCTTATTTTGGGGGGAACACAGTACATAAAGTCACTTGTCTGATTCACAATTAACTTTGCAAAATGGACATTTGGGGATTTTATTACCTGGCACATGAACGAAGGTATCACTCGATGGAAGGTGGATCCTTTGTACCCAAAGCCCTTTTCTCCAGTGCATAAAACTCTGAAATTTTCTAAAGGGGGTGGGGGGGGGAGAGAAGAAAAAAAAAGCAACATTTATTACTAAGGAAAGAAACCTCAGAGATGTGATAATGCATGTAATATATGGCAAGGGCTGCAGAAGTCCCAAAAAACAAAATATAAGCGGTCCTTGTTTAGCGATTGCTTTGTTTAGTGACCGTTACCACAGGGATTTGAAAAATTCACTTGGTGGCCAATCCTCACATTTTACAACCTTTGCAAATCTGTAAAGCAAAGGAGAACTGGAGTGAGATCATAAAAACAGTGACCATTTCTCTTAGCAAACGCTTTCCGATTGAGGTCACTAAACTCTGAAAATTGAGGTGAAAATCTTCCGATTTTCTGAAAATCTTCTGAATCTTCTTCCGAACTTCTGAAAATCTACTGATTGAGGTTACTGTACTCTAAAAAATACAGTAAATCTGATTTTTAAAGAGCATGCTCTTTAAAAACCAAGATTTACTGTATTTTTCAGAGATCTGGTTTTTAAAGAGCATGCTCTTTAAAAACCAAGATTTACTGTATTTTTTGGAGTATAAGATGCTCCGAATTTATAAGACGCACCTACCTTTTTTGGTGAGGAAAACAAGAAAAAGAAATCTGCCTCTGCCTCCCAGCAATTTTGCTTCCTCGCAGCAAACAGCAAATAGTTTTTTACTTTACTTTCATTTTAGTTTTCAGCATAGCTTGATTAGCACAAGAAAAAAATATCTGCTCCCAGCAATTAGGCTGTGCTGAAGCTGAAATGGGCTGTTTCTTCTTGCTGCTTGCTGCAAGGTGGTAAATTGCTGGGAGGCAGAGGCCAAAGGGTGAGGGCCAGTGTGTGGGTGGGGCTACATTCAGTGTATAAGACGCACCCAAATTTTCACCCCCTTTTAGGGGGTGAAAAAGGTGCGTCTTATACTTAGAAAAAATACGGTAAATCGAGTTGATTTAAATCAAGCCTTTACACTAGTGATTTCAATCATGATTTCAATCGTGATTTCAGTCGCCTTGATTTAAATGAAATCCACCCTGCATGGACCTATATAGATCCACAGATATGGTGCTAACCGTCTTTTGCACTCTTCTGTCTGCTACTCTGAGTTGTTAAGAATTGCGTATCTGAAATGCGTGGGTCATAGAATGCTTTTTAACACGCAGGACACAGCAACTGCCTCTATCAAAAGATGCTCAGAACTTGGTTCGTGCAGGCAAGGCCAGCCAGACCGTTTGCATGATCTCATGGACTGTTTTCTGAGACACTAGGCCCAGAAATGCTCTCATCTGGATGGCAGGCAAGCGACAACCCAAAACAACCAGGGCTGTTAAACGTAGGACAATGTTTTCGTCTTCTCTGTAACGGCAAGGAAACTCACTGCTTCCTCTGCCACTTCCTGGTTTCTTTGCCTCCACCCTCCTTCGTTTTTTTACTTTGGGGACTTTTTAATATTACCACAGGTGGTCTACGGTTGATGGCCGAGGTCACTGTGGGCTAAGCTTAACTATCTTTGACAGTTAGGTACCAGATCAATAAAAAATTACCTATGATTATTTAAACATCCTTACAATTTTAACTAGAGAAGCGGAATCAGAGCGTCTTAACCCAAGGAGAAAAACCGCATGAAGAATATGTTATAAGTAAGGGAGATGAATTCTGTTTCTGAAGAAACTATAGATTCATTATTTAAAAGCATTTCACTTTCCCTTCGTTTTCTGGCTGGGATGCTCTCCAAGCAAATCTTAAAAACATCATTTAAAGAGGTTTCTTACCTGCTGTTTTTGGCACCACGTCAGCTTTTAGCTGTCAGAAGAAGAAGAGCATAAAAACACACATTAGCCTCATGAAATATACACCCATATTTCAGGAATCAATTACACAGAGTCGTAACACGTTTCATAGGAGATTGCAGAATGAATCTGAGTCCTCAGCATACTCTGAAATTAAAAGTCAAATCTTTTAATTTCTTTAATCTTTAAACCATCGGTTTCAAGAATACGCTTTTTAAGAAAGTCCTATGTCAGTTAAAAATATAGACTCTGAAATATAAAACAGAGTTAATTCTATTTTATCCGAAATATTTTATCCGAAATATAAAGCACAGCAATTCAGTAATTATTTTGGCTGTACTTGCCACATGGACAGAAAAGAAGAAAAATTGGTCAAATCATTATTTTATATACCAATAATACATACAGGATCATAGTCTATCTTATCGGGGGGGGGGTTTCGTTTAGATTTGCACTAACACGTCATTTCTTTCAGTTGCTCCATTTACACATTACATTTGTAGTTTTCAGGGAGTCCTTGACTTATAACCATCCGATTAGTGATAGTTCAAAATTACAATGGTACTGGAAAAAACTTACAACCATTGCTGTCTACAATGTCTACCTTGTGCCACCAGACTCCATATTTTGGGCTTAGACAATTTAGAAGTACGCTGACTTTAGTCTGACCTAAGCATAGTACATAAAATTATCTGCCACAATGTCCTTCCTGTCAATGACTACTTCGGCTTCAACAACAACAAGACACGAGCAAATAATAGATACAAACTCAAGGTAAACCGTTCCAAACTCGACTGCATAAAATATGACTTCAGTAACAGAGTGGTCAATTTATTTATTTATTTTAATTAGATTTATACGCTGCCCTATCTTTATAGGACTCAGGGCGGCTCACAACAATTAAGATATACAATCTCAATCCAAATAAGAAACATGTTAAAATACATATTAAATGCATATTAAAATGCATTAAAATCCAAACCCCATCAGTCCAGGCTGGGCAATTTAAACAGCCATGTTTTTAGTTTGTGGCGGAAAGTGCGAAGGTCAGGGGCCAACCGGAGCCCCTGGAGGAGTTGATTCCAAAGGGTGGGTACACCCACAGAGAAAGCTCTACCTCTGGGGGTCACCAGCTGACATTGTCTAGCCGATGGCACCCTGAGTAGGCCCTCCCTGTGAAAACACACCGGACGATGGGAAGCTGTTGATGGTTGCAGATGGTCCAACAAATATCCTGGGCCTAGACCATGTAGGGCTTTATAAGTCATCACCAGCACCTTGAATCTCACCCGGAGGGCAACTGGCAACCAATGCAAGTCGCGTAGGAGAGGTGTAACATGGGCGTATCGGGATCTCCCATCACAACCTGCATGGCCACATTCTGCACCAGCTGAAGCCTCCGAGTGGTCTTCAAGGGCAGCCCCAAGTAGAGAGCATTGCAGTAGTCAATATGGAAGGTGACTAGACATGAGTAACTGTACATAGGGCATCCCGATCCAAATAGGGGCGCAACTGGTGCACCAGGTGAACCTGGGCAACCCCCCCCCGCCCCGGTCACAGTTGTTATATGATCTTCTAAGCTCAACCATGAGTCCAGGAGGACACCCAAGTTGCGTGCCCTGTCTACAGGGGGTAACAACTCGCCCCCTAGTGCCTGGAATGCACTCCCTGACTCTATAGTTTCTTCCCCAAACCCCCAAAACTTTAACTTTAAACTGTCTACTGTTGACCTCATCCCATTCCTAAGAGGTCTGTAAGGGGCGTGCATAAGTTTAGTTTATTAGTTTAGTTTATTAAATAAGTGCACCAGTGTGCCTACCGTCCCTGTCCTAATATTCCTTTTTACTTACTCTTTTCATGTATTCAAATTATGTTTATACTTTTACCTGTTATCTTATATATGCTTGACAAATAAACTTATGATTATGATGATTGTTAACATCCCCTCTGATAACTTGGTCACCGGTATGTATTTACGACGGTGACAAGATTTGCTGAACGACTGTGGGGAAAAGGTTGTAAAATCAGGAGTGACTCACTTAATAACCACCTTGGAGATCTGCAATGGAAATTCGGACTCAGTTGTGGTCTTAACTGGAGAACTACCTGTATACTTAAAGATTCAGGATGTATTACCGCTGAAGCCCTAACACGATGCATTGTGTGATGTCACATATCACATACTAACCTATAT